>CM027863.1:20052396-20652396 GCA_016097605.1 Eucalyptus guilfoylei | reverse complement strand
GAAGGAACAAGAGCCTTCTAACTTATTTGTCTTGCCCAAAAGAGAAGATTGTAGTAATTTAGCTTTTCAGACTCTCCCTGATTACAACTGAAGTTTCATGCAAAGTAACAAAACATAAAGACTTGATGATTCTGCCAATTCTTTTCTCTCTTTCATGGGAATTGCATTCTGTGTACCTAATTGGAAAATGATGATTCAGTAAAGGTTCTTTGAACATATTGAGATTGTGTTTATCATAATAATGTGCTTAACACATCATTCTTGAAACTTTTCTCTTTCCCTTTTAGGTTGGGATATCCCCCTCACCCCCTACTATCTAACCCTCTCCCCAACCCCTCTATTCTCTTCCTTCCATTCCACAGGCAAAAATCATCCTCCAAGGCTCTCAGGTTAGTTTTGATTCAAATGGATGCATCTCTTGACTGATTGCTCTGGTTCATGACATAAGGTAACTAAATAGTTGCAATAACAACCATATGTTTGTGGATAGAAGTGAAGCTTTTAAAACTGACAAGATATTATCTGAGCTCCTGTTAGTTGACCTTCATGTTTTGTTGTACTGAGATTGGTTTTGTTGTTAAGGGAAATTGTTCAGTCCCGTGTGCTTAAGTTGTTCTTCTTAGGAATATACTAGCACAGTTAATAGTAGCAAATTGAAAAGATTACCGACACGTTGAGATAGTTACTACTATGACCACTACCATACCGTGTTTCCTGGCTAGGCCCCATATATTGGCCGTTTCGCCAATTGCAAACGCCAATTTTTCTGCGGAACTTAACTGGTGATGCAATAGGAGGTAGTTGTGCTATGTATAAAGGTTGACACCCGCTAACATTTGTGCTGGGGCATTCGGTGTTCATAGTTCCACTCTTTGGGACACGCTAAGTTGAAGGATTCTTTTGGTGGGGGCATAACATTGACTCTGTTCCTATGTACTGTATCAGGTCCATGGGGGGACTACTGACTATTATATGTTTCTCATAAAGTACGAGAAGAACAAAACTCGAAAAGCTCGAATCCACGACAATTGAATCACCACGGACCTTTTTATCAATTCTGCGATCCTAGCCCACACCTGACGTAGCAACGCACCTTAGAATGTACTGGCAAGCTCACTTTCTCATATTTATTGGACTGTGGCATGACAAAAGGAGTGCGGGGGCTAAGTGCAACCATCTAACATCAATCTATCTCCGACCTGGAAACCGTGGGTGTTCCAGAAAATATTCAGGCAGGGATCGGATGTATCATGAGACCGACCAACCCAACAGCTTCAATCTACATGTGACAAACCTCAGGGTTCTCATTCGTGGAACCACGCTGCAATCGAACTTTTTTTTCATCTTTTGTTGGTATCCCACTATAATTGGCCGACTACATGGAAAACTAACACAGCCACCTGCCGCCATGACCCTCACCACTTACGTATGAGTTCCTCAAGGTAGGAATCAACCCCACAATCATCAATTCCTGAGCCGAAAATGTTGAAAAGCCCTTGCCACTCAAACGAATGATGTTTAATGACTGAATTGCGCAAAACCAGATCGACTGATACCAAACTATGTAATCAGGACTACAGGACAAGGCTTCAAATCTGCTGTTCACTGCAGAGGAGAGATCAGTATGAGCATGACTTTTATCAGGACCTGACAGAAGGACGAGAACTTCAGAATGAGCATGAAAGCATTTACTTAAGGTTTCAATGGTGCAGCATTGCCTCCCATCTGTTCCTCCCCATTTTGACAGATTCATGAATGAATTGTAATTTCTCAAGTTCTTTGACAACTAACTTCAAGAAAGCCAACTTTACCAAAAAAAAAAAAACTTCAAGAAAGCCAATATCACAACAAATGTCGGACAGGAACCTACTGGAAACAAAACAAAATGATACACTTAGGACAATAAGGCCTGTGGTTAGAAGAAAACACAAAGATCATAAGCCAGAAACTGAGATTTTGGAGTGCAAACGAATCTTAGTTCACGTGTCTTTTTCCTCTTCATATTCATATGCTTCCATTTCAAAGATCAAATCTGGATTCCACAAAGAGGAATATCTGGGTAAGGCCAAAAAAAAAAAAGTAAACACCGACATTATTACGTTAGTGGACATCACAGGTGAAAATCATGTTCTGAGGCTCTCGGGTTTGTTTAGATTCAAATGCATGCATCTCTTGACCGATTGCCTTGCTTCATGCCATGATATAAGTAAATAGTTGCGATAACAACACTATGTTTGTGGATAGAAGTGAAGCTTTTAAAAACTGAGAAGAATTATCTAAGCTCCTGTTGGTTGACCTTCATGTTTTGTTGTGATGAGATTGGTTTTCTTGTCCATGGAAATTGTTCAGTCCCATGTGCTTTGGTTGTTCTTCTTAGGAATATACTAGTACAGTTATAGTAGCACATTGAAAAGACTACTGATAAATTGAGGTAGTTCATACTACAACCACTACCATACCGTGTTTTCTGGCAAGGCCCCATATATTGGCCGTTTCGCCAATTGCCAAAACGATAATTTTTCTGCGGAACTTAACTGGTGACGCAGCATGAGACGTTTGTGCTATGTGTTGACACCCGCTACCATTTGTGCTGGGCATTCGGTGTTCGTAGTTCCACTCTTTGGGACACACTAAGTTGAAGGACTCTTTTGGTGGGGGCACAACATTGACTCTGTTCCTATGTACTGTATCAGGTCCATGAGGAGCTACTGACTATTATATGTTTCTCATAAAGTATGAGAAGAAGAACAAAACTCGAAAAGCTCGAATCCACGACAATTGAATCACCATAGACCTTTTTGTCGATTCTGCGATCCTAGCGCACACCTGACATAGCAACGCACCTTAGATTGTACTGGCAAGTTCACTTTCTCATATTTATCAGACTCTGTGGCACGACAAAAGGAGTGCAGGGGCTAAGCGCGACTCCTCTAACATCAATCTATCTCCGACCTGGAACCGGTGGGTGTTCCAGAAAATATTCAGGCATGGATCGGATGTATCATGAGACCGACCAAGCCAACAGCTTCAGATACATGCGACAAACCTCAGGGTTGTCATTCGTGTAACCACGCTGCAATCGAACTATTTTTCATCTTTTGTTGGTATCCCACTATAATTGGCCGACTACATGGAGGAAAACTAGCAGAGCCACCTGCCGCCATGACCCTCACCACTTACATATGAGTTCCTCAAGGTAGGAATCAACTCCACAATCATCACTTACATATGAGTTCCTCAAGGTAGGAATCAACTCCACAATCATCAATTCCTGAGCCGAAAACATTAAAAAGCCCTTGCCACTCAAACGAATGATGTTTAATGACTGAATTGCGCAAAACCAGATCGACTGATACCAAACTATGTAATCAGGACTACAGGACAAGGCTTCAAATCTGCTGTTCACTGCAGAGGAGAGATCAGTATGAGCATGACTTTTATCAGGACCTGACAGAAGGACGAGAACTTCAGAATGAGCATGAAAGCATTTACTTAAGGTTTCAATGGTGCAGCATTGCCTCCCATCTGTTCCTCCCCATTTTGACAGATACATGAATGAATTGTAATTTCTCAAGTTCTTTGACAACTAACTTCAAGAAAGCCAACTTTACCAAAAAAAAAAAAAACTTCAAGAAAGCCAATATCACAACAAATGTCGGACAGGAACCTACTGGAAACAAAACAAAATGATACACTTAGGACAATAAGGCCTGTGGTTAGAAGAAAACACAAAGATCATAAGCCAGAAACTGAGATTTTGGAGTGCAAACGAATCTTAGTTCACACGTGTCTTTTTCCTCTTCATATTCATATGCTTCCATTTCAAAGATCAAATCTGGATTCCACAAGAGGAATATCTGGGTGAGGCCAAAAAAAATAAAAATAAAGTAAACACCGACGTTATTATGTTAGTGGACATCACAGGTGATGTAATGGGAAGAGAATGTTCTACTTGGCCTCCCTCCCGAGCGTGAAGAAAGGAAAAAAGTGACCACTGAAACGCACGAGATGAGAAGGAATTGGTCCCACTCTCGTGAGAGCAAATGTTGGTGGCGGTAGACTCTAAGACCACTATGCATGTGATCCTCCACTAGCTCTTGTTCTTATAATTTGATTTCCCAAATGGAGAAATATTTAGCCAAGTTTTCTAAAAGGATAAGACTTGTGCCCACAATTATGGATTTAATGTGAAAAAGAGAAGCCGCATTTCGTGCGTTGTATAGTTAAAGACCCAAAATGGAGTTGGGTGATTAGAGAAAGAGCCAAAGAAGGAGCAGTGGAGCTAAATCAGATCTGGTATAGAGATTCCGCAGCGTTATTCAATCTTTCTTTCTCACCAAAGACTGAGAAAGGGGTAATTTGTATGATCGCTTTTTAACTCATCTCCGATTTATTGGATCTTGCTAAGGTTCTAATTGATGGCAATGGAGTAGTAGACATTGGAACTTAGCAAGCATATCTGTTCTCGAGTTGTAATGTTGTAATTAAACTCAGTATAGATATACCTACACTGGGCATTATAGGATGTGAGCATGCATATGTGAGCAAGGAGATTCGATACATAAGTCATAAAATATTGCTGTATAGCCTCTCTTAGGTGGTTCATGAACCGTTTGCTCAATCTATTTTTTTATTATGGATTAGATCTGACAAGATATGTTAACAAAATCTACATCGAGGCTCTCTCTGGATAATCATTCCTGGAGGTAATGGATTTCCACTGAGGATCATTCTGGTGAGGCTTGTAGCTTTATTTTTCCATAATGTAGTCTACATGAGATATGTCTTGTCGATTTGTGGGATTATGCATGAGAACTGGTTTTAAGAGATCACATTCTAATGGGTGTTTTCTTCTTTGCTTTGTACTATATTAGGTGAAAAGTTGCTGCTACATGCCTGCACTGGTGCAATGGAGAATCACATCATTTGGCAACTGCTCATGTATGCTATGCCTCTATATCAGCTAAAGTTGTCACACAGATAAATGCTTGGTTGGATGGCACAATCATACTTGAGAACACAAAGTGATTGTATCACGTGGAAGTCTAACCTAATAGCCTCATTGGAGGGTTTAAACTCATTGCCTCGATGAATCAAAGCTTCGTGGTTCATATCTTTCCATTATTCTGATTTATTTTTCAGTATCATCGATAAGCTTAATTTAACCAACTATTTTTGCCTCAATCACAACAGCGTTGCAGGAAAAGTGGATCGACTTCACACTGGGTCGTCAAGCCTTGCAATTTACATCCATTCCATATTCGTAGATAAACTATGCTTTCCAACTTTCCATTATGCTGATTTATTTTTCAGTATGGTCCGTTATTCTCATTTAACCAGACAACTTTTCCCCAAACACAATAGGATTAAACCGAATGCTGGATGCAATTTTGCATCATTTCCTATGGATGGTTTTATGCCATTTGACTTCTATTGATCTCGTTGTCTTACTGGAAACAAGTTATTGGGTAGCAGCAAAACTGCTGAATCTCAAATCATTGCACCGGTCCCATACGAAACTGGTAATAATTCATTTGATCAATGAGACTAAAAAAGACAGATCTTGTGGTACAATAACAAGCAAAGGACTCTTCCATGAAAACCATATTATCATTTCAGCCATCCCAATATCTGAGCAGGTTTGCAATGAGAGCACAAATTCACATATTTATCCTCTACATTGATTAGTGTTACACAATCAATGCAGTCCACTTCAGAAACCACAAATCCTCTGTATGCAAACCCACATGTGGAGGATTTTCGTGCAACTATCCATCATGTGATTTGAGAAAAACATTAAGCAGATAACTTGATGTACTGCTGACATTACAAAAGAACCGATCGCAATAGCAAGTGTATGCATGATTTATGCCCTCTTCAACACGATCAGTGTAGATGTGATGATTGCATTTCAGCTTAAGAGAACAAAGTTTACAAACAAGGTTTAAACATCCTTCCAGAATCATTAACAAACGAAGGTTTTGAAACGTAGACTTTTTCATGACTCATTCAAGTTTCATTTTAGAAAAGAAGAAAGATATATGAATAGTTTGGAAGAGTTTTGCTGTGGACAATAGGCTACCTCGATCATCATCTCCTCTTGAAGATCATGTGAGAACTCGTTAAGAGAGCATAAAGTGCATTATGGAACCTCATACAGTAGATTTAATCATTCTAGAAGTGCTCAGCAACTCGTGAGTATTAGCTGATGGTGTCATTGCACTCCAACAACCTTCGTACAGGTAAAAACTCTTGACACATGCATGCATTGTGGTTTGTTCAGCCACAGGTGTGAAAAGGGATTATTCCTAGTCAGGTATCCATCCTCTCTAGGGCTGGTTCATAAACCTTTATGAAGGATAAGGTAATTAACACTTGCTTACACCATAGATTTGGATGGACAAAACAATGGATGTACATCATGGTGTGTATTATGACGATCCAATGTGGGAGACAGCAAACACACACTAAGCATTAGGTCTTCTACGAGCAGAGTGTGCAAAGAGTGAAATGATACTGAGTCTTTGTCTCTGTATTGGACCACCCATTGTTCTGTGGGGCTTCTCTTTTCCATGTGCTTCAACCACTCTTTTACACAGAAAAACGCGCTTTTGGACCCCATCGAGATGCTTATATATACCTCCATTGTTCTTGCATTTCGAACTCACGGTTTTGGGATTCGAACACACATTCCCATGGCTACCTACAAATTCTATTGCATTGCCTTGTTTGTGCTAGTGTCTGGTTTGGGCATAAGTTCCGCCAGAAGAGCTCTTCTTACCCTTCCTGCGACAGTGGGACATGTTCCTGTTGTTGTTGGTCATGGTGGTGGAGGTGGATCAGGGGGAGGCGGCGGTTATGGAGCTGTAGGTGGTGTGACAGGATATGCGAGCGGTGGTGGCAGTGGAGAGGGTGGTGGCGCAGGCTATGGAGGAGCTGGTGGAGGACAAGGTGGTGGTGGTGGCGGTGGTAGCGGCGGTGGAGCTGCTTCCGGTGCAGGAGGCGCGCATGGCGCAGGATATGGAAGTGGGGGTGGCGAAGGAGGTGGTGCCGGATATGGTGCTGGTGGTTATGCTGGAGGAGGCGGAGGTGGAAGTGGTGGTGGAGGAGGTGGTGGATCCGGCGCTGGAGGTGCTGGTTATGGAGGCGGAGAAGGAGGTGGTGCCGGCGGTGGCTATGGTGCTGGAGGAGCCGGTGCTGGTGGGTATGGAGGTGGTGGAGGGAGTGGAGGAGGAGGGGGAGCAGGTTATGCCGGGGGAGCATCTGGTGGTGGATCTGGCAGTGGAGGAGGAGCTGGTGGGGGTGCTGCTGCTGGTGGACATGCTGGAGGCGGCGGCGGCGGCTCTGGCGGCGGCGGTGGAGGGGCCTATGGTGGCGGTGGAGGGGCCTATGGCGGTGGTTCTGGTAGCGGGGAAGGTGGCGGCCATGGTGGTGGCTACATTCCTTGAGGATGCTTTGACAAGGTCATTGCATGCCAAGAGGAAAGCCTTTTCTTGCCAAATAAATAACCGCAAAAATAAGATTAATTTGGTTAAAGAGAGGCTGGTCAATTTATTAATCTTCTGTATCGAGGCAAGATGTATCTGCTAATCATGGATGTGTGTTTCGTTTCGTGTTTAAGTTGAATGAAGAACTTAAAAGTCTCTTTATTAGCTCTCGCTAGTTTGCCTTTTTCTCACCTACACAACAAGCTACTCCAAAAGGCTTCAGTTCAGGAAAGATCAGGACCTTTATGCAGCATTTGCAAACCTAAGACCTTTGCGCGGCAAATGAAACCAAGACTATCCGAAAAATTAAAAGTCAATATAGTGATATTCAAATTGCAATGTTGCCAGTTGTGGACAAACTTTTCTTGCTTTCTACGATCAACTCAATCCTCAATGAGAAATTCCGAATCACGGGCCCCAGTAATTGCGCAGCACTTGCATTGAGACGATGCTTGCAATTTGATACCTGAAGCTGCTTTCAGCAGGACAAACAAGGGCATGGGCTTCATCTGCCAGCGGTAGCCGTGTAGGATCCACACGATTAATGCAGTTGATCAGATTCAGCATCTAATGCTTTCGTTATTCTCTCCATCATGAACCAAGAACTCTTCTTGATATCTGACCGAAGAAAAGGGACAGGTAAGTTCTTTTTCGCAGTTTGAAACTTGAATTACTTTGGTTTTCCAATGCGAGAGTTAGCATATACATAAGATGCCATATAGAGCAACCTGCCGTCTCCATAAGAAAAAGAACATCGAATCAAGTTCCCAAGAACGATAAGAGAAGATGGTCCTAGCCCGCTTGGCCAAATTTCCCAACCCAAGCTATCAATGAGTCCAAGCTGCAAGAGAGGAGTGCACATGACGAGACCAGTGGCGAGCACTAGGAGGGCTAGTCCTCTTAAAAGGATGCACTGTTGCTGTTGAGAATGATATCATTTTGCAACTGTTTAAATATGCTATGCCTCTATATCAGCTTAACGTTGTTACTAAGACAAATGCTCGGTTAAATGGAACAATCACACTTGAGAACGCTAATTAATTGCATCACATGGAAGCTGACCTAATGGCCACATTGGAGGGTTTAAACTCATTGCCTTGATGAATCAAAACTTACAACTTCATGATTCCCATCTTTCCATTAATCTGATTTATTTATCAGTATCATCCATTAGTTTGACTTAATCAACTGTTTTTTCTTGAATCACAATAGAATTACAGGAACAGTGATCAGCTTCATACTGGATTCATCCAGCCATGCAATTTGCATCCTTTCCATATACATAGAAATATTATGGTTTCCAACTTTCCATTATGCTGATTTATTTTTCAGATCATTCATTATCTTGAACAAAACAACGTTTCCCCAAACACAATAGGATTAAAGGAATGGTGGACACATTTTTGCATCTTTTCATGTAGATAAGTTTATGCCATTTGATTTCTGTTGATCTCTTTGTATTTTTCGAAACAGTGACTGAGAATCAGCAAGAATGCCAATCTCAAATCATTGCACCAGTCTAATACGAAACAAGCCATTATTCATGTAACAAATGAGCTAATGGAGACAAATCTTGTGCTACAATAAAAAGAAAAGGACTCTCACAAGAAAACCAAATTCTGATCAAAGCTATTTTGATTTCTGAGTAGGTTTGCGATCAGCACAAAATTCATGTATTTATCCTCTACATTAATTAGTGTTACAAAGCCCACTTCAGAATCCATAAATCCTGTGCATGAATAATCATTTAAACAATGCAAAGTATCCATCATGGGATTCGAAAAACTTTAAGTGGGCAACTTGCTGTATCGCTGACATTACTGAAGAGCTGATGAGCTGATGACACGATGTGTGAGATATGTCTTCTTCTATGCCATCAGTGTAGGTCTGATGATTGCAATTCAACTTAAGAGAACAAAGTTAATTAGCAAGGTTTAAAACTTCCTTCCAGAATCATTAACAAACGTAGGTTTTGAAACATAGACTTTTTCAAGATCCATTCAGATTTGGTTTTAGAATAGAAGAAAGATATATGAATAGTTTGAAAGACTATTGCTCTGGACAGTACGCTCCCCTTGATCATCTCCTCTTGAAGTTCGTGTGTGAACTCGTAAAGAGAGCATATAATGCATTATGAAACCACATACAGTAGATTCAATCATACAAGAAGTGCTCAGAATCTCTTCAGTATTAGCTGATTGTGTCATTGCACTCCATCAGCCTTCGTACATATACAAACTTCGATACATGCACACATTGTGGTGTGTTTTCAGCCACAGGTGTGAAAAGGGATTATTCCTTGTCAGATATCAATCCTACCTAAAGATCGTTCACAAATCTTTATGAAGGATAAGGTAATTTAACACTTGCTTGCACCATAAACTTAAATGGACAAAACAGTGCATGTACATCATGGTACATATCATGACGATCCAATATGGGTGACAGCAAAAGCACACTGAGCAATAGGTCTTCTACTAGCAGAGTGTGCAAAGAGTGAAATGATACTTGAGTCTTCTCTGTATTGGACCACCCATTGCTCTGTGGGGCTTCTCTTTTCCATGTGCTTCAACCACTTTTTGAAACAGTGAAAACGCGCTTTTGGACCCCATCGATATGCTTATATATACCTGCCCAGTTCTTGCACTTCAAACTCAAGGTTGTGGGATTTCGACACACATTCCCATGGCTGCCCACAAATTCTATTGCATTGCCTTGTTTGTGCTAGTGTCTGTTTTAGGCTTAAGTTCTGCCAGAAGAGCTCTTCTTACTCTTCCTGAGACAGTGGGACATGTTCCTGTTGTTGTTGGTTATGGTGGAGGAGGTGGATCTGGGGGAGGCGGCGGTGATGGAGCTGTAGGTGGTGTGACGGGATATGCAAGTGGTGGTGGCAGTGGAAAGGGTGGTGGCGCAGGCTATGGAGGAGCTGCTGGAGGATATGGTGGCGGTGGTGGTGGCGGTAGCGGCAGTGGAGCTGCTTATGGTGCAGGAGGCGCACAAGGCGCAGGATATGGAAGTGGGGGTGGCGAAGGAGGTGGTGCCGGATATGGTGCAGGTGGTTATGCTGGAGGAGGTGGAGGTGGAAGTGGCGGTGGAGGAGGTGGTGGATCCAGCGCTGGAGGTGCTGGATATGGAGGCGGAGAAGGAGGTGGTGCTGGTGGCGGCTATGGTGCTGGAGGAGCCGGTGCTGGTGGATATGGAGGTGGTGGAGGGAGTGGAGGAGGAGGGGGAGCAGGTTATGCTGGAGGAGCATCTGGTGGTGGATATGGCAGTGGAGGAGGAGCTGGTGGGGGTGCAGCTGGTGGTGGACACGCTGGAGGCGGTGGCACTGGCTCTGGTGGAGGTGGTGGACGGGCCTATGGTGGCGGTGGAGCAGCTTATGGCAGTGGTGCTGGTGGCGGGGAAGGTGGTGGCCATGGTGGTGGCTACATTCCTTGAGGATGCTTTCACAAGGTCATTGCATGCTAAGAGAGAAGCCTTTTCTTGCCATATATGCAACCGGAAAAATAAGATTAATTTGGTTAAGAAGAGAACTTATTAATCTATTGTATCGTGGCAAGATGTATCTGCTAATCAGGGCTGTGTATTTCATTTCCCGTTTAAGTTGAATGAAGAACTTAAATTTCTTTTTATTAGCTCTCCGTATTTTGCCATCTTCTTTCACTTATACAACAAGCTACACTCCAAAAGGCTTCGGTTCAAGAATGGTCAGGACCTTTATGCAGCATTTACATTTCTGTGGCCTTTCCGTGGCAAATGAAACCAAGACCATCCAAAAAATCAGAAGTCAAAGAATGATATTAAAATCGCAATATTGCCAGTTGGGCACAATCTTATTCTCAGTTTCTTCCATCAATTCCATCCTTAGTGAAAAGTTCCGAATGACTGGCCTAAGTAATTGTGCAGCACTTGCATTGAGGTGATGCCTGCAATTTAGCAGCTGAAGTTGCTTTCAGCAGGACAAACAAGGGCACGAGCTTCGTCCGCCAGTGGTACCACTTTAGGATTTACACCATCAATGCAGTCGATTAAATGCAGGATCTAAAGCTTTGGTTATTTCACCTTCTTGAACCAAGATCTATTCTTGATATTCAACTATAGAAAAGGGACGGGCAAGTTCTTTTTCTCAGCTTGAAACTTCAATAACTTTGGTTTTCCAATGCAGCAGTTAGCATATACATAAGATGCCAAATAGAGCAACCTACTGTCTCCATAACAAAAAGAACATAAAGTCAAGTTCCAAGAACAATAAGAGATGATGGTCCTTGCACACTTGGCATCCGCTTAAAAGTCCAGCAGAGAGCTCTCAGACAAAATTCCCCAACCCAAGCTATCAACATGTTCGAGCTGCAACGGAGTGCACATGACTAGACCAGGGGCAAGTACTCGCAGAGTTAGTCCTCTTACATAGATGCACTGTTGCTGTAGAGAATAATATCATTTTGCAACTGCTTTTGTATGCTATGCCTCTATATCAGATAAAGTTGTTACAAGATAGATGCTTGGTTGGATGGCACAATCATACTTGAGAACACTAATTGATTGTATCACATGGAAGGCTTACCGAATTGCCACATAGGAGGGCTAAAACTTGTTGCCTTGATGAACACCTTCATGGTTCCTGTCGAATTTGTTTGAATTATTTTTGCAGTATCATCCATTAGTTTGACTTAATCAACTGTTTTTGCCTGAATCACAATAGCACTACAGGAATAGCGGATCAACTTCATACTGGATTCATCCAGCCATGCAATTTGCATCCTTTTCATATACATAGACATACTATGGTTTCCAACTTTTAATTATGCATATCTATTTTTTGGTATCATCCATTATTTTGAATCAAACAACTTTTCCCCAAACACAATAGGTTTGGAGGAATGGTGGATGCATTTTTGCATCTTTTTGCATAGATAGGTTTATGCCATTTGACTTCTGTTGATCTCATTGTATCTCCCAAAACAGTAACTGAGAAGCAGCGAGAATGCTGAATCTCAAATCGTTGCACTGGTCTAATATGAAACAAGCGATTATTCATGTGATTACATGAGCTAATGGAGACAGATCTTATGCTACAATAACAAGCAAAGGACTCTTATATGAAAACCGTGTTCCGATTATCAGCTATCCTGATTTCTGAATTGGTTTGTGATCAGCACAAAATTCCTACATTTATTCTCTACATTGATTAGTGTTACAAGTCAATGTGGTCCACTTCAGAATCCACAAATCCTGTGCATAAATTATCATTTAAACAATGCAAGTATCCATCATGTGATTCAAAAAACATTAAGCAGGCGACTTGCTGTACTGCTCACATTACTCGATGTGTGAGATTTACGTTTTCTTCTATGCCATCAGTGTAGGTCTGATGATTGCAATTCAGCTTAAGAGAACAAAGTTAACTAGCAAGGTTTAAAACTTCCTTCCAGAATCATTAACAAACATAGGTTTCGAAACGTAGACTTTTTCACGATTCATTCAAGTTTGGTTTTAATACAGAAGAAAGATATATGAATAGTTTGAAAGACTATAGCACTGGACAGTACGCTACCCTCAATCATCATCTCCTCTTGAAGTTCATCTGTGAAACCCTTAAGAGAGCATATAATGCATTATCAAACCACATACAACAGATTCAATCATACAAGAAGTGCTCAAGACTCTTCAGTATTAGCTGATTGTCATTGCACACCATCAACCCTCGTACATATACAAACTCTAAGACATGCACGCATTGTGGTGTGTTCTCAGTCACAAGTGTGAAAAGGGATTATTCCTTGTCAGATATCCATCCTATGGCTCGTAAATCTATGTGAAGGATAAGGTAATTTAACACTTGCTTACACCATAAGCTTGGATGGACAAAACAGTCCATGTACATCACGGTATATATCATAACAATTTAATAGGGGAGACAGCAAAACCACACTGAGCATTAGGTCTTCTAGTAGCAGAGTGTGCAAAGAGTGAAATGATACTTGAGTCTGTCTTTGTATTGGACCACCCATTGTTCCGTGGGGCTTCTCTTTTCCATGTACTTCGACCACTCTTTTACACAGTGAAAACGAGCTTTTGGACCCCATCGATTTGCTTATAAATACCTCCCCGGTTCTTGCATTTCGAACTCAATTTTGTGGGATTTGAACACACATTCCCATGGCTACCCACGAATTCTATTGCATTGCCTTGTTTGTGCTAGTGTCTGGTGTGGGCATAAGTTCCGCCAGAAGAGCTCTTCTTACTCTTCCTGAGACGGTGGGACACGTTCCTGTTGTTGTTGGTTATGGTGGTGGAGGTGGAGTGGGGGAGGCGGCGGTTATGGAGCTATAGGTGGCATGACGGGATATGCGAGCAGTGGTGGCAGTGGAGAGGGTGGTGGCGGAGGCTATGGAGGAGCTGGTGGAGGACAAGGTGGTGGCAGTGGTGGTGGTCGCGGTGGTGGTGGAGCTGCTTACGGTGCAGGAGGCGCGAATGGCGCAGGATATGGAAGTGGGGGTGGCGAAGGAGGTGGTGCTGGATACGGTGCAGGTGGTTATGCTGGAGGAGACGGAGGTGGAAGTGGCGGTGGAGGAGGTGGTGGATCCGGCGCTGGAGGTGCCGGTTATGGAGGCGGAGAAGGAGGTGGTGCCGGCGGCGGCTACGGTGCTGGAGGAGCCGGCGCTGGTGGATATGGAGGTGGTGGCGGGAGTGGAGGAGGGGGAGCAGGGTATGCTGGAGGAGGAGCTGGTGGTGGACACGTTGGAGGCGTTGGAGGTGGCTGTGGCGGAGGTGGTGGAGGGGCCTACGGTGGTGGTGGAGCAGCTTATGGCGGTGGTGCTGGTAGTGGGGAAGGCGGCGGCCATGGCGGCGGCTACATTCCTTGAGGATGCTTTCACAAGAGGGAAGCCTTTTCTTGCAATATAAATTACAAAAATAAGATTGATTCGATGAAGAAGAGGGTTGGTCAATTTATTAATCTATCGTATCGAGGCAAGATGTACTTGCTAGTCATGGATGTGTAATCTCATTTCGTGTTTACGTTGGATGAAGAACTTAAATTCCTTTTTTATTAGCTCCCCCTAGTTTCCCTCTTCGTTTTACCTGTTCGACAAGCTGCTCCAACAGGTATGCAGCTTCGGTTTAGTTCTCGGTTTTGATATGCAAATGGCAATTTTGCCAGGGAGGCACGAGTTTTAGTTGTTGGTTTTTGCCATCAATATAATCGCAAATGAAAAATTCCAGACCGCAGGACTACACAAGTGCACAGCACTTGCATCCACGCGATGCTTGCGATTTAGCACCTGAAGTTGTTTTCAGCAGGACAAACAAGGGCACGAGCCTCGTTCGCCAGCGGTACACTGCTCAAGGAACCACACGATCAATGCACTCGACCAAATTCAGCATCTAATGCTTTTGTTATTCTCGCCATTATTAACTATAAGAACTCTTCGTGATATCCAACTGAAGAAAAGGGACAAAATGAAACTTTGAACTACTTTGGTTTTCCAATGCAGCAGTTAGCATATACATAAGATGCCAAATAGAGCAACCTACTGTCTCCACAACGAAAAAGAACATATAACCAAAGAACAACAAGAAAACTTGGTCCTTGCCCACTTGGCATCACCTTCAAAGTCAGAGAGCTCGCAGTCAATTCCCCAACCCAAGATATCAACGAGTTCGAGCTGCAACGGAGTGCACATGACTAGACCTGGGGCGAGCACTTGGAGGGCTAGTCCTCTTACATGGAGATGCTCTCATTCTTCTTCTGTCCATCTTCTTTTTCGAAACACCAGGACCTTGCGGACCCAGCACAGCCTGGTACAATCTAAGACCCCTTGAAGAAGGCATTTGCCTTATGTACCGAATAGCTTCCCTTCGCTTTGGATCGTCCAAAGCTTTACTCAATTGTTGTTTACAAGTCACCCGATGTGGTTTCAGAAGATGCGAATTTCCATCACTTGCTCCTGAAAACAATGAATCAATCAGATGATCGTGCGCTGCAGTTTATTGAAGCAAATTATTCTTATCTGCTGCAGTTTGTTGAAAAAACAACCATCCCTTACCTGACAATTTCCTGGCATAAGTATCTGGAGACGCGGGACTGGGAGATGGAGATCGAACGGGTGTCAAAGGACGAAAACCATCATTGTTCACCAAACCCTGACTTTCAGGCTCACAGACGTTCCCACCAAAGGAGGATGTGGATTCTCCCCTCCCACTAAATGAAGTTTCACCGTGACAATTACGCTCATCAGAACTCAAAGGAGCCTCTATGTCATCTCTGGAGTCATTAACCACCTCATTTTCCCCCAAGTCATGATCGAACAATGGAAAAGTGGCTACTATGGCACCACCTGTAACTTCGCCAAGGCTATTATTCCCAGAACCATTTCCAGGATATGAGGGGGCATCTTCAATGGAAACACGAGAAGGTTCACAAAATATGGGCTTGTCAATATCAGCAATGCCAGGGGATGAAGTGCAAGGCACATCCAGATTATCCAACACTGATGTGGGTGATGCATCAGACAAGTCTGGATTTAAATTTGGTTTCTGTGCCTCCATCAAACTAGAAAACCAAGGTGTGCCCTGCTTTGTGTAAAATAGAAGGTAGGCATCCTGAGCTAACACAAGATCCTCCTGGACCTTCTGGACCTGCAAAAGATTGCATGACCTTTTTGTATTTAATCAATTAAGGAAGTGTACAACTCTCTCCAAACAGTGAAAAACAAGGGCCAATTTTGACCAAAGGAACATCTGCTTTTTTGTCCCTAGTTGGGTTATAGTGAATGCAGCAGATTGGCAAAGTTCACAGTTAATAATACTACTTAAGCCAAAAATAAAAATGAATCGCGGATATAAGAAGCAAATGTTAGCAAAACTAAATTTACGAAGAGAATGATGAAGTACCTCAGCGTCATCAAACCTATGCCATGTCCCAGGAGAAGACCTAACAAAGCTAAAATAATGCCCAGAAGTGGGCGAAATTCCAATATGCACCACAACAGCATAGAGTTGATACTTGATTCCCACCTATTGCAGAAAAAGATGGTAAGCAAGAGAATTGAAGGTTTATACTTGGAAGTTGGAAAGCCTTATCTATAGCATAACATATATTTGTCAAAAAACGCCCAAAAGAAAGTCATGCTCATGAATGTACCATCCATCAGCATCTCTTGACTATCAAGGTGAGAGCAACACAAAAGTCCACAACCCAGTCAACATGTTACATAGTCATGCAAGGTTTCTCATAATCCTGTCCTTATTAAACATACCCATCCATCCACAAAGTTAACGGGCCTAAGGATGAAACTCAACCGACATGTGTAAGAAATCGCGTCAGGTATACCCATCCATAAAGTTAACAGGCCTAATGATGAAACTCAACTGACATGTATAAGACATCGCTTCAGGTAAAACCCAAAATACCAGAACTCGTTAGTGGAAAAGGACTAAGTAGAACTGACAACCAAACCCTAGCTAACAAAATTTGTCAGCATGAATAGTCAACCAATACTCACATTATGATCCCGACTGCCACCAGTATAAGGCTGCAGGTCAAGCTCTAAAGGAAAATCCACATGCTTATCTATTTTCTCAACATTAAAACCATCACTCTTGAATCGCTTCAAATGGAATACAGCAACTGAGGGTTCCTCATCCAGCAGAAGCTGCTTCTCCATCGACACTTCTTGATTGCAGTTTGAACATCTGAACTTTGTCTCAGGATCTTCGATCTTCTCTACATTAGTGAAAGATTCTAGAGCAGCCGAAAGGTTGGCCACATGTTCGATCTCCAGACTCAGGTCAATAAGGGGCTCGTAAGTGTAGGAGCAGTGTCCACAACTGCAGCATTGTAGCTGTAGCAGACACAGTATTGTACAGAGTCATCAACCAAACTAAAAACAAGACCGCATTCAGGATGAAAGGAAAAATGACAATAAAGATCAAATTCTTGTCCATACTTTGCTTACGAGACGACCGCCAAAAACCTGATCCACAATATTGCTTCTTGCAGACACTTCATCCTCTGCTTTTGAATCTAAACAGCACCTTTCAAGTCTATCCAACAAGGCCTGTTGGAACTCATGAGCATCTTCCTGTTGATACCTCTGAAAATCAGAAGATATATCTGGTGTTCTCGAGTCAAGAATCACAGTACCACGATTCATTAATGCTAAGCTTTCCAATGTGGGAGGTGGTAGCTGTCCTTGACTCGGTTCCAAATTCACAGCGACAAAATATGCTAAATGCGAGGGGTAAAAAGAGTTTTTACTATCTTGTTTATAAAAAAGAAGCGACAAGATCAAATTTGAATGTTGAGATTAGTGAGGGCTATGCATAAAGCAGCCCACTTCTTTAAATATCCAATTGATCTGGCCACATATCCTTCCATATATTAGCAGCAATATCTAAAGTGGGGGAAACACAGAAGCAGCATCTACACAGCAGGAGGGAAAGGATACTGTTCAGATTGTGGACTAGTTTGAATGGAGAAACTATCCTGCCGGAAGAAGATATGCAGAGTTCGATGTGGTTGCGCAGCACGCACAGGACGCAGAAGCCCTCTCTGCCTCCTGAAAACTCCAAAACCGCAATCACTCAGTGGCCGTTTAAACAAATTACGAATTCACTGCATCGAGCAGTAAATGAACCGGACCATAAAAACTTACGATCGCACAGATCAGCATGGTCAAAGCCGCGGATCGCTTGGACGAGCGGCACAGTATGAGTGAGACATTGCATTACCGCATTCAAAAAGCACGTGAACCCCAAATTAGTAAGCCCTGCGCCCTGCAGCAACTCCGACGCAAAAAAGAAAACCAAATCGCAAGCATTAAACTCGAGCTCCAGAAATGAGCCTTGCAGATCCTAACGATCTCTCGCTCCGAAAAAATCACAGGAAAAACGAATTTCTAAATATGAACTCAAGGGACGCACCACTCCAGAAGGCACGATCTCGGGGACGGGGGGTGCCGGGAGAAGCAAGGGCGGGCCGCAGATCATCCGCCTCCGCGGGTACCACGGCGACCACCAGCTCAGCTCCCGCCGCCTGTAGCAGCAGTACCGGTTCTCCTCCGGCGAGACCTCCTTCTCCACCTCCTCCTCGTCCGCCGCCGCGTACGGGCTCAGCGCGCGGCCGTCCTCCTCCCTTTCGTCCGGAGGAGACTCCTCCTCCTCCTCCTCGTCGCCGTCGCTCGGCGCCGGAGGAGGCGGCTCGCGGCCGTCGGGCGGGGACGGCGCCTCGAACGGGCCGAGGATCCGGCGGGGGAGGAGGGGGCCGGGGGAGGCTAGGGTTTCGGGGGCCTGGAGCTCCGCCATGGGAGCGGCGGAGGGGGGGCGGAGGCGAATTGCCGGCGGCGGAGGGCGGAGGAGGGCGAGAGAGAGAGAGAGCGCGATCGGGGATTTCGGGGACGGGGGGAATTTCGAGGGTTTGTTTTTAGGCGGAGGAATTTGGGGGTTTTTGGAGGGGGAAGGGAGGAGGGAGCGGAGGTTTGAGGGTTTTCAAAAAGGGAGGGAAAACGAAGCCGCCATCGTAATTTCCCCTTCCTTTCCGCGTCCGAAAAAATTAAACAAGATTGAATCGAACGCGCGTGCGGGGATTGCGATTTGGGGACCGTACGCGTCGCGTGCTTTGTTTTTCTTTTTCTCTTTTTTTCTTTTCCTTTTTTACATTTATATGTATGTGTGTGTGTGTTTGTGTGTGTGCGTATGGGAAGGAAATAAGGCGGATGTTGGTGGAGTATCGATGATCTGGTATTTGATCATTTTAGTATCTAGAAGAAGGGGGAAAAACGTGATTTTAAGTAATTGGTCGTGTTATTATCTAATGTTTTTGGAAATGGGTAATTCGGTGAGAATAAAAAGCAAGATGAATATGTGTAATTCGCTTGAATTTGAGTAGTTTTAAAATGTCGATGGTGTTTTATGTCCTCTCGTCAAATCACCTCGTGGGCTATGTCGTACACAGATCAAATATGATCAGCATCCGTAACGTAGTTGGAATGCAATTGGCATCGAGCGAAAGTTGGATTCAGTGTTATAGAAAAATGGATTGGGAACACATCAAATGTAGAGTAGTCTAAGTTAGAGCTAAATCTGAATTGGGAATGGGACCGTGGAGTTGTTTGAGATGATTTCGACACGAAAAAGAGGAAAATATAATTTGCTCATTTCCTTCTGCGGAATTTTCTTGAAATGGAACGTGAAATCTCATTTTATTTCAAATGAATGACACATATCTACCATCTCTCCTCCCTTCCAATGCTATCGTACCATTATCACAATAATGACCGGATTCATATCATCTGCATTTCTTATGAGAAACGATTTGCAAACGTGATTTAATACTAAACCAAAGTCTAAGAATCACAACCCAAAAAATATGTTTGTTTAATAGAATATGAATGATTTGGAAAATATTCTTTTAGAAAACGATCGCATGTATTACTTACAAAAGAAAAATATGAATGATGAGGACGTGTTCATTATCAATGAAAATGTATGGATATAAATTGTCATCAACAATATAAATATATTCCACCAACTAATTATTTCAAACAATACAGACGACCTGATAGGGGTGAGTATGGTTCGGGTAGACATTTGTCGCTTTGGAATTGAGAACCACCTTGGAACCGAAAACATCATGTTGCTTCCATTGACCCGATTGTTGGTCCGATTCGATTCTAAGGTGGGTTTTTGGAATCGATCCCCAATCCCTATAAAATTGGAACTGAAAACATCATGTTGGTTCCATTAACCCAACCGTTGGTCTTGTTCAATTCTCAGGTGGGTTTTTGGAACCGATCCCCAATCCCTATAAAATTGCATTTATCAATTAATATCCCGGTGAACTTAATTTATACGTTAAACACTAAAGCTTGTTCGGCCTTGAATTCAGGTTGAATTGCAAACCAATGATTTTGATTGTGGATTGAAAACTATAAAGTAGAATGAATCGATGATACTTGTTAATTAGGAACTTAATTTCTTCGAAGGGCATGTGTGGTCTTTTTAGGGTTTCCTAACACCGGGAACGTGTGCAAAATTAAACTCTACATTAAAAAACCTAACCTCCACAAAAGTCAAAATATTAATCGCTTGATTCATCTTTTTTCAATATCAACCTAATTTAATCATGGGGATTATTAAAATATGCCTCAAGTTTGAGCCCATCATACAAAACCTAATTCGAATAAAGAATGCTGAAAAATATTGAAATTTATTAGCATTGAAGCGACAATTTACAATGGATAAGTTCATTTTTGAATGGACATGAGTATGTTGAAGTATATTTCGTATAAGAATCGGAGTTTCTATTCTCAAATTGAAAAGTCCAACATGGACTTTGTGTTGGATTTGGACTTGGTCAGCATGGGTCATAGAAAGATTGGAAAAAAAAATTAATTCCCACTTTTAATCGGTCCACAAAAAACAAAATAGGAAACTAGAGAAGTTGACTCCCACTTGGATTCGGTAAATATTCTTCACTGAATAAATGAGCTATTTTATTGGCTTGCGGATACACTGATGCACCGTTGTTGATTAAAGCGTAGTCATGTGTCGTCTATATCTAAAGAGAAAGAGAAGACTTGAAGTGCCGATACGAGTGCTCAGCAGTGAGTCTTATGGGTCTTTCTTTGGCAAATTACATCCAAAAATTCAAGTGTTCACAGCCGATTAAATCTCGTATAAGATTTGTTTAATTCTTTGTGAGATCGAGAGATTATTTCATGAGGAATCGTGGGACTCAAATATTGTGTGTTATTGGATGTAATTGGGACCTGGGAAATACTAAGGGCGCATTTGGTTCGGCATTTGGAAAGCTCATTGGGAAAATGTAAAGCAGTTTATCCTAAAGGGCTTTGGAGGAAATGCAAAAACTGTTTGGTAAATTCTGTTTTGAAAAGCAACTTTGAGAGAAATACTGTTTGGTAGAAAACACATTTGCAAAACCCCTTTGGTGATTAATCTAAATATTTTAATTTTTATTTGTTTAAAATTAAAAAATAATGTTTGCTACTTTTTCAATTTATATTTGACAACAATGTTAAAGATGTTGTGTAAACAATTTCATTAAAATTAAAATTCCTTTTTTTTTGCTAAAAAACATCAAATGGAAAAAATTTACGTGCTCTCTTTCTCAATTATAATAAGAATACTTTCATTACATAAAAACATGATAACATATGCTTTGAGGAAAGAAGCTCATTATTCTTAAAAATTACAAATATCCTTAATTACTTCATAAATTCATAGCTATTTGATCACGTAAACGTGCCATATCAGATGCTACATCATCATTTGAAGCATTACCCTTCCCATTTACATCATCAAGATCCGTTGTATATAAATTGGAATCCGAATCTACTTTAGCAAAATGTGCATCATTTAGAGCATTTCTTCGTATATAATTGTGCAAAGTCATCGTTGCTATCACAGTTTTCACTTGCTTTGTGGATAACTTAGCATACTCTTTAAAATCTTCCACTTCTTCTTCAATACGCCAAAAGCTCGCTCAATTTCTGATCATAGTGAGGAGTGAGCACGATTGAACACTTCTTTATAACCCATCGGTTGAGGATCTCGTTGAAACTCAGGTAAATGATATCTAACTTATTTATATGGCCCAAAATAACCAATGGGATTTGGATATCTAGCATCAACCAAATAATATTTACCTACAAAAAAAAGTTATAAATTTAATCAACATATAACATAGACATATATTAATGCATAAAAACCATTAATTAACGAACCTTTTGGAGGATGAGGAAATTGTAAATCATATTTCCTAATAGCTTCATAAAATATACGAGTATCATGAGTTGTTCCCTTTCAACCGACCCACACATAAGTAAATTTCATGTTAAAATTACACACGGCCATTACATTTTCGTTGGTGTTCCTTTTTTACCAATAAAAAGAAGCTACTCACTCGTAGGTACCACTGTTAGAATATGAGTACCATCTATAGCTCCAATGCAATTCTAAAATAAGAACAAGAATATTATTTGATTTATATTTAATTCATATTTTCTATTGTATAATCGTAACTTACCTTAAAATGTGGAAAAAACCTTGTATTATTCCTGATGTTCTTTGGAACTTCCTTGAATTGTTGATCGGATGGTTGGATCAAATCTGCTCCTATTTCACATACTTTATCCAAAACTAAGCTAAATAGCCTGCATATGGTTTCCCTAGAACGCTGAAAGCACTTTTGTGCTAACCTATTACCTATATTATGTCCTAAAATATGAAGAAACAATCCTAGCATTTCTGCAACTTCAATATTTCTAGATCCTTGCAAACCATATCGTGTCACTAAATCATTCATTAAATTCTTAAACACAATTTTATCCATTCTAAACATTCGATAAAACCTTTCAGGATTAGCATTAATGTCCATCAACTCTCTTAACCATGCATTTCCTGTATATGATGAGGTCATGCACGGTATTTTTTTACCATATATTGCCTGATAAACACTGTAGGTATGTGCAGCTGCACAAAGTTGTCAATATTCTTCTTCCTTCTTTTCATGATTTTTCCTTTCAAGAGAATCATCCATATAACAAAATAGAATTAGAATAAGAGGTATAATAAATTATTTAGATCATTCATCAACAAAAAACACTTATCATATATATATGCAAACTCCATTCAATAAAAAGAACACCAATTAGAAATAAGTCTGATAATATAGCATAAATATGTCTCGCTAACTAATACAAATAAGTAGTGCAAATATGTATCATATTACAATAACATTACACATGAAAAATATAAATAGCAAATATCCTAGTGAGCCCTACGTTGTGCGAACTTATACTTGACCCACGTGACTTTTTCTTGATCACCATCCAAGTTCATAAAGATTTTCCTATTATCTTTCTTTTCTGAAAAATAATCTAGTGCAAAAAAATATAATTCTTGGTCTTGCTTAATCTCGGGTAGCTTTCAACGTCTCTATGAGTTCCTTGTAAGGATCAAACTCTTTGACATAACTTCTACTTTCAATAGCTGAACAAATTCTCTCCATTTGCGTTGCTAGCTTATCAACGGTACTCAATTTTTTTTGTTTCTTTCATTGAGATTGCCTGACCAAACTTTGCGACGTTTTTTTATCACTTCGATGTTGTTCACTAGTCTTTCCACCCACATCGTCCTCTATATTATCATCAGTAAATCCTGCCGAACCACTGATGTCAAATTGTGTGGCCACAACATCATCATCAATACATAAGCCTTGTGCAGGATTCCATGTGATGCTTTCAGTGGCAACGATATCTCCAAACATTCTATCCAATAAAACTTGAAGATCCGGATGTATGCCTTTCGTTCTAAAAGCTCTAACCTTAGGATTTTCCTGTTGTAATAAACATTTTTGTGAGTTTTATAGAAAAAAGATGAACTTAAAAAAAAGTAATAAAAGAAGGGAAAAAACCTGAATTTTCCTCTCCCATCATTCATCACTTGCATCAGTGGTATTCTTTTTTGGATTCCATCCTAATCTGGTTTCCTTTAGGATCAATGTCCTCCTTCTTTTCCAATCTTTCTTAAGATTATCCCACTTACTCGTCATTTGACATTTATCATACTTTTTGCCCCTTAGGTCCTCAAACTTCTTAATTATAACCGTCCATCCATCCCTTTTGTTGTTTACAGGATGATTGCCATTGTCAATTTGTTCAACGCACAACTAACAAAAGGTTTCAACATCTTCAAGGCTAAAAAATGCCTTTTCATTTGATGAACTTGCCATCTACTAATAAATGCAACATTAAAAAATGTAATTTCACTTTAAAGACAATAGACAATAGATGCAATCCACACTGAACTACTTTTTTCAATTTTAGATATTCATAACCTCAAGCAAAATTAAAAAGTGAGTAGTCAAGAGAAAATAACTTTAAAAGATGTCAACTTGAACTTATGGGTCAACATTTGGAGTGAAAAAACAAATGTTTAATTGACAAGTTGTGCAAACATGAAAAAAAAAAAAAAACAGACTTCATGAACAAAAGCATCTGAAAATAGCTAAACTCTGAAAATAGCTAAACATCATTTACTGATGTCACTTTTGAACTACAACAGATCACACATTACTTCGAAGTCACAAGGTTTTGTCAAAAAGATCAACAAAACTAGCCAAATTGGATTGATCTAAGAACATTGTCTCTCACTCATTACTCTAGCTTCCTAGCGTGGATCACAAAGCCCTAACTAGCAATTAACTCTTCAACTAGCATCTGCTTCTTCGCTTTCTCATCAACCAACAGAGCAAGTAAAAGTTCACAGACAACAAATCAAACAGAACTCAAATCAAAAGCATAGAAGACCAAGAAAAGTACCAAATCAAAACGAGGCAAAGCAAAGGTTTCTGCTGGATATGTAGAAACCCCAGAAGAAAAATATTGAATTAGGACTAACTTTTTTGGCTCTAGAAGAAGATATTGCTGTTTAGAACCCTGGATGAGCTTATCTCCACCTCTTGAGCAGTGTATCTGTTTTTTTGAAAAGTATGCAATCGAGTTCAAATTATAAGTATTCGGGCCAGTAATAGCTACATAAAAGTATGTCATATTTTTTCTGATAATATTCCAAAACCAGAGGATGACGAGCCAACTCGAGCCAAACATATCAAGCAAAATAACCTAGAAGACGGTTTTCTTTTGAACAAACAATGTGCGTACTGAACCAGATTGTGTCGTCAAGCCTTGTCTAACAAATAACCTGTTCGCATCACAAAGTCCAGTCACAACATCAAGAACGTTATCATGGTTTCACTTTAGTCCCCTAGAACATCTTCAAACCATTAACGCAAGAAAACGCAACAAGATGACAGGAAAAGAAAAAAGGGAAAGCTCATCAGCATCCCCGCATTTATCATTCATGAACAGCAAATTGAAAAAAGAACACAAATTTTTTCTAGAGACCCAGAATCCCCCAATAGTCATTACAATCAGATCTTACTTCCCACTCCAATTCTTCCATCAGAGAGAGGGGGACACAAAGAAAAGAGAAACATGTGGAAATAGACTTGTACATTTCACGAGTGATCGGCAATCGTGATATCCGCTCTAGCATAATAGCTCTCACATGGCATTGAAACATAAGACTCAAAGCAAACAATGAAACCAGAAACGGAATGAAACTATACGCTAACTTGGTTCGGCCATTTCAACGAACACATGGTGAGTAGCGAGTTTGGATTAGTAGCAGTGCATCGACAGTCCAGAGGTGCCCAAACTCTCAAAATAGGAAATTGCGCACCAACCTTGATAGTCATCCACAGTTAGGCTTTGCGCAATCAAGCCTGCGATCCAAGTCGAAAAGATGTTAAAAAACAAACAACCCGAAATGGGAAAAAATCGTCAACGCAAGTCGATGCACGCAACGAAGCATCAGATTGGAACTAGAGACTAAACGCGAATTAGCAATTCCAGCGACCATGAACGTCACGACAGACGGCAAAAGCCGGAAAAAGGCAAACTTGAAGCATGACATCTCCAGTCTCGAACCACTGGAGCCCGGGAAAAAAATCGCACTCAACGACAGGGGAGGGGAGGGAAAGCATGAGAAACGAAGGAGAAACCGTACGGACCGTGAGAAACGCTGGACCCACTCGGCGATTTGCAGTACCCACAGGAGCTCCTCCGCCGGCCGTAGTCCAAAACCACCAACTCCCCCTTCCTCGCCGGGAACACCGGGCTTCGGAGCAAGGGGGAGAGAGGAGAGATGAACCTGCAGAGGACGAGCAAAGGAAAAGCACAGTCGAGCGAGAAGCGGTCGTCACGAGGGAGAGAGCGATGGAAGGGTGGGAAGAGAACGAGATCTAGGGTTTTTTTTTTGTTTTCAAAATGGGCAAAATTGGTTTTTCAATAAAGTTTTGAGGGTAAAATAGGCAACTTACTATTTTCATTGAATGAGCCCTTCAGCATTCCCAAGGGTTGACTTTCATTTGAAAGACCCTTGAAGAATGGTTGCCAAACACCTCAATTTGGGGTGAAAGGGCTTTGGGGCTTGAAGGGGCTTTCTAAATGCCCATCCAAATGCACCCTAAGAGTATTTAAGTGACTTGAGTGTGTAATCTCTGTTATACCGCTTGATTTATAGTGAATTTAGTGATGCTCCCCCCATAAACATAAATCTGTACGACCGAACCACATAAATCTTTTGTCCAATATATTTTCTTCTTTTGTCTATATTATTATTCGATCGCTCGCTTTCCGCAACAATTGGTATCAAAGCCAAAGTTAGCTAAGTTGAAGCGAATCGATGATGATGGAAGAAGGAAAAGTGAGAATCGATAGATATAATGGGAAGGATTTTGTTTTTTGAAATATGTTGATTTAAGATTATCTCTACTAGATAAAATTGCACTTGCCACTGTTTGGGGAAAAGCCAAAGACTATGCAGCAAGCTAATTGGGATTTGGTGGATAGACGAGCTATGGGTGGAATTCGACTGCGTCATAATGTCATGTTTAACATTATGAAAGAGAAAACCACTATTGATTTGATAAAAGCCTTGTCGGATATATATGATAAACTCTCTGTAATCAACAAGGTTTATTTGATGCAACATCTGTTTAATTTAAAGATGAATGAAGGTGCATCTATTGTATATCATATCAATGAATTCAATGTGATCATTAGTCAATTAAGTTCAGTTGAGATTGACTTTAAATATGAGGTGTATGTGCTTAGATTCTGTTATTCTCATTACCCGATAATTGGAATACTACCGTTACTACTATTAATAATTCCTCTAGTTCGAGATTTAATTCTAAGTGAGAATATCCATAGAAGAGAATCTGGTGAAACTATATATGCTGCTTTAGTAGGTGAAAACAGATGAAGAATTAGTACACGTGTTAGTAGGAGTAGTATAAACATGAATAGATGCAGTCAATCTAAGACTGGTGACGTTGTCTATTGGAGTTGTGACAAGAATTGGCATCTTATAAGGAATTGCCTTAAATTGGAGAACGAGAATGTTGCAGTTGTAAAATGCTAATTTTGTCTTGTCTGTCACTAACATTTATAGTTTGATGAATGAATTATGAATTCTAGTTATTCATTTTATGCTACACCAAATAAAAACTAGTTTACTACTTATAAATGCATGAATAGTAGTAAAGTGCAGTTGGGGAACAACCTTAAATGCAATGTTGTTAATGTTGGCAATGTTAAAATCAAAATAGATGATAGTAGAAAATCTTCATTTATTTGAGTGCTTTAAATTCAGCTAGGTATCAATATATTTCAGAATGTGGAATTTTAAAAATTGTTTGAGGTGTTTTAGTGATAATGAAATGAATCAAATATAGTAGCATGTATAAACTTTAAGGTGAGACAATGACAAATTTCACTGCAGAATCGTCGGATGCATCTATTCGATAATCTAAATTATGGCATATGTGTTTGGGGCACAATAACGAAAGAAGCCTGAAGGTTTTAAGTGAAACAAATATGTTATATGGTTTTATTCTTAACAAATTGAATGTATACAGGTCTTATGATTTAAATTAATGGTGGAAAGTGCAATTCAGTACGACTATCGAAGAAACCACAGAATTCGCAAAGTTAATTCACTTAAATGTTTTTAAGTTATCAGAATTTCCTTCAAGGAAGAGTGTCGCATATATGCTAACAGTTGTTGATGACTACTCAATGAAGATGTGGGTATTTGTGCTTAAGCACGAATTTAATGCTTTTATTATGACCAAACAATTGATAGCTTCTATCGCAAAGGAGAATGGTAAGACGATCAAGTAGGTGTGAACTAATAATAGCATGGAGTTTTTTTCAAAACTGTTAAATGAATTATGCATAAAGAAATGCATAACGAAACACCGCACTTATGCCAATGAATCACGACATATTACAGAATTGATGAGTAAAACGTTATTAGATACAACCTATAAAATGCTTTTTAGTGTTGGTATAGTTAGGAGATTCCTAGCGAATGCGTTTAGTATGTCGAGCTACTTGATAACTAGATTCCCATCGACTGTGATTAGATGTCGAACTCCCAAAAAAGTGTGGTTAGGTAACATTACTAATTAATCTATCATTAGAATATTTGGTTACCCATGTTATATTATAATTAGTGATGGTAAGCTTGATGGAAGGGTACAAAAGTGCATGTTCCTAGGCTCTGCACAAGGCAAGCGGAGTTATCGGTTGTGGTGCTCAGAATTAAATTTACTTAAGTTACATTTGATGAGTTTCTTGTACGTTTGGTTAGGAGTGATTATAATAATGTTTATATGGATCTAAATGATGTTTAGCTGAGGTTGAGTTGCAACCAGAAGCTCTTGAGGTATCGTATATGAGTACTAACGTAGTAATCGACACAGATGATACTTGTAGCGAGGTAGAGCCTATAGAGTCAACAATTGCTATAACTGTTGATATTAACAAGGTACATATTTGATATTCTGATAGATATGAATACAATAATGGTTTTACTTTATCTGTGGTTAAAGAGGTTGTGTCAGAAAATTCTTGCAGAGTAGTTAAAAGTGCACGTGGAGTTAGTATTATGATGAGTTCCTCTATTATGACGAAGTTTAAATGCGGCTTGGACTGAGAAAATATCTGTGGCGATTGAGCCCATTAGGGGCTATGGAAGAGTAATGGCAGAGTTTGAATATTAGCAAACCAATTGTGACTTGACTCAAACGTTGAGTGAAGGTGGGGATTATTAAAATATAGGGATAAGCGCTGTAGAAGTCCTAAAACTTGTCACGAAAATGCAATTAAGTCTTAAAATTTGTAAAAAGTGCAATCAAGTTCTAAAACTTGTTAAAATGGTTCGATTGAGTCATAAAATTAACACCATTAGTCTTATTGACGGAAAATAATGATTTTTTATTTTCCATCTGGCTTTTTAAAATAATTTTTTATTCAATTTTTAAAAAAAAAAAATTATATTTAAAAACTAATATTCATTTTTTAAAAAACTAAGAAAAAAACTAAAATTCATTTTTAAAAAAAAAATTAAAATTCATTTTTTAAAAAACTGTTAAAAAAAAACTAAAATTCATTTTTATTTTCCACTGTTGCCGCACATCGTTGGAGGAGCCGGCGACGGTCGACGACCGCCGCCGACCGGGTGAGGCCTCGCGGCCCTGTGCGAGGCCGGTGACCCTCACCCGGCGTGGGCAAGGGTCGCCGCCCCCTCCGACGATGGGCAGTGGTGGCGGCGACGGCGGTGGCGGCGGAAAATAAAAATGAATTTTAGTTTTTTTCTTTTTTTTAACAATTTTTAAAAAAATGAATTTTAGTTTTTTTCTTCTTTTTTTCTTTTTCTAATAGTTTTTTAAATGAATTTTAGTTTTTAAATATAATTTTCTAAATAAATTGAATTAAAAATTATTTTAAAAAGCTAGGTGGAAAATAAAAAATCTTTTAAAATGTTACGTTGGTGCCACGTCAGCATTTTCTGTCAATAAGATTAACGGTATTAACTTTAGGACTCAATTGAACCATTTTGACAAGTTTTAGGACTTAATTGCACTTTTTGCAAGTTTTAAGACTCAATTGTATTTACGTGATAAGTTTTAGGACTTCTATAGCACTTATCCCTAAAATATATTTTAAGTTTGAGCCCATCGTACGAAACCCGATCCGAATAAAGAATGCTAAAAAATATGGAAATTATTTGGCGTTGAAGCGACAATTTACAATATATTAGCTGGTTTTGAATGGACACGAGTTTGTTGAAGCATATTTCGTATAAGAATTGGAGTCCCTGTTCTCAAATTGTAAAGTACAACATAGACTTTGTATTGGACTTGGACTCAGTCATGGGTCAAAGTAAAAATGGAAAAAGAAATTAATTCCCACTTCCTGTTAGTCCACGAAAAGCAAAACAAGAAACTAGAGAAGTTGACTCCCACTGAATATATGGGTTGTTCTATTGGCTTGTGGAGAGAGTGATGCGTCGTTGTTGATCAAAGTGCAATCGTGTGCTGTCTATGTCCAGAGAAAGAGAGAAAACTTGAAACACCTATACGAGTGTTCGACAGTGAATCTCGTGGGTCTTTCTTTAGCAAATTACATCCGAGAATTCAAGTGTTTGTAGTCGGTTAAATATTGTGTAAGATTCGTTTAATTCTTCATGAGATTGAGAGATTATTTTATGAGGAATTGCGAGACTTCAATACTGTATGCGTTATTAGGTGTAATTAGAGTTTGGGAAATACTGAGATTGTTTTAGTGACTCGAGTGTGTAATCTCCGTTCGCTCTCTCAATGAACATGGGTTTTTACAATTGAACCACATAAATATAATGTTCAATATATTTTATTCTTCTATCTATAATATTATTCAATTGCTTACTTCCTACGGTAGGGATGACAAAAGAGAGACCTAATTATACTCTTAAAACAAGCTATTGGCTATTAATTTTGCAACATGATAACAAAACGTCGCAACATTTATAAACAACTCCAATCGGTCTCCTCCATCTTATTCATTTGTTTATCTTGTTTTGACCAAGAAAGCATATAAATGAATTTTTAGAACAAACAAAAAGTAGGGTGTTAATCCTATTATACCCGAGAGACAAAATTATTCAATAATATCCAGTATTACAAATATATATGTACATATTTTGGTATAAAAACTACAAAATAATTATGTAATGGAGTTGGAATTTAAATATAAATTGGTTCATCGGATGGGCATATCCATGCTCGGAATTCGGAATCAGACACATACTTACTCGTTTAAGTAAATTTGAACTAGAAACCAGATTGGTCCCCATGAGAATTGCTAGTTTCGTGTCAGTCTGATTCAGTTTCGGGCAATCCGAGTGGTTTTCGGTTCCTTTGCACACCCTTAGGCAACCATTTTGTAGAAAAATAATTTATAAATTACTTATTTTTTGCAAAATAAACTCGCCAACTTTTTTAAGACAATTGAGCCTGCCCAAAGCCTTGGCCCGACAGTCCTTCATTATCAGCTCAGAGAATCCCTATTGAGACTTTGCTCAATAGCATCTCAACCCCACCTGCTCCCGCGGTCCAAGATATCAAGCCCAAACGTTTAGTGGGCTCGGGCTTGGATGTATTGGGCTCATGTAGACGGCCTAATTCGACGAGATTCCACGCGTCCGCTCCACGAACTCGGTGCCGTCGGTGGTTCGCTTTGACGCCCCATTTCCATCTAACTTTCCCCACATCGCAATTGACCAAAACCGACACTGAGAAATCCTTCCTCTCAACGTTAGATCCACCCATGACGAAATTTCATTAGATGGCCTATTAATAATGGAATAAGCACATCCTAATTCGTTCCATAAAGGAAAGACAAGAGATGGGTCGTCATGCGGTGGTGAGCCCCTAAATGAGAACACCGATAGCTAATCAACAGTGATAATAATATTGGAGTCCAACGCTCGATGGACACTGTATCCATGCTTTACCGGACTATCAATGTCTTTTTTTGGCATTTTAACACGGCGGGCGATGAATAAATATAGCCTTTTGCGAGGCACATTATTGTAGCTTCTATTGATAGTTGGTTTGTAAAACAAATCAAGAGGTGACTTGTCCCATGTTGAAAAGATATAAGTGCACACATCGAAGAAATTTGGCGTTAACTAATAATCATTATTTTTTATTTATTGAAAAAATCAATTTATTTATATAAAAAAATTAACCATAGTGTCTTATTAAAAAATTATAGTTATTCGTGAAAGAGTTATGATTATTATTTATTTATTTATTTAATTCCGAATTTTTATATAATTTCAATATATTCATTGAGAACATACTCGTTCATTTTGCCGTATTTTCCAAAGGGTTGCCTCAATTCAAACGTTGGTTCTTGATCAAGTCTTATTTAAAAAAATACAATCATCTTTTCCAATTGTTTCCTTTAAGAAACTCCGAAGAAATACTAAAATCATTATATAGTATTATTGTATATTAGAGGAAATTTGTCAGTAATTATTAGTAACTTCTGAGGACAAATAATTCATTAAAAAAATAATATCACACCTTAAAATCCGCCTTCATTATTCGTACCAACTATTGATCATATTTTCCCCGCCTGACCATTAGAATTCTAAACGCTACGGATCGAATTGGCCCTATCCCATTCATCTCGATCGCGACTCAACACCGTACCGGAGTTTCGCCATGTTCTTTCTGGTTTTTCCGCACGTGCGCGCGCGTGCCCGTCCTTGACTTGTTACTGTGTAGTAATATTCCACAGAAAAAGCGAGTCAGCAAAGGCGTTGAAATAAGCGGGGCCCCCAGAAGAAGAAAAAAATCAGATGGAGTAATCTTGACCGCCCATCAGCATCAGTGAACGGCTGTCAACAACCGCGACGTCGCAACCAATCCTACAGCTCCACCAGACAACCACGGCGCACCAAACTCGAATTCCCAAAACTGCCCCCGAGCAGCGAGGGCATTCCCGTCACTTTACTTTTCAAGTATTTTTTTCGGCCCACCCAACCGGAAAAATAAGTTAAAATCGTATAAAACATTCATGAAAAAATAAAATTCGTCGGCCTCTTCAAAATTCAGATTCCCTGGAGGAGGCGAGCGAGCGAGAACCACCGTCGATCGATCGATCGAGCGAGCGCCTCCACAGATTCCTCCTCCTCCGCCGCCGCCGCCTCCTCCTCGCCGGAAATTCTTCCTCCGCTCCGTCGCTCGCTCGCTCGCTCGCTAGATTCCGCCTCCCATGGCGTCCGAGGGCTTCACCGACAAGACCGCCGTCTTCCGGAAACTGAAGGCGAAATCGGAGAACAAGGTCCGTCTTTTTCAGCCGTCTCTTTCCTTTCCTCTCCGGCGTTCCGTCAGCTCGTCCGCCCTCGATCTGGTTCAGATCTGGCGATCCCGTTCCGGGATCTCCCGAGGTCTCGGATCGAGCGATTTCTCGCCCCTCTCTTTTTCGGGACCTCACAATTCCTTCCCGCCCCCCCCCCCCCCCTTATTTGTGGCAGATGTGTTTCGATTGTAATGCGAAGAACCCTACTTGGGCCTCCGTGACGTACGGGATCTTCCTCTGCATCGACTGCTCCGCGGTGCACCGCAGCCTCGGCGTGCACATCAGCTTCGTCAGGTGCGTTTCACCCCCTCCCGCCCGATCGCGAATCCGCATTCTCCCGGCCCCCGTTTTTCCGGGGTTCGATTCGGCTAGTCACGCGATCCGGCTCTGTGGGTGGGCGTGGTTTATTAGGTTCCGCAACGATCTTTTTTAAATGTTGCGTACTGTGCGGATTCGCATTACTATCGTGTGGACGTGATGGGTCGGTAGGGTGGTGGAGCTAATTTTCGGTTTGGTTTTTCCGGTTTGTGTTCTTTGGGTGCTAATTTTGATTCGCGTAAAGGTCAAGGTTAGAAAAAGTTGAACTCTTAAGCACATTGCGCTTCTAGATGTGTGGCTACCCTGCACTCGTTCAAGCTTCATTGTAGATGATATTAGTAGATCGTGTTACCCGCAAGTAAAAGGATGGTCAGGTCAGTTCTAGGATGTGTAATTTTCAACCCTGATTCTCGTCTTGGCGCATGCTTTTATCCTTGTACCCTTAACTAGATTTAGCACTTGCTACTTGGTCTTGGATGCATTTAGTTCAGCTTTGCAAATGGGCTTTGGGTGTAAAGCAAATGTCAAAAGCCAAAGCCCTTTGAGGGAATGCAAATTGTGTTTGGTAAAAACTTTTTGCAAATGAACTTTGAAGTTAATGGGTGTTTGGCAAAAAACTTTTGCAATGGGCTTTGGCTATGGTTTTTATATTTTTTTATTAAAAAAAAGAACCTAAACCTTTGCCGGCTCCGGCGAACAGCTGTGGGCGAGCTTGATTTGGCACCAGTGGCTCTTGGCTGAGGTTGTCCGACCTTGAGCGACCTTTGGTGAGGGTTGTGCTACCTAGGCAGTGCACAACCTAGGTGACTGTTGCCTGGATTGGGAGGGGTGTGCGGCCCCAGGTGAGGGCCGCTTGAGGTCTCACGACCCAGTCGGAGGTCGCCTTGGTCGGCGACCCTCGCTGGCCAGATCTGGCTTCACTGGCCGCCGTTGCATGAAAAAGATGAACAGTTAGAGAGAGGGGCAAAACTGGAAAATTAATGAATTTTTAAGGGTAGTTTTGGAAGAAAAAAAATCTAGTTTCAGCATTTGGCAAAATGCTGAAAGCCCAATACTGGTTCTTACGAGCATTGGGCTTTCAGTTTTCCCAAGGCCAGCATTTGGCTGGAAACCCCTTGGGAAAACTTGCCAAACACCCAAGTATCTCAAGGGCCTTTCGAGGCCGAAAGTCCCCTGAGAAAGCTGAACCAAACGGAGGCTTGTGTTGAACCTGTTGTTGCTTCATTTGTAAAACGCACCTATTTTCCTCTTCCAAATGGCCACTTGCTTCGAAAACTCTCTGTCATTACTTTATGTCATTTCCCCCGTGTATTCACTCTTTTCAAAGAATTGAAGCGTTCGCAATGTTTTCTTTCACTGTTGAAGCAGTAATATGGTATACACTTTACGACTTGGCTAGTTGTCCAATAGGCTATGGGATTGCATATGTACACATTTAAAGTAATTGAATGTCAACAACTGCACAAGCTTGCCATCCAAATTTGCTGTCACAATCGTTATTACTTTATTAAGAGAACAGGGTATAAAGGAATCGAGAAATGCAGTAATTTCAAGGTCATGAGGGAGTAAAAGTGTAGGACAGAGATGGAGACTTCTATGACATAGTATTCTACCATATTTGCACAGACTTTACATTTATCTTAGTGGATACAAGTCTAACGTTCGATAGAACAAGTTAAAACCGGTGAATTCGATTAAGCACTTTGTTCAGTGTCACGTCTTGATTTATTTTTGCTCTCGTCCTTACTTCTAACGTTGTATTTACCCTTGGGCTGTTCTTTAATTGTTTCAATCCTCTCTTTCAGTCTTAGAAATTCTTCCTTTGTGATTTAGACCCCACAAATTTGTGTTGTTCTTTCTATTGTAGTTACGGAAATTTAGAATAGGGATGTTTAAAGCTTACATTGCTTTTTCAATTGAAGGTCCACAAATTTAGACTCGTGGACACCTGAGCAATTGAAAATGATGAGCTTTGGGGGGAATAACCGTGCCCATGTATTTTTCAAGCAACATGGATGGACTGATGGAGGTAAAATTGAGGCCAAATATACATCAAGAGCTGCTGAGTTATACAGGCAACTCCTTTCAAAAGAAGTAGCCAAAAGTGCGGCAGAAGATGTGGGTTTGCCATCATCTCCCGTTGTTTCTCAGTCATCCCAAGCATCCAATGGACTCCCTGATATTAAGATCAGTGAAGCCCCAAAAGAAAGCTCTTTAGTTAGGCAAGAAGTGCCTGAAGTCTCTGCTTCCCCCAGGACTTCTCATATCGTTGCAACTACTGTGAAGAAGCCTCTTGGCGCCAAAAAGCCAGGAAAAACTGGGGGCCTTGGTGCTAGAAAGCTTACAACAAAGGTACCTGCATTCTCTGTTTAAAATCGACATTAGGTGCTCATCTCAGAAGCAGGTTGAAAACAATGTCCGTTGATGTTTTTATATTGCCTTTTCCTTGACTTTGGAGTTCTCATCTCACACATGCAGCCAAGTGAAAATTTATATGAGCAAAAGCCTGAAGAGCCAGTTGTCCCAGCAGTTTCTACTCCTGCTAGCAGCACTTCAATGGCTAGTCCTTCTTTTGGATCCCGATTTGAGTATGTAGAAAATGTCCAGTCATCAGACACGAGTTCTGGTGGTACACATGTGATTAATCATGTAGCTCCACCTAAGTCGTCGAACTTCTTTGCTGAATTCGGAATGGACAGTGGTTTTCCAAAGAAAGCGAGCTCTAATTCTTCAAAATCTCAGGTAGTACAAGTACTTGGTTCGGTTTAAGTTAAGCTGCTTATATGTCATCCCAAACTTGCAAAGCTATCGAACACTCTGCTCATGGTTCTTATGGGGAACAGGTAGTATGTCAATCGTGTGCTAGTTTTTCCATGCTTGAAGACGTGCTGATGGACTTGCTCTTATTCAATTCCTTTTGTCACCTCCTTTTGTTTTCGTTTTAGCTTTTTTCATGAAACGACTCCATTGATAAGTTCTCATGCATTCTAGTTTAGTTAATTATTTATGGCTAGTGATGACACTCTTGTTTAGTAATCCAATTATGCTATTTTCAGCTACAACAAACCCTTCTTATCAATATGTTGATGTTATTTCCTGTTACTGCTATTTTTAGGTCCAGGAATCTGAGGAAGCAAGGAAGAAGTTCTCAAATGCAAAGTCAATTTCATCAGCCCAATTTTTTGGTGACCAGAATACAGCTAATGACCTCAATGCCCAAGTTACCTTGCAGCAGTTCTCTGTATGTGCCCTTTATTGAGAAATGACCAGTTTTGACTTTCCTTTATCATCTGAGGCATTTTCCCCCCTTTGAGTGACTGGGCCTATTACCCTTTTTGGCTGTTTCCTAGAATATTCTTCTTTGACATGGATCATAGATAAAGGAAACAGGAACAAGGATTTTATTAATTGCTATTGTGAGTAGAAATTAATACTCACGACTTTGCGACCATTGTGGACACTGTACATATGGCCAATGATACAAGAAAGGTTTCATCCCATCCTGTTTGAGGATTTTGGGGAGCCTTTTTGGTCTTTTCTGTGTGTGCATTGACCGGAGTTATAGTTTACTAATGTGGTGTCCGATTTTGGTGTTATAATTAGCATACTGTGACTTCTTCCCTAATCTGTTTGTGACTTTTCTCCCATAAATGTTTTCTTGGGGTTTGTTTTGCCTTTCTCCATTATCGCATTAGTTGTAATAGAGAGTTTGGGGGAGGGATAGTGGCCTATGTTGGCGCAACTAGTGTTGGCAGGATCATATGGGCTTTTGGAATAACTTCAGAGTGCACTTTATAATTCTCTTACGGAATTTTTTTTTAATATACATCTGACCTATTCATGGCTGTTTCTGCAAATTGAGTGACAATAAATATATATAACTTGATCTTTTGATGATTTTCAAAGTTCATACTAGTGTTGGGACAAATTAGAATGGTACGCTCCTCTTCTGATGACAACCTTTAGTCTTAAGGATGATCTTAGGAGACATCACACCTTTATTGGTTTCTGTTTACTTAGTGGTAACCATCTGAAGAAGCCAACTTTACTGAATGCCAAATTGATGTCACTATTTTTCATCCCCTGCATTAACGAGACTTCTCTGGACCTTAATGCTGAAGTCTCATGATGTATTAGAAATTACTCTGGGTCTATTAAGAGGTAACTATGAATTTGTTCCACGGACAAGGGTCTCCAATATTCAGTAATTGATGTAATACATTCTTTTTGTTTGTTGTTACAGAGTTCCTCTGCCATCTCCAGTGCCGATCTTTTTGGCAACAGTTCAGATTCTGCTCTGGACGTTTCTGCAAGTGACCTCATCAACAGGCTCTCTTTCCAGGTAATGTTCTACCATGCTGCAGCATTCGTCGTTTAATCGTGGTACTGGTTTTGGGCTGATTTTTTAGGAATATATACTGTAATCCTAATTGCAAGGTATAGATTTGCAACTTGGATGTGGCTTCATATGGCCTGGGCACTTTCTAGCTATTGAAGCAGTAGTCCCATCCTTGTGATGGGGGATCCAAGTCCCACACCTTGTGATTGAAATCATGTTCCCATGCCACCTCACTCCGATTTCTTTGGCTTCTCCAATTTAATTACTATTTCCTTTTGTGTCTTCAAGAATTTCATCTGAGTTTTCATCTGCCACTAGTTTCTGGTTTCTCTTTTTGGCTAAATCAGGTGGGTTTGTACTAAGTTTAGTTTTTCGCCTTCTGATTTTCACAGGCTCAGCAGGATATCTCTTCCCTTAAGAACATCGCGGGAGAGACTGGAAAGAAGCTAAGTACCTTTGCGTCCGCCTTCATAAATGATCTCCAAGACAGAGTCCTCTAATTTGCAGGTCCTCTTGGTCCCGGAGAAGTGGAGTCGGACTCATCATCGCCCGATTATGTAATGGATGTGAAGGAGAGCTTTTAAGAAATTCTTTTCAGGAGACAAATAAAGACTTTACTTTGATCTAAGACAGTTTGAGAGTATTTTGTAGCACAGGTATTGCTTTAAAGAATGATATGTCGCCTTTTTGTCAGTTACACAACTGAGCTTTTGTCGAGCCTCATACTATTGTGCATTGGCTTGATAACAAGTTTCTGATAAAGCATTTGCCCATAGGTAGCGATTTGCTCAATTGCTTTGTGTGTAAAAGTGATGGTTTTTTGGCGGGCTTATGATTCGCGACCAAAATATTTGTGCTTCTATCTAATTAGAGTTTGTCGTCAATCCGAACAGTAGGCGAATGGCTTTGAATATGGTAGTGACTTTGGCCCCCGTCTCGCCAAAGCTAATTTATGAGGAGGAAGAGGAAAGGGCAAAATGTCTGTGTGGATGTAGAAACTAGAGCTCATGACCTTTTTCTCTGTACAATTTACAAGGGTGATCTACGGACCAGGGAATTTCACATTAGAGCTGGAAAAGAAGTGTAGAAGGATTGGAGGTTAGTTAGTACGAATGCTTAATCAGAGAAACCGAGTTTACTTCCCATCATTAAATTGCTTTACCAGTGGAAGGGAGGAAGGAGATCACGATGCTCGTCGATAATGCCAATCAAGAGTCCAAAGTCAACCAAGAAGAGAAGATTACACGAGTTGGCGTTTATCGTCTTTCCATCCTCTGTCGAGCAAAATGATCATTTTAGGGGAACACTAAATACATTTTTCGCTTTTAAGGAAATGGTTGTTTACATATCACTATCGTTGCAAATGTCATTCGCATGCCTTTAAGCGAAACCCGCTATTGAATATACCAGATAGTCTTTCCAAGTAAACTCATTTTGGCATATTGCTTAAGGTTTGGACGTGTTTGTGGTTTTTAATTGGCTTAGAGTGCTTTTAGGTGAGTATAAGATTTTGGATTTACGGATGGGCAGTCCTGAGGAGAAAATGACGTTTTTGTAAATAGAGACTCGAGGATGATTGATGCAAAGATTTAAAGTGTTCCAAAGGTAAAACTATATTTTCAAAAAGCACGTAAGTTGGGCTCTTTGGAACTTCTGTATCAAATATCTTTTTCGGTCCATCATTTCAATCGAGCCCAATCGTCATGACATTTGTTACATGTTCAATTTAGTTCTAGATTATATTAAAATATTTAATATTATCTCCGACCTAATTTTAAATTAATGGAAAGATAATATTGAATATTTTCATATAGTCTAGAGATTAAATTGAACATGTACCAAAAGTTCAAGGACCACATTAGACAAATCAAAATTTCAATGACCATATTGTACATTAAGGTAAATTTATGGATCATGTTAGAGGTGAAAATTTAAGAACCACTTATATCAATACCCCAAATTTCAGTGACTCAACATTGCACTAGACTAACTTTGTAAGCATTTTTACCATGTTTTGCAGCATTTTCATACTTAACCTTTATTTGTTTTGCGAAAAATGAATAATTTAGAAAATAATTCATTAAAAAGGCATAACTTGCATTGCTTATAAAAATGAAAAAGAGAAAAATATTTTCATCACTTATTTAAAATGTTTAGACATAAATTGTTATCGGTAATAAAAACACTTTTCATTAATTAATTATTTCAAGCAATACAATCTATCATCTTTGAGGAAAATATTTTCCAAATCATTTATTTCCCCGTTAAACAAGCGGAGCGCACATCTAATGTGTTTGTGAATGTACTTGAAGAAATATATTAACACGGAGCTCAATATTAATCCCATCATCTTCGACCTTGTTGCGTCTTATTACGTAGAGCGCATGGGAGCACTGATTAAACATTCCAACAAGGGAAAAAGAAAAAAAAGCACGACTTATTAATGCATTTTTCGGGGATATATATGCCTTATTGATACTTTTTGAAAATCGAACGGAACCGCTCAATACCTTTCGTTATCGAATTAGGTATCCATCAATCAAGGCTGGCGCTCGGATTACATTGAGAGTACCAATCTTTTAAGCAAATGCACCAAAAAGGTCACATAATAATGATTCAATCGAGCTATCAAATGCTTTCACTAATTCAAAGTATTTGCAGAGATAAAATAATTTCAGAGGAAGCGTAGATGGATTGCAGTAGGTCCATTTGACTTTAATCTATGATGTCATGCAAACATTAAAATGTGTATAATCCAGTCCAGATACATTCCATTTTGGTAAGTGAATGTAAATTGTGGATGAGGTCAAAAGTTAGTAGTGCAAAATGCTGTTGTTTACTACAACGGCGTCGGACAACATGGATAAATTATATGTAGATGAAGCCTTCCCCTCTTGAATTTGCAAAAATTATTTATTTAAGAAAATGAACCCCTAGTCCTAATTCCCTAAAAACTCTAAACTTTAGACCAGATTCCAGGTCTACCCTATTTTTTTTTTCAAAAGAAATTCTCAACTTTTTTTCTAGTATCGGATCTACCCGCGCATCCAAAAATCGCCACTAATTTATTGGAAACTATAAGCACTGGGCCAATTCAAGGTGGAATCCACATTACCCTCATTTTTATATGGAACAATGACAGTTTCTTGATACTACAAATCCTGAAGTAGCTAGTGGAGGCGAATTTCGAATTTGTGACTAGAGCCAATGTCGAGAATGTTTATTTATTTTTTTTCGAGGTAAAGAAAAATTAGAGGCGGCATCGGGATTGACCTAAAATTGATGTTATTTTTAAAAGACAATAAAGCCTATTTGCGAGCTTAACGAAGGATTAAAATAAGAAAAAGAAAAAGAAAAAAAGAACTCAGAGTCCACTCAGGATGATGTGTCAAGGAGTGGCAAGAGCAGATGAGCCACGACCCACCACATGTACACTTCACCATGTCGACATTTTTCCAGCACCACCTCCCCCAAAAATCCCAATTTTTTTTATAAAAATAATTTTCTCCTAATAATTTATACAAACCACCACCTCAAATAAACAAACAAATAAACAAAAGGGAACCAGCAATATGGAGAAAAAAGAAAAGAAAATAAGTTTATAATATACATACATATATGTGTGTATATATATATACACAATAGCCAAAGCCAACCCAAATAAAAACAAAACCCCTCTCTCCCTCATTCCCCCAGTTCCACCCTTCTCTCTCTTCCCGTCCAAAATACAAAAAGTCTCTCTCTTCTCTCTCTCTTACTTTCTCTCTCTAAACGAGCTCTTTCAAGAATGGAGGAAGGCGAGGGCGAGACCTCTCAAGAAGCGCAAGAACCCGCCGCCGCCGCGACGACGACGACGACGACGGCGCACCACCTGAAGGTCCCCGCCGGGCTGGCGCCGGAGGAGTTCGCGGCGCTGGCTCCCTTCGTCCACGAGTTCCACACCTACCGCCTCCGCCCGGGGCGGTGCTCCTCCCTCCTGGCGCAGCGCGTCCGGGCCCCGCGCGCCGCCGTCTGGCCCATCGTCCGCCGCTTCGACCGGCCCCAGGTGTACAAGCACTTCATCAAGAGCTGCTCCGTCGCGCCGGACTTCCGGTTCGCAGTGGGGTCGACCCGCGACGTCAGCGTCATCTCGGGCCTGCCGGCCTCCACCAGCACGGAGCGGCTGGACGTGCTCGACGACGAGCGCCACGTGGCCGGGTTCAGCATCATCGGCGGCGAGCACCGGCTGCGGAACTACCGGTCGGTGACGACGGTGCACGAGGTGGGGGCCGGGGCCGGGGGCGGGGAGGAGATCTGGACGGCGGTGTTGGAATCGTACGTGGTGGACGTGCCGGAGGGGAACACGGAGGAGGACACGCGCCTCTTCGCCGACACCGTCGTGAAGCTGAACCTGCAGAAGCTGGCGTCCGTCGCCGAGGGGATGGCTCGTGACCGGCGGTGACGTGGCGGAGGCTCAGGCGAGAACATCAATAAGAGGATCCCCCCCCACGACAGTTCCCTCTTTTCTTACCCGTGATATTTTTTCTGGAAAAAAAAGGATTCACGAGATGCGAAGCTCCCTTTTCGTTTGCCTTTTTTGACCTCTCTCTCCCTATACAGACATGTGAGCGAGATCGAGACGGGGCTGATTCCGTCAGGAGAAATCTAGTGAGAGAGATCAAGATCAAGATCAAGTCAAAAGGGCAATGCAGATTTGGTTTTAGATTAGTTAAGAGTGATGCAATGTGTACAGAAATGTTCATGAAAGGGTATATTCTCGTCGCTTGTTTCTGTAAATTCTTTTCGCTGTGGAAACCAATTGAAGCTCTCAAGAATCGAGATCATCTGGATTATTAGAGGTCTTCACTTTTCTTGTTTTCTAAACCCTTTTCCTGTTGTGATGATGGCGGTGGTTTCTTGTTCTTGTCGTTTGTTGCTAGGGTAAGAATCTCCAAACAAATGTTCTTAACTGCTGTAACATGGGTTCGACCTTCTTGGGTAGGTTCAAAGATTTGTAGTTATACATTGCATGTGGATGTTTCCATCGAGTTTCAATCTTTCCTCCTCTCTTTTCGCCTGTGAAGTGGGCTAGAGGTCCAGAACTAATAACGCGAGATACCATTCATGGTTTCCTCATCGCGGTTGAGCTGATTTGGTTGATCTGTGTTAGCACTGACATTGAGGGAGGCTCAATTGCTTGACCGCCCGAATAGAGAATGGGAATGGGTGTGAAATGCTGAAAGTTGGACAACTGAACTTGCTTGAATTGGAGCAGAAGAATCAGTGGGTTCTAACTGATGTTCCTTCTTTGGCCTCTTGTGGGTCACACAGAGAGAGAGAGAGAGAGAGAGAAGAGAGAGAGAGAGAGAGAGAGAGAGGACATCATCATCTGGGTCAGCAGCATTTGTAGCAAGGAATTTTTAGGGAAGCTGAAAAGGCGAGAAGACGTTCAGAAGAGGGTCTGTTTCCGGTAAGTCCCTTCGTTCTTCTCGCGTCTTCTTCCATTTCGGGGAATCATCATAGGTTCATGAGAGAGAGAGAGAGAGAGAGAGAGAGAGAGAGAGAGAGAGAGAGAGAGAGGCCGAATAGGTGAAGAACTATCAGAGATGTTCGAATTACGAGCTGATATGATTGTGGTGGGCTGGTGGTTCACCTGTACCATAAGTCCATGAAGGAAGAAGGGTCCTTTACGATTGGAGCTGCAACGTCTCTGATCATCGATTTTCTTTTCTTCCTCTCTTGGAGATCACTATTGGTTTGTAAGATGTCTTGCATCTTGCGCTACGACGGACACTACCTTCAACCGACGAACCGAGGGTTGTTGGTAGGGGCCGTCGCACCGCCCGACTCCTCGATGCTTGGCCTAAATCTTATAAAGCTAAGCTAGGTCCTTGAGCCTGCAAATGTGAACACTTCCTCCAACTAACCGCCATTATCCTCTTAATAAAAAATTTCGTCCTTGTCAAGAAGCATGATTTGTTCGGTCGAGGGTATACTTCGATTTGTCGATCAATGTCTTGATGCATCATCCTCCATGGCCCTTCATTCTCAGCAGTCGTTGGTCTAACGTCGGACATCGACTTATCCATAACAAGAATGGACCCCCCTTAGGCAATAGAAAGGGTTGTGGAGAAAAGAGAGAGAAGGGAAGAGCTTGTTCTCGAATTAGGCAGGAGCAAAGCTTTTAAGTCCTTTTCGATTCCGGACAATGTTAGATAGATAGCTGGCAGCGATGTGGTGCACATTGCATGCATAGCGCAACTAGGGGGGGCGAGAAGTGACCTGTGTCACGGCTACTGAGATCTGGGGTCCGCACATGAATCAAGGAACACTATCCAAAGTGGTGCTAAAAAAGACCTTCTCGGAATCTTATCCCAGATTGTCAACTTCCAGCCGTGTCATTTTGCGGCTGATGCTGACCCACAATCCGCATTCTCCCCCACTTGTTTTGTTTAACATGCAACGAGGGCGAATGACCATCGCTTCGCATCTCTCGCTTTGAAACCGGCTCTAAGTGCGCAGCGCTTTCGTCGACCCGGTTCGTTCGAGCTCCATGGGCAAGTGCATATGTCGAGGACCATGTTGAGTTAGGTAGCTTCAGCCATTGATGGCTAGCTCGCGTTTTCTTGCGATGGAAGAGAGACTTCGTTCTTGGACAAGAAAAGGTCAAACGCATCATCTGCGGAGTTCCGAATCTTCTTCATCGCTTTGATTGGACGGTGAGGGCTGGTGAGGTGGGGGCAAATTTGAGGGCGCCCTCTCGATGGTCCACCCTCCTTCTTGTGGAAGCCAAAACGAGTCTCTCCCGTTGCTGTCCAATGATTTAAAAATATCCATTCGCCTACCCACAAAGCAAATCATACTCAATAAAAAAGAGAATGCACAAACTAATCACATCGTCGTCGGCCTTTTGAATGAAATCGAACCAATTCACTAGACGGGATTGATCGCGGTGCAGATGAAAAGATGTATAGAGTTCATGCCCAAGACGAAAATTAGCGCGAATTCTATCGGTGGTTCATTCAGAACTTGATTCGGTACATTGGGATGAGTTTAAATGCACAAATAGAAGACGATCAGTGGTAGATCTTTCACATGGATTGACCATAACAATCATCGATTTAGAGAGGGGGAACATTTGAATATTGAAGACCACGTGAAGACTTTTGGGAAGAGCACTTAACCCCATGATAAGGAAAGTCTTGAGTGAAAGCGACCTCCTTTTGTTCCCTCTTCATTTTTTTTTTTATCTTTGGTAGGCGAAACGGCTATTCAAAGCAAGTTTTGGCAAGTTGCCAACTTGTTGCTTAAACAATAAAGTGAGAAGCTACGAAAGCCGGCTGTTGATTGGTGGGTTTTGCAAGATTCCTTGTCCCCAAGTTTTAATTGCAAATTTTCTTCCTCTTCTCTTTAGCCACCAATTGGTCCCTTTTGAAGAGCAAAATGGTGGAGCCCACGAGGGAGAAAGAAAGGCCTTGGATTAGCCAATGGGGTGGCCTTATTAAGGGGATTTAGGAGTGGCAATTAATGAGGAAAGAGATTTGCTTTTTTGTGGGGGCTTTGTCTTGTAGTCGCCACTCTCCAAATCTCTCCCTTTCAACCTCCTTGTGAGCCACAAGGATTTGTGTTTCTGCTCACGTCCCTCGAAATGTGTTTAATTGCACGAAAACCCAATGAAGACAATAATGATTAATTTGAAGAAGCTAAAATGACATAATCGGTTCATGAATTTTTGTTTAATGTGTAAATTCATTTTTAAATTTTTAATTTATTTTATATGACTCTCCGAACTATTGATAAATATTCAATGTATCTTTCGATTTGATCAAACAACGAACTGAATCAAGTTATTTGATGACATGGATCAGTATATTAAAAATAATGAGTTAACATGTACATCTTTATATCCATTTAATTTTGAAAAGGAAAAAAATTAGGGTATGAACATGTCCACCTTTACTTGATGATGTGGATCATGATTATCTTACTTGTATAATACATGTGTAATTTTTTTTAATTATCCATTGTTCAAACTTAATGGATTGGAAGCCTATTACTAGATCCATTAATTTGAATTATGAAAGAATGATATTAACATTTTTATATAGTTTAGAGACTAGATTGAATATTTACTAATAGTTTTGGGGTTATATTAAATAAATAAAAAGTTTAAGGACGACATTGTGCAATAGGCCAAAATTGAGGAACTATTTGTGTCATTTTCTCTTTCGATAATGGATGTTAGATTGATGTTTAAATTCAAGACTCGAATGAGCAAAGCTCAACATTAGAAAAGAAATAATTCGGATATTGACCTTAGGAGAAAGAGAGCAATAAAAAAAAAAAATTGATTGGAAGGGATTTGATTTCATTGTTATTTTTGAACTTAGCTTCTAAAAAAGGAAAGGAAATTGGCCAAGTTATGAATGGTTGCAGAAGAGAAAAGAATAAAAAAATGAATCTAATCATACTTTTTTGACTATTTTGTCCCTATACTTCTTAGGCAACATGAACGCATACTCTACTAAATCAACTCATCTTATTGTCTTTCGACCAAAAAAAAAAAAAAAAACTTATCTTATTGTCTAATCATTATAAAAAATATATATAAGCAAAAAAAGTTCACCTTATTCAACGAAAAAGGACATCAACTAGGAAATGTATTCCTTTTAAAAATATGAAATAGACTATAAACTATTTAACATACTATGATCATATCCTTATCCAGGATTTAAGAATTTACTCACCTTAACTCTTGAGAAAATTCTTAAAAATGATGATCAATACTATTTAATCCAAAAGTAATATTAGACGCAGTGTATGTTTTTGCGACAGGGTGCGGGGGTAAATGTTAGTATTACATAGGGAACCCACAAAAATGTACTTTGAATGATTAAAGTACGCATTATTTTCATGAAAAAATAAAGCACATAATGAGAAAACAAAAAGTTTATAAAAGCATGTCATGTTCGCAATTTATAAAATCAGAGAACAAGTGTGCTGCGACTTATTTGAAAATGCCTAAAATTGTTTTTCGGGACAAAGTTTCAGAGATGCATATTATAGGATTACAATACGGCAAGTTAAAACAAGTACATGGAAAAAAGTGAAAATCAACGAGAAAAAGCGTGTTTTACCGGTTAGACGACAAACATGTTTAGATATTTTTATGGATGATGTAAATATTTTCCATTCATTTATTTTTATAAGTAATACAAGTAATGATTTTCAAGAAAACATTTTTCATATATTTCATTTTTAGCGAAATCAACGGAGCCCGAATGTCAACATCTTCCTCTGACCAATCCAGCCTATGGCTCTATGGACACAATCACGGCCCACGGAAAGAGCTGGATATGAGATCTGAGTGAGAAGCATTATTCGCAGAATCATCCTCTTGTGCTAAAGGTCAACTGGCCATGTTCTTCCTGCCACGAAACCCGAAGCCACCCCGGCATCGGTCTATTCAAAGAGAGAAGAAGCATTTTTACCAACCGACCCACGATCCCGGTTCACACGAAACCTGTTCATCTGAATTGAGCTGAACCTAAAGAATCAGCTTCAGGCAAAGCCAGTGCAATGTTCTTGCTCATTACATGCTGCACCATACAGAGCTGGCATACAATTGCAAGATATCGTTATTTCGGTTCTCCCGTGCCCTGAAGAGTCACAGGTCTCGCCGCAGGCTTCCTCAAGTTAAGAAGCTGAATTCGTAGGGCGTGCCAATCTTGGCGATAAATGAGAACATGCGGAACCACTGCATATCGGCTTAGCTTAAGGAGCACTAGTCAAAAGATTAGTTCCGAGATACATCTTAACTTCCCCTGCCTTTCCATTCAAAATCCCGGAAGCCTAATCACATGAATGAATGATAGAAACCACCCGGTTGTCCGTGCACCGTTGGTCGGTGCAAATGATGGCCTCAGGCACTCAGCCGGGTTCACCACTAAACAGCACAACGAACTCTTTACAAGACTTGGAACCAAAAGTTTCTAAGAAAAGTTGTGACTCGTCAAAACACATATAAATCCATATTGCCTTCGCTAGGAGTGCGAGCTAGTCGCATGCCCATTGCGATATTTATCTACGTAAGCATACAGATATCGAAGCTTAAACTGCATCTCAACATGTTAGAGCCAGCAGATTTGGTACATTTACATATTTCGACATGAAGCACTGCCAAGGCCTCACACTCAGATAGCGGAGGCACTCTTTTCGCAAAAAGATCCAGGAGCAGAAGACATACTTTGTACACCAGAAATTTAACAAAATCACAATCGATACTAGATATAGAAGTATCTTCTATCCGCTTAAACATGTTGGCAATACTTCAACAGAAGCTTCGAAGTAGCTAGCCACTATAGCATACCCATTAAACACCGCAGAGCAAGATGGAATGGCCAATGCATAGTGTCAAATGAGAATAAACTTTGCATCCTCAAAATCAGTTGAACACAAGGAAAGAAGTTCCACTTGAAGGAGGCCGAGTAATCAGTTCAAATCATTCCAGACACGGTGTGGCTCTAAGAAGCTTGAGTGGCCAGAGCTGGAAATACCAGATAAAACTAGAACTGCTACCATTGCACACCGATAATTGCTAGTTTCTCACCCTTGAGTCTATCCTTTCTTCATTAATGCAACATAGAGATACCTATCTCAATGCTCACATAACTCATTTCTACGCTGATAAGAACACAGGAAGGAGCAAGGCATTGGCCTAAGGGCGGTTTATCCCAGATCAAGAACCCGGAGGTTTCAAGTCCGACATCTACCTTGCACCTCCCCCTACTTGCAGTTACTGCAAGATGAAAGCTAAAGAATTGTTCATCTACATTCTCTTATTATTTTGCAAATATCTATCAAAATAGAACGGTAGGAAGCTAGAAAACAGAAAGATGACAAGAAAACAAGTCATTTGAAGGAACCGTGGCATCATAATTACCATGAAGGTGGTTGTAAGAACAACAGAACAATAAAAGTTCAAGGTATGGACCAATCAAAAGTAGAGCAGATCGAATGGAAACAAAGACTATATCAGTATTATTACAACAAGACTGGAATTCTTCTCAGTACAGGACCTAACCCCTACCTTCAATTGAAGTCAGCCTTTTATGCTACACACTGCAAATTTGCCATTTGCATGATGTATTTTCCTATATCACCTAAAGCGAACTTGTCCACCGGCTAAATTTAACTTTTGCAGCTGTTACTATTTCCAAGTCACCAGCAATAAAGAAAAAGCTACAAAATGGGTGTCAATACAGGCAAAAGTGAACAAAATGAACATGCACAAAAAGGACTTCAAATGACGCAGAACCTCTTACATGACAATCGTACATAAATTTTTCACAGTGGAAGCTTCCGCAAGCGGATGAATCCATAGTATACATGGCTAAAGCACCAGATCCATCACTGTGAAGATCTTCAACGTGGAACTTTGAGCCTGCAATTTTGCTAAAAAACAACCAAAAAACCAGAAAGTATCACGTCCTCCACCTTGGGCTTAGGTTTGTGAAGAAGCCTGAAGGAGACAGCGGAAATGCCAGCCCAGGTGAAGGTGGTGGCTGAGGACCTGGGCCCAAAATCCCTGTCTGAGTGGCCGGCGAAAACGAAAAGTTGGGTGTCAAAGGGGGAGGAAACTGGAACCCGGGCGAAAGCAAAGGATACGGCGATCTTGGAGACAAATAATTAAAGTAACCGTTCGGCGATGGTAGGAGGTATTGAGAAGTCGGAGAGGGCAACAGTGCGGGACCATTCATCTGAGGAGAAGGAAGATTTGGCATAGGTGGCATCGGACCACCCATTCTTGGTGGAGGGCCAGATGGATTGTGAAGCAAACCAGCCGGTGGTGGATGATTCTGAACTTGACCTGGAACTTGCTGCTGTAAATGAGGTGGAGCTTGGATTCCACCCGGACTAGTATCAAGGATTGAAGTCTGTAAGTATCGCATGTATGCAGAGATAGGAGACTCGGTTGTGTTCTGCATAAATGGGTCCCGAGGTTCCATAGGCGGCATGGGTGTTGGCGATCGCTGACCATAGTGAGGAGGCCTAGCGAAGCTGTTGTTGTAGGGAACCGGAGGGGGAGCCGCAGGGATTGCAGCTGGAGGGGGCATATGGGGCCTGTTCATAGGCCCCAAGGGCGGTGGGCGGATCTTCTGCAGCCGCATGCTCTGTGGTTTTGGGGGATTGTTGGGAGGTCTAGGCAAGGGATCTTGCGAAGGGGAACCCGTCAATTGCTGAACAATGCTGCGGAAATCGTTCTTGCTGATGTTGTAAACTTGAGGCTGCGGCTGTTGCCTGGCAGCATTATTTGGGTTGTTGTTGTTGTTGTTGGCGGCAGCAGCGTTGTTGTTGTTGTTGTTATTGGCAAAATTCGGCTGGTGTAATGGGCTCTTCCTTATGTTCTTGCCTATTTTGTTCACACCCAAATGATCATTCTGCCTGTTCCTAGAGTTGTCCATTTTCGAGATCCCAATATCACAATCACTTGAAGCACACGCGCTCCTCAATCCCTCACCAAACTCCTGTTCCCGGGATGCTTAAAAATCCATAACCCACAACAGACACGGCTACAACACACAAAGCGCGAGCATTTCCACTGGGTATTCACTGATCAGATTGATCATACTGGAAGCACCCACCAAGAACCTCTTCCCCTCCAATCAACAAGCAAAGATTCAAACTTGAGCCGCAGACAGCACCAGTCTAACAACAACACGAGCCCAACAACCAAATCCCCACTACCCAAAACCGGAAACTAAGAGCTGAATCAGTAGGGAAAACGACCAAGATTCTAACCTCTAACCTCGGCGGTAGCAACAAGAACCCAACCAAACTCCAAAGACCCACTTGCCTCCGAAGCCAGAAGCGAGGATCAAGAACGGTTCTTGGGTCTCCAATTGGCAAAAAAAAGATATCTTCTGGGTCTGTGTCTAAGAGTCAGAAGCAGAGGGAAGAGAGAGAACTGGGGGGGAAACCCTAGAGATGGGATTGGGAAGGCGATGAGAGAGAGAGAGAGAGAGAGAGGCAGAGGGTCAACAACGAAATGAATGATAATTTAGGTGGGCGAAAGAGATGGGAACAACGGTGTGTGAGAGTGAGGCCGTGACGTGGTGCGCCTGGTGGGGTCGAAGCTCCATTCACCACCGGCTTGCGACGAAGCTACGCATGGTGAACTTGTATTATTCATCCTTCCTTCAGTCAAACCATACGGAATCATCGCCGCTGTTTCCATTTTCTCTCCCCTTCACCCCCACTTTCGGATTCTTGACAAAAAAAAGTTGTTCTCCTTCCCGTCTTTTGAAGATTCTTCTTACCTCAAAGGTCACCGTTGTCGTGTCGAGTCCTCTGTAATAATAGCCCTCCTCCTGAGTCAACGTCTGACGGGGTCCGTGGACCCGAGGAATGACAATTTGAGAACCACCTGACCCCAACCTCTCCCCGTTTTTGCTCTCTGTCCTCTCCCTCACGTAATGTATCAAAGTGATGGCAGCATGAATGATCCCTAATTTTTAGGAAATGTTCGATGAAAGATTATACGAAGATGTTTGAAAGTTAAAGGGTTATATTGAACATGGAATTGAAGTCCACGATAGACCCGTCAAAATAATAAAAAATCTATTTATTAACTCACATGAGTGTTGAATGGGTTATAAGCGTGTTAGTTATATTGACTAAACAGATCATAAATATATAACATAAGAGTTAAATTGGTTTATAACTTATTTAGACCAAATTTATTTCTATGACTTTCTCTTCGGTCTATTGCTCTTATTCGATCCTACGCTCACTTACGGGGTAAAATATGGAAGTATATTGGTAATACGGATTGGATATGAATCACTAGATTTGCATTGTGTAGAAATGGGTTTAAATGGGTTGAATGGATCTATTTGGGTTAGACCAATTAGGACCGGACTCGAGTCACCTATCTGATGGGTTTAGTTTAGGGATGACATTACACATTAGACCAAATTTTATGAATCATTTGTGTCATTTTTCCTTATATGAAATGCAAGGAAAAAAATACTAATGAATGTTCATTTTGATCTTGCTCTCTCTCTCTCTCTCTCAATAATAAAAGCCACTCTTAATGTGTAAATATGTTCGTAATGCCCCCGTGAATCTTGGTTTAAGTGTTGCAATCACGTGGCTTTAATCAATGAGTTGGATTAGTCTTTTTCTTTTAACATCTTTCATGAACTCCATCTATCATGACTATAGTCCACGTGGAGGTTACAAGTATAAAAGGAAATTATGACGAGATGCATTTTGTTAGTCCGCATTTGGTTTCCGATTGATAATAGGACAAAATGCCTGTATGTTGATATATCCGACTCAACAGAAAAAAGGGTATATGATTGAATCTTAATTTTAACTTACTTTCACATAATATGGTTGACAGCATAATACTTTGACCTCTTAAGCAAAAGATCCAAGTGCACCAACGATGATAAGTATCACATTACTATTAGCCTCAAGTTGGCATCGTTTGTTAGGTTCGTTACAAAGAAAACGTGGGTTCCCAAGGAAGTTCATTACAAGATGGTCGGATTAGCCAAGAAACTTCATAGATGGTCAAAGTTAGGCACGCTGATATCATTATGACTAGTGTTTTATGCGAAAACGGAATGGTGCATCATGTTCTTCTCGCAGGCTCAATTTTTCTCATGATTTTTTTGTTTCTGTTTTCTCCCTCATGATTCTAAGGTCTTAAATTTCTCATCATAAGCTATGATCAAGGCCTTCCCCTAGCCAAAAAAACCCATCTCTTCTTCTTCTTCTTCTTATTTTTTCCCCTCCCCTTCAATTTCCATTTACATGCTGAAGAGACAACAAGCCAAAGCCAAACTGCCTCTAATCAAATTAGTTTTTCCCTTTTCTTGGGGTGGTCAAATGTTGACATTTCAAAAGTCCCTTGGGGGAGGAAAGACCGACCCTGCCTTGCAAGACACTTCCGGGCCCGCAAGACTTTGACCGCTTCTCGCATCGTTTCTTTCGTTGGTATTCAAAGAAGGGAAGGGAGGGCAACGCCATCGTCCACAAGATCGAAGCACGAGCACGTTCTAGGGTTTCGCACGCGACTGAATGAAAAACCTGTCCAGGGGGGGAAAAGACGGGAAATAAATTGAAACCAGCAGAAGTGTTCATCCGGCAGCGGTTCCACTTCAAGCACGCAGCGCCTTGGTCGGAGCAAAAAGGGTGGGATCGGACACGTAAACCCTAGTTTATTGTCGTTCAAAGGGATCGAACTAGTCGTCGTCTTGTTCCGTTTTGGTAGATCCACATCGTTATCGATTGATTTCTTAATGATTTACATGATGCAGCCGATTGGACGAACTTCGCAGTAAAGTCAACAAAGCTAGGTTTTGAAGTCATTGGATGAAGCCCTTTGGCATGATTGCTTAAAATAAGGAGCTTTCATATGCGAGGTCGGTGAAAATCAATCATATATAAATATATTTGACCAACATGGGGGATTTTTTGAGACATTTGAATAGCCAAAAGTCAGATGAAGAATTTCTCGCAACAGCAAAAAGAACGTACGTGTCCTCCCAGGCGGGTAAGAAAGTGCAGAGATTTGTCCATGCTCCTGTAATACACGAGCATCGTCCATCCACTCGATCAATCATAGAATAACTAAACAAGACAAAGCTTTGTCATTTTCAATGGTTTAAAGAATAGCTAAATCCTTAACGGCGGGCCACAGGCATCACTTGCAAAGGATCTCATAATCTTATAAAAATTGGAAATTTTTAATCGAGTAACTTTTTTTTTTGTTCCGAAACATGAGATCTTTGTTAATTCACAGTTGCATTTAGATTTTCTAAAAGAGAAACCACCCTTTAAAAGCTCTCTTATGTAGTGAGAATGTTATCCCAAAAAGAAAAAAAAAGATGTGCTGGGGTGAGAGAGGCTCGAACTCTCGACCTCAGGATAACTCAGAAGCTATGAGACCTACGCGCTAGCCAACTGCGCCACCACCCCGGTTGAGTTAAAACTGGGAATTAAAACATTCTCTTAGACTCATGAGGCGATCCTTCCTCAGTTCAGCATGCGAAGCTAAACGGAGGAGTTCAGACGAGCGCGCATGGAATATTCGGTGGTTCTTAGCGCCACACGAGTTGTTGTCGTGGTGGGCTTTTCGTTGTTCGCATGTACTTAATTATTGGAATGTGTTTTGAAATTATATATATATATATATATACACATCAATGTGGAATTTTCTTTATCAAGAAACCAAGACGGGAGAGTTTTCGCTGGTCATGAACCAACGATTGTCATTGGCTAGGTCTAATCGGCTCCATCTTTCCTGATCTCAATACCCTTTCCTTTTTTTGTTACTTGATTCAACATCGATGGACACTACGTCAATTTATGAGTGGACATGAGTAAAAGATGCTCACCATAGTAGCAATTGACAGGGCGCTGCGGGAAGGTCGGGTGATTTCCATATGCGCGTGTCGGATGGTGAATTTGACTTGCATCTCTGATGTTGATGACCGTCGACTTTTCATCTTTCAAATTCAACAAAAACTCTTCATGCCTAACACGGTAAACCTCCTCTCTCTTCACGTTTTCCAATTTTAATTCGAAAATTGATTTCTGTATTCACAGTGGATATTCAGATAGGTTCTTATAATTGACATATATATCAGAAAAAAAAATCATTAATGTGAGTAGCTCGATAAATTTCTCATCGTTATTTTTTCTTTTGTAGCACACATGGCGAGTGTTTTCCCTTGCGAAAATCTCTCTAGGATTGCCGGTCCAAAACGAAGGAACATGTTCCATTTCAACTGGACACATTAAACACATCACTAAAAAGAGCAAAGAGGCAACCAAAATGGGGAAAAAAAAACAAAAAAACTTTAGAGCTAAAACATGAGATTTGCGGGCTTATTGAAGCACGGTCTCGTCTCGCCTCTTCCCGTCCCTCCACTGTCCCAAGTCCTCGAAGCTCCAATCCCTCCTCATCCCCCAGCTCCGGACCAGCCTCGGCTCCCCCGCGGGCCCCGCACCCCGGCTCCCGCCGAAAGCCAGGGGCCCGGAGCTGTGCAGCCGGTGGTGCCGGCCCTTCGCGCTCTTCGGGGGCGCGCCCCTGACCTGCTCATAAGGTGATGGGGTCAATGGGCTAGACCAAGTCCTCTCGACCGTCATTCTGAATAGCTTATCACAACACCTGAACTCTTTGGCGCATCGGTAATCAAGGTCTGAGTTCGTCTGATGCCCGCCTCGGCAGATGAGGCACTTGAGGCTCATGGTTCGCGGTGGCGGCGGCGGCAGAGGCGGGGAAAGTCTCGCACTTGAGGCTCGATTGGAGAGAAATGAGACTCTTTCTCACGCAAAAGAGAGCGAAGGCATTGCGGGAGCGAGGATAAAATGGAGAGGGGATCCTAAGAATTATGAAGAGTTTAATGAAAAAGATAAAGCAAGATGCTTCTTTATTGTTGTTTGTTGTTTGTTGTTGTTGTTTTTGCTGTTTTGCAATTGACTCGTATTCATCTTGATCCCTAGAAATGAGCTGAACCCTTTAAAGTCTAGAGGTGGCAAACAACTCATGCCTCACTTTAGAATTTTTGGATTCGTGCCTAACTTCTTTTCTTTTGGCCATCTAGATAGCTTCCCAACAGTCATTCCTATAAAAGGAAACAACACAAAGGATATGTAATTTGGCCTAATGTGCAGTATCGTTTCAAAATTTTCAAATTGTTTATTGCGATTCATGAATTTTCGATATATATTCAATATAATCTATTCACTATATGAAAATGTTTAGTGTTGTCATTGTACTTTTTTTTTTTTTTGGTGAAGGTGTTGTCATTGTATTTGAATTAATAAAAATACAACATTCAACATTTTCATAAATTCTAGGGACTAACTTGAATCGATATGGAAAGTCTAGGGATCGCATTAAATAAATTAAAAATTTAAGGACGGCATTGCATACTGGATTAAAATTTAGAGATTACATTGATCAAATTAAAATTTTAGGAATCACATTTATTTATGTCATTATTCTTTCCCATAACGCCAAAAATAATACCGGTGCTCTCCACTATCATGATTCCGATTTTTCGAATTTGTAGGACGCAAAGCGATAATGTAATGGAATCTGCACTCCCATGGCATAGGTCAAAATTCAAGCTTTTCGTCTGGAGGTTTCACACAAGGACATTGCATCTGGACACTTCAGTGGCAATCATGCTTCGATGCATCCACCGAAAAAGCACTGGAAGTCCTATTGTCTTAATCGCTCTCTCGTCTTGGACAAGGAAAAAGGTGCAGAAAAAGGGGAAGCGATCAACTGGGTGCATTCTGACAATGACGTGGGCATTAGCCACGACAGAAATCGTGATTCGTCCGTGAAGAGAGCGACAGAAAACCAAGTTAACAAGAACCCTATGCGCTGTAATGTCCGATGATGCTTCCTGATACTGCCTTAAACCAGTGACCCCATCGAATTGAATGGTTCGGTACCGTGGTTAGATCTTCTTTCTCAGCAGTTCTCAATCATGTGTTCAGAAAGGGTGAATCGCTCCCGAAAAGGAAATGAGAGGTCGACCTAAGTCACCATGCCAAAGCCTGAGGAATTATGCTGATGCTTATGTTACTCTCATTCCATGAAAGCTGATGCTAATTATCATCCACCAAATAAAATTTACTAAATCAATATGGTTAAGCTCCAATAGACCAAAAACTATTTACGTGCTCATTAACTTGCACATCTCTGTAGAAGGGATCACAGACATCCCAACATCATGCGAGGGCACATGAAGAGTTCAGCAGAATATCACAATGCAGGAGGTTGCAGTATGAGCAATCTTAAAATTTCTATCCCCAAACACCATCACACAATCATGATACTAGTCCTTGATTCACCAAAATCGACTCTCAGGACTTTGACACGAAGACAAATTTTAAATTAATTGTGCCACACTTGCGCATTGATTACAGGAAGCTTGGTGTACAAGAGACATGATCTTGGTTGAACCCAACAAACGGCAGAACAAGCTAACAAAGGATAAGGAAACGGCCCCATCAGTTTCGAATTTGGAGCATCTATTTACATCGAAGACAGGCAGGAGATCAACGTGGAAAAAAATTGCTATCTGCTAGAACTAGGCTATTTACTTCAACTTGCAATCTAGGGGTTCAATCTACCAGAAGCAACCACACAACTAAACAGAGCCCATTGTTCAAAGAGTTCGCACCACCCGGAACCTGAAAATATTGGGCAGGTTCTCGCTTTCAATGGAGAAACTTCAATTCCATTGTCTAGTCGATGCCAACTTGCATTGAACGAAATCCTTCAAAGATCCTCAGATTATGGCCAATAGAGCTGCCTTGAGCTGCTCCTGAGTGTACAACTGACTCCCCATCTTAACTGTGGCTTGCTGGATCATGAGCTCGTTCACCACAGAAACACTAGCATGTTGCAACTCCAAGTTCAATTCTTGAAGAGCCACCATTAACCTTGCCGCAGGATGATCCTTCCGGCCGCTCTCTACTCGAACCACTGCATCCCAACCCATTATCTTCACATCGATTGCCACCCCGGTGGACCTACTTCCCGTAGGTTTTGCCATCTTGCGATCTTGATCCACTGGGATACATTCTTTATCCGACGATCGCTTCTTTAGTTCATCCAGCTGCTTCTGCAAATCCTCCTTATCAGACTCTGCAGCTTGTAGGTTTGTGTTAAGCTCCTTGATATAAGACTCCGCATCTTGGAGCAGTGAAGCCTTATCCATCTTTGATACATTCGGAACCACGGCCCTGAGGGCGTAAAACCTCTGATTAAGCTTCTCCCTCCTCTGCCTCTCCGCCTCGACATGGTTCAGAGGCTCCTCCCTCCCGTTCGCAGGTTTTCTACCCCGCTTCCTCGGCCTCTTTTCAGGTTCCACAACTTTGCTGCTCTCAGCTTCCTTGACCACTGAGGCTTCAACATCTGAATGATCCGAATCCCCTGCTCCACTGACTGATTTCAACATTCCTGAAGAGGGCACAATCACTCCAGAAGTGAAGGACATCATCTCCTCTTCATTGCTGCCAATTGAAGTAGCCGACCTCTTCTTCTTCTTCGCGGTCTCCCCTGCAACCGCGACCTGTGAATGACTCGAAAGCAACCTTCCGCTCCCACTGTCTCCGAAATTCAGTACTTCAATAGATTCCGGCTTCATAGGATGAGAATCTCCATTATTGCTCCTGCTACTCGAATTAATTGCGTACTCCGCAAAGTTCAACTCTTTCTCGAAAAACCCCTCATTCTGCTGCTGGTTTTGGCGGCTCTGCTGATCATTTATCGCGCAGATCGCGCTGGGGCTTTCGGTAAGACTGCTCGAGCTGGGGTTCTCTATCTGAAATGTCATAGGACGATCGTTAATCTCCATCGTGACTGGCGGATCGCAGATCCAAAGCGACGCCGGGTCATTGTCGCTATTCAAAACCCTACCGCCGCATCCCATCTCCGGCTCATGGAAATTGAACAGCCCCCTAATTCCGTTAATCAGATCGGAGCTCTGGTAGATCGGCTCGGTGGAACCCAGTTCGACCACACCGTTCAAAACAGGGACGCACGCCATGGTCTGCAACCCGAAGATCTGCGCCTGCCGGGCCCTCTCGCACCCGCAATTCACCAACCTCTCGGCCCCCGTGACCCAAGCGGGATTCGAGCTGAAGAAGGCCCGACCGGGCAACCCGACGCCGCCGGCGAACGACTGGGTCATGGAGACCAGGAAGAACCACTCGGTGTCGGTCACTTCCTCCTCGATCGCGTCGTCGGCGGGCGCGGCCCCGGAAATCAGCGAATTGAGCTCGCGGAGGACCTTCTTCCGGTGCTCCTGCTCGGCCAGAGAGCAAGCGGATCCCCTGCTCCTGGCTCTGCCGTCGCCCTTGTAATACCCATCCCCCCACCCGAGGACGGGGCCGGAGTAGTCGCCGGAGGACTGCCAGAAGATGGTGTAGGTCCACGCCGCGGCGGATCCCCCGGCCCCTTCCCCGTCCCTCTCGCGAGCCCCCTCGATCAGGGCCTGGAGCCGCCGCTGCAGCGACTCCTGACTGAGCGGCGGCGCCGGCGCCGGCGGAGGGGGGGTGGCCGGCGGCGGCCAGAAGGCGGAGAGGTCGGTGGCGGCGGCGTGGTCGTAGTCCGCCCAGAGACTCATCGGACGGTACAACAAAAACGGATCAAAGGTCGCGCCTTTCCTTCCCGAGCGTTGATGGGTCGGAGAGATTCCGGCGAATTTCGCGACGCTGTTCCTCCTTCCGGAGAGCTGGAATCGTTAGCTTCAGGAAGGGAGAGTGAACTGGAAGTTTGGGGAGTTCGGGGAAGCGGGTCGTCGGGTTAAAAAGAAGGGGCCTGCGAGCGAGTGAACTCGGGACCGGCGGGGCCCACCGCCGGTGGTTTCTTCGAAGGCTGGTCGAGCCGATCGGGGGTGGGGACGGCTCGCTCGAGCCGGCTCCGAGTGATTCCGATGCTTTTCGGCCGCGAGCTGGAAATGGGCGGCTCGGTGGGGTTCGGCTCGTTCCGAGTGGGACGATGACGGCTCGAGCCGATGGGACGCGTGGCGCGTTGCGGCTCACGTTGACCCGTTTCGCCTCTCCTTTTTGACCGGCGCCGGGTTTCCTCCCTCCTGCTGCGAAGCAGCCGCGAATTAGGCCTGAGGAACGAACGGGCCGGGCCGGGCCGGGTCGGGTCGGAGTGTCGGACAAGAAGGCCTGTCAAATGTAGCCCCCATTACAGTCTCTCGGGAAAAAAAATGAAAAAATCGTACACGATGCGTTGGGCATTCGATGGTGTCGCATCACGTGACCCACGGACGAAAGTTGAGTCTGGTTTCGACGCAAATTTCGACACAACGGATTACGACGCGACCAAGGGATTGGACCACCAAAGCAGACGACTGTCGGCCGCCCCCATGCATAGACTAGCCGAGCTTATTAAAGAGTGACTAGGTAAGTTCGTTTCAGATGAATAACCGAATTAGTGTCAAATCAACTCGAATATGTGAGCAGACCTATGTAGCACCACGCAGGTTGCGATGTTCATAATAGCTGGAACTAAGAGCGTAAATGGTTCAGTTCCATTCGATTTTTAAAAAATATCAAACTAAACTAAACTAATAAGGAATTAATTGAATCAAACCAAAATTCGATCCGGACCGACTTGGTTGGTTCGGTTTGGTTTTTCGATTTTTATTTTTGTGTTTGTATTTCTTCCTGCATACCCCCTTTCTATAATTTTTTAAATCAATTTTGTAATTATTTTTTATTCTTTTTATTTTCTTTTTTTCCTTTTCTTTCTTTTTTCTTCTTCTTCATTGGCCGTGGCGTGGCGGGTTCCCAAATTTCGGCAGCTGGCAACCGCGACCCGCTAATGAAGAAGAAGATGAAGAAAAAGAACAAGAAAAATTTAAAAAGATTTAAAAATGATTTTTAAAAAATAAAAAATAAAAAAGGAAAAACTTTAGATTTTATTGGTTTGGTTTGACTAACCAAATCGGTTAAAAATTTCCAGTTTTTAATGATGTTGACACCTAAATTTTAACTAATCATTTAGTAATTAGTTGCATAAAATAATAATAATAAAAAAATAATAATACATGTAGGTGTCATTTAATTAGTTGCGTTTACATTTAAAGATGACAAGAAGTAGGGGCCCTCGATCAAGAAGGTGCGCGAAAGGTGGTCTCTCTCTTGAAAACATACAATGAAAGTCAAAAAAAAGAAGAAAGAAGAGTTCTTCACGTCCATTGTCTCTCCCTCATTAATGCATGCACATGCATGGACAAAATTCAGCGGACGTGAAAATTCTAAAGAAGCCACAAGCGTGAAGAAAGCGAAGAAAGAAAACTCCACGGCACACGCGAAAATTCTGGGGAAAGCCTGCAAGAGGATAGGCCAGCATTTTTATAATACTTCCCTTGCGGTGGCCTCCTTAAATAAAGACCGGACGTGAACAACAAGAAAGAATTGCGGCGCCTCATGTTCACACTAAAGGCGGTGGGACGCCTATAAATACGCAAGAGGGGAGGCCACGCAAAGGGGGAGAGCCATTCGAGAGGTTTGTCAGAGGAGGGCTGAACGAAAAATTCATTTTGGGGAGCTTCTCTTTCGGTCAAAAAGAGGGGGGGAAACGAAAATTTTCTCATTTTGAGAGGATTGTCAGAGATTAAAATAGAGAGGATTGTCAGAGAAAAACAAAAAAAGGTGAAGCCAGAAACAGAAAAAGGGTACACCGAAAGTATAGAGAGAGAGGACAGAGACGGAGAAGGGACGTGCGAAGGAGAAGCGCCCACTGTTCTTCTCCTTCGCTGCACTTTCCGCCAGTTTCTGCTGCCCGTGTCCGCGTTTGCTTCACCGCGCCTCTGCACCCACCGCTCGAAGCCACGAGTGACGCCCACAAGCTGAAGCACCCGTCACTGAGTCCTGCTCGTTGCTGCGCCCGCTGTCGCGCCGCCGAGTCCTGTTCATCTCCGCTCGCCCGCCGCCGCACCCTGCCCATTGCTGCACCTCTGCCCGGCGTCAGCATCTCCTTCCAACGGGCTCCGAGCGCGCCACCATCTTCGCTCGAACACCAGCAGCCCGTGAAGCCACCATCTCTGCCTGCGCCTGCACTTTGGCCCCGGCGTCCCAAGCTGCTCCGCCCTCTGCCGCTGCACCAGCCGCTGCAGTCGCGAGCTGCCCGCCGGCGGTCCCTTCGCCTGAGCTCCGACGCCAGCCGCCGCCAGCTCGCGCCGTCCACCGCAACCGGCGCCACCGGCACCGGTTCACCCACAAGCTCGCACCGCCGCTTGTCACCCCCGCGTGGTCGCGCCTCGCACGAGCGCGACTCGGCCACGTCGCCGCTCCCGTGCTTGTCCCTCATCTCGTCCGTCGTGAAGCCGCCGCCCCCGACGCCATTGCTCTCCGCGCTCGGTCCCTCGCGACACCGGCAGCCCGTGAAGCCACCGTTTACGCCCGAGCACACTTCCGCCCCGGTGTCCCAGGCCGCTCGGCCCTGCGCGGCGCTCCGGCCCGGGCCGCGAGTCATCTCGCCGCCGCGGTGTTTTCGCCGCTGAGTTCCGACGCCGCGCCACCGTCCTCGCTGTCGCCGCTCATCACCCCCGCTCTTTGTCACCACAAAGCGGCTTCACTCGAGTCGACCTCGCACCAGCAACCGCACGCGACTCCTACTCCTCCCTCGCCGCGTGTTCGCTGCCCCTTTTTGCCGGAGCTCGTCCGACGACCGTGTCCACCGCCCACCGTTGTTGCCGTCGCCGCAGCGGCCCACCCCTGCCGTGAGCCGAGTTTCCATCGTGGTCCACAAAGCACCGCTCCTTAAGGTAAGCTTGGAAAAAGTTCAAATTAGGTAGGTTTATTTTATTAGGTAGATTTATTTCATCTTATTTTATGTTATTTTTAATTTCGTTTCTTTATTTGAATTAGTTCTTAATGCATGTTTGAAAATCCCCGACGTACCACTTAATTCGCAACCGCACACGAATTTTTATTCCATCTATAAGGCTTTAGATGGAATAATTAATCACGCGGGAGTAAAATTGATATCTTGATCTTTAAGGCTTAAGATCAATTTATCGATTTTATTAGCGAAATAATTAATTTTGAATCTAAATTCGAATGATGGATAACATTTTTGATGACCATGGATGATTTGGTGTTTAACTTTTAATTGTTCTGTTTATCCCGAAAATAAAAAAAAAAACTGCATTTGCATTTCACGTAAATTAGAATTGATTTTCCTAGATAAAATTGCATGATAAAATAGTTATTTTTTAATGTAAAAATGCATGTTTAGATGGTATCTAGGTTAGATAATATCTTTTGAATTAAATGGCATGACGAGGTAATTTTCTAAGTTAAGATAGGATTTAGATTAGTCTATTCCTAACTTAAAATAGATAATATCTCACTTTAACTAGTTTTTTTTAGCATTTTTAATTACGAATTTTCAAAAAAAAAAATCAAAAAAAAAGTGTAGGTTAGAATTAGGTTTATTTCCTGTTTTAGGGTTTGTATATTTAGAATAGGAATTTTATTTCGAATTAAAAATAAAAAATAAAAAAATCAAATCAATCAATTTAGGTTGCTAGTTTTTTAACTTAGGTTTCATGTTTAGTTACTTGACAATCTTTAATTTCGAAATTAATACAAAAAAAAATTAGAATTATGGCATTCTTTGCATATCATTGCATTTTAGGGTAAAATTTCATATAGTTTAATTCTATATAATAGTTTTTTTAATTTATTATAAGTTTAGATAAATTTTTTAGATAGATTGCATTTTAGTTAGGGATTTCTAAGTAAGGATAACATTCTAGTTTAAATTAGGATTTGGCTTAACCTCATTCCTAATATAAATTAGATGATATTTTAATTTATATAGATAATTTTCACATTCTTTTATTCCGAATTTCATGAAAAATACAAAAAAAAAAAATTGTCTTAGAATAAGTTAGTTTTGTTTTCTAGGATAAAGTGCATCTTTAAAAAAAAAAAAAAAAAATGTCATGTGCATGTCATATATGATTAGATTCATGAAATGCATGTCATTTAGTGATTGTTGTTAGGTTCATTTAGTTTAAAATTGCCCGTCATTAGAATCAAGTTATTAGGTTAATATAGATTGCATATTTAATTGTTACATTTATTTAATTTCGAATTTCATGGAAAATACAAAAAATTTAGAATAAATCAATTTCATGCTTTAGGATAGACTGCATGCTTATTTATTTCATATAGTTTAAAACATATTGCCATATCACATCATTTCATGTTAGATTAATAGCATGCATTGCATAGAACATGATTTTCATTAAATAAGTGAAAACAAAAAAAAAAGAAATTGCGTGTTAATTAGAAATCATATTTAGGACTTGTCGATGTGAATTACGATATAACATTGCAGATGCTTTCGTTGCTATGAGGTAAGACCTGCAATTTATTCATCGCTTTCTTGGGTGTTAAATTGGTGGTTTGCGCACCCGCATGATCACATCACATGTTAGGGAAGTAAATTAAAATCAATTCAAGCTGCCTGCCAAACATTTTTCAAAATAAAAGAGAAAGGTACCGAAAGGGCGTTAGAGAAATCTAGCGTAATCAAGTCCCCGAACTCATAAATCTCTGGTTCGTAGGAGTAAAGTAAATCTCCCGTTACTTTACTTGGGTTTCTAATCGACCCACCAAAAAATAGATTAGTGGCGACTCCTAATTGAAAAATTATTTGCATGTTAAAAAATTTGAACTTAAGTCGCGAATTGGTATGGGCCTGGGAGAGCCCGAGTTAAGTCTAGGCTTAGCAATCCATTAGCCGAACCCTTAGGTGGTCCAACCCGCTTCGGGGAGGTCGCGACAGCTTGGCGACTCCGCTGGGGATTTGAGTTAAATTTCTTAGTGGACTTAGGCCAATTTTCTCTTGTATTTGAAAAAATGTTTTTGTTTGGCAGCAAGGATCCCAGGTACGTCCCTAACATTTAAGGTGTTAAATGGTCTTGCAGGATGGGAGGTATAAGGGGAAGTGTTTGCTGACCTTTGTTTTGCAGGGAGGTGTAGGAATGTATAGTTTATTTTTATGAACGAAGTGTTCTTTGATATAAACTGTTGTGCATGCCTTGCATTTAACACTACACTATTGCACACACGACCCGCCGTCGGACCTGCGCCGCACTAGGACACTTAGGATGGTATTGAGTTGGATACGACTTCGACCGCGAGGCCGCGTAGTAGAGGTTGCCCAACTCAATCCCGAAAACTTCTTTCTTGGTGTCAAGAATGTTTACCTCTGCCCACGAGACTGCGCCGCATTGGGGTATCATTCTTGACTGAGCCGGAGTTAAGAGGACTTGACTTAGTACGCGAGGCTGCGACTAGTCATCCCACCCTTTTAACTCCACTTTGCTTAGCCGCTTTAGATAGAAATCAAACCTCACATGTCATGTGCTTGTCTATGTGGTTGCTTTAATCGCCTAGTAAAGTAAGTTCTCTACCCTTTACTCTTTGCAATTTACTTACCTTATTATGTCTTTGGTCGGTCCATGACATTAGGTTGGTCGAGTCTCGGTCTATAAACAATGGGAAGGTCTGACATTCGATTCGTGCCTGCACCAAAAGTTGAACTCAAATCATGGTGGGATCGTCTCGGCCCTGATGGTCAAAGTTATGTGGAAAGCAGACTTGGTCGCCTTGTTCCCTTCCTTGACATCGATGTCCAAAGCGGCGTCATGCAAGCACTTGCTCATTTCTGGTGTCCCCAAACATCAACGTTCATATTTGGTAAGCACGAGTTGACTCCGACTCTGGAAGAATACAGCATTGCCATAGGAAAACCTTTGGAATTGGAATTAATAAATCCACCCCTTGGGTTAGAACCTGAATCAATTTTGTTGGACTTTCTTAGGATGGATAAAAATCAAATAAAAAGAGTGTTAAAAGATAATTGTCATGCATGTCCTTTCTCCTTCCTAGATCAAAGTTTTGCTAAGGCTAACACTCTTTTAAAAAGTAAGATTTTCCTTTTGGCCTTCTTTGGGTTTATTGTTTTTCCTCTTCGAAAAGGCGCCATTAATCCTTCTATCGCATGGGTAGTCAAACAAGTATGTGCAAGGATTAGTTTTGTCAACACCATTTTAGCCGAAACATTCTTGTCGCTCACCTGATTTAAGGAAGATGAAGATAGAGCCTTTCGTGCACCAATTGAGCTTTTACAAATTTGGTTCTTTTCTCACATGAGTAGGATTGATATTCGCATGAAAATTATTAATATCACTGATTCCCATCATCCCATCGAGGTGTTCAAAAGTCATCAAGATCGAACTCCAAATCTTTCTTTCTCAAAATGGGTCAAATTGTTGAAAAACCCGAAAACCAAGATTTTCCTATGGCATGCTAAATGGTTCCAAGTCTCCAAGGCACGTCTCTCTCATGGCGATAATGAGCCGATCCCGCTATTGGGGATCACTGGTGCCACTTCCTACTACGCACTTCGAGTGGCTCGTCAATATCGAGTTGTGCAGGACCTACCGCCCCCTCTTAAGCTGGGTTTGTTCCAAGTCCAATTCACTGCCAAGGATGATCACAAAAAGGAGCTTCGCTGCATCGAACAAGCTTGGCTCGCATGTCACGAACAAAAGTTGAGCTTGAGGGGAAGGAAAAGACTTACTACGCCACGGCTCGGTACATCCGTCAGCACAAGATCCCGACCGAGTTTCTCCCAAAAGTGCCGGATGTGACTGAAAAGCCCACTCGACAAGCAGAGCTTAATCGTCACAAAAGGAAGATTGAAGAACTTGAGAAGCAAGCCAAGAAGGACGCTAAAGAGAAGAGGCAATTACGTCGAGCGTTGGCTTCCCATTTGTTTATAGATCGGGCCAAATAAAGTGGCTTGAATCTATTTAATCTTTTTACTTTAGCTTAATGTTTAGGAAGTTGAGTCATTGTTTAGAGCCTTTCAAGTTTTTACATTGTCAATGTCAAACAATTTCATTAAATAAAAGCAGTTAGACTTTCGTCATGGACTGACATGTTTTATATGAAATGCTTATGTGTATTCATTTCTCTAAATTAGGTGATAACGGATCCGCCACGTTTGCCCATCATCACACGATCAAGAGCAAAAATGGCCGACCAAACTGAAATGCGTGATCGTATGACCGCTATGGAAAACCAACTCCAGCAGTTGCTCACCTCTATGCAACTTATGACAGATCGATGCAATCCCTCCAAGTGAACCGACTCTTGCACCCGCTCTCCCGAGATAATAGTCCCAAAGCGACGAACAAGGCCCAAATGGGTGACGACGACATGCCCGAGCTAGAAGATGACCCACCGTCCGTCACGCCGAAAAGGCTAAGCGACAATGTCCCTAAGGCGGAGCAAGATGAACGCGTCGCCAAACTTGAAGAGAAAATGAAACAATTGCAAGAGTCGCGGAATTCACTCCCGTTCGACTTGTCGGTTTATGAGAAGGTCAAAATGCCAAATAAGTTTAAAATGCCAGAGTTCGAGAAGTATGATGGTACTTCCCGCCCGAAAGCTCACTGCAGGATGTACCATGTAAGGATGGCTCAGCATGTCAAAAATGAGCCCCTTATGATCCAAATCATTCCAAATGAGTCTGGTCGGGCCCGCACCGAACGGTATATTATGAAAAATATAAACCTCCTCAACACTTGGAATGAGGTGGCCGATACATTTCTCAAGCGGACAAGTTCAATATGGACATTGCACCTTCACGAGAGGATCTCGAACGAATGGAGAAAAAGAGGAGTGAGTCATTTAAAGAATATGCCATAAGGTGGCGGAATCTAGCCGCCCAAATCACTCCCGAACCTACTGACAAAGAATTGATGAAGTTGTTTGTCAAGACTCTCCCATTCGAGTTTCGTAATCGGATGGCTAGCACGTATGTTGAGAACTTCAATCAACTCATCCCAGTGGGTGAACAAATCGAGACAGGACTGAGAGATGGCTGGTAACCAACCACTGCAGGCAAAAGATTTACTACAAAGAAAGACAAAGAACCGACCACTGAAGTCAATGTTGCATATGCACAACCGGCCCCTAGTAAGCCTCCGATGGTTCGTGTCCCCGAGAATCAACAAGATGGAGGTCGAGTGCCTGCACCGCGGCAATTCACCAAAAGGCAATTCTCCCCTCTTCCGGGCCCTCTATCTCAGGTCCTGCAGATACTCCAAAAGAAGGGATTGATCTCCAACGAACCAAAGCGGCCTTATGCTGAAAAATTCTTTAACTATGATCCCTCCAAAAAATGTGAGTATCATATGGGAGAGGTGGGCCATTCGACTGATGATTGTATGACTTTGAAGCACAAGATCCAAAATTTATTAGATACCAAGGTATTCTCTTTTCGTACCACCCAACCGAATGTCAAGAAGAATCCGTTGCCGGAACATGAGGGAAACGTGAATACAATCTTTGAGTTCAATGCTGGCAAAAAGATGAACTTGAAGGTGTCTCATCAAAGATATCTACAAAATGATTAGTTAGAGTTGGTTACTATCCGATAGGTGAGAATCCTCCCTTGCTTACCATGAAGGAAAGGGTTCAAGAAATGGTTAAGGCTGGCGTGATCGTGTATGCTGACCAAGCTGGAATAATGTCAACTATCTCTGAAGTCGTCATTGATTGGGAGAAAGAATTTGCTGAGCTGAGTACTGGAAAGAGTGAACCAGATCCATTGATCGAGGACATGCCCCCACTTGAGGATGCCTTTGACCATGAAGGACTGATAGTGGAAGTGCCTTCAACTGATAAAGAGATAATAATTGAGATGCCCCGGTTGTATGAGTACAAGGATAACAAAGCAGTCCCCTGGTCCTACGAGCTAGATGTTGACCTGATTACAAGGTCTGGTTGGACCTATGCTCAAACCAATACCCAACCGGCAAAGCCAAAGCCATCGATGAAGAGGCTAAAGAATTTCTCGGCTCTAATCAAAGCAAGTGAGTATAACGTGGTCGACCAGCTTTATGCGGAAATTGCCCGCTCAAATCTCTTTACTTGAACTCCTGCAAACGTCTCCTCTACGCATCAAAAGTCCCTAATGAAGGTTTTGAGCGAAGTTCGTGTACCGGAGACAATCAAGGAAAACAGGTTGGAGGAATTTGTAGGGTCAATCCTTCTCAAGGATCTAATAGCCTTTTCTGATGAAGAATTCCCTCTTGAGGGGAGGGGACATACTAAGGCATTATACATATCTCTCAAGTGCAAAGCTTCTCAAGTGGCTCGAGTACTTATTGATAATGGATCTGCCCTGAATATCTGTCCATTGGCGACTCTTCACCGCCTTAAAATAGATCCTTCAAAAATAAATGCTGCAAAGACCTCTGTTCGAGCTTTTGATGGTACTAGAAAGGAGGTGATAGGGGAGACCCACCTTGATTTGCAAATAGGGCCGGTGATGTTCAACGTCCTTTTCCGGGTGATGGACATTCCTACGATTCAATTTCCTATTGGGTCGTCCCGGATCCATACTCGCAGGAGCCGTGCCATCAAGTCTCCACCAAAGCGTGAAATTTGTTGTCGAAGGAAAGCTAGTCATTGTTCATGGCGAGGAGGATCATCGGATTTATCATGAGACGGCCATCCCCTATGTCGAGCCGGAACGTAGGGAGGAGTCGAGCTACCAATCATTTGAGCTCGTATCCACTATTCATGCATCTCGAGGATCGACAGCACTCATCCCTGATGTGTCGAATGCAGCAGTTATGGTAGCAAGAGTGATGGTTGGGAACGGCTTTATTCCTGGCCGTGGACTTGGTAAAAGAGAACAGGGTATTCGGAATCCTATTGAAGCCCCTCGAAGGTCTCGCCGGATTAGGGTACCATGGAAGAGGTGGAGGACATGAACAAGAGAGGAGAAACTCACAAATCCTCGACATCCGCAAGACATTCCCTGGCCCTGCTAGAATGATGCATGATGAAGGAGGAATGATCGACACCCGAGGTATCATGCCTAATGGATGGAGTGGCATGGATGACCCGACAACTTCAAGGACAGAGGATCCGGATGATGGGATGGAAGGGATCACGATCCTATTCGATGATCTCCTTATAGGTGCCATTGATGAAGAACCATCGGAGGAAATGGGTGCTAGCCCACAAGAGTAACACGTTTACTTTTCTGCACTCCCCTGCGCGGGAATCTTATCGTTTTCAGGATTTTATGTTTTCTAGGGTTTCTTTCGCTTTGATTATTGCATGTTGCATATCGTTTGTTAGGAGTCGATGTTTCATTTCACTTTGATTGTCGTACTTTCCATTCCAATAAATGTAATTTGATTGATGAATATCAATTACAATTACAAACTTTATTTTGAGGGCATGATGAGGTATACCAAACCAGCCCGGTGATGATATCCAACCAATGAAAGAAAAGAAAAATCCAAGGAGAATTCTGAGGCCTGGGCTTCATCATGCTTCCTCGTGTCAAAAAGTTTTCCAAAATGTTTTGCCAAAGTTTTTTTAAGATAAAAAATAAAAATTTTGAAAAAAAAATCAAAAGGAAGAAAAATTAAAATATATATATAAAATAGATAAGAAATCCATGCTGTTTAGCCTTGTTTGTCTTTCTGAATTATCCATTTTACGTTTCAGGAGCAACTTTATGGCAGGCAAGGAGATGGTCCAATCCAATGCAATGAGCGATGACAATGATGACCCTGATGATCCAAATGGTGACTCCATTGAAGTGCAACATAGTTGGGAGCAGCATGAAAAACCCAAAGTTCTCACCTTCGAGCAAACCGTCACTATCAATTTGAGTGATGCCGAGGAGCCCAAGGAGATAAAAATTGGGGCAAATCTTCCCAAAGATGAGGCCGAGAACCTGACTCAGTTGCTAAAAGAATATCGGGATATCTTTGCACTGGACGTATGCTTGATATGCCGGGTTTAGATCCGTCAATTGTGGAACATTGTTTGCCCACTAATCCGACGTGCGCCCTAAGAAGCGAAACTTCGGAGGACTAAACCGGAGCTCTCAAAGAAGATAGAAGAGGAAGTAATGAAACTCCTCAAAGTGGGATTCATCGAAGTCTCGCAATACCCTGAATGGGTGGCCAACATAGTGCCTGTCATGAAGAAAGACGGTCGAGTCCGAGTGTGTGTTGATTATCGGGATCTGAACAAGGCCAGCCCAAAGGACGATTTCCCATTGCCACATATCGATGTTCTCGTGGATAGTACTGCCGGATTTGAATTATTCTCTTTCATGGATGGCTTTTCTGGGTACAACCAGATAAGAATGAAAGATGAAGACAGAGAAGACAGCATTTATCACCCCGTGGGGAACCTTTCATTATAAGGTCATGCCCTTTGGACTCAAAAATGCAGGAGCAACTTACCAACGAGCCATGGTTACGTTGTTCCATGACATGATGCATGAAGAAATTGAGGTATATGTTGATGATATGATTGCAAAAACCCGACCTGGGAGAAGTCATGTCAAAACCCTCAGGAAGCTATTTGATCGGCTCCGTGAATTCAAGCTTCGTTTAAATCCTGCCAAGTGCGTGTTCGGGGCAGCGTCGGGTAAATTACTTGGGTTCATTGTGAGTAGTAAAGGAATTGAGATTGACCCATCTAAAGCTAAGGCAATATGTGAGCTACAACCTCCGTCGACAGTGAAAGAAGTCCGGAGTCTCCTAGGGAGACTGAATTACATTGCACGATTCATCTCCCAACTCTCTGAGACCACTAAGCCGTTCTTCAAACTCTTGAAGAAAAACGCACAAGTTGATTGGAATGATGAATGTCGAGAAGCGTTCAACAAGCTGAAGCAATATTTGATGAATCCACCCGTTCTTGTCCCACCAATATCGGGGCATCCCTTGATTTTGTACCTCACAATCCATAGTGAGTCACTGGGTGCGATGTTAGCTCAGAAAAGTCCCGTGGATCATAGGGAACGGGCGATTTATTACCTAAGTAAAAAGTTCATTGTCTCAGAGCTAAAATACTCTGATGCTGAAAAAACTTGTGCTGCATTAGTATGGGTATTGCATAGACTGCGACAGTATACCTTGCATTACCAGATGTTTCTTGTGACTGAGAACGATCCCATCAAGTATTTATTTAATCAACCAGCTTTGGTGGGTAAGTTAGCCAAATGGCAAGTCTTGATTTCGGAATTCGACGTACAGTTCATGCCACAAAAATCAGTTAAAGGCCGAGTAATTGCTGATATATTGGTTGAGAATCCTAGAACCTCGGATGATGATGATTGTCCTCTGGATGATCGTATTTTGGCCTTAAATGAAGATGCATGGTCTATGTTCTTTGATGGAGCTGTGAACTTGTCCGGTTCTGGTACTGGGGCAGTACTGATATCCCCAGACGGACAACACTACCCAGTGGCCGCGAAATTAATATTCCCATGCACTAACAATATATCTGAATATGAAGCTATTCTCGGACTTCAGGCCGCAATTGAAATGGGAGTGGCCAAATTGAAAGTATATGGAGATTCTGCACTAATCATACTCCAGACTGTAGGTGAATGGAAGACCAGGGATGCCAAATTACTGCCATATCACAAGTACCTCGAGGAGTTGGTGAAGGAGTTCGATGAAATCTCGTTTGACTACTTGGCTAGATCTCATAATCAGTTCGCCGATGCCCTGGCAACGTTGTCATCTATGTTGCAAGTTACTGATGGTTTAGAAGTTGAGCCTCTGAAAATTGAGGTTCTAGCCAAACCTTCTTATTGTATGGTTGTGAATGAAGAGCTTGATGAGAAGCCATGGTATTACGACATCATGAACTATATTCAAAAGCAGGAATTTCCTGAAGGGAGCACTCCAGCAGATAGAAAATACATAATGAAGATGGCCTCAAAATTCTTCGTCAGTGGTAAGAATTTATACAAGAGATCTTATGATTCAGTCTTGTTGAGATGCGTAGATGAAGCAGAAGCTACCCAAATCATGCAAGAAGTACATGAAGGAGTTTGTGGCCCACACATGAATGGGCACATGTTAGCCAAGAAGATTATGAGGCTAGGTTACTATTGGCTTGCACTGGAAAGTGACTGCATATAGCATGTAAGAAGTTGCCATTGTTGTCAAATTCATGGAGATAAAATAAATGTTCCTCCAACGGAGTTACACCAGCTATCTGAGTCATGGCCTTTCTCAATGTGGGGGATCGATGTGATTGGCCCGATAAATCCCAAAGCTTCCAATGGGCACCGATTCATATTGGTGGCAATAGATTATTTTTCAAAGTGGATTGAAGCAGCATCATATGCTAATGTCACGGCCCGAAATGTTGTGAAATTTATTAGGCGTGACATAATCGCCCGTTATGGTGTCCCCGAAGCAATTGTCACTGACAATGGGACAAATCTGAATAACAAGTTCGTTGATGGGTTGTTCAGTGAGTTCAAAATCAAGCATTTGAATTCATCACCATACCACCCACAAATGAATGGAGCTATTGAGGCAGCTAATAAAAACATCAAGAAGATCCTAGCTAAGACAGCTGAGAATTATCGAGATTGGCATGACAGGTTACCCTTTGCTCTAATGGCATATCGGACATCAATCCGAACATCTACCGGGGCAACTCCTTTCTCCTTAGTTTATGGCATGGAGGCAGTCTTACCTGTGGAAGTACAAATCCCCTCTTTGAGAATCTTATCCCAAGTGGAGTTGTCCGAGGCAGAATGGACACAACAAAGGTTCGAGCAGTTGAACCTGATCGATGAGAAAAGGTTAAGAGCTCTTTGCCATGGTCAGGCATATCAACAAAGAGTAGCCAGGTCTTTCAATCGGAAGGTATGGCCGAGACACTTCAAAGTGAATGATCTAGTTCTAAGAAAGGTGTTGCCAATTTTTCCTGATCCTGGAGGCAAATTTGCTCCAAATTATAGCGGCCCGTATATGGTGAAGAGGGTACTCCCTGGAGGGGCCTTAATCCTTACAGAAATGGATGGTCGTGAGTTTTCTAATCCTGTTAACTCTGATGCTGTGAAGAAATATTACCCTTGATAGAATTTGTTGAAGGTACTCATTTCTTCATCGAATTATGTGGGAATGAATTGAATGAGATGAAAAGTATGCCTTGTTCCATACACATATCGAATTCATTTGATTCGGCATATCAGACATGTTGACCCAGAGTCAGTTCAATTAAATAAAAAAAGAAATGCCCTGAGGACACCACCAGCGCCTCGGCCTGGTGGCATGGGGAATGAAAGGGTCCGAGAACGACCAGGGTTCAATCCCTGGAAACGGCAACAAGTTCGCCACACAAAAAAAAAAAAAACAATTTTTTTTAATCAATTCTTTTCTTTCTTTTTGAGCTACCAACTCTTTGTGTTCAAAGCTGATGAGTTCACGAAGTGATTGCGACCTTTCAAAGGAAAATTTTGCATGATAGTTTTACCTGTTTAATTACCAATTCCACTGAGGATTGTCACCATCGATCAAGTTAATGAATGATGTAGAATGGATTGAGCATGCTAAATGAGACATATCGGGATGATGAAAGGCAAGCCTTATCCTATACACAGTCCCTTGCTCATACACTGGTGAGATGAGTGTAGGAAGTTCCATGTTCGTAAGGTAAAGAGTTTTCTCGCAAAAGGTACGATGATCGAAATGATGAGAGGCGATTCATTCTCTATCCCAAACACTACATGCATATCCATTGTTTAAACCCTTTTGAGCCTACACACGTGGATAATTTTTAAATTACCCCTGTCAAGAACCACCCCACGTTGGGGCAGGCTGGAGGTAAGACGACATCATGAGGTGAGGAAATTGATAGGAATATTCTTGCTCTCACTCGCATCAATCTTCAAGTGTTGCTATTACATAGAATTCATACAGTAATTTAAGTGCCTTAGGATGATGAAGAGCAGTTCTTTCTCTATCCTACACACTTTATCCATTGCGTAGCCCCTTGAGCCTGTAAAGTCATTTCATTTAAACCCAATTGGTGATCATCCCCCACACTGGGGCAAGGCAAAAGGCAAAGGCTCAAGCAGCCGAGTCCAGAGCATTGGAAAAATTGAAAATCTCCAAGAGTCCAAATGTTAAAGCATTACGTGGTTATTCAATTCATGTAGTGTGAAAAAAAAAATGATGGGCATGAAAAAGCAGTGTGCCTGGTAAAAGCAAGGCCAATGCCCATAGAAAATGAAAGAAAGAGTCAAGATAGATAATTATCAGTTGTAAAAGGGAGTATTCCCAATGCAGTCGTACTCAAAGAACTCAAATGCCGAGTTTTTATAGTACTTGTGAAGAAAATCCCAATGATGAAGAAGAAGACCGGTGACAATGCCAAGATGATCATCAATTCTCATCCCCCTATACACATTTTGAGCCTAATGATCCATTCATTTCTCAACCCATGAACTTAACCTACGTTACGTCCCTTACGAAGTCTCTTCAGATTAGGGCACTGAAATTAATGTAGGGATTCATATGCTTATAAGCATCGCTCGAAGAAGTGCGAGCAAGACCATTTCTATCTCATTTCGCAGGTTCCTTGACTTGTAAACCTGAAGATGATTGCGAAGTATTGTTCTTTCATTAGCCTTGACTCGAAGGGTCCATCTTTGTTGAGCCATTGACCAAGCCTACATTACCGTCCTGGAAAAGACCTCTCAGATTGATAAGGTCGTACCGCTTGCGAGAATACTCAAACCCTTGTCAACATGATGATGATAAGATGGAGTGATTCCCGCGATCCCACATTAATGGTTGGGACAAAATAACCTTCTTAATGAGAGCGAGTGAAAGTCCTTTCTAACTGAAGATCCCTCATTTGGTATTCTTGAAATTCCATGTCATGAGTGAAATGGTCTTAAATGATGATTCTCCCCAGTGGAAATTCGGTGGTGCAAATATGGTAAAACCATCATACATAAACCTTGATTGAATGGATAAAAACTTCAGTGGACTTTGGAGTATGCTGAATTGCTCACTTCTTTGGTAAATGCATGTATTTTTGCTCTAATCATGTCTAACAGTAATGTTTCCTTGAAGACCCAAGAGCTCCTGACATTTATGTTGCTTTCAAAAGCCTCGAGGTGAGAAACCTTCATGAATATTTGAGGTACATCGTCGATGTCTCAAAACTTCTTTCTACCAAGAGGTAAGTGACCTTCATGAATATCCCAGGTTTGTCCTAGGTATTCCCAAATTCTTGATGAATGTTTCAAAACTCTTTGTTAAGCATTTCATTCTGGATATGAATGCTTTCTGATCTTTTTCGTTATACCTTAGTCTGGATCTAGGTATTTCGAAACCTCTTAATCCAATATCCATCTCACCTAACATTGAGTGTTTATTGGTTAAGTTCACAAATTCTCGACATCTCAATCTGGATCTAGATGTCTCAAAACTGTTCATTAAGCATTTCATTCTGGATATGAATGCTTTCTGATCTTTTTCGTTATACCTTAGTTTGGATCTAGGTATTTCGAATCTTCTTAATCCAATATTCATCTCACCTAACATTGAGAGTTTATTGGTTAAGTTTCGAATCTTCTTAATACAATATTCATCTCACCTAACATTGAGAGTATATTGGTTAAGTTCCCAATCCTCTTAATCCAATATTCATCTCACCTAACATTGAGAGTCTATTGGTTAAGTTCCCAATCCTCTTAATCCAATATACATCTCACCTAACATTGAGAGTCTATTGGTTAAGTTCCAAAACTCTTCATAAAGCATCTCATTCTGGATATGAATGCTTTCCGAGCTTTCTCGTTATACCTTAGTCTGAATCTAGGTATTTCGAATCCCCTTAATCCAATATTCATCTCACCTAACATTGAGTGTCTATTGGTTAAGTCCCCAATTTCTTGACATCTCAGTCTGGATCTGGATGTCTCAAATCTCATCGATCTTACTCGCTATACCTTATTATGGATCTAGGTATTTCGAGTCATCTGAATTCAACAAGGCATCTCACCTAACATTGAGCGTCTGTTGGATAAATTCACATGGACTCTTCAGGGAACCTGAAATGAAAACTGGACACTGGTTGAGCAGATGAAAATTCGTCCCGATGCTCTGATTGGTAAGTAATTACAGGTATGCTCTCCTTTTCAACATCTCACATTTGCATTACCATTTTCATGACATTGCATATAAAAAAAAGAAAAAAAAGGATCCATGATCCTGCCAAAATACCATCAATTGCATGTGCATGGTCAAAATTTAGGTATCATATTGTCTTTGAATGCAACCTCTGCGAGCTCACCTTCAAAGAGGGGCAGCAAATTGTTGACACCTAAATTTTAACTAATCATTTAGTAATTAGTTGCATAAAAAAATAATAATAATAAAATAATAATACATGTAGGTGTCATTTAATTAGTTGCGTTTACATTTAAAGATAACAAGAAGTAGGGGCCCTCGATCAAGAAGGTGCGCGAAAGGTGGTCTCTCTCTTGAAAACATACAATGAAAGTCAAAAAAAAGAAGAAAGAAGAGTTCTTCACGTCCATTGTCTCTCCCTCATTAATGCATGCACATGCATGGACAAAATTCAGCGGATGTGAAAATTCTAAAGAAGCCGCAAGCGTGAAGAAAGCGAAGAAAGAAAACTCCACGGCACACGCGAAAATTCTGGGGAAAGCCTGCAAGAGGATAGGCCAGCATTTTTATAATACTTCCCTTGCGGTGGCCTCCTTAAATAAAGACCGGACGTGAACAACAAGAAAGAATTGCGGCGCCTCATGTTCACATTAAAGGCAGTGGGACGCCTATAAATACGCAAGAGGGGAGGCCACGCAGAGGGGGAGAGCCATTCGAGAGGTTTGTCAGAGGAGGGCTGAACGAAAAATTCATTTTGGGGAGCTTCTCTTTCGGTCAAAAAGAGGGGGGGAAACGAAAATTTTCTCATTTTGAGAGGATTGTCAGAGATTAAAATAGAGAGGATTGTCGAGAAAAAAACAAAAAAAGGTGAAGCCGAAAACAGAAAAAGGGTACACCGAAAGTATAGAGAGAGAGGACAGAGACGGAGAAGGGACGTGCGAAGGAGAAGCGCCCACTGTTCTTCTCCTTCGCTGCACTTTCCGCCAGTTTCTGCTGCCCGTGTCCGCGTTCGCTTCACCGCGCCTCTGCACCCACCGCTCGAAGCCACGAGTGACGCCCGCAAGCTGAAGCACCCGTCACTGAGTCCTGCTCGTCGCTGCGCCCGCTGTCGCGCCGCCGAGTCCTGTTCATCTCCGCTCGCCCGTCGCCGCACCCTGCCCATCGCTGCACCTCTGCCCGGCGTCAGCATCTCCTTCCAGCGGGCTCCGAGCGCGCCACCGTCTTCGCTCGAACACCAGCAGCCCGTGAAGCCACCATCTCTGCCCGCGCCTGCACTTCTGCCCTGGCGTCCCAAGCTGCTCCGCCCTCTGCCGCTGCACCAGCCGCTGCAGTCGCGAGCTGCCCGCCGCCGGTCCCTTCGCCTGAGCTCCGACGCCAGCCGCCGCCAGCTCGCGCCGTCCACTGCAACCAGCAGCCACCAGCACCCGGTTCACCCACAAGCTCGCACCGCCGCTTGTCGCCCCTGCTGTGGTCGCGCCTCTGCACGAGCGCGACTCAGCCACGTCGCCGCTCCTGCTGTCCCTCATCTCGTCCGTCTGTGAAGCCGCCGCTGCCCGACGCCATTGCTCTCCGCTGCTCAGTCCCTCGCGACACCAGCAGCCCGTGAAGCCACCGTTTCTGCCCGAGCCTGCACTTCCGCCCCGGTGTCCCAAGCTGCTCAGCCCTCTGCCGCTGCTCCAGCCGCTGCAGTCATCTCTGCCCGCCGCCGGTGCCTTCGCCTGAGTTCCGACGCCGCGCCACCGTCCCTGCCGTCGCCGCTCATCACCCCTGCTCGCCTGTCACCACAGCAGCTTCACTCGGAGTCGGCCTCACACCAGCAACCGCACGCGACTCCTGCTCCTCCCTCGCCGCGTGTTCGCTGCCCCTTTTTGCCGGAGCTCCTCCGACGACCGTGTCCACCGCCCACTGTTGCCCGTCGCCGCAGCAGCCACCCCTAACCGTGAGCTGAGTTTCCATCGTGGTCCACAAAGCACCGCTCCTTAAGGTAAGCTTGGAAAAAGTTCAAATTAGGTAGGTTTATTTTATTAGGTAGATTTATTTCATCTTATTTTATGTTATTTTTAATTTCGTTTCTTTATTTGAATTAGTTCTTAATGCATGTTTGAAAATCCCCGACGTACCACTTAATTCGCAACCGCACACGAATTTTTATTCCATCTATAAGGCTTTAGATGGAATAATTAATCACGCAGAGTAAAATTGATATCTTGATCTTTAAGGCTTAAGATCAATTTATCGATTTTATTAGCGAAATAATTAATTTTGAATCTAAATTCGAATGATGGATAACATTTTTGATGACCATGGATGATTTGGTGTTTAACTTTTAATTGTTCTGTTTATCCCGAAAATACAAAAAAAACTGCATTTGCATTTCACGTAAATTAGAATTGAATTTCCTAGATAAAATTGCATGATAAAATAGTTATTTTTTAATGTAAAAATGCATGTTTAGATGGTATCTAGGTTAGATAATATCTTTTGAATTAAATGGCATGACGAGGTAATTTTCTAAGTTAAGATAGGATTTAGATTAGTCTATTCCTAACTTAAAATAGATAATATCTCACTTTAACTAGTTTTTTTTAGCATTTTTAATTACGAATTTTCAAAAAAAAAAAAAAAAGTGTAGGTTAGAATTAGGTTTATTTCTTGTTTTAGGGTTTGTATATTTAGAATAGGAATTTTATTTCGAATTAAAAATAAAAAATAAAAAAATCAAATCAATCAATTTAGGTTGCTAGTTTTTTAACTTAGGTTTTCATGTTTAATTACTTGACAATCTTTAATTTCGAAATTAATACAAAAAAAAAATTAGAATTATGGCATTCTTTGCATATCATTGCATTTTAGGGTAAAATTTCATATAGTTTAATTCTATATAATAGTTTTTTAATTTATTATAAGTTTAGATAAATTTTTTAGATAGATTGCATTTTAGTTAGGGATTTCTAAGTAAGGATAACATTCTAGTTTAAATTAGGATTTGGCTTAACCTCATTCCTAATATAAATTAGATGATATTTTAATTTATATAGATAATTTTCACATTCTTTTATTCCGAATTTCATGAAAAATACAAAAAAAAAATGTCTTAGAATAAGTTTGTTTTGTTTTCTAGGATAAAGTGCATCTTTTTAAAAAAAAAAAAAAAATGTCATGTGCATGTCATATATGATTAGATTCATGAAATGCATGTCATTTAGTGATTGTTGTTAGGTTCATTTAGTTTAAAATTGCCCGTCATTAGAATCAAGTTATTAGGTTAATATAGATTCATATTTAATTGTTACATTTATTTAATTTCGAATTTCATGGAAAATACAAAAAATTTAGAATAAATCAATTTCATGCTTTAGGATAGACTGCATGCTTATTTATTTCATATAGTTTAAAACATATTGCCATATCACATCATTTCATGTTAGATTAATAGCATGCATTGCATAGAACATGATTTTCATTAAATAAGTGAAAACAAAAAAAAGAAGAAATTGCGTGTTAATTAGAAATCATATTTAGGACTGTCGATGTGAATTCTGATCTAACATTGCAGATGCTTTCGTTGCTATGAGGTAAGACCTGCAATTTATTCATCGCTTTCTTGGGTGTTAAATTGGTGGTTTGCGCACCCGCATGATCATCTCACATGTTCGAGAAATAGATTTAAAATCAATTCAAGCTGCATTCAAAAACATTTTTCAAAATAAAAGAGAAAGGTACCGAAAGGGCGTTAGAAAATCTAGCGTAACCAAGTCCCCGAACTCATGAATCTCTGGTTCGTAAGAGTAAGGTAAAACTCCCGTTACTTTACTTGGGTTTCTAATCGACCCACCAAAAAATAGATTAGTGGTGACTCCTAATTGAAAAATTATTTGCATGTTAAAAAATTTGAACTTAAGTCGCGAATTGGTATGGACCTGGGAGAGCCCGAGTTAAGTCTAGGCTTAGCAATCCATTAGCCGAACCCTTAGGTGGTTCAACCCGCTTCAGGGAGGTCGTGACAAATGAGAACTGAACCGAATAAAGACCGAACAAAAAAAAACCGAATTTTTCGGTTCGGTTTGGTTTGGTTTTCAGTTTGGTTTTTGACACCCCTAGCCGGAACAGTGCTATATTGATTTCATGTGGATGGTATTGCGGATCACGTGAAGAACAAGAGTTTGCATCATGTGAAATTTCCATTGGGGAGGTCGTGTTCATAGGATGCGTCGGGGACTCTATTGTAGGGTTTGCAAGTTGAGGAAGCTGGATGGGTGGGGACCGGAGGCTTATGGAATCATATGAACTTATCATCTCCAAAAACATAGCATTGATCGAATCTACCGTGTGCAAGAGAGTGTTCTTATTGGATTATGACATGCAATATTTTAGATGGGAAACAATATAAAAAGTCGTATATATATTGCATGGATGTCAATTTACTCATAAATCTTTTAATTTTACTAATTTAGTCATAAATCTTCTCTTCTTTCCATGCGCCCATTTTTTTCCTTCTCATTCTGGACTTGCCTGGCACTTCGTTTCTTTCTCGATTGTTAGATAAGTATTCTCCATGTGAGGCCCAAAAATTTCGTTAGTTAGATTGAACATATTTGAGAATATTTCCAAAAAAAAAAAAAGAATTGTTAAATTAAATTAGATTCCATTGATGATTCACTTTGCACGTGGGGGAAAGAGAATTATAGAGAGAGAAAAAATTTTCTTTCTCCCTCACGTAGCATCCAGGTGTAGTTGAGAAAGGCTTTTTTTTTTCTTTCACTTTTTCTCTCTCCTTTTGGGAGTGTTCGGTCGAAGGAACCCATTTTCCTTTTCCCTCACCTGCGTTTTATCTCTCTCTCTACCGAAACACCCGCTTCTTTTCTCCCTTGTTCTCGTTTCGTTCCACCAAAACCGACCCAATCCCCACCCCTCGTAGCCCAGCACCTCCGTTCAGTAGCGGAGTCGCCACTGCCCCGTCCCATTTAGAGCTCCCGCCGCCGGTCGCGAAGACCCAACTTGCCCGACGCTTCCTCTCTCTTCCGCCAGTGAAAAATCCAGGCAAGTGGAGCTGTCCTTGTGGTTTGAGTTCATGAATCTGCCCTGCCTAGCTCTGCATGTTGATTTAGGGCTTGGTTGTGGCGGTGAGGGCGCAAGGGACGGGTAATAAAGCGCTGTCCGTAGCTGGGGTTGGGGGTAGCTGCGGCGGATTGCTGTTCCTTTGTGATTGTGGTGCTGCTTTGGAGTCTTTAGTTCATGGGTAAACTCTAGGAAGCTTTGCATATACAATTCGTGAGTTGAAGTGGTTGTTGGAGCCAGGATTGATGGCTGAAAACGCTAGTTCTTAGATAGAGTAGGTTCTGGTTTTGGTGGCCTCGCCGGTGAGTTGTAGGTATCACGTCCTATCCAGTCGACAACCCACCAATCCATGTTTTTCTCTCTCTGTCCCATATTCTCTCTTTTCCTCCCTCGACTTGAATGGAATAGAGCTTTGATGTCACTGTCATGAGCGTATATGGGTTAGCCGAGAGTCTGAATAAGAGCTTGAGGAGTTATATGGGAGGGGAGGCTGTGAACGAGAAGTGGGGTGTGCGAGAGAGAGACAGAGAGAGGGAGAGTCTGTGAGAGATGCGGACTAAACGAGTTGAGGACGATTCTGGACTTGATGGTTTTGTTTTGGGCTCATTTGGGCTGGTCACATGTTGAACGGGCATTCGGTGACTTGCGCGCATGGCTTGTGGATAGTATGGTATAGGTCGGGGCAAAAAGGGAGGCTGTGGTCCCTCGTTGTTGAGTAGGAAATATTGATGAGTTACGAAATAGGCTCGCGTGTTAACTTAGGAAGATCGAGAGTTTAAATGTGGCTTTAGATGGATTTTTCAAGTTGTTGATGGTGAATCGCTGGTGGTTAGCGCCCGTTTAGGTGCTATACGTGTGTGGTTGAGTCTAAAAAGGGGGTTCGTGAGAGAATTAAACAGCTAGGAACCATTGAGTGCAGATGATAGAATTTATAGTTGATCTGTTCAGTAAGAAAAACCAGCTGAGGGTGCTGGTTTACCGATTTTCTGTCGTTAAATCCATTAAAAATTTGATGGATTTATCTTCTGAGGAATTGTGCATTACTTTCTGATCTCTAACATATATTTAATTGGGATTTTTCTGAGTTGAATTGATCTTCACGGAGGCTTGAATTTATGCTGTTTGTAAGCTGTCCAGAATAGTTAAATCACGACCTCAGAGTGCATCTGAATTTTTATAAAATTTTCGAGTTAGGATAAGGACTTGATTTCTTCATGAAAGTAGTAGGAGACATGTAGATGCAGAACATATCAAAATTTGAGAACAAACTGACAAGGTTTAGCTGGTGAAACGATTTTTCTTCTGTAGGTACTAAACCTGGAATCTGCTGCAGAATTTTAGAAAGAAAACAGAAATTACTGCTCTTAATACATTGAGATATAGACTTAGGTTTCTTCACAGAAAATGTTAATCTATGTCTCTTCTATAACATACTGAAATTTCATAACATTCCGATAAGGATAGATATACTTTCTGTGTCTGTGATTGAAACTGCTCATTCAGTCTATAGACTGTTTTGATCCGAGAATGTGCAGCAGTTGCTGTGTTGTCTTTAATGAGAGTTCCTATATACCTTGAAGTATTTAATGATGTGTGTTTGGACCTATTTGTGATTGTTCTGAAGTTGTTGGTGCTGCAACAAGGTGGAATTGTGAATGTGTGGTTGGCTAAAGAGCCAATGTGAGACCCCGGGTGTCGGGATGCCTGGAGAGGGGTGACGAGGAGTAGTGTTATTCTCTCCAGAGGTTTGAGAAAGGGTTGAATAACTTCTCAGGGGACCTCGTGATGCCAGGTTGGGTGCGAGGGGGACAGGGTGGAGTGTCATCTCCCCCTGGGTGATTGTGGACCTCATGATGCCAGGTTGGGTGCGAGGGGTTTAAGGCGGAGTGTCGTCTCCCCTTGGGTGATCGTTGCAGCTTTATTTATGTGGATTCAGCAAATTGATGATTTGTTTACCTATTTGTCTTGTTATTGGCCAAATCCAAGTTAGGACTAACTGCCCACTTGCTGAGTTTTTATTTTAAAAACTCATACTCGTTTATTGTGTCTTTTGTTCAGATTAGAAGGTGACTGAGGAGCGCTCGACGTGTGGGAGAGTTTTGTTTTTGTCGATCTATGTACATACTCGATAGGAGGTGGGATATTTAGTGTTTGTGACTCCTAGTGTTTTTTTTTTTTGTAGAAATCCCCCTCCTTAGCCTCATCTCCTGATGTAATGTAAACAAAGTTTTTGATAAATATAGTCGAGTGCAGTTTAGTTTCTGATGACTCAGCTTGACTGAAATTTATTTTACAACTCTTGAAATTCAAGCGAGTCAAGTGACTTAATCCGAGATCCTGGGTGTCACACTCCAACTCTTCCTTTGGTTCCTTGTTGAGAATTTGTTTGCGGTCGAGCTAAAGTTTGTGCTAGACTCGAGGGAACTTTTTCAAGAAATCAGAAAGGGTTTTGGAAATTGTGAATTTGTTGGGCACATTTAGACTAGTTCCATGAACTCACTTGGGCGGTTCCTCGGTAGGTCCATGGAACCAATGGGTGATTTCCGGTTCCCATTTTGTGAAATTGGTGTTTAGTAGGCGGTTTCTAGTTTCAAGGTGGGAATTGCTCACCCTGAAACCGATTATCCCTAGTGGATGCTAGCGTCTTATGTGGCACAATTGATATTGATGTGGATAATTTTTTCAAATTTTCTTTTTAAATTAAAAGGTTTTGAACCAAGTTGACATCATTACAATATGTTTATAATTTTTTTGGCAATTATCCCTGCTCTAGACTCATTTTAATGAATGAAGCTGGCCATAGCTAGAGATTCATGAAATTAGTTTATAAAAGGTGCTCAGCTTTGCTTATTATGTTGCTCAAAGTACATATTTTTTCTTTTCCCATGGAAGTCATTGTGCCCTACAATAACCTCCCGGGCATCCATGGCTAATTGTGTACTCCATTTCCTGCAGGTAGCCATCGTTCTTCATGGCATAAAGATTGGAATTGTTGACTGTTTCCTCGATTTTATCGGAAGGCGACAATTGGGCAGTGCATCTGTAGACCCAGTGTACATGTTTCTGAAGTATGGGGCATGCGAGTAATCGTTGTCGGGATAACGACCACTTCCCAGTGGAGGACAGTATCCATCGCTCCCCTCCTGGGCAATTCCTCCCCAAGCTGCATGCAGGGAGTCGCTGCGTAGATTGGTGAATATTGCCTTCGGCCAATAACCAACTTTAACCGGAGGACCGTCTTTCACGATCAGCCAACAATTGCCAGAAAACAAGTCCTGGTCAAAAAGAAAGTATCTCATTAACAAGCTTCATTGCCCATGTTAGAAAGGTCCAACATGCACCCGATTCCAGTTTACTCCGAACATGACATGATCTCATCGTATAATATGATATGTGTTGGATATATTATTAATATAGTCCAAAATAATATGTTCACATACAAGCCCAATAGGTAAAAAGCATGGTTATTTGGGTCCATATGGGCCAGAGCCCAATAACGTGCATATAAAAACTCTAGGGTTTCCCTACGCTGGAGGTAACACTGTTGAGCATTCCAAACTTGACGTCTCTTAGTGTAATACTTCAAGCAACTGCTTTTCTCTCTCAAACCTATTACCTCCAACAATCTTGAAGTATTATTTTCGTGTGTCGGATTTGAGCGAGTAAAGTGTCTTCTTGAAGATTTTGTCAAGACGAACTCGTGGCTGTAATTTACTTTCGATTTCGACGGTGATATTGGCCGGGATCTGAGTTTGAAGATTCGGGTGACCGAAATCTTTAATTCAAAAACCCAAAAATTATAGCCAATTTTAGAGGGTGAAACCACTTGGGCTTTGTTTTACTCATCGATACGAACGTTTTGAGTGGTCACTCGCGTCAATCGGAGGTCGAACGAAGAAGTTACGGCACCCAGAAATTTCCATATGAATTTCTAGCGAATTTCGGGGACGAAATTTCTAGCGAATTTTGGGGGCGGAAATTTTTAGCGAGTTTCAGCGACAAGGGCAGTCCATCTTAAGGTTTTTGGGTGCTCCAAATATGTTTTTGGGGTTTGTTTTGGCAAATTTCATCTCTACAGAGTGGTTTGATCAAGGTTAGAAGAGTTACTCGACTTTGAGGCTCTGAGGACTCCAAGGTGCACTATTTCTAACACTTTGCTCTGATTAAAATGGCAAAGCGTAGTTCCTATGATATTATAAAGTTGCAATCTTTTGATGTTACTGAATTTTATGGCTGGAAATTACATATTCAATTTGGCATGAAAGAACGTGACATATTCTATACTGTATTAAGTGATTTTACATCTACTACTGAAGATGTGGATGAATATCAATGAAATAAAGATGAGGATTTTTGTAGAGATTACTTGTTGAACTCTCTAAATCCTAATCTGGCTATGACTTATAGTGAGTATAAGACGGCGAAAGAGATATGGGATCACTTGAACGCTTAGTTCCAAAAACAAGAGGGGCTCTCTAAAACTCTCCTAGCGGAGAAATTTTTTGACTTTAAATTCACTATGAATTCAAGCATCACCTCTCAGTTAGTTGAATTTGAGAACATGAGGAACAAGCTGAAAGATGATAACTCTAATATGTCCGATAATCTCTTTGTCGGTCTTGTATTGAGCAAACTACCAACTGATTGGAGTTCTTTCAAGACTGAAATGCACAGACTGAAGGAACAGATGTGACTGGATGAATTAAAGAGGTATATTCACATTGAGGATCAAAATATTATTAGGAAGAGTTTGGAACAAGATGGACAACAAAAGTCGATTGCCAACTTAGTTTCACATTCCAATAAACCTCGAAAAAGTCCAAGTCACAAAAAGGTGAATCCTCTTTACAGTTAGAGGCCAAAAAGACCATCTTCAAAAAGAAGAAGAAGGGCAAGTGCCATAACTGTGGAAAGTGGGGTCACTGGGCAGCAGAGTGTAAGTTGCCGAAGAAGCCAAAGAATGACACACCACAAAATGAGGCCAATATGCTAATTAGAGGATCTGAACCTCGAGTCTTCATTGGAATGATGAAGAATGGAAAGGCCAGCATCTCTTCTGAGTGGTGGTTGGATAGTGGCGCTACTTGTCACGCTACAAATGACAAGAACTTACTCACTGAGGTCACAGAAGTGAAAGACACTGTGGAAAATTGCAATGGTGGTGAGGCAAAGGTGACTCATGCTGGAACTGCAAATTTGATGCTTTCTTCAGGTAAATTACTAACTTTGAAACATGTTAGAGTAGTACCTTTACTTAAGAAGAATTTGATATCTATGAGTTTACTTGATAAAGCTGGTATGTCTTTTTCAACTATGAATGGTAGAGTAACTTTATCTGTTAACTCATATTATTTTGGTTGTGCATTCATGGTTAATGGTATGTATAGGTTGAGTTCAAATGCTGATAGCATAAACCATGTGAATTCTACTTTGATTGATCCAAAGTTGCTACACAATAGACTTGGACATGTGAATTACAGGAAAATGCAACATCTAGCTAAAACTCACAACATTTCATTAGATACTTCTATTCGATTTGATAAGTGATAGAATCTAGAGATGTAGTGTTTTTCGAAAACAAGTTTCTCAAAGATCAAGGCTTGAATGTTTCTGGATCTACAGATATGATTTCAGAATCTCCTGTAGAATCTGAAGCAGGCCATTCTGACACTAATTCCACAAAGTTGGCTATTGAACTAACTCCAGTTAGAGTATCTACAAGAGAGAGAATTCCTAAAAGTTTTGGTGAGGACTTTGTTGCTTACCATCTTGAGGATGATCTATTCTCCTATTAGGAAGTAATGAGATTTAGGGAATCTCTACTGTGGGTAGAAGCCATAGATGATGAAATAAGCTCTCTGCTGCAAAATCACACTTGGCAGCTAGTAAATTTGCCAAAATGGGCTAAAGCTATAGGCTGTAAATGGGTGTTGAAGAAGAAACTGAATAGTGATGGATCAATAGCTAGATACAAAGCACGTTTAGTAGCTAAAGGCTATAAACAACAGAGTGTAATAGATTATTTTGATGTCTATTCACCTGTGTGTTATCTATCAACTATAAGAATTCTTCTTGCTTTGGCATCTATTGAACACTTTGTAGTGCATCAAATGGATGTAAAAACAGCTTTTTTAAATGGGGATTTAAATGAGGAAATTTACATGGAACAACCGGAAGGATATGTTATGAAAGGTCTTGAGGACAAAGTTTGTAAATTGAATAAATCCTTGTATGGTCTTAAACAAGCACCTAAGATGTGGCATCTTAAATTTGATAAAGTGGTAAAGAGTTATGGCTTTCGGTTTAGTTATTCGATAAATGCCTTTACCATCGTTCTATGTCAAATAAGATAGTCATCATTTGCTTGTATGTTGATGACATGTTAATTCTTGGTTCCGATCATTCTCAGTAGTGAGTGACGTGAAAGCTACTTTAGCTAAAGAATTTGACATGAAAGATCTTGGTATTGCTAATACCATTCTTGGTATGAAAGTAAGCTTTAAACGGCAAGTCATCTCCCTTAGCCAAACTCATTATATTGAGCAGCTACTTTCTACTTGGGGATACGATAAGTGTAAACCGAGTGAGACACCATGTGATTATAATAACAGATTGAGTCCTAATGAAGGGACCAGCGTGGATCAATTAAAGTACTCGAAAATGATTGGTAGTCTCATGTATGCTATGAGTTGCACTAGACCCGACATAGCCTTTACAGTTGGCATGCTGAGTCGTTTTACTAGTAATCCTAGTAAAGAGCATCGGGATGCCCTCAATAGGCTAATGAGATACCTTAAATGTACTAAAGATTATGCTCTCTATTATTCTGGTTATCCTCCAACTGTGGATGGATATTCTGATGCCTCATGGTGCTCAGATATTGGAAATAGTAAGTCTACTAGTGGATATGTATTCACTTTGGGTGGAGCTGCTATTACTTGGAAATCCAAACGACAGACTTGTATTGCATTGTTGTCTATGGAATCGGAACTTTTTGCTTTAGCCTCAGCCGATGAAGAGGCAGAGTGGATAAAGAATCTGATTATGGATATTTCTTTGACTCGGCTAAAGATTAATTCTTTAAGTCTATTCTGTGATAATCGAGCAGCTGTCCAAGTTGTCAAGAATTCTCTCTTTAATTCAAAGAGAAGACATGTGAGACTGAGACATGCGTTGTTGAATTATCTGAGAGAACAAGGGGTTATCACCTTGATCGATGTGAGATCGAAGGATAACATAGCCGATACTGTCACCAAAGGTATACCTAAAGATCGATTATTCAAAATAGTGGGGGAACTAGGGTTAAAGACTATATAGGCAAGTCTTAACTACCATTTACTTACCTTCTAATTGTGTGTTTTGAATTATCAAATCTTTCTTTATTGGCTACAATGATAAGCATAGTTTATATGTTTCATCGATGTTTACGATTCTTGACTAATTTGAAGATGGTTAGTTGTCTCATTCTAATTTGATGAAGATGACTTTAACCTAATTCAAATGTTCTATCTGGGAAAATTGTGTCATTCCAAACTTGATGATACAATTCAACTAGATTGGACTATCCTTTTTTGGTTAAATGATCTCATTCCAAACTTGATGTTAGATTATTTGACTTTAAGGAATCAAGAATCGTGACATTCCAAATTGAAACATAGAAATAATTGTTTACATAAGAAGCCTATTGGTCTTGTTCTTAATTGAAACTTGATATTACATGACTAGGTTATTGTAAGTGACTTGACTATTGGTCGTGTTCTTTGAAACTAGATAATAGTTATTCTCCTACAAATAAATTTAAGTTAATGGCTCTTTGTAAATCACATTGTTTAGGTCTTGTTCATAATTTATGAAACTGGCTTGATGCTTATGACATGATATTATGATGCTTTATGACATCAATATATGTTCTTCTCTGCCTGATGGAATGGTGCTAAGTTTTTATTCAAATGATTGAATTCATGATAATATGAAATTCATATTTGACATTCTACAGGAGATGGCAGAGATGGAGGAGAGCTTAATGAGTGGGATCCTGACCAGGATGACCTACTTGATGAATGAATATATATCATTTAAAGCTTGTAGGGACTTGACAGTTTATCTGCTATTGCCTATTTTGATGAAGTCCATTTACTTGAGACTTGCATTTTGCTATTTCTATTTTGTGGACATTATTATACTTGTTTCTTATATTTGTAAAGCCTTGGGCTATTTTGACTGGCCTACTTATAATTTATTAATATGCATATATTGGTTGTGAACTGAGTCTGAGATTTATTTTGGGATTTGGATTTTGTTAATCTTAGAACAGATTCATGATAAGAATGATTCACTTATTTAGATTGCATATGATGATTTAGTTTTATACTTTACTGTTGGAATACACTTTGACCGATCCGAGTTGATTGTCTTGGACTGAATGTGGATGATTCATGTTTGTTTGAACATTACACTGACCACCTAATTGGATTGTGCTTTGTATGGTGAACATAGGAGGAGATTGTTGGATATATTATTAATATAGTCCAAAATAATATGTTCACATACAAGCCCAATAGGTAAAAAGCATGGTTATTTGGGTCCATATGGGTCGGAGCCCAATAACGTGCATATAAAAACTCTAGGGTTTCCTACACTAGACGTAACACTGTTGAGCGTTCCAAACTTGACGTCTCTTGGTGTAATACTTCAAGCAACTGCTTTTCTCTCTCAAACCTATTACCTCCAACAATATGAACATTTTATTTAAGACTGAGACTGCTATATGTCTTGATGATGAGCTTGATGAACCAAGCTTTACCTGTTCAACTCGAACCCATGGCTCTGGCGCCACCAACAACGGAAGTATCATAGAATGGATAATTGGTTGTTACTTCCCTGTCTATCTGAACAAAACCTGGACATCGCATGTTATAGCACCCATCGCAATAACCATCACCCTATAAGAGTAATACTTTGGTAATTGATAGTTCGACTTTACTCCGGTTTTGCACATTGGGAATACAAAATTGGAGGAGCGAAGTTTTTAATGGAGATAGAATTGATCGAGTGTGTTCAAACTGACGGTCCATAATGTGAATAAGGTAAAAAAATTAAAAGATATAACAAACATTTACACTTGACAAATGTTGTTTATCGAAAATTATCTTAAAAAGCTAATTTTCATTTGGTGTAACCTGTTAGAAATATATTTTGAGTATCTATCTAATTCTAAGTATTTGTCTGATTCGAACTAAATATATCTCATATTATAAACTCGTTATTTTAATTTATTGTAATATTATGTTACTATATATACCTATATATAGGCTTTATAATGTATCTATCTATAGTAAGATAATGTTACAACAAATCAGAATAACGAGTTTATGATCTGAGAGATATTTAGAATTCGACAAATACTCAAAATCAGACAAATACTCAAAATTAGATAGATACTCGGATTATATTTCAAACATAAGAAAACACTATTTTTAATTAAGAAATGCTTAAGTAAGCTAAAATAGGTCAATTCTTTTTTTCCCCTTGTATTTAAGATGAAATAAAGAATGAAAATCCGAAGGACGCCCTCCTTCCAAAACTACCAGTCACCAAAAGAAGGAAACAATGCACACATATAGCCAGTTAATAAACTTTTATATGGTAGAATAAGATAGCCAATAAATTATTTTCTTTTTTGCCCAAACACCATCTTCAATCATTCGATAAATTAAGCAGAATATCTTCTTCAAGTCCTGGATTTCTAGACGAATATAGTAGCTAAATATAATATACTCCGATTGCCCATTCTACGTAAAATAAGATATGTGGTCTTGGTGGCACCGTTACTAGTTGGCTGTAACGATTTTAAATATGATACAACAGGAAATACAATGGGTTATACCTTATATAAAGAGTGATTAACATAAAAGTAAGTTCGTTGACCTCCAAGGTCTGATTGGAAGTACGAAGGTGAAGTTCGAATGTGGACAAGGCCTTTAAATTCGGCCAAAGTACAAAAATAGGAGATCGTCGTAACTCTCACGGTGCAGTACAAGATGAGAGTCTTGCTATTGTTGTTCGTATTCTTCGGTGTTTCTCTGTGTGAGGTTGGAAACATTTTGGAAGATGACGACGCAGTGTTAGAAAGACAGGTTAAAATGATGAGCAGGCCACCGGTCAAGACAATTGTGGTAATAATCCCCCCAACAATTTGGCATTGTCCTAATTGTTTTAGTTTTATGTTATGCTGCAGTATTATGTTGTTAATAAGGTTTGACGCAGGCCTTGTATTTTGACAAACTAGCAATGGTGTTTGATATTTTTATGTAGACTGCGGAAGGCGACACCATTGACTGCATCGACATTGATAAACAACCATCACTAGAACATCCTTTGTTGAAGAATCATAAAGTTCAAGTAAAGATTCATCGATTTTTCCGTCAATAAGAAAAAGCATATGAGTCAATAAAAATCACTTACATCATGTGAATCCTTGATTTACTGTAATTGGTTCCTTTTTTGTAGAGAGAACCAACGTTTCATGTCACTAGCTTTGCTCGCAATTTTTCGCATATAAAGTCCATCCAATTTGGGTTAAGAAAACCATGTCCGATTGGAACGGTACCGATTTCTCAAGTAACAAAGAAGGATTTGATCAGGGCGAGAGCCTTACCAAGGATGACATACTCAGCGGCTTCAAGATGGAATGGTGTTCAATCTAGTATCCATGTACTCTCTCTCTCTCTCTCTCTCTCTCTCTCTCAGCGTGCGTGTACTGGTATGAACGTGCCTGTGTGCGTGCGTGCGTTTGTATCTACACATGCGCTATGTATTTTCTTTAAAGGATCGCTATGGACTAAAGAAAAGACGTTTCAGCATAAGATACCAACATGAAAACAAGATGGCTTGGCCTGTGGACTATGTGACCCCCTTGGAGCAACCACGCTCGAAGAGAGCCGCAAGACATGGCTTTTCTTGAAAATAAGACTTTCCGGGAAATTCTTCACTTAGCATAGACAACAGCCATATCTCTCATATATTTCCACTTTTTGCAATCTAGTTATTTCAACATATGAACATTTGTGTACAATATTACCATCTTCCGTACTCTGTCATACATTTCAACTTTTCTCCATCTCGGTAGTTTAACATATACGATGTCATTTGTAGGTGGTGGCATTGACAGACAGTAAGATAGAAAATATTAAATATGGAATTTATGGGAGAACATCCATCTACAATATAACCGATGCCTCTGACCAATCCAGTTCACATAATATATGGGTTCAAAGCGGGCCGGAAGATCATCTTAGCATGATTGTAGCTGGTTGGACGGTGAGTGATTATATTTATACGTATCGAGAAGTTAATTTTGCGGGGAAATTCCTAAGAGTTGGCTAAGTCTAATATCTCTTGTTTTACTAGGTTTCTCCACAACTCTATGGAAATAGTCTTCCTCGGCTCTTCACATACTGGACGGTTAGAGCGGAGACAATTGATCGATTATTCATACAATTTTGCAAAACCATTATGAAATTAGATCTAAACTGGCTTATTTGTTGACTAAGCATTATCGTGATAGGGCGATGGTCACCGAGACGGATGCTTCAACCTGTTGTGTCCAGGTTTTGTCCTTGTAGACGGGGGAGCACTTATCAATACACCCTTAGTTGGTTCTACTTATGGTGGAGATCAACATGAGCTTGCAATCCTTGTCCAACAGGTAAACTTCATTTAAAAACAAACTCCATGTTGTGCTATCTTCGTAACGCTTACCCAAATAAATGGAGACAATCATTTTGAATTTGAAAAGTAATATCAAATTGCTCACATGCTGCACAATTATCAGTGGCGATGAGAATGGAATTTTTCACTACTAGGAAATGTGGTGATATGCAAGGGAGATTTAGTTTCTGATTTTTTTTTTTAATAACTTTGCTTTTTTCCTGTCAGAATGAAATGAAAATAGTTTCCATCTTCATTTTGTTGGATGACCGGATGAGACTTATTTAAACCGTGTCAAATGTGATTGGTATGTTTTAACAATTCATTGTTTGTCAAATTATTAGTTTACTCTCGACCCCTCCCCCCTCCCCCTACCCCCGCCCCAACCCCGCAAGATATATAAAACTATTTATGTCAATTATTTAATCATTAAAATTAATTATTAAAATTTATTTACCAAATATATATCATATTAATAGCCAAAATTTGAACAAAATGAGATGGATTAGAAAATAAATATACAATTAAAATTTATTTTGAAATTTAAATTCAATTGAGTTATAATATAATTGAAAATAAGAGTATGTTCACCTTACATCAACCAAAGTAAAATAAATTTAGCAAGGAACCACAATCTGAAAATATTCAGTTTAAAAATTAAGATAAGCTTACCTAAATCTTGTATCTGTATAAATACTATACATTTTGATCTTCCTAGATATTATCCATTAATCATTTTCTTTTCAAAATACTATCTTAGTGAATTGAATGCCCCTTGATGAGTTTTATGTTTCGTGCTCAGGTTCTTATACATGCCCATTGGTCCTACAATGAAAGTTAAGTAGGTCTAAAAATCAACAGACGCTAGCTTATGTTCTTGAATTCATAGAGCGATTCCTTTGCGTTAACAAAATCTATTTAAACCTAAATGATATCACCCATTAATGTTCTTGTATAGACAAATTACTTGTACACATAATAAATTTGGATAAGCTAATAAATTCATGGAAAAATATTAAATAAGGGCTTGAAGTGCTATCAATTTATCAAATAAGGGTTTGAAGTGAATCTTGTCTCAAATAGAGGCCTAAATTGCCCTCTTTTTTTCTTTTTTCTTTTAAAGTTTTTCTTTAGTAATTTTAAGCTTTTACTTGAGACAAAGTCCACTTCATGTCCTTATTTGAGAAATTGATGATACTTCAAGTCCCTATTTAAGATAAGGTTCACCTCGAGTCATTATTTGAGAAATTAATGTTTTTTTCTCTGCATTCAACAATACACTATAGTTTTCAAAATATCGATTGTTGATAAATGTGGCTATCTCCATAATCTAATGTATCATTTAGATTGATTATTTATTATATTAAATTTCATTTGAAAATAATAGGATAATTTTCACATATAAAAACTTAAGAGTAAATTCTACTTCTAATCAGGACCGCACAACGGGGAATTGGTGGCTGATGATTGGTTATCCTCCAGCTAAAGTAGGCTACTGGCCAAAGGAGCTATTTCCACATCTACAAAATGGTTCATTAACTGTAGCTTGGGGAGGCAATGGCTTGGCCGGAAGTAATGGAGTTTGTCCTCCGATTGGAAGCGGAAACAAGCCCGATGGTGATTACAGACATGCAACGTACTTCCGAATACTACACTGGGTTGATGCAGATGGCAAGTTTGTACTGCCTTCGGGTGAAGTGACTGAATGGGTGGATCCATCCCATGTCTATGACTTGAAGACCTATGGCTACAATCGAGATTTGGGCTATTGGATTGGCTATGGAGGTCCCGGAGGTTATTGTAGCGGATCGCAAGTCCGTGGGAAATTACTTTGAACTATTCAATAAGCAAAGCTGAACATGTTTTTATTGAAGGAAAACTAGTTTTAGCAAAATATTTTCCAATCTTTTGGTGTTTAAATGATGGAAAATTAATTGATCTACGGAATATATTGTCCATGGACTGAAAATAGTAAGCTTAGGTTTAGGGAAAACGACTCCTTTTGATAAGAAGGAAATCACGTTCTAAACATTCAAATAAATGATTTTTTTTCCTTTAGAAATGATTTTCATGGAAAATATTTTCTTTTATCAATAGTTTTTAAGTGAAATAAACGCACCATAAATCTATATCTTTAATAAATTATATCCTTGTGCCGACCAATAAATAATTAAATTATATCGTTTTTAATTCTCCGAGTCTAAGATTGAATTTGCTAAGGTTATGTTTGGTGGGCCGGATAAAATTTCAGATGGAATAATTTTTATCTTATCCGGTATTTGCAGTAGTGCAAAATTTGGAGTTGTTTGAATATAGTTTGAATAAAAAATTCCCACCTAAGGGGTGAGATAGATCCGAATAGAATATAGAGTAAAGGAAAAATAAAAATAAAAGAAAAATAAAAAGCCAAAGTAAATCAACACAGAGAAAACAAGTGTGGTAGCTCCACCATCCTTCCACTCGCCGTTGAGGATGCCCACCTAGATTTGCCGCTCAGAAACAAAGAGTACCCATGTTCGCAGTGATCCATATAAACCTTCTTCGACCTTTTTCCGGTAAGGCTTCGACGCAGTGATCAAGGAGTATGAAGGGGTCAAAGAACCCATCGGCACTTTCAGTAGTTGTGCGTGGACGAATTTTATGAAATTCATCGGTGAATTTGGCGTCGCCGTTGCGATACTATGTCAGAAAGAGACAGAGATGGGGGAGAGAAGCCCCGATGTGTATGTTGTGTTTGCAGGTGATGAGTCTTCGAGAGAGAATCATGAACAGAGTTGCTTGGGGCATGTGTTAGCAATCAATAGAAAGACCGAAGGTTTTAAAGCAAATTCCTCTTCTTTTACAAAATCTTCAGGAGGAAAGTTGTTGGAGGAGAAGAAAAGTAATGGCCGGTGAGAGAAGCGGATGGAAGCTAAATGGAAAGAGCTCGTGACTCGGGGTGAGGCTGGCGGTGGTGGTGAGGTGGCGGCTGTGAGGTTAGACGTTGACAAGCACTAGGGAGAAAATATTGGGTGGTCCCGGAACACCACGTCAACGTGCGCCCCGAGCAATTACGAAGTGACACGTGGCTCCACGTGTGCGCGAATGGCCCTACTAGTTTTTCTGCATAAAAGTATTATGTTCCCTTTTTTATTTAAAAATTTACTGCCGTTAATAGGCTGCCGCAGCTTTTTTCCCTCTCCTCTATTTTGGAGTAGGCCTGCACGCATTTAATGAATACGCACGCTACAGCTTCCCTTCCCTCCTTTCTATCCTTCTCAATTCAAAATTTTGGGTACGAATTCGCTCTCTACGTAGCGGTGCTTCTCCGGCCTCTGCCCTAAAGCTCGGTGCTTCTTGGCCTGCATCGTTGTGTTCCTTCTTTGCCCTGCTCCTGTGTGGTTTCCTTGCACCAGACGGCGAGGAATGCTCTTGCTGTAAGTCGTGGACTCTACGTTGCGATGCTTCTCCGGCCTCTGCCCCAAAGCTCGTTGCTTCTCTGCTTGTGTAAGATGTTGAGCGAAGCCTCGACACTTGCTGGCAACTCATTTGATTTCCCAGATTCCACCGACAGAGCCTGGAGTTGCAGTTACATGGGCGTGAGAGAAATCATGAGCAAGAAGGTAGAGAACAAGACAAGCGAGACGGAAGATGTCACTTTCCGTGAAAGATGTGGCGGATTCCGAATGCAGGGAGAACAACGAAAGATGCGGAGGGAAGGCCAGTCCATATGGACAGATGGTGCTGAGTAAGCGGCTTCAGAGGGCGATCCTCCGACTGTCCGCCGTCTTCAAGAAGAGTCCCGGCATGAAACTTCTCAGTGTCAAGGTCAGGAAGAGCAATGCTAACGGTGTTGACATCGGTGCTGAAAAAAGGTGTACCAGCAGTATTCCTCAATCCACCATAAGAGCTAGAGCTGTAGCTTGGGTGTTGATGAAATTGCAGGGCGCCCGACAGAAGATGAAGGTGAAGACAGTGTGCTACAAAGTGAGCAACCCTATCAAAGAAGAACGAAACGAAGAAGATGACAACAACGACAACGACGACATCCTTACATATGAAGAGGAGGAAGGTGAAGAAGTAGAGCTGTGCAAGAAGAGAATTCTGATGGGAAGGAGGTGCAAGCCACTGTACGGTTCTGGTACTCTCCAGTATGACAACGATGGCATTTTGCTGCCAGAGTCGCTTCCATGACAGGAGAAATTTACCCTTTTTTTTCTGACTTGCCATATTCAATTGCTTGAAAATTTATAGCCGGAAAACATGTTGCCATTCAAATGCCTTTTAGGGCAGTAGAAAACCTTATCACATCCAAATTCTGCTTTTTCCAACCGAAATGTGTGCATAAAAATGGATGCCGAATCTCTCGTTCGTATGTAGTTGTAACAACGCATTGATGGCACCGATCTCGTGTTTTCAAGTTTTCAACAAGGGACATGAACAGCAGGTTCTTGCAAGATCCTAAACTCGAACGTTTGTGGACACAAGTACACTGGACCGATTACATCAGGTCTCAAGTGATCTAAAGAACCCAAGCCATGTGACTCACATCTATAGCTCGCAATCATGCAACCAAAGAGGATAAGACGGTAATATATTCGATCATCCATCTCAAGATGCCAGCTGAAAGCCTACAAAATGTTCTGGAGACTTAAGTATATGGTGCCAAAGAGTAGAAACAAGGGGCACAAGGTCAAATGTAAATATTAGGCCAAAAAAAAAGAAGTCAAATGTAAATAAAGGTCAAAGGCACAGCCACATTTGATTGCTCGCCGCTCAATCTATACAGGAAAGACAGCATATAAGCAATTTGAACATTCCATCAGGCCAAGCACCATCATCGGTAATCACCCAATCAACATGTCTTTGCAACAGTCATGCCTAGAGCTTCAACGGTTTTAATCCCAGAGAAGCTCGCAACCTATTTGCTTCTGCAATATCTGGGTCGGGATGGTCTGTCCCATTGTCCTTCTTTTCCTTCTTCTCTTTCTTCTTCTTTGGCTCTTCTCGACCATCTTCATGCCCGCGCCTTTTAGGACTTGTGCTGCCACGTGCATGTCTCTTATGGTGTTCCCCACCATCACGGTCCTTGCGGCCCTTGCTCCTACTTCGACTTCTTGATTGGCTCCTTCTTCGCCCACGATCTTTGTATCGCCTGTCTCGTTCTCTACCTTCTCGTTCACGATCCCTCTCACGCCCATGTAACTGCAACTCCGGGCTCTGTCGGTGGAATTTGGGAAATCAAATGAGTTGCCAACAAGTGTCGAGGGTCCGCTCAACATCTTACACAAGTCGAGAAGCAACGAGCTTTAGGGCAGAGGCTAGAGAAGCACCGCAACGTAGAGTCCGCGACTTACAGCAAGAACATTCCTCCCCGTCTTGTGCAGAGAAACCACACCAGAGCAGGGCGAAGAAGGAACACAATGACGCAGGCCAAAAAGCAACGAGCTTTGGGGCAGAGGCCGGAGAAGCATCGCGACTTACCAAAAATAATGAATTGAGAAGGAAAGAAAGTGGGGAAGGGAAGCTGTAGCGCGGGTATTCGAAGGAGAGAGAAAGCGTTATTAATGCGTGGAGGCCTACTCCAAAAGAGAGGAGAGAGAAAAAAAGCAGCGGCAAGCCTATTAATGGCCATAAATTTTTAAATAAAAAAGGGAACATAATAAATTTTATGCAGAAAAACCAGTGGGCGGGTGGTTATCTCGTCTGGATCACGTGACGTGAGAGAATGGACACTGAGAATGGACACTCGGAGGTTTCAGCCCCTCTCTCTATTTATATCTTAATTGCGTCTTCTGAAATCCCTACGCTTCGCTGATCACTATAAATGTCTCTCTTTTTTTCCTTCTCGCATCTTACACGATTTGATGAGTGGATTGCGTTGGACGAGAGAAACACTCGCGCATTGTCGAGTGCGGTGGATACTTGTGCGTGCACGAGAGGAAGAGTCTTGGATCTTATAAAAAGTGGACATTTCGTCCAAAAGAGGACAGAGGCTCCTCCTCCTCTTCCTGCCGCTGCTGCTTCTTCTTCTTCTTCTTCTTCTTCTTGGAGCGGTGGTCCACGAAGCAATTCTCCAAATCATTGGTAAGTTAATCAATGCTTAGTCCAACTGATGTTGAGGTCCACGTAGCAATTCTCCATATCATAGGTAAGTTAATCAATGCTTAGTCGAACTGAGTGGTTTTTTTTCCCCCGATTTAGGTAACTTCTTGTCCAAGACGGAGCTCTACAATGGACCATCGCAAAAGAGTAGCATGAAGAGAGGGGCCCTACTAGGTATTGCAGCAGGAGTGGTCGGCACCAGTTTCCTCGTGGTGTTCACCATTTTTAGTTGCATCTATTGTAAAAGGCAAAGGAAACTTAGGGCTGTTCACCCCGAAGTTTAGATGGCAAAGTACCAATAGCTATATTTAATCTGCTCGAATATATTGATGCAATTAAATGTATGGAGCGATCTATAGCTATATGTAATCCTCGTGTATTGGAAGACAGCACAACATGATGGAGAAAATATTGGGTACACTTCGTGCTCGAGCGTGGTAAATAAAAAGGCGGTAGAAAAGCGACACGTGTCCTCGTGGGACCCGCACCACTTCGAAAATTTTTCTGTACTGTAGCTTCTGGAGAGAGGGTTTTCTGCTGCGACTTCTTTCTTTGCGCCTCTCGCTCTCTCTCCCCGACGAACTCCCTCTCTCTCTCTCTGCCCTCCCTCTCTTCGCGGCGAACCAGCGCGTGACCGGCGAACCACCGCGGCCCCCCTCCGGCTCCAGATCCGGCACCGGCTTGTCCTGTACGCTGGATCTCTCTCTCTCACACGCGCGCGCGCAGACACAAAAAGCGCGCATCCATCAGATAGTCCTGCTGGTCTGATCTGGTGGTATGAATGCACTCTTGATGACTTTGTTCGAATGAGGTAGCCTATTCTTTTATCCCCTTTAGTTTTCATTTTTCTCTTTATGTATAATACTTGTAAGTGCTAATTATATCACTTTAGATCTTTACCAGTAGTTGTCTTTTTCTGAGCTATGATTTCACTTATTTAAGATACTCTGATTCATTGATAATGTTTAGTTTTTTCATCAGTTAGTAATAAAATCTTCTGTTCCTTATTCTTTTTCAGCAGACAAGTTCTTGGGATACCACTGGCATGAGCACTGGAACTTCTTCGGACATTGGAAATGCAGGTTTACTTGGGTGAGTTCATTCTTCTTTAGCAATGCATTGTGCTTACATGGCAAATTATTGTGGTTGGAAAGTAAAATGAAACGGCTTGGAGGCTCTCTCTGTCACTTTGATGGAAAAAGTTCATTCTTTGTGATGCATATTAGTATTTATGCCTTGCACATCATACCATGCAGAAAAAGCGAAAATAATCCCAGCAGCAATCTAGGAAACAGATTTCTGTAGATGTAAATGGAAACAAGCAGTTTATTATCGTTTCAACAGTCCGAAATTAATTTTTCCCTGCAACCAGTCAAGGTTGGATTTGGCATTTTCAAAGCCCACACATCTTCAACAACGAAATTCACAACTGCACAAAATGACAATTATTGTCACTGCTTATCTGCAAGTTCGTCATATGCAGATGAGGTGCCTCCCGGAATAACTAGTGATCAATGTTGTTAATTGGGATTCAAATAGGAAATTTAAACCTCATTTTTTGAATTGTGAATCTGATTGAATCATGAATGGTAAGATTCAGTAGAATCTTATAGAATAAATATATCGAAGGATATCTTATTGAAGCCTAGCTATTATTTGTGAGAATATAGAAAAATATTGAACAGATCATTTTGAAGAAATATCACGGTATCACCTAATCATGCTAGATGAACCCAGACGACCTATGTAAGATATTCAAGGAAATAACCCTTCTATCAGTAAAATTGTGATTTGAAAACATCCATGCTATGATTCGTGTTTAAATCTTGGTGTCATAACTTTCAGGGCCAACAATCACAAATGTAGAAGTCTTGACTGAATTGTAGTGAATCGTACCTAATCATAATGAATGGTATACGGATCACAAGATTCATTTGCAATTCAGATGCATGTCGCTTCTAGTTGCAGAATGAAATGTTTTGTGGGTGAAATCGATTTGAAATCATAGGATTTCAACAACACTGCTGGTGATTGACTGTTCCCTTTAGCTTGAAAACACAGAAAGCAATTCTGTGCTTTCTCAGTAACACCTTTCAAAGCACTGAAAATGGTGGTAGTCAAAGGATGCATTCTCCTTGTAATTTTTGGGGTTTAGGGCTGTTGAGATAGGGAATCTGAGAGCATTGTAGATCAAATACAATCTTGAAGATTTATGATTAGAGAAGTACTCTGTCTGTGCCAGAACTTGGCGGTCACAGGTCATCATAGTGGTTGTTTCTCTTGCAATTATAGGGGAGTATCTTGAGTCGGGATTTTATCCTCTTTTATATGGTGTTCTTTCATGAATTTTTTATTGACCTAAGGTCGCTATATTATGCAGATGGGCAATGAGCTCCTTGACTCTCAAAGGAAAACCTTCAGAACAAGCACCTGTTGCAACTGCGAACTCCAGCACTACTCTTACTTCTTTAGCTTCCACTCCCAGCTTTGGTATGGCTGCTGTTCATTCATTGGTATTCTCTGAATGTGTTTCCCAGAAGCCTTTAGTGGATATTGATACCAGTCTAGTTATAATTTGTTTGCATAAAGCTTGAGCTGGTTTTGTTAATGATAAATTTTATTACCGACACTGTTGTGCATGAATGGTTTGTGCTAGGATTGACTTTCTTGCAGTCTTACTATATGCAGCTGCTGCAGTGTTTTCTCTAAAGGGAAGGGGTTTTTGAATAATCAATAGCGAGACTAAGCCCAGATGGATCATAAATTCTCTTTAGAGTCACAGTGCATGCCTTTACTCCGTAAGATGTTTCTTCATACATTATGGAGTGTCAATATAAACCTAGGATAAAATAATTGATATGTACATCACTGTGACTTTATTTAATATAATATGCATGTTATGTTGATTGGTTTCTTAGATAGTTTCAGGGGTGGAGACTCCAAGCACCACAATGGTTCTAGCACAGACTTGTCTGATCAGCCCGTACCTGTGTCACCGACATCAACCGATGGTTGGGGAGAAGTGGAGAACGGAATTCATGAAGAGCATGAAAGTGACAAGGATGGTTGGGATGATATTGAACCCCTCGAAGAGCCAAAGCCATCTCCTGTTCTTGCTAACATCTAAGCAGCTCAGAAAAGACCAGTGTCGCAACCTGTTTCACACTCCAAGCCGCCAGGTAATATGAATATATTTTGCTTGATGCCGATCGTGATGAATGCTCATAGTTTGCTGTGAGAGTGCATTGACTATAAAGACCTACCGATGATTTGTCACTTGACGACTGAACCATTAGACAGTTTTTTAGTCCAAAATGCTATCTTCTGCTTGAAAAATTCATTTCAAATCATTATATTTGTTTCCGGTATCTGTAATGTCCAGTGAGTATGCGATCTTCTATAGTAACTAGAATATTATAGATTGAGTTGCTGTTCTGGATAATTGGTTCTGAATCACATGAATATATATATATATATATATATATATATATATATATATATATATATATATATATATATATGTGAGGACCAGTTACAGTGTATTCAAATTAAGAGGTCGTGGTGGTAATTATCTTTTGGTCCTTTAACATCGAAGGATTGTTGTTAGAAATGAGATTTTACTGCAATTAATAACTCTCTTGCATTTTGATTTTGATTAAGGCTATTTGCTGCCAATACATCCGGCAGGCTTAAGTATTTTAATTTTGATTCTCAGTGACGAGTTTGAGGCCAAAGAGTGCAGTGAAAGTCACCAAAGATGAAGATGAAGATGATGATTTGTGAGGATCCATAGCGGCACCGGTTCCAAAGAGCGCCTCAAAACCTGACTGTAAAACCTGCCGTAACAGCAGATGACGATCCATGGGCTGCCATAGCCGCTCCTCCGCCTACCACCACCGCCAAGCCTTCATCGTCCAGTAGAATCCGAGGAGCTAAACCCACCGCTCCAAAATTGGGCGCACAGAGAATAAACCGGACATCGTCATCCGGAGTGTAAATCAGACAAATCAATAAACAAGAACGCTAGAAGAATCTGGGAGCCTGTACATTTTTGTCTTCAGGGGGTGTGGTCGACCAATCAATCATGGCAAGAATCGACACACATTCTGTTCGCGATAAGTTCTTTCTTTCTAGCAAAATTTATCATGTGTATCATTTCATTTGTAATATCATTTGTAACCATCATATAGAACGTCGTCATTCTTTTCTCATAGTACCTTGGTCTTATAAGTGGCTATGAGAAATTTCAACTGGCAAGGAGACTCTGGTTGTGAGCTTGTAATGTGGTGGCTCTTTTAGGCCGGACAAACTTTAGTTACTGCTTAATGAAAGCGGGTGCACGCGTTGGTGCGTGTTTGCGACAATCTGAGTCCCCGTCTGTTCCTCCTGCGTACAGCCATTGAATTGCGATTGCGGTTCGGCTGCCCGTGCGAGCAGCTCTTTTGCGCATTTTGTCTTACGGCATGTGGTGTCGCGTGAGGTGAATTTGATGGAGATTTATACTATATCACAAGAGAAAGAGTTGATGCCTTGGAAAATGTGATAAATTTATCTCAAAATAAGTTTTTGACCACCAAAATACAAATTGATATATCCATGGTAATTATCAACCAAATTAATTTGTTGACTAAAAAAACTTTAAATTACTACATTTGTGATAAATTTATACCTCCTTAATTTTCATTAAATTAGATTAATATTAGGTACATTTGTGACTATAGAGGGTAAATTTTCAAACTGATAGATTCGTTATCAACTCAATATTTTATCAATAAAATTTAATGAAAACTAATATGGAGTAAAAACCATGTTTCTGCACGATTTGGTTTTCCTCATACATAATATTTAAATGAGAAACGACAGATGGATAGTAGCACATGCAAGAATGGGAGAAGGCAGCTGCAGAACTTTCCATGTAGTTATTAAAAGGAAAAAGCCACACACGGTAACTTCTCATCTGTTCCATATAGGCGTCCAGAAACCCTTCAATGAAGGTCCAATCCGATGACTAAGCCTTTATTTAAAAGTTGTGAGAAAAAACGTATTTTTCCTCATCCCTCAGTCAGACTACTAACCACTCAAATGATTATCTATAATAATAGACAATTTGGAGATTGCTCTTACATAAGTAGATATCCCTTTCACAAATCCATTTAAACTAGTTTATTCTCCTGCCATATTCTTGGCATACTTTCTGATCCATGGGAAATTATGCTAATAAGCTCATGGTTATCAGACACTTGCAGTACTATAACATGTGGACCTAATGACTTTAAAACCACGAACAACAAATAGATGTTAAAGCAAGCAATTACAGTGAATATTTTCTTCTTTATTGAATTAACTAAGCTCTTCTATCTGAACGGACAAGGAAAATTATATCAAATTAACTAGGTCAGCATAAAAAGAATTACCCCTAGACAATTTCAATTTCCCATTTAAAGCTCAAATCCATAACTGCTGAAATCAACTAGATTCAAAACAAATGCTCGAAAAACGAATTACTTATTCACATGTATGAACAAGAATTGCAATAGCATAGGGAATGACTTCAACCGCTCTGCCAAAGCACTATGGAAATTCACAGGGTAAGAACCAGTTAATGAGCAACCACATTTATTGGGTTTATTATACTTGATAGGAAAGTACAATGCAGTAGCATACAATATTATACCTGCAGATTATTCACCACAAATGGCTCCTCCTGTATTATGTTAAAACTGCAACTTTGAGAGAGCGGCACCAGGTATGATGCCACTGGTATCCACTAAATAGTAATGAGTTTTCTTCATCACCTAAGGCCGTTTTCACAACCACAAAACAATATATCTACTTAGTATTACAAAAACTTACACAAAATGAGAAGGATGGCACGATCTAAGTGGCTCAATCAAGAAATTTACAAGACAAGCCAGCGCCGGATCTGGAGCTGGAGGGGGGGCGCGGTGGTTTGCCAGTCACGCGCTGGTTCGCCGCGAAGAGAGGGAGGGCAGAGAGAGACGCAAGGGGAGAGAAAGAGCAGGGGACAGACGACTTGGGGCCAAATCTGGAGCCGGAGGGGTGGTGCGATGGTTCGCCGATCGGAAAGAGGGAGGGCAGAGAGAGAGAGAGAGAGAGAGAGGTTGCACGCCGGTCGGTCGGAAAGAGGAAGGGTAGAGAGAGAGAGAGAGAGAGAGAGAGAGAGAGAGAGAGAGAGAGGGAGGTCGCACGCCGATCGGTTGCTTGCGGTCGTCTCGCCAGTATCCTCCTGTTCGTCGGTTGCTCGCGGTGGTTCGCTAGTCGGAAAGAGGGAGGGCGGAGAGAGAGAGAGAGGGAGGTCGCATGCCGGTCGGTTGCTCGCGGTCGTCTCGTCGGTTTCCTCCTGGTTCGTCGATTGCTCGCGGTGGTTCGTCGATCGGAAAGAGGGAGGGTGGAGAGAGAGAGAGAGAGGGAGTTCGTTGGACAGAGAGACCGAGGGTAGAGAGAGAGGCATGAAGAAAGAAAATCAGGAGTGAAATTTTTTCAAATTGGTGCCTTTTTTTCTCTCCAGAATGTGGGTCCCACGAGGACACATGTCGCGCTCCTACCGCTTTCTTGTTTGTCACGCTAGAGCAAGAGACGTACCTAATATTTTCTCCAATATGATGGGGTTAGTTCAAAATTATGTTGACCTGTACCTGTCCAACAGTCACGATGATGCTTAGTCAACAAATAAGCCAACTTATGTCTACTTTCAACTTGGGTTTTTAAAAATTTATGTGTATAATTAGTCAATTCTCCAAACTAACCGCCCACTATGTGAAGAAATGAAAAAGAGTATCACCATAGAGTGATGGAGTAAAACAAGAGATAGTAGACTTACACAATTCCTAGGATTTTTTCACGCAATTTTCATCTCGAAATTCATAAGTTTAACCACTCACCCGCCAATCGGCTCCAATCATGCTAATATGATATGTAAAGCCTAGTTTCAATCTATATATTATGTGAACCGAGTTGGCCATAGGTAAGGCTTATATTGTAGATGGATGTGCTCCCACAAGCTCGATATTTAGTACTTTTGACCACCTACAAATGGCATTGTGTAATTGAAACTACCATGATAGGGAAAATTTCAAATGGTATATCATCAACATACAAGTATGACGTAAACTAACATTTATATTATGCTAAAAGTTTGCGAAATGGATCATGATTAAATTATAACAATATGCAACTAAACATGAATTCAAATATCGCCAAAAAAAAAAAAAAACAAAAAACAAAAGACTCATCGCTAAAACATGATTTTTCCTCTGAAGGTGCACTTTTTTTATTTATCATATTTTGTTCCTTCTTGATATATTCTAAACATTGCACGAATGGACAAGATGACTCTAAACATGATGGTTTGGTACTAACAAATCATAACGGCACGAATTGAACCGTAATAGGACAGAAACATGCGAGTCTTACGCCCAAAGCTTAGACTAAGGTAAAAAGGATGATCTGGAACCGTTTTCGGAGCCATACGAGAACCCAGGGCCCGCTACTCAGCGCGTGAAAGTCAGCTAGATAGCGGGCGTAGAGTGCTCATTTTGTTGGGAAAATATTTCTAAGGAATTTTAATTATTCCAAAACTAAATTTTTCCGACCCATTTAATCATTAATTTGTTGCATAGAAAATTAGAAAATTAGGAAATTAGGAATCGACTTGGCCACCTAGCAAAAATAATTTCCCCTGAGTATCAGAAGCATTTACATTAACAATAACAATAGAATCTTATTAAAATTTCGAATCGTCATGAACGTGTATCATCTTATATTTCTTGAGATTTGAATTTGAAACCAGGAGCATCCCGTGCCTTTTCGCGTTTCTCTATTTATTATGTTATCTTGACGTGGATTCGGTGCTGCTATCGAACCGGTAGGCCAATAATTCTTGAGAGAGGTTCTTGGGCCTTGTAAAGACGTTGGGGTTTAGCAAATTTAGCCTTGTCTTTGTAGTCTAAGTGAGCTTGGGCTAAGTTTGGTGGTTCTCGGAGGAGTTTGGAACCTGCCCTGGGTGTTTTCTCACTTGGGCTTTGGTTAAGCTAGATTTAGGAAGATGGGCCGGCCGGCCTTTGGTCTGGGTTGGCTCTCGGCCCGGTTGGCTAATATTTGGGTTTAGGCTTGGTGTGGGCTTAGATTAGAAAATGGATTTTTTTGGGGGGGGTTGGGGGCTTCGGTTTTATATTAGATAGTTGGGCTTTAGGGAATTAGGTTTAGGTGTAGTTTAGGGCTTTGGTCGGACTGGGCTTGGTATAGGAGCCCGGCCCGAGTTTCGGCCCAACTCGGGAGTCTTCTTGGACTAGATCCGGAGATCCGACCCGGGTCCCTATTTTAGACAAAAATTGTTCTCTTTTTTTTTTTTAAAAAAAAGGATATATATATATAAACATATTATTTTAGAAAAATATTTTTAAAAAGTATTTTTTGGGAAATATATTTTAAAAATCAAAAAATTTACAAAATAGTGGAGGAGTAGAAAAGATTAGGCATTATGAAAAAGTCACCAAAAATGATTACATCTATGCATGTAAATCTAGAGAAAGTCACAAAATCTCTCTCTCTACACCTCTACTGGGAGGACGCTCGCCTTGTGTGACAACAAATCCACCAAGTGGGCATCTCCATGTCGCATCTCTCTCTCTCTCTCTCTCTCTCTCTCTCTCTCTCTCTCTCTCTATGTGACATAGTCTATGAGGAAATTAACGTAACTTGATTTTATTAGGAAGAAACTTGATAAAATTAATGGTGCTGGTGAAACTTTTCACCTTGATCGTATTAAGAAAATAATATTATTTCACACTTAGCTTGTGTTTTTTCACTGAAAAATTCATAATAAAGAAAAATATTTTTCATGAAAATCAAATTCAGTTTTCATTTACTTATTGATCTTGGCAAAATGATTTCTGCTGTTTTCTCCAATCTAACCTTGTTTTCTAGTCCATAGAAAATGTTTTTCGTAAATAAATTAATTTTTTGTCATGAAAATACCGGAAAGTCAAAGAAAGTTCTAAAAATAGTTTTCTTTCAAACAAATGATCCTTAATTAGGGGAGAGGGTTCTGGGTTCCAGTTGAAACGGGTTCCTACTTTTTTTTGGAGCCTAGAACCTACCTCGCATATTATGGAACCTAGAATCTATCCAATCACAAGTTTCAGGGTCTAACTAGGTTCCACCTATATTATAATTTGAACAATTGCAGTGAATTAAAGCCTTTAATGATCATTACTTGCCGCTACAATTCATTGATCATAATTTGTATTTATACATGCGAAAATAATGAAAATTAATAAAGTAAAAGTCTTGATCATATAATGGAAGCTTAGACTAATGCTTTCGGATTATACTCATTATCGAATGGTATGGAATATCGTAAGATCGTGTAAAGACATGAACCGATAAAAATATTAAAACTTGTTTTAGGTTTTAGGTTACAAGTTATAGGTTCTAGGTTCTAGTGACCTCCAATTAAAAAACTAGAATCTACCTGTTGAAAGAGATTCTTCATTTTTCAGAATTTGGAACCTACCTTGCATATCTTGGAACGTAAAACCTATAGATTTCCACCAGTCAAATTCTCAAATTCTAGATTCTATCTTGAAGCCATACTCACCCCTACCCTTAATTGAGCTGTGTAATCAACCAATCAAGATGATCAACATTACCCGTAATAACAAGAGAGCATGTTGCCTATTTTTGAGTTAATCCAATGAAACAGAGAGACTTGAGAAGACAAACTAAGGGGGAAAAAAACTCTTCCAAAAGGTGAAAAATGATTGCCAATTTCTTCAAAGCTTTGGACTTGGTCATTGATTGCTTGGTTTTAGTAGGACAAAGGACCGTCATGAAAAATGTATGGAACTCTTTGACAGTAGTTATGCATGATGTGAACGTGGCAGATTTTCAAGGACAAGTGAAAAACATGCATTTTCACTAGAAAATTTGGCAACCATGCCTTCTTTCAAGGCAAGCTTTAGACCCCGCATGCTCTTATCTTTGACCCATAAGGACCTTAACTCATAACACTTTAATGCCTTTTCTTCTTTTCCTTTTTGGCTGCTATTGTTAGCAAAGACTATCCGCGTGATGGATTTATTTGTTAAATGAATTGGCGATATGATATAACGAGCTAATCACAATATCCTCGCGATGAAAGTCTCAAATTATTTCAATTTGCATTTAAATATTGAACATTCTTATCTTTAAATAGTTTTTTTTTTCTCTACTACCATTACCACGAGATAAAATTAACTATAAAAGTACCTCTTGCACAAAATCCATGAAAAGAGAATGCATGAATATCAAAGATGCCCTTTTGCCGGAATTCGGGTTTACTACTCTCATAATATATAAATCATTAGATTTCCTTAAAAAGGAAACGAGTTTTGGGAAAACTAATAGAATTAGCTTAATATATTTTATATATGTTGCACTATGAAATAAGTGGGTAGACAATTAATGTGGACAACGCCCTTAAATTTGGCCGGAGTACAAAATGTAATCATCCGAACGTTCACAGTATAAAGGCCTGTTTTAGCCCAAGCACCGCTTATTAACCCTATCTCAAAGCTCCATCACCACCACGCAATACAGAATGAAAATCTTGCCATTGTTGTTCGTATTCTTCGGTGTTTCTCTGTGTGAGGTTGGAAACATTTCAGAAGACGAAGACGTTTTTTGTTTTTTGTTTTTAAATATTTAAAAAATTGATTTTTTAAATATTATTAAAAATTATCTACGTTAATATCAGCCATGTCATGTACGACGGTTAGCGTTCACGTCAGTGATATCCGGCTAAAATTGGCCGGATGGACACAATTGGCAAAAATTAATAATGTTTGGCACTAAATTGGCAAAATTGGATAATTTAGGACTTAATTAACAAAAGTTCAATAGGTTTGGGGCTTTCTGTTTAATTTACCCAATTAATTCTTAAAATAATTAGATAGACACCCACACGGCTCATATAGCATCATCTTGTGATACATTTTTCTAAAATTTTCAAAATGGTCCCCTAAATTGAAATATATTCATATTTGTAAACATCTTGTGTGTTAATCAATTTTTCCCCAAGCTCCGCCACTAATGATCGCTCATAATTTAAATGGTAATTACGTTGTTAGCAGAACTGCTTCACACGAAGTCATTTTACTTAGCATTTTCACTGTGCAAGGTATGAAAACACAAAAGATATATAATTTATTAGAACAATTCAATGAAACCGAGAGACTTTAGAAGACAATTAGGAAAAAAAATTCCGAAAGGTACTATATGTTAAAAGCAAGGCTAATGCCTCAAGTTGAAACAAAAACAAAATAGTATGATATTGAGGGGAAAAAAAAAGATGATTGCCAACTTCTTCTGAACTTGGCATAAAATTTCAGTTGGTCAATCGTGGCAGAATTTCGAAGACAAGTGGAAAACATGCATTCAACGGGAAAAAAAATGGCGACCATGCCTTATTTCACGGTAAACATAATGCACGACTCTTTAATGCCTTCTTTTCTTTTCTTTTATTATTTTCTTTCCTCCTTTTCCTTATTGTTAGTAAAGACAATTCTCGTGAGAGATTTACACATAAATTTGGACTTCATATGTTAAATGTATTGCCGATCTAGCGCGAGGATCTACTCACAATGTCCTCTTTAACTAGTTTTCTCTATTTCTCTACCTGCCATTACCATTAGATATATAACAAGCTGACCAAATACATCTTTGGTTTCATTCATGCTGTCGCTCTTGCACAAAATACATCAAAAGAGAATGCATGAATGTCAAAGGTCCCCTTTTTTCCGAAATTCGGGGTTACTGCTGCCATAAGATAGAGTCAAGAGAGCCAGTTTAATATATTTTACGTATGTTGCGCTAGGAAATAAAGTGGATAGAGAATAAATGAAGGATTATTAACCTAAAAGCAAGTTGTTAACCTCCATATGCGGACAAGGCCCTTAAATTTGGGCCAAGTATGAAACGGCTTCGTGGTGACTTTCACAGTATATAGGCATGTGTAGCCCAAGCGTTGCTTATTAACACTATCTCCAAGCCCCTTCACCACCATGCAACACAAAATGAAACTCTTGCCATTGATATTCGTATTCTTCGGTGTTTCTCTGTGCGAGGTGGGAAACATTTCAGAAGACGACGACTTAGAGTTGGAAAGACAGGTCAAGATGATGAACAGGCCACCGGTAAAGACATTTGTGGTAATAATCTCTCTTACAATCTGGCAATGCCCTGATTTTTAGGGTTTTATGTTATGCTGCTGCAATTTATACTCTTAATTAAGTTTCACAAAAGCATTGTATGTTCGACCAACTTTCAATCATGCTTGATATTTTTATGTAGACGGAGGTGGGCGATACCGTCGATTGTATCGACATTGATAAACAACCATCGCTACAACATCCTTTGTTGAAGAATCACAAAATTCAGGTGATGCTTCATTGATTTTCCATTTAATAGAAAAAAGCATCTAATTGGTTTCTTTCTTCTTGTAGAAAGAACCGACAATACATTTAACTAGCTTTGGTCGGAATTTTTCGCGCGTAAAGCCTTTACAATTTGGATATAGAGAATCATGTCCGACTGGAACTGTAGCAATTCCTCGAGTAACAAAGAAAGATTTGATCAGGGCGAGAGCGTTACCAAGAATGCCTTCCTCAACAGCTTCAGGGTTGGATGCTCTTCGGTCTAATCAACACGTACTCTCTCTCTCTCTCTCTCTCTCTGCGCGTGCGTTTTTGTCTCCGCACCTGCATGCAATGTAATAAGAAAGTGTCTTCATTTGACCAAGCATAATTAGCCCTAGGTTAAAACAACGTGACTCGAATCTCGATAATACACCACTTGAACTTTCTCCCTAATCGGGCAGTTTAATGTATATGATGTCATTTACAGGTGGTTTCTTTGAAGGAAGATATGACGGAAAATACTAAATATGGAGCTTATGGGAGAATATCCGTCTATAATATTACCATTGCCCGTGACCAATTCAGTTCACATAACTTATGGATTGAAACAGGACCTATAGATCATATTAGCATGATTGCAGCTGGTTGGATGGTGAGTGATTAAATTTATCGGCATCGAGAATGTAATTGTGATAGAAAAATCTTAAAGAGTTGTCTTAAGTCTACTATCTCTTGTTTTACTAGGTTTCCCCACAACTCTATGGTGATAGCCTTCCTCGGTTCTTCATATACTGGACGGTTAGTTTGGAGATTATTAATTAATTGTTCATCCAATTTCTTAAAAACCCAACACAAAATTAGATCTGAGTTGGCTTATTTGTTGATAAACGTTATTGTGACAGGGCAATGGTCGTGATGGGTGCTACAACTTGCTTTGTCCAGGTTTTGTCCTTGTATATAAGGGACCTGTTAATGAACCATTAACTGCTTCTACCTATGGCGGAGATCAATATGAGCTTCCGATCCAAATTGAACAGGTAAGCGTCATTGAGAAACAAACTCCATATAGTGCTATCTTCGTAACAATCCGCATTTGAAAAATAATCTCAAATTGCTCACCTGCTGTAATCCAAATTGAAAGTGGAATCCAAAATAAGATTAAATACAACTTACTTCAACCAAAGTAAAACGAATTAGAAAGGAACCATAATTTAAAAAGTTTCAATTTAGAAGTAAGATAAGATTATGCAAAACTTATATCATATTAAATCCAAATGCATTTTGATCTTCCTCGAAATTATCCACCGCTCGATATGTTTTAATCTTTTCCTTTTTTAATATATCTCAGTGAATTAAATGCCCTTGAATAAAAATTATGATTTGTGCTTAAGTAAAACAATCATCACTAGTGAATTGAATGCCTTCAATGAAATCTATGCTTACTAGTATGTTCTTGAATTCATAAAGCGATAAAATTTATGTTAACCACAAATCTACATAAACCACAATGAATTCATTGTGAAAATTCGATTGAGCCATTAACATTAATGATGTAGTGGTCTTTTGAGTCTATCTACGTAATTCTAGAAACCTACTATCAATTAAGATAGATTACCCATGATACCCCTAAAGTAGACGCCTCTCACTATTTAGATAAATCACCTGTACACATCACAAATGTGGACAAGCTTATAAAATGATGCACTGACTTCAATCTCTAGAACCTGTGAAAGTTGTTGATTGTTGATCAATGAATGCTATCCCAAGAAATATATTCGTCGATGTACTTTCCTCCATTCCCTCTTCAAAGTAGGTCTTTAATTAGTAGATTAACAATGCAATCATCACCCGCGTGTACACTTATGTACAAATGAATAGATTTAACTATTATATTCAGATGATGTGCATAACTTGTAATACATTAATCAGAGGTAAGAATTGAGCAAGCTTTCTCTAACTAGATGGAGTAAAATATAGCCCCTAAGAGAAAGTATAACTTAACTGCGAGCTACAAATTTGTGATAAATACAATAAATGCCCAATGCAAGCACAAGCGCCAAACCAGTATAGGAGTAAAATAAAGAGTCCGTATTTCCACATAAGCCCAAATTCATATCATTTATCGTACTCTCGAAACATAGCAAATGACATATTTCAACCTCATATTTTAAGGAAAGCTGTTATTTTTTGGTCAATTTCATAGAATATATCATTGATTCTAATAAACAATTAACCTAAAACTGAGAAAAATCATGTGGCTATCTCCATAATCTAATGTTTCATTTAGATTGATTGAGGTTTATCATTCGAAATTTCATCAACTAAAAATTTAAGATAAGTCGTTTTTTCGTGTAAAAGCTTATCAACCAATTTTCCTTCTGATCAGGACCGTAAAACTGGGAATTGGTGGCTGATACTTGGTGACTCTCAAACTAAAATTGGTTATTGGCCGAAGGAGCTATTTTTGTATCTCAGAGATGGTTCACGACATGTAGCTTGGGGAGGAGTTGGCTTGGCCGGACGTAATGGAGTTTGTCCTCCGATGGGTAGTGGTCACAAGCCCGATGGTAATTTCAGACACGCAACGGTCTTTCGAAGATTACAATGGATTGATGCGAATGGTGTGCTCTTACGTCCTTCGGACAAAGTATCTAAATGGGTGGACAAATCCAGCGTCTATGATCTGCAATACTATCGCAAGCTCCTGAGACGAGCATTTGGCTATTGGATTGCCTATGGAGGTCCCGGAGGTTATTGTAGGGATTAACAAGTCGGGGGGAAGTTATTTTGAACTATTCAATAAGTAAAGCTGCGACTTCATGACTTTGAGTTTTTGTTATTAGTTATTTGTATCCCCTTTAATTCTCAACATCATGGCTAACGACCTGACTCAGTCCACGTGGGTCAAGCCCCAAAAAAAAGGTACTTGAGAGTAACCATACAAGATGATGATCATTTGGAGTGGATGTTTACTTATGAATTACTCGATAGGATATTTACCAATGCGCAGACCCCTGGAGTGCCATATGTTGGCACAAAGGGATACTTAAGTGCCAAAACTTACAAAAGTGACACTTAAGTGCTAAAATCGGAGCAAAATGGATTACTTAAGTGTTAATTCAGCCAAAATCCGACCAAAATGCTGACGTGGCGATTTTCCGGCGAAGCAAGTGCAAAACATCGTTTTGGTGCTGACGTGGAAAAAAAAAATAAAAAATGATTAAATTAAATTTATTTAAAACATTTAAAAATAAAAAAAATTAATATTAAAAAAATAAAAAAATAAAAAAAAAATTAAAAGTGGGGTGGGGGGGTTGCTGCCTCCTCACTAATGCCGGGAAGGGTCGGCGACGGAGGGGGAATGGTCGGCCAAGGTCGCTGGGCCCTGGCCAGGGGCTAGCGACCTCGGCCGACCCTCCCCCCTCTGTCGCCGGCCCTTCTCAACGGCGGTGGGGAGGCGGCGGCTGCGAGGGCTCCTCAGCCACCTACCCTTTTTTTTTGAATTTATTTTTTTTGAATTTTTTAAATATTTGTATTTGTATTTTTAAATATTTTAAGTAAATTTAGTTTTAAATTAAATTAAATTAATTTTTATATTAATTTATTACCATGTCGCACCAAAACAACGTTGTTTTTGCATAATTTGGCCACGTCAATGTGTAAAATGGCGTCGTTTTGCACTTATTTCGCCGGAAATTGCGCACGTAAGCATTTTGGCCAGAGTGGCACTTAAGTGATCCATTTCTTTTCGAATGTGGCACTTAAGTGCCACTTTCGTAAGTTTTGGTACTTAAGTGTCTCTTTGTGCCAACTTATGGCACTTGAAGCGATCTTTTGCTGATATTTGCCAATTGATGCGAGGCCTGTGACGCCGCAAACTCCCCAACTTAAAGAACTAATGTACTTGTCTTTGTTGGCTTGCATTGCCTAGGGATATTCCCTAATTTGATTTGCGGTCCGACTATCTCCTGCTTCCTTTGCCACCCTGGAAGCCTACCTAGACCCATATCTTGTCCGAAGTTTATAGTCTCGGTGGTCAGTCCCCATCCTCATTGGATCAAATATGGGTCTAGTCCATCCTGGAACTTATTTGAGCATTAAGTTACAAAAGGATAACCCGACCCCTAACTTACACATTCTCAAACTTAATAAGTTCAACAATACACTTTATGCACAAACACGCTAACCTATGAGTAATAGTAATTATTTTATATTTCGAACAATTAAACTTTGTTATCACAATTTTTTATATTCCATAACCAAATGATTATAAGATTTTTTGGGAAAAAAATAACATGATTCACATCACCAAAAATGAATTTCTTCAATCATGGAACCAGAAGTTAGGTAAAACAACTAAAATAAAAATTAAAGACCACGTTGCACTACCGTTTCGGGAGCGTACAGTCGAGCCCGGTTCAACTCGAGGACGTGGTCAAATGGCCCAAAACCTGCCTAGTCGATTCGAGCCGACGTCACCTGCAAGACGAACTGGCTTATCTTCACAGGCCAAGGGATGGTCGGGTCAACTTGATCGAACTTGTTTTGCCTTTGCTTCCGAAGTAGTGCTTGTGCCCATGAAAGTTTAAATTTTTTTCTTTTGCCTCCTTGTTGTTTCCGTCCCTTTTCTTCTTGTAAATTTACCTCCACGAAGAGGAGGATACATCACGGCAAATTGGGGAGTGCGGTTCCAGAAGATTTCTATTATTAACAAGTAAGACAACATATTTTCGTTAATTTGGATTAATTCTTTGTTTTGTGGGTTAATTTGGACCTTCCACAACTAAATTGATGGTCCAAATCAACCATATCGCCAGGAATAATTGCGTATAATTGCTTTCGTCGACAACTAAAGTGCATATAGTTTGCATTAAATTACACAAGCATACGCTTAAACCGATCTGAATCAAACACACAAACACACAAAATTAGATCTAAGTTGGCTTATTTGTTGATAAACATTATTGTGATAGGGCAGTGGTTACCGTGACGGATGCTACAACTTGTTTTGTCCAGGTTTTGTCATTGTATTTAAGGGAGTACCTGTCAATGAATCATTGCGTGCTTCTTCCTACCGTGAAGATCAATATGAATTTCCTATCGAAATTGAATCGGTACGCATCATTTTGAAACGAAACCATATGGTGCTATCTTTGAAAACACGTTTGGATACATCCAAAAGTGGTTAGTTTGCAGATTTAGGAAATCCGGAAATATGTGTTGGGTATGTTTTAACAATTTTTCTTTTGTCAACTATTTAACCAATAGAAATTCTATTTATCCACGAAATTTCCTATAATACTCTCTCTCTCTCTCTCTCTCTGAATTTATCTATCCATATATATAATATTGTCTTTTATATCTATATGTATATAATATTGTGAGAGGCTAAATTGACCGATCATATTAATAGCCCCAAAAAATTATACAAATGAGATAAATTGAAATGGAAATACAAGGTCAAAATATATCTGGAAATTTAAATCCAATCGAACTAGAATGTAATCCAAATTGAGATTACAAACAACTTACGTTAACCAAAGTAAAACATATTAGGACTTACGTTAACCAAAGTAAAACATATTAGGAAGGAACCACAATTGAAAATTTTCAGTTTACAATTTATATGAGATTACGTAAAACTTATATAAGTGTTAATATAATATACATCTTGATCTTCCTCGAAATTACTTATGCTTCGTACTTAGGCTTTTTATCCACGCCTATCACTGGACCTTCTATGAAGATTAAGTATGCTTAATAACTTTACAGTGTAGTTACCATTCGGGATTTGGGTGTTGATTTACGAATAACTTAATGGGGCCAATTTCAATTGAGGCATAATTACTAGGGGTGATGTTCACTAAGCATAGATTCTACTATATGAAGGGGTAAGCAAGTAACAATAATTTTTTTGCTGATGGGAAGATTGCGAATGAAATGATAAAAGAGAAAATTGGATATCTCTCATGTTTCGGGCGTCCAATTCAAATCCTTTCCGAAGAATTACTGCGAACATGCTCGAGTGTTGGTTAGTTGCAATACGATAACCCGGACAAAAGGAGGATTCAGCCCCTCTCTCTCTATATATCCTAATTGCGTCTTCTGAAGTCCCTACGCTTCGCTGGATCACTATAAATTTCTCTCTTTTTTTCCTTTTCGCATCTTACACGATTTGATGAGTGGATTGCGTTGGAGGAGAGAAACACTCGCGCATTGTCGAGTGCGGTGGATGCTTGTGCGTGCACGAGAGGAAGAGTCTTTGTTGGAAGATATGCATCGGATGGATTCCGAAGATATACTTAGAAGGAATCACGCTCGATTATATTTGTGCATAAATTAGTTAGGAATTGATGTCAATCGTTTATACAAACCTTTTCTTGCCTTTATTACATCAACCTTGTATTATATTTACAGCACACTGTACATTGAGACAATACAATGAAATACCGTCTCTCCAGAATTCTCTTGATCTTCTCTCGATACTCGATCTTCTTTCATGGTATCAGAGCTTCGGCTTCTGACTTTTTTCCTCGCTTCCGCTCCTGATTGCCTACCAAAGGAGATTTGAATAATTTAACAGATCTACCATTTGGGATAGGAATCATTCTAGAGGAAGAAGATAAGAGCTTCTGGTTTTCTTACCTTCCATGGCTGATGACCAGTCTACCGCAGAAGTTTCACCACCATCGCAGATCCAAGGTTCCCTTGCAGTGACGCAACAACAAGCACTCCAGACTCAGCCCGTTCAATGGAGACCCACACAGGCTCAGTTCGGTCTGGGGCAACCCATTGCGGGCCAACCTTTCCAGTGGGTACCTTACCCATGGTATCTCGGGCCAAGCCCGAATACATCATCGCCTGTTTATGTGGGCCACCAAGGAGCCCACGTCTAGTCCGAGGGGAGCCCACCAGCCGTGAATGAGGCAAACTCGAACCCCGGAATGGAGCAGGTAAGCGGGTCTGGAAGCGGGTTTGGAGAACCGGGTATGGGAACGAATCTCTACCCGGGATTTTCAAATGCGGGTTACCAATTCGGATCGAGCGAACTGGGTCAAGGGACAAATCCCTACCCGAACCTTGCACCCGGATTCATGCCGTTCCCCGTCGCTACCGTCATCGGGCGACCAGAGCCTGGTGACCCCCTGCATGTCTCAACGGCCGACGGCCCTGAACTGAAATTGATCAACTTACAGTTAACCGGACTGGAGAATTACAACAGGTGGGCCCGAGACTTCTGGCGCGCCCTGTGACGAAGGACAAAGATGGATTCCTCGACGGGGCGGTTCCGATTCTTGCCGATGAGCGGCTGGTTCGATTCTGGAGAAAATGCAACCGGCTCGTAAGGACGTGGATCGGCAATTGCATTTCTCCAGAGGTCGCGGCTAGCCTTCCACCAACAGAAGACTCGAAAACCATGTGGGACAACATCAAACAGATGTATGGAAAATTAGATCGGGCACGAATTTTTTCCCTTTTGCAGGAACTCAGCGATTTAAAGCAAGGGAGCATGACCGTGACGGCCTGTTACAACAAATCGTTGTCCTTATGGAACGATCTCGAAGCCGCGGAAGAAAAGCTCGAGGGACCAGAGGAGACACTTGCGCAATACCGTTCCATAAAAGAAAGGGAAAAGGCAACCCGATTTCTCTTAATATTGAATGATTCGTACCTAAGTTTTCGATCTCAGATCTTGGCCATGGAGCCCGCACCACCACTCGGGCGAATCTTCCAACTTGCTATCCAGGAAGAGAGTCAGAGACTCGCATCCTCAGAGCTGACGAAGGGAGGAGGGAGTTTCGCTCTCGCGAGCTGAGGAGAACGGCGAGATCCGCCGCGGGATCCAGGGGCCAAAACCCTAGCGCATGAAAAAGGGGGGATGCAAGAGGCGCTAGGGTTCCGGATCGACGAAGGACGCACTCTTAAAAACGAAGGGATGGGCGGTCCAGATCATCCGCGACGATCTGACGGCCAGAAGAGTTCGATCCGCTTCGCTGGATTGGACGATGGAGATGAGGCGAGTGGGAAAGGATTCGATGGTGGGATTTTTTCGGCATACGCAAAAAATTTCTCTAAAGGAAAAGGTAAATTATATTGCGAATTTTGTCGTCGCCCGCACCATACGATAGAGAATTGTTGGAAGTTACACGGCAAACCTGGAGAAAAGGGGAGAAAAGAGGAATTTTCTGCAGCCAATCAAGTTAGTGGGTCCAATGTTGATAAATCCATAACATATGAACAATATCAACAACTGATGCAGGCTTTGCACAAATTGGACATTACCAACAAAGGATGCAATTTTTCAGGTATCTCTCGCTGTCTAGTCAATAATATCTCAAGAAAAAGTTGGATAATTGACTCTGGGGCAAGTGATCACATAGTTTGTGAGAAGGCATTTTTTTTTTCTGAAATAAATGCGAAATTGGATTTTCCCATTTCTGTGCAATTACCCAATGGGAATATTACTTATGTTGCAATTACAGGGAAAGTCCAACTCAGTCCCCAAATCACTCTCCAAAATTTGCTTTATGTCCCAGAATTTCGATTCAATCTTGTCTCTGTCTTCAAAGCCTGCAAAGAAAATTCCTGTCGTATACTATTTGATTCTGACACTTGCTTCTTTCAGGCCCTTTCGACTGGCAAAGTGATGGGCATTGGTAGTCTCTCTGAAGGATTGTTCCTTTGGACAAATTTCCCAAGTAATCTTGATTTGTCATCTATTTTTTTTTATAAATAAAATGTCATTGTGTAACACCACTACCAATGATAAAGAATTTCTTATGCATTCAAGATTGGGTCATAGTGCTTCCTTTCCCTGCTCCAAATGTCAAATATGCCCCCTTGCAAAGCAGTCTCGTATTCCTTTTCCTTCCAGTCAAAATCATGCGCTTGATATTTTTTCATTGATCCATGTCGATATCTGGGGTCCCTACCATACACAAAATCATGATGGGTCACGATATTTCTTAACAATTGTGGACGACTATTCCCGTGCCACATGGGTGTTCTTGATGCAGTCCAAGGGACATGTTTTCTCCAATTTGAAAAATCTTATTGCCTTGTCCAAGAATCAATTTGGAAAATCTATTCAGCGCATGAGGACAAACAATGGAAAAGTATTCTTCAGCAATGATTGCAACTCCCTTCTTTCATCCAATGGGATTCTCCACGAAAGTTCATGTGTATATACCCCACAACAGAATGGGGTAGTGGAGCGCAAACATCGCCATCTCCTAGAAGTTGGAAGATTATTAAAGTTTCAAGCGTCCATTCCAGAAAATTATTGGGGTGAATGTATCATCACTGCGGCATATCTCATTAATCGTATGCCCACTCGAGTACTCAATGGAAAAACTCCATTTGAGCTACTTTTCAAGAGACAGCCAGAACTACAACACCTGAGGATTTTCGGGTGTCTGTGTTATGCCACAGTATTATCGCCCCGTGATAAAATGGGCCTCCGGGCCAGGCGTTGCATCTTCATGGGATACCCAAATTTGCAGAAAGGATATCGTGTCCTGGATTAAACGACTGGGGAATTCTTTATTAGCAGAGATATCATTTTTCATGAGGATGTATTTCTATTTCATGACCAGGATTCCTTGAAGGAAACATCGGAGATCTCACGACATCCAGCTCATTCCATAGAAGATTCAACTGATGGATTTATTCTGACAAGACCTCCAGTCATGATCCACAACTCATGTGAGAGTTCCACACTAGAAGATGCTGAAGATCCAGTACATGAGAATCAATCACCAACTGAAGAAGAAGAAGTTGTGATTGACGACACATCATCTCCATATCCTGTCCCAACACCGGTGGATACTCAAGAATCTTCATCTCCTGTCCCAATACAAGTGGATCATCCTCGATGGTCTGGAAGTTCTGTACGTCCACCAGCCTGGACGAAGGATTATGTCTGCGCCGCCCTCAACTCACCAGGTATTCATTACCCACTATCATATTATGTTTCGTTTCATAGACTTTCGCCGGAACATAGATGTTGTTAGTTGAATATCGGAGGACAAAGAACCATCCAGCTATGAAGAAGCAGCTACTGACCTCAAATGGCAAGGAGCTATGGAAGCAGAATTGAAGGCTTTGATTGCAAATCAGACCTGGGATTTCGTCGAATTGCCTTCAAACCGAAAGCCAATTGGATGCAAATGGGTCTACAAAATAAAATACCGAGCTGATGGTTCCATAGAGCGCTACAAAGCTCGGTTGGTGGCTAAGGGATTTACTCAACGGGAAAGTTTCGATTACCATGAGACCTTCTCCCCAGTAGCCAAGGATGTAACTGTAAGATCATTTCTCTCTGTTGCTGCTATCCATGATTGGCCTTTACATCAAATGGACGTGCATAATGCTTTTCTTCATGGAGACTTAGATGAGGAGATATACATGGACATTCCTCAGGGTTTACGGAGACATGGGGAGAATAGAGTGTGTCGTTTCCGCAAATCCCTCTATGGTCTCAAACAGGCCTCTAGGTAGTGGTATGCAAAATTTGCCGATGCTCTTACATCTGCAGGATTCAAACAATCCGACATGATTATGCCTTATTCACATGGAACCAAGGTACGTCATCGATCTACCTGATGATTTATGTGGATGATATCCTTATCATGGGCAATGATAAAAGTGCGATAGAAAGATTCAAGAAGTACCTGCATTCCACTTTTCATATCAAGGATCTGGGAGCACCGAAATATTTCCTTGGAATTGAAATTGCTCGATCTGATCAGGGGATTTCTCTTAGTCAACGGAAATTTGTGTTGGAAATCATTTTTGAAGCAGGTTTATCCGGATGTAAACCTTCAGTCATTCCAATTGAGCAAAACACAAAATTGACCACCAAAGACTATGATGCAGGAATATCAGAGAATCATGACCCTGTTCTCAAGGATCCTTCGAGTTATCAAAGGCTTGTTGGGAAACTCATATACCTGACAATGACCAGACCAGATATCTCATATGCAGTACAAACCCTCAGTCAATTTATGCACAGTCCAAAATTATCCCATATGAATGCTGCCTTGAAGGTTGTGAAGTACTTAAAAGGCTGTTCAGGACTGGGGATTCTCTTATCCAGAAAATGCAACATGGAAATGTTAGCATATTGCGATGCAGACTATGCGACTTGTCCTATGAGCCGAAGATCCATCACAGGCTTTTGCATTAAGCTTGGAGAATCACTTCTTTCTTGGAAGACCAAGAAGCAGGCGACCGTATCCTTATCTTCAGCTGAAGTAGAATATCGAGCTATGGCAAAAACTACCTGTGAGATCATATGGATACGAGGATTACTTCAGGATCTAGGAGTCAAATTGAAGGGTCCGACAAAATTGTTTTGCGACAATGATGCGGCACTCAAACTTGTAGCGAATCCCATAGTTCACGAGAGAACAAAGCATATAGAAGTGGATTGTCACTTCACTCGTGAAAAGTTTCAGCAAGGGATAATTGAAACAAGAGGGATTGGAACGGTAGAACAGCCTGCCGACATTTTTACCAAACCCCTATGTCAGAGACAACATGCATATCTGTTAAGCAAGCTTGGCGTCTTGGACATCTACCAGCCACCAGCTTGAGGGGGAGTGTTGGAAGATATGCATCGGATGGATTCTGAAGATATACTTAGAAGGAATCACGCTCGATTATATTTGTGCATAAATTAGTTAGGAATTGATGTCAATCGTTTATACAAACCTTTTCTTGCCTTTATTACATCAACCTTGTATTATATTTACAGCACACTGTACATTGAGACAATACAATGAAATACAATTTCTCCAGAATTCTCTTGATCTTCTCTTGATACTCCATCTTCTTTCAGTCTTCGATCCCGAATCTTCTCACTTTATAAAAAGTGGACGTTTTGTCCAAAAGAGGACAGAGGCTCCTCCTCCTCCTCCTCCTCCTCCTGTCGCTGCTTCTTCTTCTTCTTCTTGGAGCGGTGGTCCACGTACCAACTTCTTCTTCTTCTTCTTCTTGGAGCGGTGGTCCACGTACCAACTTCTTCTTCTTCTTCTTCTTGGAGCGGTGGTCCACATAGCAACTTCTTCTTCTTGTTGTTGGAGTCTTGGAGCGGTGGTCCACGTAAGAACTTCTTCTTCTTGTTGTTGGAGCGGTGGTCCACATAGCAACTTCTTCTTCTTCTTGTTGGAGCGGTGGTCCACGAAGCAATTCTCCATATCATGGGTAAGTTAATCGATGCTTAGTCCAACTGATGTTGAGGTCCACGTAGCAATTCTCCATATCATGGGTAAGTTAATCAATGCTTAGTCGAACTGAGGTTGACTATGGGTTAAACTGCTCTTATTATTTAGAGTCCAAGTCGACTGGATCTTGTTATCTTAAATTTCTCTTAGTACACGTGTCATTTTCTCTATACCAATTTTCTTGCATGATGATTTAATAATTACGTGGAGGAATGCTCATATAGGATCGACATTGTATTCACTCATACATGTACGAGTGTGATGCATAATAATGCTGGAAACTTTGCAGTACTGCGCATATGGGAATAGCAGTCCTCCTAAGTCTAGACATAAGAGCAAACCACAAAAAGATTGTGGCTGCGCAAGGATTACTTGTAATGTTTATTGTGTGAGGAAGTAATTTGATTTGAATTGTTTCGTTGAAAAAGAACCATAATAAAAGGTGTAAGAGAGAATATATAAACGACACGTGGTTTTTTTAAATCGCGAGATATGAAAAACACGGATATGATCTATACTTTATATATGAAATGATGACACCATAATTGCAATGTGCGGATAACGTGCGGATAACGTGTGGGTGTCGTATGGATGTTGTGCGTGCGATGTGCGGGCTACAGGTGGCAAATTAGATCAATGACCCATATTTTAACCCACATTAATGGATGAAGTGGGTAGAAAATGGGTTAGCTAAAGCTTTAATATGAGATTGAAATGGGTTTATTATAATAGAGCCCAATTGAAAAATGGGTCTATTTCAATTCCATTTATAGCTCATTAACTCAACTCGGATCTATTACTTTTCAGTTTCTTTTTCTTTCTTTTTTTCTTTAATGGGTAAGTTCAATGCTTAGTCCACTTGATAATAAAACTAGTGGGAGGGAAGATCTAGGTATGTTAGGTCAAAATAAGTTAATTTTGTTTTATTTATAATAATCATATTGTGATTTCATTTAGTATTGTGCATTTGGAATGTGTTTCATTTTGTATAATGTAAGTCAGGGTACAAATATTTTTTCCTTTGAATTAGAACGAACCACAAAAAGATTGTGGTTGTGCAAGGATTACTTGTAATATTTATTGTGTGAGGAAGTGATTTGATTTGAATTGTTTCGTTGAAATAATATATAACCTCCCTAGGCTTCACCACTGCATGTAGAGACACATAGAGAGACAAAGAGAGAAAGCAACGACATTAGTGTACATTTAATAAATATGACTATCAAGTACGATAGTTACTGTGATACGAGAGAGATAATGATTGCTTTATCTAGTAATAGAAATGTGTTGTAAAAATAATGTTGCGAATTGAAACTTTGCAATTGAATTGAGAGCGAGAGAAAATCGATAGAGAAATAAAATGAGATAGAATAGAGGTCATCAGAAATTTATGTGATCCAATTCAAATGTCAAAATCTATATTTATAGATTATATTGTATGCTTAATTTGCATATATAATTATGTTTAATTGCACGTATTTAATTTTATTGCAATTAGGATCGATTATTATTTTAATGATTGCGCACCTGCATGATCACCCCACATGTTAGTGAATAGGAATGAAATCAATCTAAACTGCTTGACAAAAATTCTTTATTTTAAAATGAACAAGATTAGGTACCGAAATGGCACTCATTGGATAATTAGCCCTAGATTCTCTGGTTGTGTAGGAAGTGAGGTATACTCCTATACTTCACTTGGTTTCTAGCCGACCCCAATAGGCTAGTGGCGACTCATTTTGTGCAAAAATTCCTAAAGAATATGCCAATGTCACGCGGGATATGGGCTTGGGAGAGCCCACGCCTAATCATGGGCCGTAGGCCCGTCTTTTAGGCAGTACCCCTAAACCTGTTCCCTCTCCCCGAGGGTAGGTCGTGACAGCTTGGCGACTCCACTAGGGACTTGGTTTTAGATCTTAGAGGACTTAGGCCAATATTAATCTTGTTCAAAAATATTTTTGTTTGGCAGCGATGATTCCAGGTACGTTCCTAACATTAAAGGCGTTAAATGTTTTTGCAAAATGGGAGGTATAAGAGGAAGTGTTTGCTTACCTTTGTCTTGCAAGGAGGCGTGGGAATGTATGGTTTATTTTTTATGTACGGAGTGTTGTTTGTCTATAAATTGTTGTGCATGTATCATTTGCATTGCACTACACCATGGCATACACTACCTGCCACCGGACCTGGGCCGCATAGGATCACTTAGGATGGTGTTGAGATGGATACCACTCCGACTACAATCATGTAGTACGAGTCGCCCATCTTTACCTCGAAATTTCTTTCTTCACGTCGAAGGTACCCACCCCGGTCTGCAAGCGCGCGACACGGGTCGGTTCTTTGACGAAGCCGAAGTCATGGGTAACACGACCCAGCCACAAGCATGTTGGTTCAGTCCTGTGATCCCATGGCTTCATCTTGAGCCGGATAGAGTAGAAATCGAACCACATCCCATGTGCATGTCTATGTAATTGAAGAAAAAAGAAAGATAAAAAAAAGAATAAAAAAAAAGAGACAAAGGTCGGCACTCATTGTAAGTATCATTTTCATTTTTATTTGCTCATTTTGTATTGAACTTCCATCTTGAAATTCGCGAACATCAATCGATTGCCATCGGTGCTGTAGGCTTATAATTGAAAAAAAAAATGGCAATCATTTTTGATAAATGAACATTGATTGCAAGTTCTAAACACTTTGATTCGGCCCTTTTGAACACATGATTTTGTTTAAATTTCCAATTATGGGCTCGAAATCATTTAAAAAAAAAAAAAGTTTCGAGGTATGATTTTATATTGAGGCACAAAAATTGAAATTGCATTTTTTTTTATCAAATTCTCTCATTCTCACATTTGGGACTAAAATGCAAATCATTTTGTGTACAAATTTCTCAAAATAGAAGTCACCTTAATTTTTGCAAGAGTAAGATTAGAAAATCAATCTCTTCAAAAAAAAAAAAAAAAAATCAATGACACTTTTGCATACGAAATTTTTGGAATAAAAGTGGACATTCGATTGATGGCCGTGGATTGATTATTTTAATGATGTCTTCTCTTATGATAAAATCTTGGCGAAATACTAAAACCCCGTAATAAGGACCGTGGGGCATGTACCATCGCCTCGATTTTATTGTAAGAAGTGACCTCATTGAGATATCATTTCCTTTCATTCATGTACTGACATTATTGTCTATTTGCAGGTTATGCGTGATGCTCCTTGACATTGTCGTGTTGGACCACATAGAGAAGTGAATTTTAGAGTTTGGACAAGAGTTGATTTTTACCATTACCTATACAAGAGTTTCTTGTATTTTATCATTGTCTTTATTTTTGTTAAGAACCATGTTTTTCATTTTGAGTTTTGATTGCGAATCCAATTGTTGCTTTTGTAAATCATGCGACTCAAATTTTTAATGATGGAATTCAGTTTCATGAAAACCATCATTAAAAAAAAAAAAAAACAAAAACACACAAAAAAAGAAGAAGAGCAAATTCAGAAGTGTTTCGAGCGAATCTTTACGTCTACCTTCTAAAATGAATTTCAAGAAAGCTTTGCTTAAGGCCCTCTCTTCACGTGGTTGCTTCCTCAGGAAGAATGAGGAGTTTATTTGAGATTGGCATATGCCCTTTTAAAAGATAAAAGTGTAGGCTCATGGAACTTGAGGAGTAAGCATGCGTCGAGGCATCATCGGCGCCAATTTTTCATAGAGGCGGAACGAAGTTAAATTCCGTTTTGGGAAGTTTCATTATTCGCGAATGCCTTAGGTGCCAAAATAGCCTATCGATCTCGTTCACTTTGCATGATGAGACAAATGAAGGGAGTTGTCAAGTATCCAAAAAGGGCGAATTCGAAGGAAGAGTAAACTGTATCGATTCCAATTATCCATTTCTAATACCGTTTCTGACATGATTTTCTTTTCATTGTCAAGGAGACATCAAGAGTACCAAGCTTTGTAACATTCCAACAAACGCGATGGAGCATCATTGAGTCCCGTTCATCTTAAACAAAGAAAAATTCAAATGATGAAACAGAGGGGCAATATTATCCCTTCCTCCATGAGAGATACCTTGGGATGTTGATAGCTCGACTTTGAAAAGGATGTATCTCGTTCCTAAACTTGATTCTCTTCAGCATAAAAAGTGACATGTCCTTTTCTTTGGTACAGGACAGACTCGAACATAACAAATGTTTGTCATATAAAGGGTGGGAGGATACAAGTTTGATTTAGAGAAAAATCTCTCCTTCACCCACCAATGAAGTGTGCTGGAACAACATTGTCAAATTCATCAAGAAGGATGTATCGTTCCTTAGTTGAACCTAAATAAGAATGGAGATAACTCATTTCATCTTCCCTTCTTACAGGGTGATAAAAAGTTGCATCTTCACCGTAGAAGCAGCGCCTTCTACCAAGGAATCAGGAAAACGTCAAACACTTAAAGACGAATGCAAGGGAAGGGTATTGTCAAGTTACCAAATATCCACGAAGGTGAATCCAAGAGATGTTAGTGCCCAAAGGATGAAAGCGAATGAAGGGTAATAATGCATCGTTTTAACATTTCAATCCCTAAAGATTTTTGCACTAACATATTCTTTCACGTTCTTTACAGGGTTACCGGGTCACCACGCCGCAGGTAAGTACCCTTCTTCTCAAGTTTTTTTTTTTTAAAGTAAAAAAAAAAAAAAAAAAAGAGAATTTCCATTACAAAAGAGAACCTTTGGCGCTTTCCTAGAGACAAGCAGACACAAAAAAAAAAAAAAAAAAAAAATGAACAATTGAGAAAAGAAAAAAATTTCTTCAAACTTTTTGAGCATCATTTTTATCTTAAAATTGTTTTCTCATTTTATGGGTTATTCATTTAAAATCAAATTTCCCTATGGAGATTGATCTACTCAGATGATCTCGACAGAGTGAGATTGAGGCGTTAACCATGCCAAACAAGAAGGGCTTAGGATGAAGAAAGGCAAGCCCATTTCCAAACACGTCCTTCAAACACTTTTGAGAGTTGAGTGAAAAGCGACATTCTCTTAGAACGAATGATTCATTTGCATTGAGCGCAAAGATCGAAATGATAAAGGCGTTTCCTTCATCAATCCCAAGCATTGCACTAATCTCTTCCTACCCCTTTGGGAAGAATAAAGATGATCATTCAAAGTACCCCTGTCGAGGACGACCCTACATTGGGGCAACATAGGAGGTTACGGTCGTGTTGTAAAGCGAAAGGTTGAGAAAGATTCTATTATTTTCACTTGCATCAATCTTCTGGTGATAGCTTCAAAGGAATTCTCATTAGATCTCGACTTATCCCAAAGTGAAGAAGAACATTTCCTTCTCTACCCAAACACTGATATCCATTGCTTTAACCAATTTGGGCTTGATTGTTCATTTCTGAACCTCGAGTGGTGATCATCTCCCTTCATTGGGGCAAGGCATAAGAATTGACCAAATACAATTGAGAGTCACGAGAAAATGTGAAAAGCATCTCGAAAGTCATAAGAGCTCTAAAAGTTCAAAAAGCGAAAAGTTCGACAAACTAGGGGGCATGAAAAAGCAGTGTGCCTGGTAAAAGCAAGGCCAATGTCCGTAAAAAAAGAAGAAGCCAAAAGGCTGCATCTTATGTGAAAAAAAATTATCAAAGTCCAAGTGCCTGCGTAAAAAAATGATCGCAAGTGCAAAGGAAATTAGAGAAAGGAGCAAAGCTCCCATGCAGAAATGATTAATCAAGGGACTTTCGAGATGCATTGTATTTCAAAAGCCAAATGATTTGGAAAGATCGAGTGACCTGGTCATGATGCCATGATGATCACCGACTCTTAAAGACCCTACTGAAAGTTTTAAGCCTGTCGAGCCTCTCCCAAGCCAACATTACAACCCTCTTCCGAAGTCTCTTCTGATTGGGATGGTTTGAGTGAAAATGAGAATGCCACAAAGAAGCTACTGCTTGAAGGAGTGGAAGTAATTCTATCTTGTCTTATCTTCCAAGTTCTTGACTTGTAAACCTGACGAAGATAGCAACAAATGTTCCCCTATTGGCCTCAAAGCAATAATCCCTTTGTGTAAGCCCATGACCAATCCTACATTGCGGTCCTTTCGAAAGACTTTTTTTGATCGATCATATTGTGCTCATCGCGAATGTTTCTGAAAGCCTTTGATCTGGGTTATGTGAGATACCCTCAACAATCAGTTACTTCCCATTGCGAATGGATGGGATCAAGCAGCCATTTTATCAAGAGTGTGTGAGAAGCCCTTTCTGACTAAGAAGCTTTAGTTTGGCATGCTTAATGAGCCTTTTTCACGGGTCGTAACTCTTCTGATAAGAACTTGACTCCTAGAGAATTTGATGATTAATGATATATCCACGAGCAAGATGACAATTTTGCGCCACATGATGCTGATTGATATCAAATGTTTTTCCAAAGCAATCGGACTTAGCTTGATTACCTTGTTCAATTAATGCTACAATATTGCCAATACATCTCTTGATGACGTCTCTAATGACATTCGCTCAAGTTGAGTTTGACAGGATTCCTCAGTGAAGCCATACAGTTTTCAAGAGGTTAGCAGGCGCTTCCCTAAAAAAACAAAGGTTCATGGTTAGCCTTAAACCATGTCATCTCCAAAAGGTTTGTGGGTCAATCCTTAAACCACAAGGTTCGTGGGTCTATCCTTGAACCACAACGGTTCGTGGGTCTATCCTTAAACCACACTTTTAAAATCTTCATGAGTCTATCTTTAAACTGCGATTTTCAAAAAGTTCATGGTCAACCTTAAACCATGTCATCTACAAAGGTTCATTGGTTTTCCTTAAATCATGAAATTTCCATTCGGTTGAAACCCGTTTGTATACGGTGAGACCTTCATCCCAATTGAAACCCGTTCGTACACGGTGAGACTATCATACCCGATCGAAATCCATTCGTACACGGTGAGACCTTCCTCCCAGTCTTCCTCCCTTTTCATGACCCGGAAAGCTTTGTATCCTGGAGTCTTCATCCCTTCTCATGACCCGGAGAGCTTTGTATCCAGGAGTCTTTCTCACTTTTTATGACCTGGAGAGCTTTGTATCCTAGAGTCTTCCTTCTTTCTCATGACCCGGAGAGCTTTGTATCTCGGAGTCTTCCTCCATTCTTATGACCCGGAGAGTCTTGTATCTTGGAGTCTTCCTCACTTTTTATGACCCGGAGAGCTTTGTATCCTGGAGTCTTCCTCCCTTCTTATGACCCGAAGAGCCTTGTATCTTGGAGTCTTCCTCACTTTTTATGACCCGGAGAGCCTTGTATCCTGGAGTCTTCCTCCATTCTTATGACCTGGAGAGCTTTGTATCCTGGAGTCTTCCTTCATTCTTATGACCCGGAGAGCCTTGTATCCTAGAGTCTTCCTCACTTTTTATGACCCGGAGAGCCTTGTATCCAGGAGTCTTCCTCACTTTTTATGACCCGGAGAGCCTTGTATCCAAGAGTCCTCCTCCCTTCTTATGACCCGGAGAGCCTTGTATCTTGGAGTCCTCCTCCCTTCTTATGACCCGGAGAGCCTTGTATCTCGGAGTCCTCCTCCATTCTTATGACCCAGAGAGCCTTGTATCTCGGAGTCTTCCTCCATTCTTATGACCCGGAGAGCCTTGTATCCCTGAGTCTTCCTTCATTCTTATGACCCGGAGAGCCTTGTATCCGGGAGTTTTTTTCCCTTCTTATGACCCGGAGAGCTTTGTATCTTGGAGTCTTCCTCCATTCTTATGACTCGGAGAGTCTTGTATCCTGGAGTCTTCCTCACTTTTTACGACCTGGAGAGCTTTGTATCCTGGAGTCTCCCTCCCTTCTTATGACCCGGTGGGCTTCTGTAACCCGGAGTCTTTCTTCATCTTATTGACAAGACGTGCTTTAATAGTTATGAGTCATTTCCGTCGACCTGATGCGTACCTATGCACTCAGGGTCTCTCTACCACCGAAATAAATTATGTGTCTTCTGTCTTTGAATGCAACCTCTTTGAGACAACATTCAAAGAGGGGCAGCTGTTAACACCTAATTTTTGTTTTCAAGTACATACAAAAAAATTATTAGAGAAAAAGAGAAAGAGAAAAAAGAAGAAGAAAAAAAGAAGAACAAAACAACAAAAAAGAAAAGAAAAGAAAGACAAAAAGAAAAAAACCGAAGGGGGAAAAAAGGAGGAAACCCTGGAGAGCTGGAGAGGAGGTCGAGAGAGGAAAACAGGGGTAGGAGAGACAGGAGCTGAGAAGTAGGGAGTTCGGGGAAAAAAAAAACTAGAGAAAGCTAGGTAGAGGGAGAGGGAGAGAGAAAGGAAGGAAGAGCAACAGCAGAGGGCAGCGGCGGTGCTGCCTGGCGCCGTCCGAGTCGCTGCCCTTCGAACGCCGTCCCCTGCAGCCCGAAGTTGTGACGCCGTCCGACCCATCGCCTGCAACCCAACGCCGGCAGTCGAGCCAGCGAGCCTCACCGCGTCGCACCCGGCGAAGCCGCTCCGCCGCCTCGCGGGCCCGCTCGCCCGCTACCGCCACATCGACGCTGCTGCCGCGACTTGCAGCAACCCACGAGCACCGCCACACCCCCCGCGACGCCGCAGCAACCCGCGAGCTCCCTTGTAGTGCCTCTACCGTGACCTCCCTACACGCCGGTCCGAGTCATTCCCCCTCCGAGCGACACCGTTGCTGCCTGAGCAAGCCAGATCTGGAGGGAGGAGGCTGGCCGTCACCGTTCTTGCTGCTGCCGCCGCCTACTCAGCCACCGACGACATCGCCGACCTTGACGTCGTCGTCGCCCCTTTGTTGCCTTGTGTCGCCGTTGAACCACCCAACACCGCGTCGCCGCCACCACCCGCCGCGTCGCCATCGTGCTTCGCCGCGCCACCGCTGCCAAGAAGCCCGAGAAGAAGGTTAGAAGCGGGTTAGAACCGGGTCGGACGAGAACCCCCCCAATCGGGTAGGGTTTCGACTAGATTCGGGTCGGGCCCGGGTCACAAATTCGAGTTGGGTCTTCACTGATTCGGGCCAAATGGGCCTAGTCGCGCGTGGCCTGATCTTGCGCTAGAGGGGGCCTGTTTCGTCTTGTGGGCTCGGTTTGTTTTAAAAGAGAGGAGGGAGACCTCTTGGGCTGGGCCTGCCAGACCGGACCCGACCCACGCTGACCAGGCCGAACCCGGCCGAGTTAGACCAGACCCGACCCGAACTGGCCCGGCGAAAAAAAATATTAATAAAATTTTTTTTTTATTTTTTTTTATTTTTAAATTTTTTTAAAAAAATTAAAAAATTTCGTAAATAAAAAAATGGTAGGGTTTGTTTAGGAATTGCCATGTTTTGCATTTTTAGTGTAATTAGGTTTTTATTTGCTCGTATTTTGATTATACTGTATGTTTAATTTGCATATCTAATTATGTTTAATTGCACGTATTTAATTTTATTGCAATTAGGATCGATTGTTATTTTAATGATTGCGCACCTGCATGATCACCCCACATGTTAGTGAATAGGAATGAAATCAATCTAAACTGCCTGACAAAAATTCTTTATTTTAAAATGAACAAGATTAGGTACCGAAATGGTACTAATTGGATAATTAGTGTAATCAAGTCCCCGACCCTAGATTCTCTGGTTGCGTAGGAAGTGAGGTATACTCCCATACTTCACTTGGTTTCTAGCTGACCCCAATAGGCTAGTGCGACTCATTTTGTGCAAAAATTCCTAAAGAATATGCCAATGTCACGCGGGATATGGGCTTGGGAGAGCCCACGCCTAATCATGGGCCGTAGGGCCGTCTTTTAGCAATATCCCTAAACCTGTTCCCTCCCCTCGAGGGTAGGTCGCGACAAGAGTCAATTGTCAATAATTCATAAATAAATCAGAAAATTTTATTATTGAAATCGCCTGCACGTTTGAATGTTTTTTAACTCTCAATTACACCAAAATCCAAAATTGTCTAAGAAGAAGAAAAACAACTCGATTTAGATGTAAAAGTCAAACTCCTCGTTCAGAGCTCCCTTTTGTTCGAGAAAAAAGAGTCCCTTCTGTTTAGTCAAATGAAAGAAAGCATAAAGGACCAAAGGGACAATTACAATTCAGATTGCCCTTAAATATGTTTACTCTCATTTTCACTCTCTCCCTCTTTCCTCCTCCCTTACTCTCCTGTCATACGTACGTCAACCAGCGTCGCCAACCCTCGTCACTTCAATTCACCAACAACACGAAAGGTTCCGTTCACTGCATTCTCTTCTTCTTCGAATCCTCTCAGCTTCGAGGCCTATCGTGATCGATCGCTCTCCTAGGCCAACATGTCTCCGTCCATCTCCCTTTCCCTTCTCCACAATCTCGAATCTTCCCTCTCATCGAACGATTTCTCGGTCCTGAGCTTACTCTTTCTCCTCTCGAGCGCTTTCGCAATTGGCTTTTGGGCATGGCGTCGTTTCGCTGAGAAGAAGAACTCACCGCCGCTGCCACCGGGACCGGCCAGTCTCCCCCTCGTCGGGAATCTGCCCTTCCTCGACCCGGAGCTCCACACCTACTTCGCAACCCTCGCGATGACGTACGGCCCCATCCTGAAGCTCCAGCTTGGCAAGAAGCTCGGTATCGTCGTGACGTCCCCAGCCACCGCCCGCGAGGTGCTCAAGGATAACGACGTCACGTTCGCCAACCGCGACGTGCCCATCGCTGGGAGGGCCGCGTTCTACGGCGGGTCAGACATCGTGTGGAATCCATACGGGCCCGAGTGGAGGATGCTCCGGAAGGTGTGCGGCCTCAAGATGCTGAGCAACCACACGCTGGACTCTGTCTACGAGCTCCGGCGGAGGGAGGTCCGAAGGACCGTGGGGTACTTCCTGCTCCGGGCCGGGTCACCGGTGAACGTTGGGGAGCAGATGTTCTTGACGGTGCTTAACGTGATCACGAGCATGCTGTGGGGTGGGACGGCGCAGGGCGAGGAGAGAGAGAGCTTGGGTGCTGATTTCAGGCAGGTTAGTGACGATGACGATCGGATAGGATTTCTCTAATTTTTTATTTTTTATTTTTAAGTCAAATCTCTCATTTCTTTTTTACTACGAAAGATTCAGCACGCTATCTGCATAAACAAAACTTTATGACAATCAGGTCCTGTCGATCCTTTAATTGAGTCTTTAAATATGCTCATCTAACCAAACGTCGTCTTTGAAAAGTTATTTTTTATATTGACCATATATGCTCTGACTCCTCGTCTTATCAACAAAGAAGAAATTATGACTTCCTCTGATTTCGTATTAAAGGTGATCACTTTTGGACTTGAGGGTTGTGCTAAACTTAACTTTGCGGACCGAACTATGATAGAACGTAATCATAACTCTTCACATTAGGCCGAATTGAATTTATAATTTATCGATATCACTAAAGTTCGCTCGAAAGTGCTCTTCATGTTTATAAAGGTCGGGCTATAGGCAAGCCACTAAGCTAGTTAGTCATCAAGATCCATGATTGTTCCTATTTCATATTCATATATCAAGAGTTGTCTGTTTAATTATCTTGTTTTCTTTTATATAAGTTCGAAATATATAATTCGGTCTAAATTTTTTACAATTTGTCTAGGGATAATTGCACAAAAAATCTTACACTTTTTCTTGTGGGACACCAATCCCATACTTTTTTTTTTCCGTCTCACTAATACCACAAACTTGCACCAATTACCCAAAAATTTTTTTGTTAAACTTTCGTCTGTAAGTGCCATTAAAAATTCAACATGACAACATGTTGCTAGGCAAATGGACCTGACATGGCAATGGACACAAGTTGCCATGTCGGCCAAGAGGATAGCCACACTCAATCTTTAATGATCATGACACCATCACGATGGAATTTTTAATGGCCATATGGATGAAAGGAATTTCTAGGTCATTGATACAAGTTTGAGAGTTTTGGTGAAACAAAAAAATTTGGATAACTGGCGCCCCCACAAGGGAAGAGTTTTACTACTTCTGGGGGGATTATTCCAATTTTTTTTTAGATTGAGTAAGTATAAAAAATTTATACCATTAATTTTAAAATTTCTTTCTGGATTTTCCGTCCCTCAATAGGCGGTGTCAAATCTTACAAAACTTCTTGGGAAGCCAAACATTTCGGACTTTTATCCGAGTCTGGCTCGATTTGATTTACAAGGGATAGAGAGGCAGATGAAGGGGTTGGCGAAGCGGTTTGATGGAATATTTCAGAAGATGATTGAGCAGAGGTTAAAGATGCAGAGAGAAAATGGAAGCGAGTCCTTGGACGGTGGTGAGGAGAACAAAGATTTCTTGCAGTTTCTATTGAACTTGAAGGATGAGGAAGATGCCCAGACTCAGCTAACCATGACTGGCCTCAAAGCTCTGCTCATGGTGGGTTTTTCTTAGTCTCCTTCTTATAATATTGGCGCTTACTTCTTTATAATTTAATATTTTGTTTTTCTAATGAGAATACATGATGGAAACCGATCTAATAAATGAAATAGTTGAACGCACATAATTATTAGTCATATTAATGTAAGAGAGATTTTACGCAGATCACAATAACTAGTTTGTTTAAATGATGATTATTAGTTTGCCATATTGCTTCGTAAGTTGATTATATAAATTATCTTAACGGTAACATTTCTAGACCGCATTTGATGGGCTTAAACCTTTTATTTTATACAAAGTGAACCTCCCATGATAATCAATTTTCCATTCTTAAGCTAAAAATCAAGATGCATAGGGATTGATGTTGATATCTTAAATAATTACTCACCGTTCCTCTTCAAATTCTCTAATGTGGAAGTTTCAAGCAGTAGTTGAACTCATTAATTGTACATACCAGTTTAATTTCGGTCCTGAGGAGGACCCAATGGAAAAGATAGAAATGACTAAGCACAAGAATTACGAGTGGTTGAATTGGTTATTTTAGGAAAAACTGACGTTGGCAAATGTCCAACTTGACTTCTTTCTAGGTTCACTTAGCGATATTGCTATACCCTCTCTCTCCTAAAAGTCCAAACCCTGAACTTTTTCCACCCGAGAGTAATAACTTTCGACACAATGCTAGAACACATTTCAAATATGGCATGACATGGGTAATAATTTATTGAGAAACGCTTGAATTTGATATGAGTTCAATGCGATTTATTCAAAATTCATACTATCTGACATGTTTAGTTTGTATGGAATATAAATCAATTTTTCATCGTACAAAATCAAATTTTCAACTGCATAAATCGATATGAATCTAACAACATACAATAACATGAATCACCATATCTGTTAACCCTTCAACAGTTTTTTTCCGTTGTGTCTTTGGTGTCAAGTTGTTAAATAGTGAAACTCTCCATCCTGCTATTTCATTCCAATGTTGTGAGTGCAAAACGACACTAAGGCTTGAATTTGGAGCCCGACGTCGCTGATAACAATTTATAAAAGACAATTTGATGCGTCTAGACTTTACTGCTATTTGTTGTAAGTCTAGTTCAACAAATAACAACAAAAGAAATAATTGAAAAAACTTAGCTTTTTACCTTTGAAAAATTAGATTCCTAATCCTAACTCTTGCTTGCTTTCAAATCTTCTTCGTGACTTAAATTTCTTTTGAGGACAATCCATTGAAAATTACATGCAATTGAATTATTTTCACAGGACATGTTGGTTGGTGGTACAGACTCATCCTCCAACACAATCGAGTTTGCCATGGCTGAGATCATGAATAAACCCAAAGTTCTGCGAAAAATCCAGCAAGAATTGGAAACTGTGGTAGGCAGAGGCAACGTGGTAGAAGAATCTCACATCCCTAAATTGCCTTACTTAAAAGCTGTCATGAAAGAGTCGCTGAGATTGCACCCGCCAGTTCCCCTGCTGATCCCGCACTGCCCAAGCGCGACATGCACCGTCGGAGGCTACACTGTCCCGAAGGGCTCTCGGGTCTTCATCAACGTGTGGGCAATACACAGGGACCCTTTGATTTGGAGGGACTCGTTAGAGTTCGATCCTGAGAGGTTCTTGCATAGTGAGGGCAATTACAATGAGCACAACTTCAATTACTTCCCTTTCGGGTCTGGGAGAAGAATGTGCGTGGGAATATTGATGGCGGAGAGGATGGTGCTACACTCGCTCGCCACGCTCCTGCACTCCTTTGATTGGAAGTTGCCCGAGGGGGAGAAGATGGATCTAACAGAGCAGTTTGGGATCGTCATGAAGAAGAAAAAGCCTCTAATGGCTGTTCCGTTGCCGAGGTTCTTTAATTCTCGGCTTTATGAATGAGATATTAGTGGAGTGCACACTATGCCCCGTCGCATCTTGGTATGATTTCTTTATATAAGCTTATTTGTCTAGAATAAAGGAAAATGTGTATATACCTATCTTGATATGGTCTATTAAACTCCAATCGATGCGGTTTTATTTGATCAAGTTTATATGTTGCAGTGTCAAATGTTTTTAAAGTAAAAGAAAAGTCCCATTATGTACTTTCTATCCACTGTCCATCGAGAATTTCGCCGTTGACGTGCAATGTTCGGACAATATGATGCATGTGCATCTCTGATTCATCTATTGCATGTAAGCAACAAAAGATTCTCGTTTGTGGGTGTGCATATGATGGTGAGCAGGATCTTTCTGTTCCTTTTTGTCTCCTTATTTATCTTTTTTTTTTCCCTTTATTGCCTAGGCAGGCGTTGACCTTAATAGCCCAGAAAACCCACATAAAAAGTTCCTGAGGCCCAGCCCCTTTATTGCACACTTGATTATTGGCTGTTCTTGAGACGATGAGTGTGACTATCACTTGTTAAACTGAAGGTATTTAATATATTTGAGTTGACAAACTCGAAAAAAGAAAACCACATGTTGGAGCAGCAGCTTTTGTTTGACATTTTACCAGAGAAATGGAGGGACAGAAAAGCCTCTCAAATAGGAAAAAGCTAAAGATAAATTAGTTCTTAATATAGGTCTTGACTTACAAGCTATGAGTAGACTTCATTAAGAGAGTCAATCTCTTGTCTATATCTTCCATAATTTGATTGATCTTTCAATCGAAGTGGTTTAATAAATAAATAAAAAAAGCATTTACGAGAGGTGATGATCTATTCAACATATCATATAGAGAAAATACCTCAGTTTCCATGCCTCCGACGGCATTTTTATGTTCAACTCCCACCTAATATGTACTTACTGTGAACACAAGCTTCTCCATCCTATAATTTCATGTTCGACTTGCAGCATCTCTCACTTAGAGCAATTTTAAAGGCCATACTTATTATGTCCAGACTTGTGTTTGGCTTGAGCCCGTTGCATTTTAGATAAGGACAATTTGCATCCATCTTCAAAAATTAGTTGAATTGAAAGTTTGAATATCATTTCATATTGCGCAAACTATACTCATAATGAATGTGAATATTCCAACTATGACCTACAAGTTGGATACCTTAGGTGAATTAATGTTCAACAATTAAGTGGTTTCCAAATGTGTATGAGCGCAATTATAAAAGTGAAGAAGAATGAACTTTGGGGTAATTTACATCTGGCTTGTTTCACCATTATAAACCCTCTATTTTATTGCCTTTCACATCTATTTCAGTTAAACAAATTCCTATGATATATTTGGAAAAATTGTCTAAAAGATCCTAAACTTATTGCATCTTTGCGAATTCAATTTAAACCTTTAAAATTTGTCAATTGAGTTCTACACATTTTTTATGTTTTGCCAATTAAGTTCATCCAACCAATATTGATAAAAAATTGCCAATATGGACGCCAAAAATCCATACTGAACATAAATTGATTTTTTCACTGTATAAGATTGAAGTTAAATTTTCAATCGCATGAAAAGACATGAGCATGAAAATGCGCAATAACACGAATTGCCATCTTTGTCGTCCTCTTAGTAGTTTTTTCAACTCCGTTTTGTGTCAGATCACTGATTAGTGAAATTCTCCATTCTCACTATTTCATTTAATTGTTGTGAGTGTCAAATGGCACTAAAGCTTGAATTTGGGGCTTGATTTCACTCCTAACCATATGCAAAAGATGACTTGTTGGGTGTAGGCTCTACTACTATTTGCCCAAAATTTAGTTCAACAATTAACAATGGAAATAAATAAATGGAAGAAACTTAGCTTTTTACCCTTATGTAACTAATTGCCTAATTCTAACTCTTGCTTGCTTTTAAATTTTTCTCCATCACTTCAATTTCTTTTGTGGACGGTGCATTGAAACTCGAATTGAATTATTTTGACAGGACCCGTTGCTTGGTGAACTTGACACATCCTTAATTTCCCATAGAAGACTACAAGTATGCTTCGTTATGGAAAAACTCTTGTTTTTTCGAGCTTCTGTCTACTGTCCATGGTAGTTTCCAATTTCTAAACCCTAACCCTATTACTTCCCCCTTTCTCTTGATTACAGCTTCGATATCTCTTCCTCACTCTCACTTAATAGCGTTGACATCTCTTCCTCATCCTCTTTCTCTTCTGCGCTTGACGAGCTATCTCAATTTGCCTTCTTCCCTTATTGACTCTTCACCCACAAACTTTCACCCCTCGATGTCTCCGCAGCTTCGTTAATTTGTTACCCAGCGCCAACGACTCCTGCATGTAATGGATCTGGTCATTTTCCAAGCATTTGAAGCTATTGACCTTCTATTCCGACTCCAATTGACTGCTTACTGTTCTCTAGAGTTACCTGGGTATCGAGTAGCCGTTCCTTCCTACCTGTTTCAGTAGTGATAATTCCTTGGACGGTTTAATGGCCCATCCTAGTCCGGAGAGTATCCCCTCGGGACCTGCCTTCCCGCGAACAGACCCTCAAGAGGAAGCACGTTTAGCAGCACTGTGCAATCGACTGGGCCGTCTATGGTCTGAGCAGCACATTGAAGTGTGGGAGGATGCACCTTCACCTGAAATAATGGAAGAATGTAAACTCATCCTTGTTGGTAAGATTCTCTCAACTTCCTCGATTAATTTACAAGCTTTTCAGAGTACTATGAGGAGAGCGTGGTGAACTGATCTGGTGGATATCTCGCAATGTGAAGGTGGCTTATATATTATACAATTCAGAATTGAAACAGAGAAACAGAGAGTTCTAGATACAGGACCCTAACTGTTTGCTAATAGTCTGGTCATTCTGAAGCCTTGGATGCACAACACACCTTTACATTGCTACGATTTCTCGACTTGTGCCTTCTTGGTCCAAGTTTTCGATCTCCCTTTGGAGCGCTGCACGGAGGAACTGATCAGCAAAGCAGTTCGCCATGTGGGCACAGTGCTGGAAAGTAAAATAGATAGTAAAGAGAGGACCTCACTCCGTGCTGGCAGGGTACGAGTTGATATCAATCTTCAAGAACCCCTTAAGACGGGTCAGCTGATCAGAGTAGAAGGCAAAAACATATGGTTGGATTTTCGTTATGAACGTTTACTGTATTTCTGTTATTCCTGTGGAAAGATTGGCCATTATGCCATGTCCTGCAAAGATTATGCCTATGAGGAGGAGAATTTCGATAACAGAGATAATTTATATTACGGACAATGGCTTAGGGCTGAGGTCCGGGAATTCAACCATTTTTGGCTCACCTTTTACATCTCACCCTAGGCCCTTCCTGTAGAAGGGGAACTGTCCTTGAGACCCAAATCAGGCCATCGGCTGAACTCCCAACAGACCCTTCTCGCAGCAACACAGACAAAGAAGTTCTCCAGCTTTCTGATGACCACCAACCAATTCCTTTGGCTGAACCTATTAGTTGGAGACCACTTTCAAATGAACAGCTAGTTCCACAGGCTGAACTTTTTCCGGTTCTAGCTCACAACATGGACTCGGTACTTGCAGAAGGCTATACCTGTTCTTCCAAAACAAAGAAAGTTAGAAGCAATAGATTAAGCGCTAAGACTGGTCCGATCAAGAAGATTAAACGTCACAACTTGTTGTGTAAGGGGATTGATGAATCCCAGCTCATGGATACTCTAATCCTCAAGGCTGTTAGTCCGGATAATTGGGCTTTGGTGGCTAGCCCTAAAAAGCCACCGACAGACAAATGAAATTACTAAGTTGGAACTATCAAGGGTTGGGTAATCCCCTGACAGTTCAAGCCCTAAGGGCACTGGTGGCCTGAGAAAAACTCGACGTTCTGTTTTTGATGGAAACTAAGAATAAAGAATCGATGCTTTGCAGACTGCAGAAGCGTTTTACGTTTCCTAATAGCCTTTTGGAAGATCCTACAAGCCTGGCAAGAGGCCTTGTAATTTTTTGGCAAGATCACATTTACCTGACTTTGGAACAACAATCTTCAGATTTCTTTGACTTTCTTTGCGATGATAGGGACGGTGGATCTTCTATGCGGCTAACTTGTCTCCGTGCACCGGCTTTGGTTTCACTTCGACGACTCTTCTGGGAAAAGTTGAAACAAATCAGCAACCTCAATACCTTACGTTGGCTTTGCATTGGTGATTTCAATGAAGTTATTTACCCTTGGGAAAAACAGGGTAAAAGAATAGCAAATTTTTAGCGTATGCAATCTTTTCGAGAACTGTTGAATGACTGTTTACTACTGGATTTAGAGAGTAAGGGATGCTCTTTCACATGGTGTAATAAAAGAGACGGCGACGAAGTGGTAAAAGAACGACTTGATCGAGCCCTTTGCAATTTAGAGTGGAGATTAACCTTCGCAGTTGCTGAGGTTTACGTTCTCTCAACCATCGGATCATATCATAGCCCGCTGTTGTTGCAGACCACAGCATTACAACCTAGGCATCGAAGGCTCTTTAAATTTGAATCATATTGGCTACAAGATCAGGAATGTGGTAAAGTAATATCAGACACTTTGAAAAGTATTCAGCATCAAAATTTAACCTTATTTCAAAAGTTGAGTAGGATTTCAGCTGCCTTTTCCGGTTGGAGTAAGCGCAAATTCTCCAATGGTCAATGCCAAATAAATGAGCTACAACTCCAACTCCAGCACCTGATCAACCAACCAAACTATCAGTTTGACAAGCAACGAATGGATGATCTGAAAAGGCGAATTCAATGCTTGTGGCAACAGGAAGAGCAATACTGGGCAATTCGCTCTAGAGGGAATTGGCTAAAGTGGGGAGACAAGAATACTAAATTCTTTCATGCGACCACCATCCAATGACGCCAACAAAACAAGATCAGCATGTTGCAAAACGAAGAAAACCAATGGGTCAAAGATGAAAAGGCATTAAAGGATATGACTCAGAATTTCTTTAAAAGACTTTTTTGCTCGATGGGACAACGAGATTATGGCCCCATTATAGCCTAATGTCCAGCCATTGTGACAAAAGATATGAACAATACCCTCATATGTGAAGTAACTCCGGATGAAGTCCAAAGGACAGTTTTTCAACTTGGAGCGTCAAAGGCACCGGGCCCAGATGGACTAAATGGTCAGTTCTATCAATCCCAATGGTTAACTTTAAAAGAGGATATTGTTAGCTCGGTTAAAGATTCTTTGATTCTGGCATGCTAGATCCTGATCTTAACAAAACATTTATAACTTTGATACCAAAGATTCCTCACCCTGAAAGACTGGACCAATATCAACCAATTAGTCTATGCAATTTTATGTATAAAATCATTTCAAAGGTCTTAGCTAATCGTTTGAAGCCCTGGCTTCCTGAACTTATCTCTATGGAACATAGTGCTTTTGTTACTGGTCGGCAAATTCAAGATAACATTCTAGTAGTGCAGGAAGTTCTACATCAACTTAGAATTCGAAAAAGGAAGCGACATTTTCAGGGCGTCCTTAAACTAGACATGCAGAAGGCCTATGATCGCGTTGAATGGGATTTTCTTAGGGATTACCTATATAAGCTTGGGTTTCATGCAGTTTGGGTTGAAAGGGTGATGCAGTGTGTCACTACTGCTTCTCTAAGTATCAAATTTAACGGCGAACCTCTCCAGCCATTTACAATGACAAGAGGTTTTTGGCAGGGTGATCCTCTCTCCCCATACTTATTTATCCTTGTAGCCAATGCTCTTTCGACTCTCATAAATCAAGCAGTGGATATGGGCAACATCAAAGGTATCAAATTTAATCAGAGTTGTCCTACCCTCTCACACCTATTTTTTGTTGATGATGCCATCTTGTTTATTGAAGGAAAAGTAATTGAATGCCAAAACTTGTTGAATATATTAAATAAGTACTGTCTGGCAATAGGACAAGCTATCAATCGCAATAAATCGAGCATATTTTTTAGTTGAGCTTGTCCTCAGAATTTTCAGGAGCGTCTGGCCTGTGAATTCCGCATCCTAGTGATGCAAAAGACCGGAAAATACCTCGGTATACCTTCGGATTGGGGAAAGTCTAAAAAAGAAATGTTTTCTTGGTTGTTGGCCAAAGTGAACTCAAAACTGGATGGTTGGAAAGAGAACTTATTTTCCAAAGGAGGTAAGGAAGTTTTAATTAAAGCAGTTGTTTAAGCAGTTCTTCAATACGCTATGTCTATCTTTAGAATCCCTATTTCCCTTTGCAAATCTATAGAACAGAAGATATCTAGATTTTGGTGGAAAACACAGGGTGACAAAGCAGGAATGCATTGGAAAGACTGGGAAACACTCAAGCATCGTAAAGATACTGGTGGTTTAGGTTTCCGAGACCTAGTGGCCTTTAATAAAGCCCTGTTGGCCAAACAGGCTTGGCGTATGCTTCAACAACATGACTCCCTTTGGAGTCAAAACTTTCAAGGGCTTTATTTCCCTTCAAAGGACTTCTGGCATGCAGAAAGAGGCGCCAAACCCTCTTGGGGATGGCAAAGTGTTTTGCAAGGTCGGGATTCTATTTTAAACAACCTCTAGTGGTCAGTGGGTAATGGTCAGCATATTCGAATTAGAGAGGATAAGTGGCTTCCTACAAGCATCATAGGCGGACCTGCTCCTCGCGATGAACCTACTATGGTCGCTGATTTTATTATCCCAGAACAACAATCTTGGAATACATCCTTACTTAGAGGTAGTTTTGATGATAGCATCACAGAAGAAATACTCAGCATTCAACTTCGGCCTCAGTACACTCAGAATCAAATATTATGGATGGGCAGATCCAATGGTATTTATATAGTAAAAAGCGGATATAACCTCATAAGATCAGGCAAGAACATGAGAGTTCAGAGTTAGGCGTCCTCTTCATTTACTACTCCCAGATGACTTTGGAATACAATCTGGAAAGTGCCGACCAGTCCTAAATTACATATATTCCTATGGTCTTTGTGCCAAAACGCTCTAGCAACAGGTGAAAATCTTTATCGCCGACATGTTATTTTACATCCGATGTGCAGATTATGTGAGCATAGCAGCACCTACCCTACCCCTGAATCCACAGAACATCTTTTCTTACATTGCCTATGGACCAAAGCAGTCTGGTGTCATCCACAGATTCAGTTCAATATGCAACATCAAACTCACAGATTTGATGCTTGGTTATTGAAAATTTTAGACGCAACAAATCACTCACTGGATCTAGCGTCAATAACATTTGTGCTGTGGCATATTTGGAAAGCTTGAAATGACTTTATATTTCGCCGAAGAACCCCCAACCCTGACCAGGTTGTTTTTACTGCCATTGCCCAAGCTCGATCTTATCAAAGTTGCCTTCTGATGACCCTGCAACAAAACTCGCAGAAACAGCCTCCAGTCAATAGCCAAATACCAGATCTCAGTCAACTTGTGCCAGAGACCCTCACCATTACTGGATCTAATCGATTGAGACCCAGATCGTCGCTGATCCGTCATCCACGACCTCAACCCGTGCTTCAGAGATGGCGTCCCCCCAATCTGGGTGTGTTGAAGGTAAACATTGATGGTTCATTCCCTATGGCTTCTCACGAAGGATCAATAGCCTGTGTTTGTCGGGACTCATCAGGAAAGCTGATCGATGGCTTCTCCCGCACAATCAAATCTGCATCTGCCCTACAAACAGAAATTCAAGCCCTCACTTTTTCACTTCGTTATCTGCTGCAAAGAGGAAGATCTGAAGATCGCTTTATTCTTGAGTTGGACTGCTAGGAGATGGTGCTGACGCTTCACGAACCTAGCCGAACTCCCTGGGAAAATCGAGCTCTCTTTGCTGAAGCAGCTGCGCTCCTCCGTCTTTTTCCAACCCTAATTGTGCAGCACTGTCGACGGGAATCGAATGCCGTGGCTGACTAGGCCGCCAAGGCCCACGGGCTTCATTTTCTTCCCTCCAATTGGCCTTAATTCCCCCCTCCCTTTTTAGTCGACCTGTTATGTATTGATGCTTTAGACTATTGTTATTTTGTTACTTAATGCTCAGTTTCCTACTTTCGACCAAAAAAAAAACTTGACACATCCTCCAAGATATTGAGTTTGCTATGGCCGAGATCATAAACCAGCCTAGCATTTTGAGAAAAATTGAGCAAGAATCGGAAAGAGTGGTTGCCAAAGACAACATGGTAAAATAATCTCACCGGTGCTTATTTATTAGTTGTGAAGAAGAAAAGGCCTTTAATGGCTATTCCTTCACCGAGGTTCTTTGATCCTCCGCTTTATGAATAAGCACCAATGAACATTGGTAGGGAACAGAATAAAGGGAAAATGCATATACCTATCTTCATATGGCGTTAAACTCCTATCTGTACAGTTTTATTTTAGCACAGTCAGATGCTGTAATAATAAATGTTTTACCATAAAAAAATGGTTACTATCCATAGCTGCTTTTGACATGCGATGTTCGAACAATATGATGCATGGCATCTCTAATTCATTTATAGGATGTAAGTAACACGAATTTTATTTGATCACTTGCACTATGGTTTTCGGTTTATTGTTTTGAACCATATATCTATGAGTGTTGTAAAGATGGGGTAATCGGGAGCCTGGGATCTTAAGGTATTTCACATATAATTGCATTGAAAAACTAAAACCACAAACAAAATGATGGAGCAGCAGCTTCTTTATTTTGAGATATCGCGTTCAGATTTGTCATTAGAGAGAATATATAAACGAAACACACTTGTTTTAAATCACAAGATATGAAAAACACAGATATGATCTATACTTGATGTATGAAATCATGACACCATAATTGCAACATGCGGATGACGTGCGGGCGTCGTGCGGATGTCGTGCCTGCGATGTGCAGGCTGGGGTGGCAAAATAGGTCAATGACTCATATTTTAACCTACATTTAATGGATTAAGTAGAAAATGGATTAGTTGAAGCTCTAATATGGGTTTGAAATAGGTTTATGTAGATTAATCGAACCAAAGGTTCATAATCCCCATGTTTTGCTAGAAAAAAGGCTAGCACCGTGCAAACAATGATTTTTCACACTTGCAAGTTTCATGTCATTTTCTCTATGCCAGTTTTCTCGCATGATGATTTACTAATTACATGGAGAAATGCTGATATAGGATCGACATTGTATTCACTCATACATGTACGAATGCGTAGTCTGATGCATAATAATGCTGGAAATTTTGTAGTACTGTGCATATGGGAATAGCAGTCCTCCTAAGTCTAGACATTCTATATTCACCCCGAAAACATTAATTTAGTTGTTTCAATCAAGAGTTTGTTTTTTTCCCCCGATTTAGGTAACTTCATGTCCAAGACGGAGCTCTGCAGGGGACCATCACAACCGAATAGTATGAAGAGATGGGTCCTACCATATGTATTGCAGGAGGAGTTGTCGGCACCGGTTTCCTCGTGGTGTTCACCATTTTTAGTTGCATCTATTGTAAAAGGCAAAGGAAACATAAGCCTGTTCATCCCGAAGTTTAGATGGCAAAGTACCAATAGCTATATTTAATCTGCTTGAATATATTGATGCAATTAAATGTATTGGGCGATGTATAGTTATATGTAATCCTTGTATTGGCATACTTGCTGCCAATAAAAGTTTTGGTTCCCATCACCAGTGATGATTGTACATCATGTCAGCAGCTTGAGATTACTTTCCAAATCTAACATGATTTCATCCATATTAAATCATGCGTTATGAAGACAGTACAATATGATGGGGTTAGTTCAAAATTATGTTGACCTCTACCTGTCCGACAGTCATGATGATGCTTATTCAACAAATAAGCCAACTTATATCTACTTTCAACTTGGGTTTTTTAAAATTTACATGTATAATGTGTCATTTCTCCAAACTAACCGCCTACTATGTGAAGAACTAAGAAAGATTATCACCGTAGAGTCATGAAGTAAAACAAGAGATAGTAGACTTACACAATTCCTAGGATTTTTTCACACAATTTTCTTCTCGAAATTTATAAGTTTAATCACTCACCCACCAATCAACTCCAGTCATGCTAATATGATCTCTAAAGACTAAGATTCAATCCATATGTTACGTGAGCCGAGTTGGTCATAGGTAACGCTTGGTAGATGGATGTGCTCCCGCAAGCTCGATACTTAGTACTTTTGACCACTTACAAATGACATCGTGTAATTGAAACTACTATAACAGGGAAAAGTTCAAATGGTATATTATCAACGTACAAGTCATAACGTAAACTAACATTTATATTATGCTAAAAGTTCGCCAAATGCATCATAATTAAATTATAACAACATGCAACTAAACATGAATTCAAATATTGACCCTCCCCACCCCAAAAAAAAAAAAAAAAACAAACAAACAAACAAACAAAAGACTCATCGCTAAAACATGATTTTTCTCTAAAGGTGCAATTTTTTATTTATCATATTTTGTTCCTTCTTAATATATTCTAAACATTGCATGAATGGACATTTAGATGACTCTAAACATGAAGGTTTGGTACTAACAAACCATAACGGCACAAATTGAACCGTATTAGGACAGAAACATGCGAGTTTTACCCCAAAAGCTTATACTAAGGTAAAAAGGATGCTCTGGAACCGTTTTCGGAGCCATACGAGGATCCAAGGCCCTCTACTCAGCGCGCGAAAGTCAGCTAGATAGTGGGCGTCGAGTGCTCATTTTGTTGGGAGAATATTTCCAAGGAATTCTAATTATTCCAAAACTAAATTTTTCCGACCCGTTTAATCATTAAGTTGTTGCATATAAAGTTAAGAAATTAGGGATTGACCTGGCCACCTAGCAAAAACAATTTCCCCTGAGTATCAAAAGCATTTGCATTAATAATAACAATAGAATCTTATTACAATTTCGAATCATCATGGATGTGTATCGTCTATGTTTCTTGAGATTTGAATTAGAAATCAAGAGCATCCCGCGCCTTTTCGCGATTCTCTATTCTTTATATTATCTTGCCGTGGATTCAGTGCAACTATCGAACCGGTAGGCCAATAATTCTAGAGAGAGGTTCTTGGGCCATGTGACGACGTTGGGGTTTAGCAAATTTAGTCTTGTCTTTGTAGTCTAAGTGAGCTTGTGCTAAGTTTGGTAGTTCTCGGAAGATATTGGAGTTTATTGGTGTGGGCTTGGTGTAATCTTGATAAATATGGGCCTGCCCTGGGTGTTTTCTCACTTGGGCTTTGGTTAAGTCAAATTTAGGAAGATGGGCCGACCGGCCTTTAGTCTAGGCTGGCTCTCGGCCTGGCTGGCTAATATTTGGGTTTAGGCTGGTGTGTTGCTTTGATTAGAAAATGGGATTTGGGCTGGGCTTAGGTTTAATATTAGATAGTTGGGCTTCAGGGAATTAGGTGTAGGTGTAGTTTAGGGCTTTGGTCGGACCGGGCTTGGTGTAGGAGCCCGGCCCGAGTTTTGGCCCAGCTCGGGAGTCTAATTGGACTGGATCCGTAGATCCGACCAGGTCCCTATTTTCAACAAAAATTGGTCTCTGTTCTAAATATATATAAATATATTTTTATATATATTAAAAACATATTATTTTAGAAAAATATTTTTAAAAAAGTATTTTTGGGAAAATATTTTTTAAAAATCATAAAATTTAAAAAATAGTGGAGGAATAGAAAAGATTAGACATTATGAATAGTTGCCAAAAATGATTACATATTTGCCTGCAAAACCCAGAGAAAGTCACGAAATCTCTCTCTTTTCACACCTCTACAACAAATCCACCATGTGGGAATCTCCATGTCGCATCTCTCTCTCTCTCTCTCTCTCTCTCTCTCTCTCTCTCTATGTGACATAGCCTATGAGGAAATTAACGTTACTTGATTTTATTAGGAAGAAACTTGATAAAATTAATGGTGCTAGTGAAAATTTTCACCTTGATGGTATTAAGAAAATAATATTATTCCACACTTAGTTTGCATTTTTTTCACTGAAAATTTCATAATAAAGAAAAATATTTTTCATGAAAATCATTTTCAATTTTCATTTACTTATTGATTTAGGCAAAATGATTTTTACCGTTTTCTCCAATCTAACCTTGTTTTCTAGTCCATAGAAAACGTTTTTCATAAATAAATTAATTTTTTGTCATGAAAATACCAGAAAGTCAAAAAAAAAATCTGAAAATAGTTTTATTTCAAATAAAGGATCCTTAATTAGGGATGAGGGTTTTAGGTTCTAGTTGAAACAGGTTCTTTTTTTTTTTTTTTTTTGAACCGAGAACCTACCTTGCATACCATAAAACCTAAAACCTATTTAATCACTAGTTTTATGGTCTAACCAGGGTCCATCTATATTATAAATTGAACGATGGCAGTAAATTAAAACCTTTGATGTTCATTACTTACTATTATAATTCATTGACCATAACTTGTATTTATACATACAAAAATAATGAATATTAATAAAGTAAAAGTCTCGGTTATAAAATAGAAGCTTAGACTAAAGCTTTCAAATTATACTCACTATTGAAGAGCATGGAATATCATAAAATCGTGCAAAGACATGAATCAATAGAAATATTAAAACTTGTTTTAGGTTTTAGGTTATAGGTCGTAGATTCCAGGTTCTAGTGACTTCCAATTAAGAACTCAGAACCTACGTGTCGAAAAGGATTTCTCATTTTTTGGAACTTAGAACCTACCTTGCATGCTTTGGAACCTGAAACCTACAGATTTCCACCAGTCCAATTCTTAAATTCTAGGTTTTATCTTGAAATCATACTCACCCCTACCCTTAATTGAGCTGTGTAATCAACCAATCAAGATGATCAACATTACCCGCAACAACACAATGCATGTAACGAGAGTGCATGTTGCCTATTTTTTGTTAAATCCAATGAAATAGAGAGACTTGAGAAGACAAACTAAGGGACAAAAAAAGTTCCAAAAGGTTAAAAATGATTGCCAATTTCTTCAAAGCTTTGGACTTGGTCATTGATTGCTTGGTTTTAGTAGGACAAAGGACCGTCATGAAAAATGTATGGAACTCTTTAACAGTAGTTATGCATGATGTGAACCTGGCAGATTTTTAAGGACAAGTGGAAAACATGCATTTTCACTAGAAAATTTGACAATCATGCCTTATTTCAAGGTGAGCTTTAGACCCTGCATGCTCTTATCTTTGACCCATAAGGACCTTAACTCGTAATGCTTTAATGCCTTTTCTTCTTTTCCTTTTTGGTTGCTATTGGTAGCAAAGACTATTCGTGTGATGGATTTATTTGTTAAATAAATTATTGATATGGTAGAATGAGCTAATCACAATATCCTCTCAATAAAAGTCTCAAATTATTTCAAATTGCATTTAAATATTGAAAATTCTTATCTTTAAATAGTTTTTTTTCCTCTACTACCATTACCACGAGATAAAATTACTTATACAAGTACCTCTTGCACAAAATCCATGAAAAGAGAATGCATGAATATCAAAGGTCCCTTTTGCCGAAATTCGGGTTTACTACTGCCATAAGATATAAATAATTAGATTTCCTGAAAAAAAGAAACGAATTAGGGAAAATTAGTAGAATTAGATTAATATATTTTACATATGTTGAACTAGGAAATAAGTGGGTATACAAATAATGTGGACAACGCCCTTAAATTTGGCCGGAGAACAAAACGTATTCGTCAGAACGTTCACTGTATAAAGGCTAGTTTTAGCCCAAGCATTGCTTATTAACCCTATCTCAAAGCTCCATCACCACCATGCAATACAGAATGAAAGTCTCGCCATTGTTGTTCGTATTTTTCGGTGTTTCTCTGTGTGAAGTTGGAAACATTTCAGAGGACGAAGACAGTTTTTTATTTTTGGTAGAAGAAGACAGAGTTAAAGAAACAGGAAAATAATAATATTTAATTTTTTTAAATATTATTAAAAATTATTTACGTCAATACCAATTATGCCACGTACAACTATCAGCGTTTATGTCAGCGATATTCGGCTAAAATTGGCCGGATGGATACAATTGACAAAAAGTGATAATATTAAGGACTGAATTGGTAAAATTGAATGGTTTATGATCGAATTGACAAAAGTACAACATATTTGGAGCTTTCTGTTCAAATTTTCCCATTAATTCTTAAAATAACTAGTATATACACCCACTTAGCTCATATAGCATCATATTGTGATATAACCATCTAAAATTTGCAAATTGGTCCCTTAAATCGAAATATATTCATATCTGTAAACATCTCGTGTGTTAATTAATTTATCTCAATCTCCACCATTGATTATCGCTAATAATTTAAATGGCAATTAAGTTGTTAGCATAACTGTTTCACATGGAGTCATTCTACTGACAATGAAAACTTAGAATTTTAATTGTGAAAGGTATGAAAACAAAAAAGAGATAGAATTATTTAGAACAATTCAATGAAACAGAGAGACTTTAGAAGACTATTAGGAAAAAAATTCCAAAAGGTACTATATATTAGAAGCAAGGCTAATGCCCATATTTATAGAAATATTTATCAAGTCGAAACAATAACAAAACAATATGATATTGAGGGGAAAAAAAGATGATTGCCAACTTCTTCCGAGCTTAGTATAAAATTTCAGTTATAAAATTCCAGTCGGTCAAGGAACTGTCATGGCAGAATTTCAAAGATAAGTGGATAACATGCATTTCAATGGGAAAAAAATGGCGACCATGCCTTATTTCACGGTAAACATAACGCACAACTCTTTAATGCCTTCTTCTTTCTTTCTTTCTTTCTTTTTCCCCCTTTTTTTCCTTATTGTTAGCAAAGACAATTCTCGTGATAGATTTACACATGAATTTAGACTTCGTATGTTAAATGCATTGCCGATCTGGTATGAGGATCTACTCATAATGTCCTCTTTAATTAGTTCTCTATATTTCTCTACGTGCCATTGCCATTAGATATATAACAAGCTAACCAAATACATTCTTTTGTTTCATTCATGCTGTCGCTCTTGCACAAAATCCATCAAAAGAGAATGCATGAATGTCAAAGGTCCCTTTTTTCTTAAATTCGGGGTTACTGCTGCCCTAAGATAAAGTTAAGAGAGCCAGTTTAATATATTTTATATATGTTGCACTAGGAAATAAAGTGGATAGAGAATAAATGAAGGATTATAAACCTAAAAGCAAGTTGTTGACCTCCATATGCGGACAAGGCCCTTAAATTTGGCCAAAGTACAAAACGGCTTCGTGGTGACTTTCACAGTATATACGCATGTGTAGCCCAAGCACTGCTTATTACCACACTGCTTATTAACAGTATCTCCAAGCTCCTTCACCGCCACGCAACACATAATGAAACTCTTGCAATTGATGTTCGTATTCTTCGGTGTTTCTCTGTGCGAGGTGGGAAACATTTCAGAAGACGTCGACTTAGAGTTGGAAAGACAGGTCAAGATGATGAATAGCCCACCGGTTAAGACATTTGTGGTAATAATCTCTCTAACAATCTGGCAATGCCCTGATTTTTGTGGTTTTACGTTACGCTGCTGCAATTTATATTCTTAATTAAGTTTTACAAAAGCATCATACATTCGACCAACTATTAACCGTGTTTGATGTTTTTATGTAGACTGAGGTGGCCAATACCATCGATTGTATTGACGCTGATAAACAACTATCGCTACAACATCATTTGTTGAAGAATCACATAATTCAGGTGATACTTCATTGATTTTTCCTTTTATAAAAAAAAAGCATCTTGCCTAAAACATTCTTCTTGGCATTCTATAATCGGTTTCTTTTTCTTGTAGAAAGAACCAACATTACATTTAACTAGCTTTGGTTGGCACTTTTCGCGTATAAAATCTGTACAACTTGATTATAGAGAATCATATATAATGGGAACTATATCGATTCCCCGATAATAAATAAAGATTTGATCGGGGCGAGAGGGCGAAAGCCTTAACAAGGATGCCTTCCTCAACAGCTTCAAAGGCAGAATGCTTTTCAATCTAATCAACACACACTCTCTCTCTCGCTCTCTGTGGGTAGGCGCGTGCGTATTTGTCTCCACACCTACACGCTATGTATTTTCTTTAAGGCTATATTTGGAATAGAGAGAAGACATTTTAGCATAAGAGATAATCATGAAACAACATGACTCGAATCTTGATAATACACCATTGAATCTGGGTTTCAAGCATAATTAGCCCTGGGTTGGACGTGCTATATCTGTTCTTGGTAAATTTCAACTTGTGTTTATAAGTGGCAAAAAATATTGATAAATAACAAAAACCAGTTGTTGGTAAATTACCAACACTTTCATGAAATTACTATATTGTTTTGATAATTTGCAAATTACCAACATTTGTATTACGAACAATTTTTTATTTGGATTACTTACTAATGTTTCGAGTTCAATAATTTTTAATGAAATTACCAACCTTAATTAGAGTAACTTACTAGCTTTTGTTATATTAAATACAAATTATTTATGGGTTACCAACTCTCATTTAAGTTTCTTACCAACCTTTATGCTCTTTTTAATTTATTGACTTTTCTATTGAGTACAAACTTTTATTTGACTTGGCAAGTAACCATACACAAACCTATCTTATTGTGACTCACCAACTATTCTATCATTCAATTATTATATAGTATTGGGTATCCAACTCTTATATGAGTTATATATTGATATTTATTTGTTTTTATTTTAATTTGCCAATTTTCTTCTCGTTCACAAACTTTCATTTGCATTTTTTTTAGTAATGCCTTAAATTTACAACTTTTTTTTTTTACAAACACTTATTGGAGTGCTTTATCAACTGTTCTTTGATTAAGTTACAAATTAATTTTGGGTTACTAAACTCTCATTTAACTTACTTACCAAGTTTATTTTTCATTTAATCACCAACTTTTATTGATAATCTTTAGTTTGTAAAAGATAAGACGGCGTGTTTTTTGTTGTCATTCATAACAAAGTTGGTAACTTATAAAAAGTACATACACGTTGGTATCTTACTTTGATAAAAGTTAATAATGCAAACTAGTTGGCAACTTAATCCAACAAAGCTGATGATCTCTCTAATTAAGGTTGGTATTTTCTGAAAATAGTTGATAAATTGAATGAGTTAGGAAGCAAGGCAAATAAAAGTTGGCAATTCAATAGAAAATTAAAAAGAGAAAAACAAACGAAGATTGCTAACCAACTCAAATTAGAGTGATGAACCAAAACTAGTTGATAACCTAATGGGATAAAAGTTGGTCAGTCACACATATGAAGATTGGTGAATTCATAAAAGGGACACCTGTAAGTAATGACAAATGAAAGTTGGTAAATCATAACAAAAATTGATAAATTGAAAAACAAGCAAATAGGCGGTGAAAAATAACTCAAACGAGAGTTTGTGATCATAATTAGTTGATAGTTTAATTTGGAAAAAATTGGCGAATCTAAGGCATTTCTAAGAAAAACAAATCAAGTTTCGTAGAAGATGAGAAAAGTTAGTCATTTCTAAAATGATTGTTATCAACAAATTACCATGTAATTAGGAGCATTTTTTTTATCATCTACATTTTTACGCTTATGAGCTCTTTTAGGAATCTACTGGCGCGGAGAAAAAACCCTTTTTTTCTTAAGGGAATAGTAGAATCTCTAAAGGATCAGAGTCACAAATTGAAGCTAATTGAAAATGGATGTGTCTATGATGATTTTTCAAGGTTCCATAAATCCCAACTGGTCAGCTGAGTTGGCCAAAACAACTCTTGCATAAATGCTGGAGTCATAGTTGTGGTTTTCTTTTCTCTTACTTTGTGTAACCTTTAAAAGATAATTAGGCCAAAAAGGAAAAGTAGATAACGGTTTTGGGAAGAGTCTAATTCGGTAAATAAATCAGAGAGTACAGTTGTAATCTTACAGGAACTCATCAAAACCTCCTTCCCTAAATGTCATGATTATTGCAGGCCCAAGATGAAAAATGGTACTTGCTGAGTTTGAACCGGCTCAATTTGGGATCTAAGCTCTGTATATAAGACTCTAGTCTTCCTTTACAAGCTGTAGCAACTTCCTGGTGTCACCATGGCTTTGAAACAAGTAGCGTTTGTATTGGTTTTGCTTTCGGTGTCCAGGTCTAAAGCTACAAATATATCCAAAGATGATGACATTGATTTGGAAGAGCAACTCAAGCTTCTAAACAAGCCGCCGATCAAGACATTCCTGGTAATGTAATAGACACCCAGTGAAACATTTTCATCTTCCTAAATCATTTCCTGGTAATAATATTATCTTCTTCTTTTTTTCCCTGGCATGGAGACTGAGGAAGGAGATACTATTGATTGTATTGACATTGACGAGATACTATTGATTGTATTGACATTGACAAACAACCGGCGATCGATCATCCTTTACTTAAGAATCACAAAATTCAGGTTAATGTTATTCCATATTTCATTCGTAATTTACTTGCAGGATGCATTGTTGAGTGATGTGCATAAGTAAAACTTTCTACTAGGTGCTAACTATGTACTCTCTTTCTTTTTTGTTTAATAGAGAAAACCCAAATTGCCTCTCAGTAACTTCTCCAAAACTTCCTCTGCTACCAAGTATATACAATTTCGATCAAGAAAACCTTGTCCAATTGGAACAATTCCTATCCAACGAATCAAAAAGGCAGATTTGATAAGGAAAAGATCCCTTCCTAAAATGCCTTCCGTGAATATGGTCGAAATTGAAGATGCACCTCCTTCCGGGCAACATGTACCGTCTCCCTCCTCCCTCCCTCCCTTCCCCCTCTCAATAACATATATGTTTGATTTGATATGTGTATTTTTCAGCGAGTCTTCCTGAGCCACGATCACACTTATCTCATAAAGTATGGTGCTAGCGGATACATCTCTGTCTACAATATAAGCACAGCTCTAGATCAATTTAGTTCACATAATATATGGATTGAGACTGGACCTCCTGATCATATTAGCATGATCGTAGCCGGTTGGTGGGTAAGTATATTTTACTACATATACATAAGATTTAGACGAGGATTTCAACCTAATTTTTATTTTAAAGTTCCATGAATGCCCTTATGTGCTATTAAAATGTATGACCGCACTTTTTTGTTGTATAATCGGAAAAACATCATAATTACTTGTTCAAATTACTTGCTATGTAATTCCATAAATTTTCCGTGTGCTAAATGTAAATTTTAATGCTATTTTCATTCTACAACAGCTATTTAAAATTCATTTTTTTGTATGATTTGAATTTAAAAACATTATATTTTCTTCTTTTTAACGCTATTAATATTTTTCCCCACTTTTTCCTTAGACAAGAATTCGATTTTAAATGGTATTGGTAGCACCTTTCTGAATCTAGCGACCTACGGTCAATATTTTTAGTGACAATTATATATTGTTGTATTAGGTCGATCCATTGCTGAATGCCGATGGTCTAACTCGACTGTTTACATACTGGACGGTATTCCATCTTGATCTTTGCGAACTTCAATAAATTTGTACGCCAATATTTTTAAAACTAGAGCGTTATTGGTAACAGGGAGATGGTTTCCACGATGGTTGCTACAACACATTCTGCCAAGGTTTTGTTCAAGTAGATAGAGTAATAACTCCCAATTATCCATTAACCCCAGTTTCTACATATGGCGGACCCATATATGAACTCAAAATTGAAGTCTCGCAGGTGATTTCAGTTATTCTATTTGATGTAGAGACTCGACTTTTCACGACAATCATTCAGCAAATGTGAACCTGAACGTGTCGTTATGATCGCTTCCATTGTTGTTGTCCATGTTCATCGCAGGACATAGCGACTGGGAATTGGTGGCTTCGCGTTCATGACCCGCCGATCAACGTGGGCTACTGGCCAAAGGAGTTATTCGTGAATTTACGCAATGGCTCACTGCATGCGGCGTGGGGAGGAGTCGCTAAAGAAAGCGCATATGGTTATTGCCCGCCCATGGGCAATGGTCATATGCCGGATGTGCATACTGATAAAGCAGCGTATTTCAGAAAGGTCCAATGGATGAATGCGAATGGAGAGAGTTTTCATCCTTACAAAAATTTGCCCAAGGTGGTGGACACGCCCAGTTGTTATAATCTGCTGAATCTGAAACTTATGCGAGATCCATGGGGTTATCTTTTCACCTTCGGAGGTCCAGGAGGATACTGCAGAGCATGAGGGCATTCTCTTTGTATGCTTATGTTTTGGGTGTAGCAGATAAATGGTGAGAAGGAAATAAAAGTCGCATATTTATAGGCGAAGTGCATTTTGAAAGCGAATAGCCCATGTTGTCTTATATAACGTGATAAATGACTTGGGAAATTCATGTGAAGATGTCCAAGAACGAAAAATTTAGAAGCTGCATTGATTCTTGTTTCTGGTTTTCTAGTTTGACTCGAATAGCTGCACTTACGCTCAGTATTGCCTTACAAAGTTGGTCACACGCCCTCGTGCGCACGCAAGTGCACGAAATCAAACTTGGCAAGACAATATCATATCGGAAAGGCTGATCTGATTTCGCCTTTAACCATGAGCATTTAACATTAGAGCAAAAGAGCGGCTTCTTCTATTCTTTTCTTTTTTGAGATGTATGTGCGTACGATGTTATTTGAATTAGCAGCTTCAACGGGAAGTGAGTTTTCATCACATGGTACAAAATACCTACTTAGACCCATCGAATGGAAGAATTAGGTTGGGTTTGGGTCAATGGTTCAACCCAAATTGACTCATTTAACCAATTTTGATCTACTTATATTCGATGCAAATTTTAACTATTCATACCTGACCCAATCAGTACCCAATTAAAACCCAACTTGACTCGGAATCCATTTAAATGACTTTTCTCCTTAAATTTTTGCCTTTGAAGAGTGGGTGACTCCATGGACCAACTTGTCAACTTGGAGAGAGAACTCAGGGTCGGGTTATGAACGAGGGCATGAAGCTAGGGTGAAATTCAATACGAATTTTACTACTCATACTCAACCCAATCAATACCCGACTAAAACCCAACTTGACTTAGAATCCATTTAAATGACTTTTCTCCTTAAATTGTTGCGCCTTTGAAGAGTAGGCGACTCCATGACCAACTTGTCAAATTAGTGAGAGAACTTGGGGTTGGGTTATGAACAAGGGCATGAAGGTGGGTTGAAATTCTGGCCAGGTCATCCATAAATCATAAAACGTGTTCAGGCTTTGGATTTTTTGTAGCGACTTGACTTTCATTTAAACTTCATATTCCCAGTTGAAATTCTAAATTGATTCTTAATCATCTGTGCCCTCGGCCAATGCAACTAAGAGCTGCTTGTGAGTTTCATCACCATGTCAATGGTTATCAAATCTATGCTGGTTTGAATGTACGAGCCACTTTCATTTATAAGATTTTATGCCTGATTAATGCGACGAATGAAGGTGATTACTTATCATGGAACTAGAAAAGGAAACGTCATCTGACCTCGCCTTTCTCCATATGAAAAATATTCTTAAGCTCTTGCTCTAGAAAACTCTGTTATCATAGTTCCTCATAGTGTTCGAATATTGCAATTTTCAAGACATTTTATTGGACAGTTAGAGATAGAAATATCAAGATACTTAGAAAAATGCACGAATAGCTAGTTAATAAGAAAAGATTTCGGGCATAATTTAGATTATTTTAATTATTTTATTCAAATATTTTCAAATTAATGATCCCTTTGCTTCTTGGGGAGCATCTTGAAAAAGTAAGAAAATTCACGAAAAGTTGGGAAAATTATCAAAAAGGTTCTTAACCTAGAAAATTTTTGCCAATTCAGCTATAAATATTTTAATTGTGTCAATTGAGTCTTAAACTTTTTTACATTTTGTTAATATAGTTTATCCCGTCAATTTTGGCCATAAATGCTAATGTGGACACATGCTATCTAATGTGGCACAGCCGACATTTTTTTAATATATTTTAATATATTTTGAGTTTTAAATATTATTTTTTTTCTTTTCTTCTCTTTTCCTTCTTTACTTTTTTTTTTTTTTTTTATTTTCTCTTCTTTTCTTTTCGTTTTCTTTTTCCCTTTGCTAGCCTCTAGTGAGGGATTGCCCTCGCTAGCCCAAGGGAGGGTAGCTGTCACTTGAGGCCAACAACCTCCATTGGCCATTGATGAGGCTCGGTGATAGCCAACAACACTCAATAGTAAAGAGAAAAGAAAAGAAAAGAAAAAAACGAAAAGAACAAAAAAATTATGACACTTAAATGAACGTTGTATAAAAAAATCATAGCATTTGTAATATTCTCTTTTTGAATATTAGTTTTTGCTAACAATAACAGCAGAAAAGGAAAAAAGAAAATATGGCATCGAAGAGTTGTGCGGTATGGTCCTTGTGGGTAAAAGACAAGCATTAAACGGCGAAAGCTGACCTTGAATTTGGGCATGGTTGCCGTTTTTTCCATGGAAAGTGCATATGTTCTAATTGTCTTTGAAATTCTTACATGACGGTTCCGTGACCGATTGAAATTTGTACAAATTTGGAAGAAGTTGGCAATCATCTATTGTCCTCAATATCATACTTGGTTTGCAGTGTTTATATATTCCAAATTGTGTTTTATGAAGGCTCTCTGTTTCATCATATTACTATAAATTATTCTCTCTTGTTTTTTTAATTTCATATCTTACACGATTAGAACTCTAAGATTTCATCGTTAGTAGAATGACTTCATGAGAAGCAATTCTACAACAACTTAAGTACCTTTTAAATCATATGCAACAATCAATGGCGGAGTCAGGGATCAATTGATTTGAGAGACTTGTCGGTTCAAAGTCTATACTTGAGCATCTAAAGACTGTACCTTTCCAGTGTGAAATTCAGAAGAGGATCTCAAGGTGGTGTGAAGTTTTTGGATCTCAATCTCCATAGTGCTTTTACCTCCAAAAGGAGTTCTATCATCCTTGGATAGTCACTAGTCGGTTCAATCTGCGCACTAGCCTCAGCAATTGATTTCGTGGAGAGTCTAGAGTTGAGGGAACATCAACTTGTCTAGTTCCAAGATTTGGAGTAGATTCTTCAATGTCAGCTTTAGGAAATTGAGAAGCATAGACATCTTCTAGGTCCGCTGGAGATCGACTTATGCCATCACTCGCAAAATGAGGAGAAGAAGTCCATGTTTTCTCAATAGCTCCCCCTGTTACTGTGCCTACAGGTGGAGAAGGGATTCCTTCTTCTTGTGTCTTCTCATTTTCAGAATGAGAGTGATGTTCTTTCTTTGTTCGTACTCCTTCTGTTCCACTCCTAGTTGCTTCTGAATCTTCAGACAATGTGATCGCAACTGTAACTACATAAGAGTCATCCTTACCTTTCTTTCCAAAATGACCTTCTTCTGCTTCAGCTCCTGCTCTTTCTTCTTCTTCCTTCTCCGTTTCTTCTCCTTCTTCTTGCTCTGTTTCTTCTCTGTCTCCTCATTCCTTTTCCTTTGGTTGCTCAAAACCAACAAAATCTTGAAGATTCTTTAAGGCAATTGCAGAAATTGTAAGATCATCTTCATCATCTTCGTCCTGCCGGATGAGTGATCTTCTCTTCTTGACAGGTTCTTTCACAATTTCCTTACCTTTCCTCTTTCTTGCAGCAAAATCTTCATTGGTTTTGCTTGAGGACTCTTTCTTCAAGCGCTCAATAGCTTTGTTCAAATCCTTCAACCACATCTTTGAAATCATCTTCAGCCCTATGACCATAAGAGCAACAGTTTGAGAGCAAAGAGAGGCGGGAAACTGAATCTGAAAATGTCTAAACAATTGTGTAACTAGCACTAAATAAGGCAATTGTCCTTTATCCTTCATAACTATCATGTACATGTGCATCAAGATAGTATGAGGGAGTGAAAATCTCTTCCCATTGCAGATAGCAAACATTAGTCTTGCTTCGAATCTGGAAACATCTGTTTTTGATGCAGCTTTTGGTCTGATGCAATTAATGACAACTTTATGCAACAGAACATTTGAGGCTGACAGTTTAGAATATGTGATGCCTCCTTCTGGTAATCTGTCCTTGACAAGAAATCTCGTTGATTGACCGATTGAGACACTGATGGGTTGAAAACTACTCCTTTCCACCCCAAGTATGTCTGCCAGTGTGTCAACATCCACCACATAGGCTCTATCACTTAAAGTAAACTGGATTCGATTCTGGTCAAGAAAAGATAGATTCAAGTAGAAAAACGCTGTCAATTCAGGATATGCAACACCCGTCTCAGAACAAAAATTCTCGAGTTGAAGGAAAGCCAATTTTTCCCTTAAGTTCACCTCGATTGAGTCTAGAAAGTCAAAATCGACAGTTCGAGGGTTCATCACCCCTCTCTTTAGCATTTGGTTGTAAACCTTTTTGTGTTCCTTAGAACGAAAGAGTTTCGTTCTATCACTTGGTTAATTAGCAGCCACACCCATTCTGGGTTGAAAGTTCGAAAACATCCTTTCATCATCATCCTTGTTTTCGGGATGCTCAGCACTAAACCTAAGGTCAGCAGGAAAGTTAAGAAAAGTTTCATCTGCCGCTCCTTTCGGCGCTATTCCTAAGCGTTCCATTGTTCTCAAGAACAATGTTTCATTCCTATGCCCGCGTTCTCTTAGAAAATCAGTAATAAAGGACATTGGAGTATCACCCTTTTCAGATGACCATAAAGCTTATAAAGAACCTGGGGGGTTAAAGTTCTGAGAGGAACAACATCTTGCTCGACTTCCTCTTCCAATGGTTGGCGTGGAGGATTCTCTGGAGACTTGTGTAGAGATTGTTGCGGAGAGTCTTCTTCAGTGAGATTGAAATGTGTCTGCCCTTCTGGCACATTCCGAGACCTTTTGTTCGCAATCCGAGATAATTTCCTTTGGTAAGACATCTTTGCAGGCTAGGAGGATTTTGAAGACGAGTTCGAGTAGAGAAAAGATGAAAACTTGCAGAGCAAACTTGAGAGTAAAAGTCGAGGGAGTAGAGAGTCTATATTTTAGGGTTTTGAAACAGTGTGTTTGAAAGAAATACAAGAGGGTATATAAAGAGAATGGAATGGGGTACTTGAAACGTCAAAATAAAATGCCTTTTCAGAACAATTTTCAAAAAGGTAACTTCCAAAAATTCAAAATCCAAAGATTTTCAAAGAAATAATTATTTCTAAAAATAAATCAGGCAAGCGACGATTCATATAATCATTACCTTTTCATTCCAAAAATTAAAATACCTAGATTTGAGACATTCTCTTACTGAAGTAGCTTCTGGACATTCTAAGTCTAACCAACTTCAGACTTTACTCCAGAGGAGAAATAATATTCAATTTGGTGCGAATAGACTCAAATAGATTTTTCTCTAGAGGCTTCGTAAAGATGTTTGCCAACTGATTCTTTGAATCAATGAACTGAATCATAATCTTCCCATTCTTGACATGATCCCTTATGAAATGGTGTTGAATCTCTATATGCTTTGCTCTTGAATGAAGAATTGGGTTCTTGGTGAGATTAATAGCACTAGTGTTGTCGCATCTGATCTCGGTACACGATTCTTCAATTCCAAAATCTCTCAGTTGTTGTCCTATCCATAAGATTTGAGAGCAACAACTCCCAAGAGCAACATCTTTGCTTCTACTGTTGATAAAGCTATAGTACTTTGCTTTATTGAGAACCAAGATACCAGCATATTTCCTAGCAATTGACAGATTCTAGAAGTGCTCTTTCTATCCACTTTACAACTGATTAAATCAGCATTTGAATATCCAAGAAGAGTAAAGTCACATTCTTTTGGATACCACAAACCCAGCTTTAAAGAAGTCGCCACATATTTAATGATGTGTTTTGCAGCACTTAAATGAGAATCTCTTGGATCAGACTAAAATCTAGCACAGACGCAAACACTGAGTAAAATGTCAGGTCTAGAAGTAGTAAGGTAGAGAAGTGAACCGATTATGCTTCTATATAGCTTTTGATCTACTTTCTTCCCTTCTTCATCCTTGTCCAGTTTCGAAGAGCTCGACATTGGTGTCTCTGTCTTCTTGCAATTCTCCAACCCAACCTTTTGATGAGATCTTTTGCATACTTCTCTTGATGAATGAATATACCTTTCTTTGATTGTCTGACTTGTAATCCCAAATTGAAAGTTAACTCACTCATCATACTCATTTCGAATTCATCTTGCATAGATCTAAAGAATTTATTGCACAGATTTTCGTTAGGAGAACCAAAAATAATATCATATACATAAATTTAGACGTGCGGACCTTTGGAGTGCTATAACTTTGCACAAAGGGACACTTAAGTGCCATAACTTACGAAATGTACACTTAAGTGCCAAAATCGAAGTAAAAGGGATCACTTGAGTGCCAATCCGGCCAAAGTCCGGCCAAAACACCGACGTGGCATTTTTCTGGTGAAGCAAGCCCAAAACGACGCCATTTTGCACGCTGATGTGGCCAAATAATGCAAAAACGGCGTCGTTTTAGGTTGACGTGGTAAAAAAATATATAAAAATTAATTAAATTAAACTTAAAATTAAATTTAGTTAAAATATTTAAAAATAATAATTTTAAATTAAATTTAGTTAAAATATTAATTTTTAAAAAAAAAAAAAATTTAAAAAATTTAAAAAATTTTAAAAAAATATTACAAAAAATTTGCAAAAATTTTAAAAAATATTAAAAAAACTAAAAATTTTAAAAAATTTTTAAAAAAAATTTTAAAAAAGGAAAGGTGGGGAGGCGGGTGGGGATCGGCCCTCGGCCCGTTCTGCCGCCGGGAAGGGCCGGCGACAGTGGGGGGAGGGTCGGCTGGGGTCGCCGGGCCCTGGCCAGGGGCCGGTGACCCTAGCCGACCGGCGGCGAGGGCCGCGAGCCCTTGCCACTGGCCACAGATCCGGCAAGGGTTGCGGCCCTCAGCACTAGCCACAGATCTAGGGAGGGTCGCGGCCCTCGCCCAGATCTGGTGAGGGTCGGCGGCCCTTGGCCCGGCCGAGCGGGGGCCGGTGACCCTGGCCGGATCTGGGCGAGGGCTGCGACCCTCGCCCCGATCTGGCCAGGGTCCGGCGACCCCGGCCGACCCTCCCCCCACCGTCGCTGGCCCTTCTTGGCGGTGGCGGCGCGGCGAGGGCCGATCCCTCGCGCCTCCCCCTTTCCTTTTTTTTTCTTTAATTTTTTAAATTTTTTAAAATTTTTCTAAATTTTTCTAAATTTTCCTAAATTTTTCAAAAAAAATTTAATTTTTTTTTAAATTTTGTAAATTATTTTTACTAAATTTAATTTTAAAATAATTTTTTAATATTTTAACTAAATTTAATTTTAAAATTATTATTTTAAAATATTTTAAATAAATTTAATTTAAATATAATTTAATTAATTTTTATATATTTTTTTAATCACGTCATTTCAAAACGACGCCGTTTTTGCATTATTTGGCCACGTCGGCATGCAAAACGACGTCGTTAAAAATTTTCTTCCGGAAAAAGTGCCACGTCGGCCTTTTGGCCGGACTTTGGCCAGAGTGGCACTTAAGTGATCCGTTTTTCTTCGAATGTGGCACTTAAATGTACTTTTTGTAAGTTATGGCACTTTAATGTCCCTTTGTGCAAAGTTATGGCACTTGAAGTGTTCTTTTGCCCATAAATTGGTACGAGTAGAAAATATTTTCCTTTTCTCTTTATAAATAGAGTAGTATTAACATTTTCTTTTTCAAAACCATTTTGAGTTAGAAATTTACTCAACCTTTCATACTAGGCTTGAGGTGCTTGCTTCAGTCCATACAATGTCTTTTTCAGTCTGTAGACTGAGTTTGGTTTCCTTGGATCTTCAAATTCAGGTGGTTGTTCCACATAGACTTATTCTTGTATTAACCCATTCAGGAATGCACTTTTGACATCCATCTGGAATAACCTAAAATTTTTATAACAAGCAAAAGCAAGTAATAATTTAATTACTTCTAACCTCACTACTGGTGCATAGGTCTTGTCATAGTCTATCCCTTCTTCATGTGTATATCCTTTTGCCACGAGTCTTGTTTTGTTTCTGACCACTTTTCCTTTCTCATCCATCTTGTTCTTGAAAACCTACTTTGTTCTAATCACGGATTTTCCTTTGGGTTTTGGAATCAGCTCCCATACATCATTGATGTTGAATTGTCTAAGTTCTTCTTGCATAGCTTCTATCTAGCTTTCATCAGATAGGGCTTCGTCTACACCTTTTGGTTATATTTCAAAAACAAGTGCAATAGTACTGGACTTTCCTCTTCTTTTGGATCTGGTGTGAATTCTTTCATCAATATTGCCAATGATGAGTTCTTTGGGATGACTTGACTTGTGCTTCCAGTTGCTGCTTGGCTTGAAAGTTTGTTGATCCTATGCTTTAGTTGAATCTTCTCGATCTGCTTGTAGCTGTTCTTCAGAAGTCTAAACCTTTTTTTGGGGGGAAATAGACTTTGTAAAGTTTGGAACAGGTTTAGACTTTTCAAGTTGAATCTGATATGGTTGATTCTACACATACTCTTGAAACTTGACGTTCATAGATTCTTCCACAGATTGAGTCTTCTTGTTAAAGACCCAATAGGCTTTACTTGTAGTTGAATAGCTTAGGAAGATTCTTTCGTCTGATTTCTCCTCGAATTTCCAGATCAATCATTCGCATTCTTTAAAATAAAACATTTACAGCCAAAGACATGAAAGTAAGAAACATTCGGTTTCTTTCCTTTATATACTTCATAAGTTTTCTCTAAAATAGGTCTCAAGAATACTCTGTTAATAATATAGCAAGTAGTGAAAACTGCTTCTGCCCAAAATCGAGAGGATATCTTGCTTTCTATCAAAAGAGTTCTGGCAATCTCCTGTAAGGATCTGTTCTTCCTTTCCACAACCAATTTTGTTTTGAAGTGTATAGAGAAGAGAAAACATGTCGAAAACCAGATTCATCATAGAACTTCACAAAGTCTTGATTTTCAAATTTACCTCCATGGTCAGTTTGTATGCTTGAAATAGTATAACCCTTTTCATTTTGAACCTTCTTCGTAAACTTTGAGAAATAAGAAAAGGCTTCAGACTTACTTGCTAGAAAATAGACTCAAGTGAAGCGAGAGTAGTCATCCGTGATTACTAGGTAATATTTATTTCCACCAATACTCTGAGTTCTGGTTGGTCCGAGCAAGTCCATATGAAGCAGCTGTAGAGCTCGATTGGTAGAAATTTGATTCACAGGTTTAAAGGAACTTCTGACCTGTTTTCCTAATGCACAGGGAGTGCATAACTTATTCTTCTACTAAGTCAGATTAGGAAGTCCTCGAACAAGCTTCTTAGAAGGAAATCTTGGCAATCTGTTTCATATTAACATGACCAAGCTTCCGATGCCACAGATTTGCTTCATCTTGAATAGAAATAAGACACTGAGAGCTTTCTGAGTTTACATCCAGAAGCTATATGTTGCCATGCTTTCGACCAGTAAAGGTTTGAGAGAAGTCTTGACTTGTTCTAGAACAAATGTCTTCTTGGAAGTTTATTCTGAAACCAGTATCGCAAAGATGACTTATACTCAGCAAATTGTAGTTCAAATCTTCCACCAAGGAAACGTTGTTGATGGTCAGGCTTCCAATCTTCACAGTTCCAAATCTTACTATTTTTCCTTCGTTATTTCCTCCAAAAGATACTTTTCCACCATCTAGTCTAACAAGATTTATGAAGCAGCTTGAGTCTCCCGTCATATGTCTCGAACAGCCACTATCCAAATACCATTTGATTTTTCTTTTAATAGTAATCTGTAATAAAAAAACAAACTCAAACTTTCTTTGATACCCAGATTTTCTTGGGTCCAGGAGAGTTAGTATTAAAAACAGTCTTAGCCAAGTCCTTCTTAACTAGTCTCTAAACCTTGGGATATTCTTTTCGAAATGTTCTGAGTTGTTACACTTTGAACATTTGAGTACACTTCGGCCAACAGGTTTTATAAAAACTTTTTGAAAATGATTTTTATAAAATGTCTTTGCAGGTCTTTGTTTAATTATTTCTTTTACTTTGGGAAAATCAATTAATGAAACAATTTCTAAAGTCATACCTAAACCAGATTTGTTAAAGTAAGGTGTCTGGGCTGAAAGAATTTTCTCTAGTTTTTCAGATCCTTTTGAAATTCTTTTTATAATGTTTGAAATATCTCTTTTCAAAATAGTATTTTCTTTTGAAAGAAAGTTAGAATTTTCTTTCAAATTATCAAAACTTGTTTTCAGACTTTCAAATTTTTCTTTCCAAGAAACTTCTTGTTGCCTGAGCTTAGAATTCTCCATTTTTAGTTTAGAAATCCTTTTAAGAGAGGATTTGAGACTGAGACAAAGTTCATCTATGTATTCAGAGATTTTGATAGGAATTTTTAAATTACTAACCTCAATTTCTTTGTTTGAATCTGAATCAGAGTCTGTTTCTGATTCTAAGTCCGAGTCAGAATGAGCCATCAGACATATGTTGGCATATTCTTCTTCGCTTTTCTCACATTCTATGTCACTCCAAGTTTCAGCTTTGAGAGTCCTTTTGTACTTTTCAGTTTTTCCTTTCTTCTTCTTCAACAATGGACAATTTGGTCTAATATGCCCATTTTTCTTGCATTCGAAGCGTATCACATCTTTGCTGATTTCATTGTCTTTTGTCGATTTCTTCTGGGAATTTTGCGTACTCTGTTTCTTCCAGTTGAATCTTCTTCCCTTTCTATTCAGCTTTCTGAATTTCTTGATCATAAGTGCTAGCTCCTCATTGTCCATATTATCATCTGAAACTGTATCATTGGAATCAATGTTAGATTTTAAAGCAATTGACTTCTTACCTTTAAAATCTTCCTCATCATTGATCTGCTCCACTTCGTATGACTGAACTATGCCTATTAATTCATCTACTGATAGAGGCATAATCCTTTGAGTCTCTCTGATTGAGGTCTTCACATGATTCCAATCTTTCGAAAGCCCACGCAGCAGTTTGTTGACTTTCATTGGTCCTGAGATTGACTGACCTTGATATGCCAGGCCATTTACAATCTCTGTAAAGTGACTGAACATATCAGTTATAGATTCTCCAGGCTTCATTATGAAGGCTTCATACTATCCAAGCAGAATGTTAGTTTTGGTTTCCTTCACATGGTCAGTCCCTTCGTAGGTAACATGTAATATGTTCCAAACTTCTTCTGCTGTTTTACAAGAAAAAATTCGGTTATATTCAGAGGGAGATAAGGCGCAATATTAATAGTAGATAGCTTTAGCGTCAAGAGCTTGTCTCTTGGTAATTTCAGCTTGTGTTGTTTTGTCAGCATCAACAACTTATTTTCCTCTGTCTAAGGTTGATGTTGCTTTAGGATTAATCCATTTTTCAACAACATCCCACTCCAGGGATCTCTCGATCTCAAAAATGCCTTCATCTTGTTCTTCCACATATTGTACTCCTTCCCATCGAAGTAAGGAGATCTGGTGTTGCTCTGACCATCAACCAGTCCTAGAGCCAAAATACTAACCATAGAAGATCTTTAGCTTAGAAGTAAAACACTTCAATAATTAAGCACACAAGCTTTGATACCAATTATAAGTGCTAGTATGAACACCTAGAGGGGGTGAATAGGTGTGAAGACAATATTTCGCAAGGAACAGTAGAAATATTTTGCTTCTAAAACTGAGTTTGAAGAACAACAGACTTTGAGTGAGTTCAGATTTTAGCAGTTAAATAGAACTATGAACAAAATAAAGTAGTTCAGAGAAGAGAATAAGAACATAGAATTTATAGTGGTTCAGCTTAGGTCAAGCCTACGTCCACTCTCCAGGCTGACAACCACTTGGCTGGATTCCACTAAGAATCAAAAGAGAATTTACAATATTGCGATCTCGACGTCACATTGAAGAGTCTCTACTGCTCTCTCACGAAGTCGTACTATGAGTCTCTCTCTTTTGTGTACAACTTTAAGCTTGGTATTTGGAGTAACAAGAAAATGGAAAGTTTCAGACTTTGAAATTTCTCTTTCACGCACTTTGTCGAATAACTAGAGAGTCCACCTTAAATACTCCTTCATGCATTCTCGACTGTTGGCACTTTCCAAATGAATTCTTCCAATCAACCCGTTGGACAGAATCAATCAAGGAGATCTCGAGCCGTTTGAAGATTGTGATGAAAGCCTGTCAATCCTATTTGCCTATACAATCAGGATCTTGGTTTCCATAAGTAGATTCTTTCCATATTTACTTGCAATCTGAAGAGGTTTGATATATCTAATTGATTCCAATAAAGATAATTAATCACGTAAGTGATATTTCCATCTAGAGTGCCATATATAACATGTACAAACCAAACTCTTGAAGTAAGAAGGATAATCTCGCGTATGGATAAGTCTTCATTCTTCACTTGCATTCAGTATGGAATTTGTCAAAGTGGGCAGACTTCTGATGTAGAACATACTTTGACACTAAAGTCTGGCAATCTTCACACTTTGACACAGAAGTCTAGAAATCTTCATAATAGACTTTGGATAAGTTTTGTCAACTTCAAAACATCAAAGGAGTTTTCTCCAACACTCTCCCTCCGTCGGAGCCCAACAACAATCAAGATCTCAACCTTGCTTGTCGCTACCATGGACAACGCTTTGTTTCAGATCTGGAAGTTGGCCATCGAGGAGACAAAGACAAAGACGAATAGAGGGAATCACAAGCAAATTTTGAATTTTGAGTCAACTTTAGAATCCAAGTTTGGATTTCCTTTTTTTTTCCTATTGTGGCAATGAGCTACAACTGAAAGAAGGAGATCATCAGCATTCAAGCTTTTGGTTTCCTATTTAGTGTCTCAAAAGATTTTTCCCCACATTATTTTTTTCTCAAGAGACTTCTATTTTTTCTAGATTTTTGGCCAATGGCTTAGGCCAAAAACGGTTAAGATGAAAACAAAGATCACGGAGATGGAGGATTCGTTCTTGTGAAGACAAAGCTAACAACAAGGACGACGGAGGGGTGGTCTGGTTTGGACACACAACAGTGTTGACTTGGACGGGTGTTGGCGGTGGACATGCGTTGGTCAAGCCTAGAGGTGACTCTGGCAGGAGGAGGATGAAGAGAGGAAAGATTGATGAGTAGATTTTCAATGTTTTCACTTTATTATTTTTATTACTTTTTTTAACTTTTTCATATATTTACATTTTGACTGCTCACGTATTGAAAATTTATAAAATTGACCCCATGAGTATCAACATCACATGTTAAAATTCTGAACTCGCGTGTTGAAGCATGTCGGAGAGCGTTAACCATGTGTCTGATTTTCCAACACTTGTTGACCGAGTATCAGAACCTATTGGAGCGTGTTGAACACGTGTTAGACTGTCAGACATGACAGAAAGCTTTCGAAGAGTATCAATGCTTCTTAGGATACAGCAAATTATGAAGGCATTCTCTGTACATACTTATGTTTTAGGCCTAAACATGCCCATCAAAATGAGCCATATATCCATTTCTTAACCTACAGTTAATGGACCAAGTTGTTGTGTCGGTTAGCAAATATTCAATGTATGGGTGGGTTTTAGAATGGTTAAGCCGAAAAAAAAATGAATTTAAATGGATTCACAACTTATTTAAACCTAACTAATTTCTATGAGTTTGTTTTGGGTCTCTCTCTCTCTCTCTCTCTCTCTCTCTCTCTCTCTCTCTCTCTCTCTCTCTCTCTCTCTCTCACTTGATCGCCCTCGCTCATTCTATGCTTTTACCTCAGTACGAACATGGGCTTTCCTAGATCGGTTTAATAAATATGGAAGTGTTCTAACCATATGGGTCGAGTTGGATTTGTTGGGTCATGTATGGATCAATAAATTTGTGTTTGGAAATGGATTATTTTGAATTAGACCATTTTTGACTCGACCCACCTATTTAATGAGTTTAGGTGTAAAACACAAATTGTGAGAAGTAAATGAAAGTAGCACTTTCATGAGCAAAGTGCATTTTGAATGTGAATTGCACATGTTGTCTTTTATGATGATATGATACATGACTCTGAGTTTTTGAGCTCTATTTGTTTTCGTAGAAAATGAATGACTTAAAAAAATATTTTTCAAAAAATACTCGCTTGTATTGCTTAAAAAAATGAATAAATAAAAAATATTTTCATCAACTACAAAAATGTTTGATATAAATTATTATCAATAATGAAAATATTTCAATTGACTAATTAATTAAAGAGACACAAACGACTATTTTTAAGATTTTTTCTTTTTAATCTTCAACTTTTCATGAAATAAACATAACCTTAGTTCAAACATGAACGAAATTAATGTGAAGATGTTTTAGAATGAGAACTCAAAAGTTGCACTGATTCTCGTTTCTGGTTTTAAAGTATGACCAGCCAAAATGAGGAATTCATTCATATGGATTGGCTTCCTAATATCCTCTAAAAAACATCTTTTGGAAGGCTAAATCGAGTCGAATAACTATTCTTAAACTCGGTTTTGCTTTACAATGCCGGTCATTGCTCATCGACAATCAACTTACTTGAATTTGCCTATAAACATGCCTTCGTGTGTGCGTGTGTGCACAAAATCATTTTAATCATAAGGATGGCTAAGAAGAGACCTAATAATGCTCTTAAAATGAGCCATTGGCTCTTGATTTCGTATCATAACGACAAAGTGCCACAACATTTATGAACATCTCTAATCGGTCCTCTCCCTCATCTTCATTTGTTTATTTTGTTTTAGGTAAAAGAATTATTAGAATACAATAAGAAAAAAAGATGATAAGTATATTGGAAGTCCTAAAACTTACTGGCAAAGTACAATTTAGTCATAAAACTTGTTATGAAAGTACAATCAAGTCCTAAAATTTATTAAATTGGTTAAATTAAGTCTTTCCGTTGATAATACATTTTGAAAGTTTTAGAACTCAATTACACTTTCGCGATAGATTTTAGGACTTAGTCACACTTTTTGAAAGTTTTAGGACTTGATTGTACTTTCGTGAGAAATTTTAGAACTTAATCACACTTTTTGAAAGTTTTAGAATTCAACTTCTCTTTCATGACAGGTTTTAGGACTTTTTTCCGTTGATAATACATTTTGAAAGTTTTAGAACTCAATTACACTTTCGTGATAGATTTTAGGACTTAGTCACACTTTTTGAAAGTTTTAGGACTTGATTGTACTTTCATGAGAAATTTTAGAACTTAATCACACTTTTTGAAGGTTTTAGAATTCATCTTCTCTTTCATGATAGGTTTTAGGATTTTTGTGCACTTATTCCCCCCCCCCACCCACAAAAAAAAAGTAGAAGGTAGTTTAATAACCACACAGACACAGACACAGACACACACACACACACACACAGACACACACACACACACACACACACACACATTAATCAAAAAACTAAACAAATAATTAAGTAATTGCGATGGAATTATATATACACACCTAGAACACCGAACTAGACCAATACTCAATCATTACACTATATTGGAATTGGGAACCCGGGTGAGCGATTGTACACCTAGAACCCCGAACTGGACCAATACTCAATCATTCCACTAAATTGGAATTGGGAACAAACTGGTTCCCATGAGAATTGGATCCGATCTAATTCTAGGTGGTCTAGATGGTTCCCAATGTCTTTACCTACGTCTAGAAGAAATTACTTTCATCCTCTAGAGCCACCTCTCAACTTGAAATCCACTCCTCATGGACTGTCGCCACGTCCCCATTCAAGCCAACACGGCTTTTTCTTCCTCTATGCGCCTGTTTGTCATCGGCTCGGTGCATCTCTTTGCTTTCAGTGGTTTCATCTTCCTCTATTAATCTTCGGCATCTTCTTCCCAAGCCTAAGCTCATCCATGGCCAACCTTCGCACGATTTATGAACAAGCCACCGTCCACAAACCCAAAAATCTCTGGCGATCATAGAGCAGCGACAGCCATGGACTTGCCAAAAATGAAGGGCTAAACCTGTGAAATCAAATGAAGAAGAGAACTACCCCACAAAGAATCATTAAAAAAAAAAAAAAATGTCGGGGTAGTCTTCTTCGTGGGTCATTACAGGACTCTTCTCTCTCTTGCCTCTCACTTTGACCTTTCATCTCTAGAAGATTATCCCCAGAAAGAATCGCAAACAAAAATTGGATGGTGACACTCTCCCTTTCACCTATCATTGAACTACAAGCATTAACCCAAGAAAAATCGTTAAAAAAAAGAAGGAAAAATTGGTCCTTTTGTGAATCTCTTTTAGAATTAAAAAAAAAAAAATGATTGCGTGACAGTCTTTAATGTATCTTGAGAATTACAGTCTATTTTGTACCATAAAAAACCAAATCACAAATAATTATAAAATATTATGGGACCTACTTTTCAAAAATTTGTAACTTATAATAAATTATTATTTTCATAGTATTTCAAGGATGGTTATACTAGTAAAGCCGAAATAAAATTCAAAAGATCAACCAAAGAAAACCCCATAAGATAATTGGAAAACAATAGTGGAGGGGGCGACCCAAAACACAAGAAAAAGGAAACACCGGAAGACCAAAAAATTACTCCTTTTGTCCATGGAGGTCTGCTGGTTGTGGAAGGAGGAATAAGTGAGTAATGGTAGGTTAGGTCGAGATCCCAACTGTGATTGAGCTTTGACGAAGGGAAGGAACTCACTGCTAGCATGGCAACAATGACAGAGTTCGGAGTTCATGATATAGACTAGCTTGGAGCTCCTTAGCAAAACAAGGTTCGAGAAAAATAAAAATTCAGGACAAGAACTCTCGAAGTATGACCAAAAGAAAAGGAAATCACTAAATTCGTTACAGAAAATGTGAGAGATAAGTCACAAGCCAATAACATAGATCAAAAGAGATAACTTGAAAGCGATGCTTGCAAGAGGCGGAAAGAAGGTAAAAAATTATAACTTTTAAGTATGTGGGGGCAACGGAATGACGCCAACAAGAAGATGGACGTTCTATCCTCACTCATGGAAAGATCAGAATTTATAAGTGAGAAACTTGAGAGTAATAATTTTTTTCTTTCCCCTTTATTTTTATTATTTTCATTATTTTTTCATATATTTACATTTTGACCCCTCAATTATTGAAAATTTTTAAAATTGACCCCGTGCGTATCGAAATCATGTGTTGAAATTTCGAACTCGCATGTCAGAGCGTGTCAAAAAGAGTTGATCACATGTTGGATTTTCCGACACTTGTTGACCACGTGTCAAAACGTGTCGGAACGTGTCGGAGTGTCGAACACGATACAAAAGCTTCCAAAGAGTGTCGGTGCTTCTTATGTTGCAATGGGCGGTGGCTGTAACTGATATGAGTGGCTAGAGAAATGGCTATGACGGAGGCACAAGAAAAAAAAAGTCAGATTTTTAATTTGTTTTATTTGATTCCACATCGAAATATATGTGTCAAGTGATAATTGGGTGGAGGCAAAAGCAAATGTATGCGACGGGAGATGATGGCCCAATGAGAAGAAACCATTGAATATTTTTTTCCCTTGCACAGGAAATTCGCAGTTTACTTCGTTCCCTCAACTTTTTCAATTACTTTTGCAATGCATCTTTCTGTCGGAATAAATAGTTTCGTTATTGCAAGGGTACAGATTAAAGATTAAAGGCGCTTGTTGATAATGTTTCTCGCATTTCTCCTGTTTTCTTGATGTTCCCATGTGAATTTGCTGAGACTCAGGTACATGCGGGGGCGATGGCATTAGCTAGGCGATTCATTTGCTCGTTTACCGTGATAGATTGCATGGGATGCGTTCCATCCCTCGCTAGACGCCACCCTCCAAGGGCTTGGATGCGCTGCACCTCCGATCATAGCTCTTCTGTTTAAACTAGATGAAATATGCATTCTATGGATGTCAATGGTTCATTTCGGTTGGAATTTCTGTAAGATCTTAACCAAATTGAACTACAAAGGACATGTGCTTATTATGAACTGAACTGAGACACAATCTAAAAATATTCGAACCAAAATTATGGTTCGGTGTTTTCTCCCTTTTTTTTTTTTCCTTTTTACTTTCTTCAGTTCTCATGAAACTCCTATGACATTTCCTTCTCTCTCCTCCCTTTCTGAAACCACTCTCTGAAAAACTGTCCCCTTTCTCTGTCCTCCTTTACTCTCTATCATTAGCCATGCTCTAGCCATCGTTCCTTGCACCAAATGTCCCACCTCTGAGCTCAACAGCAAGAACTGAGTGACCTGGTTGCACCTTTCTCTTTCCTCTTCCATTTTCGACCTAAGATCCGGGCTGGCGCGACCTGTCATCACCGGATCCACCTAGATTCGAGCCCCAGATTCTCAAATCTAAAGCTCGGTCGAGCTCCATCGGAGGTAAGCCTCGATCCTCACCTGTTTGGTCCACTGAGATCACGAGCAAACACTATGTAGCAGAAAAATTGCTGAGAACTTCAACTCAATGCATGGTTGAAGATTTTCTTCGGCGTTTACTTCATTGAATCAGAGAATCGACACCGAGTTTCTAGGATTTTACCTCTGATCTGCAATCTCAATTGAAGATGGGAAATTTTAGTTTTTGCATTGTGTTCTTTTAGGTATTGTTTTGGTATTCAGTGATGGCTTTGGTCTGGGTTTGAACCTCGCGAATGATGGGAGTGGTGAGAGGGGCTTTTAACTTTTTCAGTTTGGTTCGGTTAAACCTAACTGAAATAATCCAAACCAAAAAAAGAAAAAGAAAAAAGAATGGTTATTTTCCATTACCCGAACCGAAATCCGAACAAATCGAAAATGTACGAAATTTCAGTTCAATTCGGTTTTTGGCACTCCCAATGTGCATATGTTCTAGTGAAACGAAACCATAATGGAAAGGTTTAATAATCATGCTAAGTCATTCGATTGCCCAAGTATTGTCCATATGAAACAAGATGCGGGCTCATTCATCTAGAAATGGACAAAAGAATGCTTCAAGTGCCATAACATGGCACAAAGGGACACTTAAGTGCCATAACTTATAAAAGGTACACTTAAGTGCCACATTTTAAGAAAAGTGGGACATCTGAGTGCCACCTCCGGCGAAGCCAGGCGGAAATCATACATGGCAATAAAATATTAATATTTCTCACCGAGGTGGCTCGCCGAAGAGCTGAATCAACTCTAATTCACCTCAAACGACGTCGTTTCGGGTGTTGGCCAAAATAGAGCCCTTAAATCGGCCAAAACGACGTTGTTTTGGCATAATTTGAATTTTAATATAATATAAAAATTAATTAAATTAAATTTAAAACAAAATAATAATATAATTATATTTATTAAAAAAAAACGGAGGAGGAGGAAGGCAGCCGGCGGTTAAGGGCTGAGCTCTCGCTACCGCCGCCTCCCCGCCATCGCCGGAAGGTGGGGGAGGGTCGACCGGGGCCGCCGAGCCCTGGCCGAGGGTCAGCGGCCCTAGCCGACCGGCGGCGAGGGCCTGTGTGCCCTCGCCCAGCGGGCCAACCCTCCCCCCTTCGTCTCCGGCCCTTGCCGGCGGTGGCAGGGAGGCGGCGGCGGGCCCTCGCCACCCCCTTTTTTTTTAAAATTTTTAAAAATTGTATTTTTTTATAAATGTTTTAAATAAATTGAATTTAATTATTTTTTATATTAATTTTTTACCACGTCGCACCAAAACGACGCCGTTTTGAACATGCTTCGCTGGAAAATTGACAAGTCAGCATTTTGGCCGGATTAGCACTCAAGTGATTCATTTTGCTCCGATTTTGGCACTTAAGTGTACCTTTCGTAAGTTATAGCATTTAAGTGTCCCTTTCTGTCAAGTTATGGCACTCTAGGGATTCGCGTCTCTCCTAGAAATGTGTAGAGGTCCCCTGCGGCGTGAAAAAATATTTTTGAAAAGAAGTCCTTTTAAAAAGCCTGATATTGTTGGATGGGCCCAAAATTGTAGCGGATGTACCAAGGTCCAATACAATTCATAAAAAAGGAAAAAACATGCCTCACTTGTTTTGAGCGAGCTTAGATACTATCTTTAAATTTTATCAAAAAAATGTGTTTCGCATCAAATTGGAGGCGGTACAATTTGAGGAGCCTTTCTCGAGAAGGCCATATGGTTTTACAAATCATGGATAGACCGGTTGCAATCTTCATTTTGATTTTTTCAGATTTTTAAGAAACAAAAAATTAAAAAAAAAATCATTTCAGTTTGAGTGATATAGACTGGAAATCGGACTGAAATTCGTCAATTCCAATTTGATGGAACCAGAAATTAGAGCAGTACCCCAGGGAAACGCGCATAATTACTGGTTTGGTAAGTTCATTTTGCTCATCCCAAGTTTCAAGCATTAGTTGTCGAAGAAGGAGGGCATGATAACCTAAATTTTGAAGAAAAAGATGTTAAGAATCATGTTACAAAGTACAAAAGGTTGAAATTGGCAGAAGGAGATGGGCAAGCACTTTGCAATTATTTTGCAACCATGTAGTTGAAAATTTCAAATTTTTATTATGTGTATGATTTGGGAGATAAATAGAGAATGCATAATGTTTTTTGAACAGACAAAATCAAGAAAGGCATTCAAATATTTCAAAGTTGTAGTCACATTTTATACCACTCATTTAACAAATAAATATGGCATGCAATTTGTCGCTGTCAACCATCATGATCAATTAGTTTTGTTAAGATGTGGTTTGCTTGCAGATGAGACAACAAGCTCTTTCATCTAGGTGTTTAAGGCTTGGCTTGATTGCATGTTAGGGAACTCCCCTCAAGTTATTATTATTGACCAGTGTAAAGCAATGCAGAATACAATTTCTGAAGAATTTCTGCTTGTGGATGATAGCCTATGTTTATGGCATATAATGGAAAAATTGCTACAAAAAGTAGATGGTCATCCTCAATATAAGGGTATAAAGTTGGCAATAGAAAGAGTAGTTTGCGACTCACAATATATGTGAGTGACTTTGAGATTGCTCGAAAAGAACCGATTGATGCTCATAGACTCCGTTATAATGACTCGCTTTGAACATTGTATGAGGAATGGGAAAAATGGATGCTAGTATATTTGAAAAATACTTTTTGTGCAAGCACGTCTACTACTTAAAGAAGTGAGACTATGAATGATTTTTTTTTTTTATGGATATGTACATAGACAAACATATTTAAGTGATTTTGTCTCCAAATATGAGCTCGCACCCAAAGACAAGTATCAAAAGGAAGCCTGTGCCGATTTTGATTCTAGAGAATTGAAATCTTGGTTGAAAACCAATTGTTATTATGAGAAGCAACCCTCCTCCATAGATAACCATAGCATCTTTAAAAAGTTTCAATTTGAAGTAGAGACGTTGCTAAAATGTTTTAACGTAACTCAAGTGCACAAAGATGGAGAAGCATCAACTTTCAAAGTAAAACAGCCTCAAGGTGATCATAATAATGGTAACTCCATAATTGTTGAATTTGAGGTTTTGTATTGTAGTAAGGAAACTGAAATTCATTGTGTTTGTGGGGTGTTTACTTTTAAGGGCTATCTTTGTAGACATGCACTATGTGATCTTTATCACATCGGGGCAAATGAGATACTGAGCAATTTCATATTACCTCGATGGAGAAAGGATTTCCAATGTTTGTACCTTTTAACTTCATATCTAAAAGTGTCAATTTTGACAATCCAAACGAATGGTATGATCACTTATTTAATTGTGCTATTTAGTACGTACAAGAAGGTTCAAGAAAAAGATTCAGATTGCGAATTGGGCTAAAGAGGACCCAATCAATTTCTATGAGAATGATATTTATACCATCCAGAAAATCAATCCAATCCAAGGAAAGAAACCCAATCAATTTCTATGAGAATGATATTTATACCATCCAGAAAATCAATCCAATCCAAGGAAAGAAACCCAATCATCCAAGAGAAAATCAATTCAAGAATCCAATTGAGAAACCTAAATGCAAAGGATCTACAGGTAGATTTATCTATTTTGCATCAAAGATACATTGTTATTCTTGTTTCTATTAAACAATAGAGTTTAAAGCTTAAAAACTTTTTCATTGATGATTTTAGTTAACATGACATAATTTTCTCGTATATTTGTTTTCAACTTGATGGTAGTTTGTTAGATTAATGCATTTCAACTTTCTTGTAGAAGAAAACAATTCCTAGTCACTTGATGCGCATTCACTTGATGCGCATTGGCTCTCGAGTTAATCCGAATTGCACGGTTTGGTGTTTCTAAATTATTTTTCAATAATTATGTAGAATTCTTTAGAAATATATGTCTTAGCATCTACCGGTTGAATTAACCAATATAATCTACCAAAATGTGGGTAGAAGGAATTTCATTGATTTCACTCAACTGGAATTCTATACAGATGAGTCACTGTTTCTTTTCTCAAAATTTGATTTGCAATAAAGAAAGAATTGAAGGTTTTCAATCATGCCGATGCTTGTTATTATTTTGTTTTGAAATAAAATACCTTATTATAAATTGATTTTTTATCTGTAAGAAACGGTACAGGGTTAGGTTCCTCGTGGTCATGTGGAATCTTTTCAATGAACCAAACATTGGAGCTATGTTAGGTAAAATTAGTACAAAAATCGAACGAAATTCATTTTTTCAACTTTAGCTTGCTTTAACTCACGTGATCCTATGATTCATTTGTAATGTTTTAGAACCATCTTCACTAACGCGATATGGATTAATGGGGTAAAAAATTTTCTCTACTAATTTAATATTCTTATTTCAATCTTTTATTTGCCACATTTATTTTATATATAATTGATATCATTGGCTTTAATTTTAGGTCACTAAAGAGTCATTCTAGAGCAATTTGATTTGAGAAAAATGAACAAGAAGCCATTTCATTGCACAATGAATTTGTGAATTGTTGCAAAGCCAATGTTGCAAGTGTTTTTTCATCTTCTAAGTTTAATAGATCCATATAATAATATTAACGATCTTTTTTGAGTAGGTGGTAAAAATTTTCTACTTGTGATTATTTATATTTTGATATCTAACTTATTTTTTCATTCTTCATATATTGATTATGTGGGCTCTCTTATGACTTTGTTTCTCAACTTAATCTGCCGAACAGTTCGGGCCAAATCCTAAAGAAAGCTAAAAAGCGCTGTTTGATGAGCCTGCGTAGTATTAGGTAGTTGGTCAGGTAAAGGCCGACCAAGCCAATCTTTTGTTCCAAAATTGTTGGATTTAGTGGCGGAGTTGGGTCTAACGTGTACCGTAATAGGCGTAGAACCTGGTGGTCCCACAATTGACTGCCCCGGGGGTATGCTTTTCCTAACAAAGGAGGGTTAGATTCAGGTGATTGCAATAAGAAAACATAGAAGTAAACAAGAAAAAAACGGAAACATGGATTCAAAAAATTGAAACCGATTCAAGAAGTATGGGAGTGGCTAGCATCCTCGACAAAATGATGATGAGATGGTCAAAGGTCAGCCACAATTTTTTTTTCTAAGGAAATTGGTAGACTTCCTAAACCCTTTCCCTAACGGTTGGGCCCTCTTATGCTAGCCATAATTTTCTTCATATTCAAGAAAATTGATTCTGTGGGCCCTCGTATGATTGTGTTTCTCAACTTAAGCTTGCAATAAGAAAACATAAAATAAAAAAAGAAAAAGAAAAAAGGGAAATATAGATTCAAAAAATTGAAACCGATTCAAGAAGTTTGGGAGTGGCTAGCATCATCTACAAAATGATGGTGAGATGGTCAAAGGCCAGCCACAAATTTTTTTAAAGCAAATCAGTAGACTTCCTAAACCATTTTCCTAATGGTTGGGCCCTCTTATGCTAGCCATAATTTTCTTCATATTCAAGAAAATTGATTCTGTGGGCCCTCGTATGATTTGTTTCTCAACTTAAGCTTGCAATAAGGAAACATAAAATAAAAAAAGAAAAAGAAAAAAGGGAAATATAGATTCAAAAAATTGAAACCGATTCAAGAAGTTTGGGAGTGGCTAGCATCCTCTACAAAATGACGGTGAGATGGTCAAAGGCCAGCCACAAATTTTTTTTAAGCAAATCAGTAGACTACCTAAACCATTTTTCTAACGGTTGGGCCCTCTTATGCTAGCCATAATTTTCTTCATATTCAAGAAAATTGATTTTGTGGGCCCTCGTATGATTTTGTTTCTCAACTTAAGCTTGCAATAAGGAAACATAAAATTAAAAAAGAAAAAGAAAAAAGGGAAATATAGATTCAAAAAATTGAAACCGATTCAAGAACTTGGGAGTGGCTAGCATCCTCTACAAAATGATGGTGAGATGGTCAAAGGCCAGCCACAAATTTTTTTTAAGCAAATCAGTAGACTTCCTAAACCGTTTTCCTAACGGTTTGGTAAATAATCCGAGCACAGTTTTAATCTTATAATAACTCAACAAAATTTCCTTCGCTTAGTGTCATGATTATCCCACGCCAAAGTAGAAAAGATGCTTGCTGAGTTTGAACCTACTCTATTTGGAATCTAAGCTCTTCATATAATACTCTAGTCCTCCTTTACCAGCTGTAGCAACTTCCTGATATCACTGATATCACCATGGCATTGAAATAAGTAGTGTTTGTACTGATTTTGCTTTCGATCTATAGGTGTAGAGCTACAAATATACCAAAAGATGATGACATCGAATTGGAAGAGCAACTCAAGCTTCTAAACAAGCCGCCAGTCGAGACATTCCTAGTAATGGGTTAGAAATCCAGCGAAATTGTTTCATTTTTCTAGACCATTTCCTGCTAACAATAGTAGTCGCTTATTTTTTATTTTTATTTTTTGGCATGGAGACCGAGGAAGGAGATACTATTGATTGTGTCGATATTGATAAACAACTGGCGCTCGATCATCCTTTACTAAAAAATCACAAAGTTCAGGTTAATAGTATTCCACTATTCATTCGTTTACTTGCCGGATGGATTGTTGAAAAATGCACATAAGTAAAAATTTTTATTATGTGTTAACTACATGCTCTTTTTTTTTTTTTTTGTGTATTTTTTGTTTAATAGAGAAAATCCAATTTACCTGTTGGGTCCTTCTCCAAAACTTCCTACGGTACAAAGTATGTGCAATTTCGCTTGAGAAAACCTTGTCCGATTGGAACAGTTCCCTTTCAGCGAATCAAAAAAGAAGATTTGATAAGGATAAGGTCCCTTGCTAAAATGCCTTTGAATATGTTCGGAGCTCCTCTCGATGTACATGTACTCTCTCTCTCTCTCTCTCTCTCTCTCTCTCTCTCTCTCTCTCTCTCTCTCTCTCTCTCTCTCTCTCTCTCTCTCTCATATATGATCAATCCAATATGTATATTTTTCAGCATGTAACCATACGGTTCGATCAACCTGATGTCATAAAGTATGGTGGTAGCGCATATATCTCTGTTCACAACTTAACTGTAGCTCAAGGTCAATATAGTGAGCATAACATATGGATTTCAACTGGACCATTGGATCAACTCAGCATGGTTGCAGCCGGTTGGCAGGTAAGTACATCTTATTGTACATAATTAAATTTTGAAGGAGGATTTCAGCCTTACTTTTTCAAAGTTCTACAGATGTCCATATGTGCTGTTTAAATTATGATGTATAATCAAAAAGTATCATAATTACTGGTTAATACTCAATATATAGTTCCATAAATCTTCCATATTTTGAATGTAAATTTTAATCCTTTTTAATATACACTTGTGTGAATGATTTGGATTTGCAAAGGTTTTCTTTTTTCTTTTTACGCAATTAAATTTTTTGTCACTCTTTCCTAGTATCACAAAGACAAGCATTTTATTTAAGGTATTGGTCAGCTATCGCATGAATGTAGCGACGTATGGTTTGCATTTTCAATTGAAATTATATGTTGTTGTATTAGGTCAATCCTGAAGTAGGCGGCGATAATCTTACTCGACTAATTACATATTGGACGGTATATCTTCAAGTTCTTTACAACCTTCAATAAATTCGTAAATCAAATATCTTTTTTTCGTTTATATAGCTAGCATTATCCTAATTTATCTTGAAATTAAAGCATTATTGGTACTAGGGAAATGGTTGGCGCAATGGGTGCTACAACACAATCTGCCCAGGTTTTGTACAGGTGGACAGAACCGTAACTCGCAATTATCCAATTCCAACACTTTCTCAAGTTGGTGGACCCATATATGAACTCAAAATTGATATTTCCCAGGTGATTTCAGTCCTATACATGATCAAGAGACTCGACTATAACTCAATAAATGATAACCTGAACGTGTACTTATGATTGCTTCCACTGTTGTTGCCGACGTCGTCGCAGGATAGGGTGACTGGGAATTGATGGCTGCGCGTTCATGACCCGCCGATCGAGGTGGGCTATTGGCCGAAGGCGTTATTCAAATTTTTACAGGATGGCACGTCCACCGTGGCGTGGGGAGGAATCGGTAAAGAAAGCGAGGATGGGAATTGCCCGGCCATGGGCAATGGTGAGTTGCCGAATAAGGATTACCAAAAAGCGGCTTATTTCAGACAAGTCCAATGGAGGAATGCAGATGGATCGAGCCTTGCTCCTTACAAAGGGATGCTCAAGGATGTGGAAGGACCACCCAGTTGTTATGGTCTGCTGAGTCTGGATTATAGGTCAGATCCGTGGGATTATTCCTTCTCGTTCGGAGGTCCCGGAGGATACTGCAAAGCATGAAGGCATTCTCTCGACATACGCATGTTCTAGGTCTAAATAGACCCATTGAAGTGGGTCATATGTCATTTTCTCAACCCATATTTAATTAATGGACTTGTTATGTGGGTTAGTAAATATTCAATAAATGAGTTGAGTTTAGTCAATAATCTAATCTGAACTGACGCATTTAACCCGTTTTGACCTATTTATATCCGGTGCAAATTTAGCAACTTATATTGGACCTAAAATTCACCTTTAACTGCTTCCTCTTTAACTTGCTGCTTTTTGAATTCCATAAATCGACTTGTCAAATTAGTGAGAGTATTATGAACAGAAATCATAAAACCGATTCAGAATTTGGTTTGCCGGGGCCACTTGACTTTCATTTAATCTTCAAATTCCCATTTAAAATTCCGTATAAATTCTTAAGCACCGATAGCATTGACCGATCTAAAAAAAATAAAAATAAAAAATGCACGACTCTTCGAATTCCACGTGGGCAGCTGCCTCAAGCTCAGATTCTCCCTACGTGTCAGTCCGTCATTGGGCGCACGGATATCCAAGCCTTATCAGTCGCTTATGCAATCCCCAAAGCCCACAGATCAATCTGACCATAGGAAAGAAAAGACCACCTTTGCGGGTCCCGCGACATTTCCCCCAGCTCTCTCCACCGTCCGATTTCCTCCAGTCAAATCCGACAGTCCAAAAGCCCTCAACGGCCCTTCTCTCTCTCTCTCTCTCTCTCTCCTTTCCCTCTCGCTCTAAAAAACGAACGGTCAACCCGGCCACGGAGAAGCGACGGTGAGCGAGCGAGCGAGCGAGCGAGCCGAGCCGAGCTATGCACTCCGGCTCGGAGCCCCGAAGAGACGACCGCGACCCGAGACGGAGCACCTGACGAGCCCCGCCGTAGCCGCCGGACATGGAGCTGTCTCTGCCTTCGCTGTCCCGGGGAACTTCCGCGGCCTCGCTGGCGTCCTCCTCCGGCAGAGCCGCGGCGAAGCCGCTCTACGACCACGGCGGCAGGGGGAGGTGGGGGAGGAGGAGGATGAGGCGCGCGGGCTTCGGCGGAGCTGCCGGGCCTCTACCTCAGGTGCGGTGCGTCAAGTCGTCCGCCGAGAGGAACGGCGGCGGAATCGATGCGAGCCGGGAGAGGGAGGGCGCGGGAGGGGGAGGGGGACGCTTCGCGGGCCCCGCCATGGAGGTGACCACATTCGACCGCGGCTTCGGCGATTCGGAGTTCCCGATTTGGGAGAAGATCGGCGCCGTCGTGCGGCTCAGCTACGGAATCGGTCCGTCCGGTTGCTTTCCTCATCGTTCTCTTTCCCGTCGCTCTTGTTTATCATTTGCCTTCTATCCGTCCCTCAGTTAGTTCCGTGCTCGATGATGAACAGCGAAGATTTGCAAGACTTTTAGTCGATGAATTCGAGATTTTGGTCTCAGTAGAAGTAGCTGAATCGTAGAAATCCGAAAGTCAACTTAGGTAGTGTCTTGTCCGTGGAAAAGTTGGCCCTGAGAGTTGGTCCGGCTGCGTAAACTTTTGGTGGAATGTTTTTCTCCCCCTTGCACGGGAAATTTGCTATTCTCTCTGTTCCCTCGACTCTTTTTTAGGCTACTTTCGGAAAGCATCTGCGTTTATGTAGCGATGATTGGTTTAGTTCTCTCAAGGGTACAGAGTAAAAGCCTAAAGGCGCTTTTTCTCGATGATGGGTCTCGCTTTTTTCCTGATTTATTGATGTTCCCACGTGGAATTTGCTGTTTCAGGTATATACGGGGCAATGGCGTTGGCCGGGCGATTCATCTGCTCGTTCACCGGGATAGATTGCGCGGGAGGGTTCCATCCTTCGCTAGACGCGATCGTTGAAGGGCTTGGATACGCCACGCCTCCGATCATGGCTCTTCTGTTTATTCTAGATGTATGTGCATTCTAGTAGTAAATTGCATCAATTCATGTTTTAGATGAATTTGATTTTCGCAGTACTAAAAATTTCTAATTTTGTGCATGAGGTGGAACTTTGGGAAATTTGGAAGCTTTAGTTTTCATTAGCAAATGCTAGCTTTAGATGCATGCTTTGAGTTTGGGGACTTTGTGTTCACAAGGTAATATTGTTCTTCCAGGACGAAGTAGTGAAGTTGTCACCTCATGCTCGGGCTATAAGAGACGTGGAAGATGAAGAGCTCTGGAGCTTCTTTTATGGGATGTCGCCGTGGCAGGTAAAGTCATCTTGCCTTAATGCCTGCTTTGTCTTGTGTTTTTTCGTGTTTTCGAACTTGGTTAACTTTTGAAGTAAAGTAAGGAACTTTTCTAGTCTGATTTATCTTGAATTCTTGATTTTGCAGTTCATACTAATTGTTGCTGCTAGCTCAATTGGGGAGGAGCTTTTCTACAGAGCTGCAATTCAGGTATGTTCATATGGGAAAATGCCATTTAGGCTTTACATATGGATTTAATTGGATATTCTCTAGCTCTTTCTGTCAATATATTTTGTCTTGGAGATTGACGATGTGTTGAACCTTCCACTACGCATTAAAGATTAGTATTGATAAACATGGTTCGTATTCTTTGACAAAGAAGAGGCGGCTGATTCTTTTATCGTAACCGTGAAATTGTCATTGGTGTAATCCACAACATCACATGCCACATGTTGTGATCGAATGTCTGTTTCATGTTACAGGGAGCACTCGCCGATGTGTTTTTGAGGGGCACAGATTTGGTCACTGACGCTAAAGGGATCGCTTCTCTGGTATAAGTTTCACCCTCAAAACTGTTTCCTATCTTTCTGCAGGCAACGCGTAACTCATTTCCATCTCTAATTATGCAGACTGGAGTGCTACCACCTTTTGTCCCTTTTGCTCAGGCATTTGCAGCGGTTATTACGGCTGCGCTAACGGGTTCTCTATATTATGTGGCTGCCTCCCCAAAAGGTACGTATTAGTGCCCTAGTCCTAGGAAAGCTCTGTCTTGCTTCTTTTGGTGGAAACACTGACAAACATTTTCATGCTTTTGTAGATCCCACATATGTAGTTGCTCCAGTTTTACAATCCCGCTCAGGTCGTGAAAATTTGAAAAAGCTCTTCGCAGGTGCTTACTCAGATATCATATCTTGAATATACTTAGCTGTGTTCATTTCGGTTACAATCATGCCCTCATCGGTGTATGATAGTTTGATGGGCCAGACACTGAAACATATTATGTTGTAGCAATAGACAACATGACTCGGTTGTGACATGTCACACTATTCTGATAGGCTCTCAATTTAGTTAGAAACACTGATCACATCCTGATCTCTGTTCTCTGTTTATTACTTATATGGATGTCGCAAAGCAATACATGATTATGCTGTATTCTTGATCTGGAACTTCTGGGAAAGCCAAAGTTTAACCTTTTCCTAGATGGCTACTGACATGGATTCCTCGGTCTCCTTGGTAATCCATCTTTCATTATGTGACAGCCTGGTATGAAAGGAGGCAAATGAAGAAAATCTACTCTCCTCTTCTCGAAGGACTTCTAGCTCTCTACCTTGGGTTTGAGTGGATTCAGGTAACATGCTGTTTGCCTAAAAAGCACCTATTTGAGCACTCTACTTATTTCACATGGAGCAGATGAGACTTGGAGATTGTTTTGACTTTAAATCCTGATGCCCATGTGACAGACAAACAACATCCTTGCACCTATGATAACACATGGGATTTATTCTGCCGTAATACTTGGACATGGCCTTTGGAAGATTCATGACCACCGGAGAAGACTACGCCAACGAATCCAGCAGCTCAGACAGGGAAACAATTCAAAATGAACACTGAATCAGCATAAATGTAGCTCGGCATGCATGGAACTTGTACATTACATAGAGTTTACTATTGTCTCGTCTAGTGGCAGATGTAATTTCGGTAGAATAACCTTATACATCAACAATATGTAAGAGAAATTCAAAGCTGTATACATGATATCATACGAAGCCTCTTTTTAAGGAATTACTTAGGTAGGCTGCTGGTTGCCAAGACACTATAGCATGTTTCTATTTCAAGAGTGTGCTATGATCAATGACTGCAATAGTTGTCCCAACTGAAAAAGAAGTGAGAGATTGTGGGACATATTATTAAGCAACATAATCTTATAATTCCAAGTGAAAAGATGGTGCATAAGCAATATAGGGAAGCAAAACCTTGTTTGACAACTGTCCAAATCGATTGACAAACTCTTGCGTAAATTTGTTCATCAAAAAAAGGAAAGAACCTCTTTGGGAATTTTCGTTGTCATTTGACTAAATTCTTGTAGGCGATAATCTGACAGTATGGTCTTTTTATGTCTTCATGTCGAGTGTCAATCTTCTTATTGGCTGATCATGAGAGTCAATCTTCTAATTGGCTGATGACGCTGGCGAACACACGGTAGCCTTGGCTCATATCAGAAAAGAGGCAATACTCGTTCTTTGCATGGTATGTTGCCATTAGACCTGTATTGACAAGCAAAAGCATCTAATCAGCTCTTACAATAGACTATTATTTTGCGAAAGGGAAGTAACAGTAAATAAATGAAAAAAAAGTACCAGACAGTTCTATTTTTAACTACTATAAATAAATTTGGCCAAAAGAAAGCTAAAATCTCTATTAATGATGACACATAAATATCATACCATATCCTGAAGTTTGAACGTCAAAGCCTTCATCCTACAGCATGAAAACATCTAGTTAAGTAATGAAAGGAGTACAAGAATTTAACAGGACTGCAAGAAGAGAAAAAGTAGATACCTGCAGTTCCCTGATGAGAGGCAGGGTTCCTGTTATTGAGTAAGGCTTCACATGGCCCACGACCTCTTCGGTTGCTTTGCATAATACGTGATAGCCACGGGAATTAAGATCACAAGCAACCCCAGACGATGCCTCATCAAAACTTATACTAAGTCTGCAGAAGATGGAACCATCATCGATTCAACAAAATTTCAGCATGCACAAAATCTGTCAGAAGTATGGGAACGCTGTGCGTGTGTGCATGAGAGAGAGAGAGAGAGAGAGAGAGAGAGAGACCTTCCCCTCAGGTTCTCATCAGGTAAGACATACTTTGACACCGGACCCCGTGAATCTAATTTCTCTATGTTAGCATTTATGTCATCTACATATTCCTGCAGCTTCTTCACAACATCTGTTACACTGTATAGAATATCAATCAGACTCCATCTACGAGTACCGTTGGGTGAGGGAAAGAAAAAGAGTATTCTAGAGACATAATCGCTAGAGATTTGAAGAAGGAGATTGAGAACTTTCAGTTACAGCAGCTTACTTGTAGAATGGTGTCAATCTGCAAACAGAGATTGTAAAAGGCCATTAAGTATAAATACCATCAAGAATACGCATTAAAGAAGTTCAAAGCTGCTTTCCAAACCTGACATCTCCAGAAATCATGCACTCCGCAGGAATTTGATTGATTCCACCCCCAGGATCTGCATTACAGGAAAATATGATTTAGCTGCAAATTCTAGTTTTACCTTAAATTGTAACTTGCACTGTCGTAACTTACAAGACCACTGGGTTGGTTTCATCGTTGACGGAGTAGCATATCCATAGACCTGCTCCTTGGGATGTGGAGGAAAATCATTGTAAAACCTTGTCTGAATCTCTTTCAGTGCCTCCATGGCCAGTTCCAGAGGATTTATAGCCTGTTATATCCAAGAGGACAAAAATACATCACTTATTCAAGTTTTACTATCTAAAATCATTTATCATCTGATGAAACCTCGCTATGCCTTATTGTAGCCACTAGCCAGTGTCCTTTTCTTTTGAGTCATCATCCATACTACTAAGCATTCTGTTGTTTGAATCTACTAGTGATCCACTATGAGCAGAATAACAATTGATCTATCACATGGTGCAGCAGTGAATTATGTTGATCAAGCATCTTCCTTTGGAAAGAACAAGCACAGAAAGCAGAAGCTGCAGAGTGCAGAGTGTAGTGTAAATGTAGTTTACTCAAAAAATAGAACCTCAGAATTATGTACAATGTAAACCTCAAGCAAATTTTTCATAAGGTCATTGTGAAAGATGTCAATATGATGGTATATTCAATTTAGATGGTCCAGAAACCAACAGTTGTACGTGAGGAATTTTAGATTCATACCTTATGTGCTAAACCACTGTGGAAAAGCTTTCCCGTAGCTTTGAGTTTCCAAGGAATCATACCACCAGTACCAATGCAAGGTTGTTTATCAGCAGTGTCAATCCAAAATCTGCATGGAAATCAAGGAACTGCCTAAAATTTCACAAATTTCAAATGAACATGAGCAAAAATACCATATGGCTCGCATGTATATCAGAACAGTGGAATAGATGATTCATAGATTGCTCATGCAAAGATTATCCTTCTTTCAAAGCCATAAAGATTTATCTCCATACCTTGTACTGAATCCATATATAGCAGATATACTTACAAAGGTAAGGTCCAGTCAAATTGGGGGAGAATACTTACAAAGGACCATCCTTCAGCTTATTAAGCAATCCATCTTTCACAAGAGCATCCACCCCCACGCCTGGAATGGAAGAATTTTCCTCACTAGCAATGAAAACAGCAACTACGGTTGACTTCAGGTTGGGCTTTGTCTCCCCCAACCTCTTCATAAGTTCAGTTACCAGGGCAACGTGTCCTAAACAATCCGTCGTTCCACGACCACGGAGTTTATCCCCATCGATGCTCAATGAGAAAGGATCAAACTCCTGAACAGTTGATCCTTTATACCATTATTAAATTATAGAAAATCTACATATTTCCCATAATAAAAGAGCTGATGTCAATCGCTCAAACACTACCAACCAGCTCATTTACTACTTGGGACCAGTAACTTGCCCAAGTAGATTCTGCTACAACAGAACCAATAGGCTCAAGTGTGCAGAGTAAAAGAAGCAATACAAACATTGTGCTTGCCAAAGGATGAACCCGTTCTAAATAATTCAAAATCATTCCAAATGAAATTAGAACCAGCAAAAAATTCTACCATACAAAAACAAAAAGGAAAGGAAATATCAGCTGGACAGAAGCAGCTAACTTGTAAAATCCCCGCAACGATAAAAAAGCAAACTACTAACGAGTACTTGATCACGGGCAGAAAATGCATAAAAAATCCAATTGCCAGATAATAATGAATCTAAAACGTCGTCCTCAGTCCAAATCTGATCAAATTCCTCAATACATTCAGCCAAAACCCAACAGTAACACTCAAAGACGACCGAAATTGCAACTCGAAACTCGAGCTCAATATCGTACCAAGCCACCAGGATGGACAGCAACACATTCATGTCCATTCCAACGAAAGATCGAATTTTGATCAATACCCAGAAAAACATAAAAGCCCAACCCAGTTCAGAGAACTCAAACAACGCATTGAATTGCCAAAACAGCGCAAAAACGCAATTTCCAAAAGAAGGGCTCAGAATTTGCTTATAAAAAAAAATACAGAAATCATTACCCAGGCACTAGGATCCGCCGTGACAACATCCATATGCATCCCGACGAAGGACAGGATCTTCCCGGGCACGGTCCCCGGGTACTCCACGATGAGGTTGCCCCTGTTGGGGTGGTACTTGACGTGGCTCACCACCAGGGGGCCGCCGCCGGTGGAGGTGCTGAGGGGGAGGAGGGAGTCGAGGACGTGCCTGACGATCCTGTCCTCCTGGGGGATCAAATCGGGAGGGTTGTTCTGGACGTACCGGGCCTCCCCGATGAGCTTCGAGAGGAGGGCCGTGAACGACTCCCTCTCGAGATCCCCCAGCGTCGCCTTCACGTCGGACGAAGAACCCATGATAGACACAGAAGACAGAGAGAGAGAGAGAGAGAGAGAGAGGTGGCGCCGGAGAAGATGAAACCTTGAAGGACGAGATATGAAGGAGGAGGAAGTGTCAATATGAAGCGATTCTCTTCTCTCTTTTTTTCCCCCTTTCTTAGCTTCTGTATTTCTTATTCAAGGAGCGGTTTCTTCTCAGTTTGCACCATCAGAAGTTGCAGGTCAATGGACGATTTTGCCTTACAAAGTCAACGGATTGGCTCTTCATATTTTCAATGGTAATAGATGGGGTGCAAGGAAGGAGATACCCATGTGGCAAGCTTTTTCTTTTTCGTGTGAAGAGTTGGTATCGAATGATTTCCTATTTTTGATCCGACGTAAATCAAGGAATAAGTGCTCTATCAGATATGATGAGACTCTCTTACGATCAAATCATTCCGCTTTATATTCTTAGAATTTATCCTTTATGGAATGAAAATATATTCGATCTGTCCGCTCATGAAAACGAAAAATCAACAAGTTTTTTCGTGTGAAGTATTGGAATTAAATTATTTCCTATTTTTGATTCAATGCAAATTGAAGAATGAATGCTCTATCGGGTATGATAAGATTCTCTTCTGATCAAATCATTCGACTTCACATTCTTGAGATTTATTCTTTATGAAATAAGAATATGTTCAATACGTCCGCTTGTTAAAACAAAAAATCAGTTCTAAGGATCACTCGGCATTCATGAATTGACACCATGACCCTCAAATCCATTCAATACCTATTCACACCTCGACTTTTTTAGAGTGTGTTTCGAATTTCACTTTTGCCTTTTTTTAGACTTTCCGACACTTGCAATTTGAGGTTTGTTGCTCACATGAAACTTAAAAGAAGACGAAAACAGCCTTAAAGAGAAGTGAAAGCAAATCAATATATGATCCAAAAGCTTGGGCCGGCCCATGAAGCACGTAGCCCAGTCTCATCTGAGACGGGCCCGATTCCGAGTCCGACCAAGTTGCGCTTAAGGAAATTATTTCTTCCGAGGGAAAAAAAGAAAAATTCCATATTCCCCCTCCATCGCTCTCAAATTCTCAAGGCGCCCCCTATAATTGCCTTTTGTCTCAAATAGCCCCCTTCGTAGTTGGCGAAAATGTATCAATCCATCCCCATAGCTTTTGGACGTCATAAAAATTGGACGGTGCTGAGTCACGTGCCCATCACGTGCATTTGTCCGCACCGGTTAGCGGGTATATTTTGTCCGTTTGCATTACTGGAAAATGAAATTCAATGATAACATTAAGAGAAATTGAGGAAAATAATGACAGACATGATGGTCCACCACCATCTCAGTTTGAGGAAATCCAACGCAAACAGCGATCTAGATATCATTTGACCGTTTAACTAATCGGAATTGGTGTCAACAATTGGGATGTTGCGAAATTTTCGTATCAAAAATTGAAAATTGCCCGTTAGCAGTCTACCAACTCTATGTAAATTGCTCTGAGCCAAGGTTACCTCCATAGGCCAAAACACATGGACTTAACTGGTTCATGGCGGGCCTCCAAGTGGCTGATACTCCACGCCCATGCTTACAAAACAAGTATCTTTTTTTGTGGTAGAAATTTGCTTCAAATGGGTGGTTCTCGGGCTAGAGAATGGGCAAATGCTGATTAATATGCTATTCTGCCTTTGTATGGATGATCGTGAGAAACTGAATTTCCCTTTCTGCTGGCCTTTCAAGCTCCAACGCGATGGGATGCAAAGAAGAACAGAGAGAAATCTCTAGAAGCGGAGAGAGAGAAAAACACCCTCTTCTTGAGCTCACCATGGTCGCCTTAAGCAGTGATTTTCGGTGCTGGTGTTTGCAGCGGCGGCAACTCCAGATGCGGGGAAGAAAAACCCTCGTTCTTATGTGTGTTCTCTCTCTGTTATACATACCTAGCCATGCCTTACCCAAGCACGATGGTCGAGTCGTGACGACTACCATCGCCTCTCTCTCTCTCTCTCTCTCTCTCTCTCTCTCTCTCTCTCTGTGGACTGGTGGTGGTGGTGGTGGTGGTCGCCGTCGTCTCCTTCATTCCTCATCTCTCATTATCTCATAGAATTGGATTAGGGTTTTAACATAATCCAAACCCTTTTGTCAAATGCTGGGGGCTATTAGACAATTTTCCGTATTTCTGATAATGTAAGGCAGGAGTTTAGTAAACATCTGCAAATACTCATGCTTGTACGTCCCCCAGTTATTGTCCGAATGATTGTTTAGAAATTGCAGTGCCTGATTGTACGATGCTCTGTTCACACACATGTTTTGGGTTCATCTACCTTAGCCGTTACGATCTTGCAATTAATGTTCGTAAGTTTATATACCATAGTTTGTGTAAGATACGCTATCAATTTCATCGAGTGATCTAATAACATATTCACTCATATTTCACTATACCGGAGCTCATCTTATAATTAGAGTCTTGATGCTTTTCACTAAGGATATGAAACTCCATGAGATGTCTAATAGGAAGATTAATGGAGATTTGAGACAAGTATGATTTCCCAACACACAGATCTTTCTTCTCTACTCTTTGATGGCACTACCTTTTAGTCTTCAGTGCCATCTTAATCACCCTATGGTATAAGAGCTAACGTCTGGTTACCATGTGTTTTCAAGATAAGATACTTCAAAATCTATGGGTTTTGGTTGATTATATATATGATCATCTATTGCCCAATGGATTGCATCTCTAGTGACATGATATGCGAGGAAATAAACATGGCATTTCTTTTTGAGAAGTATTGGACTATATAAACTTCAGAGTAACATTACCTCCTCCGCTTAGGATTCTCTGAAATTCTTGATATTTTTCATAGAATTCGCTGAAACTGCAGTCAAAAGGTCTCTAAAAATTTAGCAATAAGATAAGAACAATCAATTTGTCATGCTGATCCTGAGATGTAAAGTTTCTTTTCTGTAAGATTGTAATTGCATGGAATTTAAGATTTGGAGGTTTGCACTTCAATTCAGTGGATAGTAAATTCTGCCAATAAGGCAAAGGGTCAAGTCATTCAAGAACCTCTGCAAAATGGCTTAAGATAATGTTTCCAAAAACCCCTCAATAAGAAAAGCCGTCATGATCCTATGGACAATGGCTCTAGGGCATTCAATGACTAAGGTATATATCAATATAATCATTTTAATTCCACTGGACAATCGGGGATACCGAATGTGAAGAGATATATGATTGGATAGCCCGGAGAGATCCAAAGGTCTAAGATTTTAACCTCCATTTAGTCTGAATATTTTCAATAGGTAATCACAAATGAGAGGTATCGATATTTGTCCGAAAAGGACGGGTTGAAGTATTTAAGGCGGCACATCTCCTTGGAGGCTTGGGAGATCTATGGCCAATCTGCCAACAATTAAGAAAATTATTTAAAAAATTCTAAACCTATTGCATTTTACCAATTCAATATTAAACCATTGAATTTTGCTAATTGAGTCTATCTGGCCAATTTTGGCAGAAAATCACTATAGTGGACATCAGTCGTCCTATGGGGCATTTACTAATACTTATATGGATAATTTTTAATAATAATTTTTTTTTATTTTTTAATAATTTTTAATTTCCCTCTTTTTCCTTTTACTTTTAATCTAAGCTAGGAAGAGTCACTAGCGGCCCTTGTCAACTGTGAAGGCCCTAGGCAAGGTCATCATGACATCATTGGTCGTGGGCAAGGGCCCTATAGCTCGCCCGATGTGGGTGAGATGGCCCTCACTCTTACCCACACCCAACAAGGTAGTGAAGCCCTCTTGACCTCACCCAGAGCTTTCGCAACCCTACTAGTTGGTGACACTCATCGGCATAGGAAAAAAAAAAAAAAAAAAAAAAAAAAAAACAAAGAAACAAGGGAAATGAAAAAATTCAATAAAAAATGTTTGATGAAATATTAATATATTATTAAAATTAATTACATCAACGTCAATCATGTCATGTATGACAAAATTTCCACGCGTCGATTTTCCTAGGACAAATTGACTGGATGACTAAATTAATAAAATATAAAATTATTTAGACTCAATTGACAAAATTGAAAAGATTTAGGAGTGAATTGACAAAATGATAACATGTTTATGACTTTCTAGATAATTTTTCCACTAACAGTTTGGTGAACGTTGCTAATGTGTACCTTTAGAAGGATGAAACTTATTTCAGTCTTGAGAGAAGATCTGTAAGAAAATTTTTCTTGGCTTTGCTTTCTTTTGTCTTAAAAGATAGACATTACCTATGTTTAGTTTTCTGCCAAAGCAGATTTCTTTTTAGTAAATAATTATTGTCTAATAGCTTTTACAAAATAAATTTATAAATATTTAAACTCTGTTTATTTCACAAAAAATCAATAATTTGTAAAAGATTTTCCTAATTTTGATAATTTACATATTTGGAAAAGAGGTAATGGAAAATATTCTTATTGGTAGCAAAAATGTTTAGGCATGAACTATTATTAACAATGAAAATATTTTTCATTGACTCATTTTTGTAAGAGAACAATTATGAAAGTTAGGATGAACAATTCAAATTGTTGATTTCAAGAAGCAAACATAGCCTTAACGAAGAAAGTTTCTGGAAAAGGAATGTATATCAAGCAAGTGTGCAAGTTATTCAAGGTTGCCTGAAGTTACTTGCCCTAGCTTTGTTAAACTACTCGGTTACTTTATTTAGTTCCAATTTGACTTGGGTAGCTTAGAAAATCTAATCGAATTATTTGGAGAGTGACTTTAGAGCAAGAACAGTCGATATTCATTTAATAATAGAAAGTTACGTTTCAATAGGTGGGGCGATATATAAGCTCAAGTTCAAATCAGAATTCATTGTTCATAACAACTGGGTTGACTTCAAACCCTTTCTATAGCGAGTGAAGCTCAACCTCCAAAAATCAAGTGATCTCAAAGAATAAAACTACTAACGCCTCCGGAACGATTGAAGGCAGTCATGATCAGCTGAGCAAGTGATCTCAAAGAAATCTTGGAGTTTGTCCGGAGGTCTGTGTGTTCACAAAGGTTTTAGCGTAAAACAACACAAAGACAAGGCTTTTTAGCAGATAATAAATAAGCTTCCATGTATGAACGTGCAACAGATAATAACACGGAAAACATTTTCAATGAAAATATATATACAACGGCAAATCTCAGTTCAAGGAGAAATACAAGAGCGCGTCGATCTGGGCCAAGAGAGAGACCGGAGACTTTTCTCTTTTAAAACACAGACAGTATCATCATCATGACCACGAAGTGTGTGCAAGAACTGTCGCTATACTAGTTAGCGGTCACGGAGGGGGGGAGAGAGAGAGAGAGGAGAAGGAGACGAGACAAAGCCCTACATTCAGAGAGAGAGAGAGAGAGAGAGAGAGAGAGAGAGGCAGTCAGGATAAGAGGAAAGCAATGATTACTTACTTTGGGGAAGACCCACGAGCACTGACCACGACTTAACCTCAAAAAATCACTCTCACAACCCCACCCCTTTCTCTCTCTGTATCCCTCCTCTGCTTATTTTGAAGTTGTCCAAATCTTGGTCGATCTATACTCGACCCCGCGCTCACTGTCAGGAGAAACAAGAAAAACCAGACAGGGTGCTCATTACGTTTTCTGCTTCCTAGGTCCTCGTTCTGAGGAAAAATCGTTTAAAAAGTTTTAAAAATATTATATTTTATTAATTCAATTATAAATATTTTAATTATAACAATTAAATCTTAAATCTTTCAAATTTTATATGATCAAGTTTAACCAGAAATCACTAATGTAAATACCGATCATTCTAACTGACATAGATAATTTTTAATAATATTTTAATATTTTAAAGAATAATTTTTCTTCATTTTTTCTTTTATCTTCTTTTCTTTTTTTCTTTTCTTTTTTCCTCCACCAGCATCGACAAGGGCTAGCAATGGCCACCGAAGGGAAAAAGGAAAAACAAAAGAAAAGAGAAAAAAACAGAAAAAGAAAAGAATAATAATTAATAAAAAAATATTAAAATATTAAAAATTATCCACATCAATGCTGACTGTATTACATAGGAAGATTTCCAGTTAATATAAGTTGGATAGACTTAATTGATAAAATGTTAAAATGTTTAAAATTTATTTGACACAATTAAATGGTTTATGGTTGAATTGACAAACGTATAATAAATTTAGAATTTTTTGGACAATTTTCCCTTTTTTTTAGAGATCATTGTTTTCTTATACCAGTTGGGTGATTCTACCCCAAAATCAAACTGATTTTATTAAGGGAGAATATATTGTGAATCAAGGGGGGTGCTTATACAAGTTTGTAACAAACTAAAACACTATACGGTTTATGTCAGTCCACTATGTAAAAAATTCCAATATTACCCGTATAAATCAACCAGCCTATGAGAATACGTAGTTGTGAAGAAAAATGACACATGGGAATTGGATAAAAGGGCGTAATACGAACAAAAATCTTATTTGTAGGACGAAAATAAATCAACGGTGCACAAAAGCTTTTGCAATGATCTTTTTACCATTTTTACCGAATTCTCGTGCTCCGTCGACGGAAACTACTATGATACTAAAGAACAATATTTCTTAGACGCTGGTTTTTCACCAAAGAAAGTGAAAAGAGAAACAAAGTTCGTCAAGACCCCTCAAACTTTTCGACCAAAAAATAAGACCCCTTAAAATGACCTAAACCTTGTGTGGTTTCTACCTAAAAACACGGAGAACCAACGTGATGTTTTGAGATGTACTTCCCCCTCTCTCGTACTTATTCCAAGAATACTCAAACATCAACGAGCTGCAAAGGTTCGAGAGGAAAATTACAAAGATTGTTTGCTGTCTTAGGTTTGAGAGCTACATGGCAATGCAATGGAAAAGCATACAGACGCTCATGGTCCTCAGGAACGTTTGCATCTATCTCATTCACAAGGGCAGTGAAGGAGAAAAGGGGGACCAAAGGCAAGTGTGTCCTGACAAGAACATAAAAATCAAGCGGGACCTATAGCTACGACCTCTGTCCAAACTACGGATTTTGGTGGGGTTCTAAATTTTGACGGAGTTAAAAGAAGTTTGTGGATGAGCTATTACATACTTTGAGGGACATAGATATGGCATCTTCTTCCCAGAAAGGGATCTCACAAACTCTCTCTCTCTCTCTATACACACAAATTGTGGATGAGCATTTCTTGGGGAAAGCAACTCCTACCTTTGGACAAAAAATTATTGAACTACTTCATAAGGTGAGTGAAGAATGACCAAGAATCAAAGTACCATTTCCTATCTTGCTCTTTGCATGGTTCGGATAGTAAAACTTCCTCGGTCACATGGATGTTTGAAAATGAATGACAAGGCATTTACCTAGACGTCAACTATGAAATCAAGATCCATTTTGCCTCAAATGAGTCTAGAAGATAAAAAAGGACAACAATGGAAATGAAACAATCTTGATGATTGGAAGTGGTTGCCAAGGTGTGAGGCCTTGAATGAGATGTGGCTTCTATGGATGCGTACAACAAAATTTTTGCAACAGAAATCAATTTCTAGCAAGAAATTATTTTCTTAATTTCTATTCCTTATATGAGTTTCTAAGTAAAGAAACACGTTTGAAAAATTTCTGTTTCTGGAACAAAAATTCATTTGATAACAGAATAAAATTTTTCTTTCTAGGGGTGCACCCAACATCCAGTGTCTAGCAACAAGTGGTCAGCATCCAGCATCAAACAAGTAGTAGATGGGCAACAAGCAGAACGAGAGTGAACGATGAGAAGAATTTTCATTTCTCACTTTTATTCCAAAAATAGAAAAGATAAAAGTTTTAGTTTTTGATTTCTACTCCAAATTTATTTCTAGAATAGAAATATGTTCCATAAATAGAAAAATAAAATTGTGTTCTAACGATTTCTATTCTAAACCTATTCTAGGGAATAGAAAAGCATAGAAATAGAGAAACAAAAATTTTGTCATGTGTGCCCTAATAGGCTTCCGACAAGCTTCTGCAATAACGAAGGGAGAAACAATTAACTAAGTCACACACTAATTTGAGAAACTCATTCTTGGGTTATATACATAAAATTAGAATTAACACACAAGAGATATTTTTTTGGTGCATGATATAATTGAGTATCGGAACGTTAATGATGGGTACTCAAAGGAGAACGCTACCTAGATTGTAACCTCCTGAAAAAGTATTATACACCAAAGGAGAAAAGCATGAGATTAATACCACTACAAGAAAACCAAACTACAGCAATGAAATTATCTGGCAACGAAAATAGCTTGGTCGCTACAGATGAAGTTTCCTCACAGTATGCCAGACAATGGCAGCGAATTGTGTTTCATCATCAGTGCACAACCAACCGCGATGAAATACGATATCGTCACCGCTCCACCCAAGCAGAGCTCTTATTTAGGCTGCCAACGCGACATGGCAGAGGCGGAGATGACGAGTGGCATAGTGGTTAGACAGAAACATGTTGAATCTAGGCTCTTAGTTATTTGTAAGCTAATACGAGCAACCATTTACACCATACATTTAGCAACATGGAAAACTTTATTTAATTACTTTTAGATAATGAAAAAGGTTACTGCTTATTTATTAGTGTGGCACATAGGATTTAAACTTTGGTACTTAACACAGAAATTGATGTTGACTGTTATGATTGCTCCTGAAAAACCTAAGAAGGATACTTCACGGGTACCTAACATTTTTCTCTATCTTGACGAGGAAAATAAAACATGTAGGCCTCGGGGTCAGGGGAGAGTAACTAGTCATGCATGGACCATTTGCATGGCAACAGATATATTGTTCTCCATCATGAATTCTGCAAACATTTCCAGATCTTTGATTCTTTTTACCTTTCTGAAAGTAAAAAGGACAATATAAGTTAACCTTTGTTTTATACATCTGACTGGGAGAGGAATGTTTGCTTCTTCATGGAAAAAGGAGGGCATAAAAAAAGATCTTAGTTTCATTGAAGTAGCGGCTTTGCAGGAACTACGCATAACCATGTGCAAAGCCCTAAAGAGTCCAACATAAACGACATAAAAAACTCTGCGCGCTCTGCTCCACAGTAACTTAAAGAGAAGCAGGAAAAGAGAAGTGGAAAAAAATAAACAAATAGTAAAACAAAGAAGCACTTAAAAGCATTCAGAAAATCTAAGTTGATCAGGTAAGTTTCTGGTGAGTGGCAGAGAGAGATCCTCTTGGTGAATGTTTCTTCAAGATTTAAATTAAGGGGATATCAATTTGAAATGGGCATGTCCCTGCTCATCTCTTTCTTGTATGTTTATTCATATAATGACTGCATGTGGGGTCGCGCTTGTCATGTACCCCAGCAAATATGCACGTCTTGCGTGTGATAAGCAAAATTTGGGAATTTGGCAAAAAAAGAAAAGGTAAAATTTTGGAAAAAGGAAATTTTGATTAAGTAATACTAGAAGTATCTAAATCAATTTTAGTTTCTTTTGTTTCTCGAAAAATGTGACATTTCTAAAAAATGTTTTCCGAGAATTGTTTTCCAGGAAAATGATAATATTTTCTGATATTTATCCAAAGCCTGAAAATGATCTTAAATAAATTTTTCATTATTTGATAATCTGATTTTTAGATCGAATTTTTTAATTTGTTCTTTTCTCTTTTCCTTCTTCCTCAGTCAGTCACCAGGTCATCACCAGGTCATGGCAAGGTTGCGCGACCATCCACAAGCAAGGGACAAGCTCCCCAAATTCGACGAGCTCGTCCCTCACTTGTAGTTGTTTTGTCGGCCACCAATTGAGGAAGAAGGAAAATGAAAAAATGAAAAAAAAAAAAAAAAGAGGAAAAATAATTAAAGTTTTGATTTCTTTGAAAAAAATATTTTTATAACAACAAATTTCATTAACTAAGGACCCAAGCCCGAGCATCGAGGACCCACGCACTGCCTTTGTGGACCCAAACCTAAGTGTCGAGGACTAGAGCTCGAGTGTAGAGGACCCGAGCATTGCCTTAATGGACTAGGGCTTAAGTGCTGGGACATTGGGCGTGGACATGAAGACTTTAGGCCTAGCCTCAATAGACCCGGGCATAGGAGCTGGAGACCTCGTCTTGAACGGAGGACTCAGGAACCAACATAAGGGTTCCTATGTTCAAGGTAGAGTTTTGGGTTTAAGCGTTAATACCTAGTTATATATTTGAAAAATATTTTTTGATTTTTTCAAAGAGGAAATCATTTTATGTTGACTTACCAAAAAAAAAATTCATTTTATGTTGACTCATTTTCCTAAGCGAAATGATGAAAATATTTTCTTAGAAAATGTTTTTCACGAAACAAATGGAGCCTTAGAAGGGATAAGAAATTTGAGAAATGACTCTCTAACGGTTTTATCAATTACTTAATAGTTTATGAAAATTTATCATGAAAAATAATCTAGATTTGTACGGAATTCTTAGTTAAATGTTTGAGATTGAGATGCGTTATGTACGGTATAGAAATTTATGTGTGTCTAATAATATGTACATACATTAAACATTCAAGTTAGCAGGAGCTGAATGGGGGTCACTCTTCCTTGCTCCTTGGGTTCTAATATATATTTATCGCACTTCTTTTTCTTTTGAATTTCATGTAACTTTTCTTCATCAACTTAAGATTCTACATCCACTACTCTTCATCTCGTGCATTCGTGTGTCCTAGGGAGAACAAAGAATGACTTTTGCCAATTGAGTTAGTCCTGCATATCATTCGTATGATCATTCGTCTCATATATAGATACACTTGACTGTCGTAGGAAGTTTGTAAGTGGACACAAAATTAGGAATTTCAAGCATCGTGACCTCAAAAGACTTCATCAAGCAAGAAAAAAGAGAGTGACAAACGTAATGAAATGATGGAGTGACCTCAAAAAACTTGAGTTGGCCTTTTGTTCTAGACAGGAGTGACGCAAACGATGATATTTTAATTTCCTATTAGCTGCATTATTTTTCATTAATGAAGTATAGGAGTGAAAGCAAAATGATGCTTGGTTCTACATAACAGAGAATGTTAGCGTCTGTGTCCAATCTGTGGCCTAAAATGAAAATAGGCAATTAGCCGATATTGGTTACTTATGTATTAGCTAAAGTTGGCTGAGTTCCACCCTCAAATTCGAGATGATGGTGGACAAAAAGGAATCAATGGGACAACCAACTTCCAATGCATAATATGAATGGCTTTCGCTTAAAAGTTTTAAGCTAATTAATAAGAAAACTAAGAAGCTACGAATATTTATTGAACATAAACTCAGTTCTCTAAATTACTCATAAATATTTTGCATTTTTCATGAACGACATTATTAATCGTGTCTAATGCTTAGTTCTCTATATAAGAAGCTAATCTTTCCTTTTGTGCACTTGCCACTGAAACCTTTATGTTAATTGAGTTGAATTGATAATTTATATAGACACCTAGAGAATATAGTTAAAAATTTTATTTGCAGAGCTGGAATTTGCATGATTGTACGTTTGAGATGCTAAAGATATTTGAACAATTCTTTAAGAGTTGACATTCTTGAGTTTTTGTGAAGCTTTTGGATCGATAGTAATCTCATAAAATTTAACATTTCATCATATTGTAGAAGTAAAGACATCTTTGTTATTCCAGATATATTCCTTAAACCGCAAGCCACACTTCATATACTTGCTCAGAACTTTAAAATTTAACCCATCCGGTAGATTAAGGCGGTTCAACGTTTCAATACTCAACTCCAAAGTCATTTCTCATTCTCCAACTAATGACACTGACCATGTCCTCATGTTTTGACCGGCAATTTCATCTCCTTCAAGCTTTGACCAGTACCAAAAAGCTTAGGCTTGCTGGAGCTAGTTCGACACTTCAATACTACAAACACTAGAATCATTCCTTTTTCACTTCCCTTTGGTCTGTCACTGAATTTATTGAACCTTAGTGATGATCACAAGTATTGTCCACAAAGAAGAATTTGAGTGATGATATGGTTGTTTGATCAATGACATAAATGGATATATCAGAAACAATAACAATCGGTAAAGCGACACCCTCAGCCATACCTATTATTAGTTAGACAACCGCATGATGAGCAAGATTAGAGATGAATTATGAGGAGATAACTTAATTCTGAACCAAAATTATTTCGGAATTCCCTAATAGAAAATCAAGGAGGAAATCAATTACTGAATCTACAGAAAGAACGAAAGAAAAAAAAAATCAGATGTTGCAGATGGAAACCCAAGAGCAAAGAGAGCACGGATGAAAGGGTGCTTGATTAATAATACTGTTGCCGTAAACAAAATTGCATAGTAATAGCCTTTAAATTGTACAGAACGAGATGCCCAATGAAAGATTGATTTATCATTTTTTATATATTTTATAATATACGAAGTCGGTGCATAATTTGTGATCTGAATTCTTGAAAGGAATCAATGAACCGGACCCCCACTGATCAGAATTTGATATTAATGCCCAAGAAACAATACCAGGGAGATGGCACTTTCGTGTTTGATTTTTCATTAAAAAAAAAGAAAAGAAAAGAAAAAGATACGTTTGAATTCCCCCCACAGAAATGTATGCTCATGCTCTACTCAGAAATCAGGATCAGAAAATGACACTGACATGAAAGAATATGTGTTAGCTTATCATCAACTCAAAACCCTAATAATAATCTCTTCTTCACAACATTCTTCCTCAAAAATACAAATACTTTCCCCCCGTGCTTTCAAGTTGAACACATCAACAATTATTACTGGGGAAATCAAATGATAAAATCAATAAATTAAAAGGAAGGGGAAAGAAAACTCACATAAGTCTCTGAGAGTCACTAGGACTCTTATCGCTAACAACTTCTCTAGTACCCTCTTTGCTCAAATTGAAGATGGACAACTCCCCAAAAAAAAAAAATTATTTCGAGATGAGCATTCATTTGTGCCCGAGCCGCAGCTCGAGATCCAGCTCTTCTTCCTTTTCTGGATCCTCGCACTTGCTACTAGTATTACGGCTATTGTAACTGTCCACGACTGCCGAACTATGGGCTTCGCTTGACGAGTAGTGGTGAGAAGAATTATTACCTTGCGACTGCATCGGAAAATTAACCGAAGGAGAAGTCGGATAAGGCGAGATAGATAGAACGGCGGGGGTAGATTCGAGGCACGCGGCATTCGCCTTTACCGGGTCGAAGATGCTGGTAGGATGAGGCAGCTGGTAAAGAAAACATAATCCTCCACCTGGGTACCCGAATTCTTGATTCGGGAATATCAGAGTCGAGGAGGACGGGGAAGAGCAAGAAGCGAAAGGAGAATTTTGGTTCGCCAGCGGCCGGAATTGTGATTGGTGAAGCTTAGCACGGTCTCTGCGGTGGACATTCATGTGGCCGCCGAGGGCTTGGGCGGACCGGAACTCCCTTCTACAGAAAGAGCAAGTGTAGGACCTCGGCGGCCAGGTTGCGCCCATAATGTTGCTGGTGTCTTCGGCGAAGGCTCTCACCTCCCACGAGTCATCATCCTCCTGGGCGGCACTAGGGTTCCACATCCACGAGCCGATGCTCGAGCTAGGGTCGACTTCGTTCTTCTTCTTCTCCTCCAATTCTTGGAGCGCAGCATCGAAGTTCTTGAGTTGAGCAACCATGGTTCTAATAATTGCTTTGTTTTTGTAAGGTCATGGCGTTGAAGTGATTAGACGGGGGGTTGAGGAAAGGAGGGAATGGTGAAAAAGGGTTAAATAGTCGGAAAATGAAGAAGGAATTAGAATAGCGAAAGGGACAAAATGAAACCCTAAAAAAAGTTGGGTGAAGTCACCAAGGATTTTGGAGCAAGTACTTGGAATTATGATGTAGAAAAATCGTCCACCCATATATTTAATTTTTCTCTAGTCCATAAAAGTTTATGTAATAGATGATGAAATATTTGCGACATGGAACTTCGGCCGCAACGCCGTTCCGACTTGTCGATATGGTTAACCCATGAAGTGCCAAGGATGAGTACAAATAGTCCACTAACCTCGATTTGCATAGACCCCACAATTATGTGACTTTGAATTCTTTTCTTCTTTTTATTTTTGTCCTGCGTTTTGTCTTAGAGAATGCCTTTTCTTTCCCCTTGCATGCTTAATCGATTTCGATGGCTTTGAGGCTCGAGAGGAGTGAATTGTTCTGTAAATGCAAGACATGGGTTCCGCCATAGATTAATCACTTTTCTACTTATAAACCAAAAAAAAAAAAAAAACATTTCTGTGACTATAAGAGGCTAAATATAGAATAATAAAAGAAGGAAATATAATAGATGGTGCCGGAATGCACAGTAACGAATCTAAGATTAGCATGTTAACTTAATTCTCGTATCAGACATGATTTGCTTGCTCGCCTACGACCCAAACAAAGAAGCAATAACCTCTGCCTTACCATTTGTAACATCAACCTGGCGTCACCAAGGATGTAATTTGATTGAAACCTCATCAATATAAAAAATCCGACTCATGCTAATCTGTGCAGGTCAAGATGGAACTCTGCTTTTCTTCTTTGTATTGTCCTGCGAGCGAAGTGAGTTAGACGTGTTCGTGGTAGCTGCCTTGTTGCTTTGCATAACAACGAGAAAACATGCTCGAGCTGAATCATTTGTACGATTAATTTCTCCTACCTATATCCGTTGAAACGGAATAACGCATGCATTGAATCCAAAGGTTTATATTACTAAGTCTTGTTTGTCGACGAAGAAACCTAATTGAGATTAACAAGTGGCTTTGCAAATATCCAAGTGCCCCTAAGAAAACATTGTCGCAAATTTGTTATCGACTCCACAAGGGCATTCAGTTAATTTGGGGCATAAATGAGTAGAAACTGCTGCAAAGTAACATATCGAACGTCATTAAAGAATTAACCCTATGGACTTCAGTTTTCAGATATCGAAATTACATTAATTCATCGAGAACGTCCTTATTGATGACTAAGCTTTTTGTATCATGAAAGCACGATTAATCCAACATAACTATGATCTAACCAATACGTCATTCTACTTTCACACATTCTACCTTGCCATTAACGATAAAAGAATTACTTAGCGGCACTTAAATCTGATTTAGTTCAGACAACATTCTTGTTTTACAGCATAAAGAACGCCTAGGGTCTTTGTTCTGCCACCTGATGCCAGTACATACTAGACGTTACAAGCATTAGGCTGAATGGTGAATTATTCGATCGGCACATGTTTCCTTTTTTTGACTTTTTTCAAGCGACGGCCTTTGACTACTGCAGCAAACTGGAGTTGTATTTGACTATTGAACAAATTTAACCGTAGTTTCTTCTACTCTGTGATTTTCCTCGTCAGTCCCGAAATCTGCTGGTTTAGCCAATACCTTACAACTGTCCTGCTTCCCAGCAAATGATAGATCTTGTTATTAAGATGGATATTCATGTCGGCTGATGTCGAAATTCCTTCTGCTGAGCCTCGTTCATCCATTTCGACAGTAAAGACTTTTTTTCGTAAAGAAGTCTAAGTCTCCAGTACAAGTTACATCGTATCTTTCTTCAATACGAACAACTTTCCCTGGCTGGAAAATCTTGTTTTAAAGAGTAAAAAGACAGACGCGAGGGACGAAAAGAAAATAACAAAATCAAATTAGGCAAGGAGACTAGCAGCTGATATGACTTTCTTGAGGTTAGACAAACCCTTTTTGCCCTTTTCTTCCCTTCTTTTGTCAAAGCTTGTCTCCAAATTTTCAATATCTGAAAAAGGGCTAATTATGTTTTTTTCTTTTTTTTTTTTTTTTTTTTGTAAAGAGCGTGTAAGTTCGAATCGTTCGATGGTGTGAAACCATCCTAAAACTTTACACCAATGAGACACTTCAATTATCTTTTTCCTTTTAAATTGTTTTATTGAGGAAATTAGATTCTATATAGGCATTAGTCACTGATATATATGAGATAAAAACTTAATCACAACGATAAAGTGGTTGTTGTTTTTTTATCAGGAAATTGGTTGATCAAGTAACACACTTAGAAGGAAAAAACACGATAAGAGAGAATTATTACAATACAATTCACGTGTTTCTAATCTTGAAGGGATTCAACTAGCAGAAAGTTGAGTTGTCATTTGTAGTTCCTGTAGGTTTGTTCCCATATGAGTTGTATCTCCTTTTTCTTTTTAGCCTTTTCTTTTTTTGGCAAATGAAGGGTTTAGTGATCTATTGCATTTACCATCAATTGATGGGCCAAACCACCAAAAAGTTTTGTAGGCTTGACTATTTGAGCTGGGCTGTTCATTTGACAGATTGGGCCAGCACAGTGTTGTGTTAAGGAGTCTCCAAAAACAAGCACAAGAAGTATTCATCTACCGGTTTAGGTGGTACTAATTAAGTAACCGATAATAAATGGTTGGTCATTTGTAAGTTTTCAAAAAAATTTAGTAATTTCGTAATTTTTTTGGTAAATTATCAACGCATTACCTTGTAAAAAATCCATTACAGAATAATAAAACCGTTCATGATTTATTATTTCTATTTCAACCATAAAATTTCGTTCTTCCTTTGACCGTTGACCACTACTCATATACATGTGACATTTGACATTTGTTTCTTCACCATGTAGAATTTTCCATCTTATCTTAACTGTGATGTGATCAATTGATTGGTCTTGTCTGTCAATGGCTAAACGCTTTGTCTTCAAAAAGACATATGAGTCCAATTTTTGCTGGCAACTTGAGCGAGAGAGGGTGTGAACATTCTAGTCAATTTCAAAGTGTAAAATATGCATGAGATTCATATGGTCCAATCTAATTTTGAGTTGAAACTTGAATTCGACCGACCATATAGGACTATTACAAAATGGGCCATTTTCCAACATTAGGGATTTCATTTCTCTTCTCAACTTTTTTTTCTCTTTTACTTTTGTGGATTATTATTAATTTTTTATTTATTAAAGGGTTACATTTGAATAATCATCTTGGTTTGTTTTAGGATTAATGAGTGGACCCCTCGAATCAATATTTGTATCACACCTTGGGCCTATGCTCACGTGGGGCAATGAATTAGAGGGAATAATAATAACGACAGCAACAACCCGAAAAATATTAGCACGAGAAAAGGTAAAAAGTCATTGATATTTGCACCGTACATTGCACATGACCACTTGCCGCTGTACTTTTTAGTCTCCTAACCCTTCCATGTAATTAATTTTAATTTTTTTTAACCGGAGATGACTTAAGTGATGAAGCTAAGGCTCGTTAGAATTCATTGATCACACTGCTAATGCATAATATAAAATGTCATTACGGATATTTTTTACTCTTCTTAGTACGATGCAATGAAAACTCAGCTAATGGGCCACTAATTCTCGATAAGTAAGAGAAATACAAGCGCATAATTCATGCGAACAATGATAACGATTTTGGGGATCTTGCAAGCCCAAATTTATTACTAGTTTAATTAGCAAAAGATTGATCTGGCTAGCCCAATGTTGACTGTGACACTAGAGAGAGAGAACCTAGTGGCAGCAAATGAGCCGCAACAGCGGAGTTCCAAAAAAGTACATCATTTCTTATTTATAGCAGTGTCACCTAGTGAGTAGCAGTTAATTCTGGTCTATTTTCTTTTGATTTTTTGAAGTACATGATTTTTTTAATGCCAATTTAGGAACATTGTATTTGGTTTTTATTGAGCAAGAAATACTCGAAAAATTTTCATGGTATACAAACATTGACATGTAATATTCATAGAAATATTTATTTTTATGATATTTTGGAGGGAAATCGCATTCCTATTTTTATTCTCAGTTACCCAAGAATAAACACAAACCCCAAGTATATACACACACGGTTTCAGGGAGCTAAAATGATGAGAGCTGCAATCCAGAAATCACAACCAACATGGGAAAAGAGAGGCCAATCATACATGAAAGTGAGATGAACAAACATGAATGAAATGGAATCGAGCATCTTGTACTTTGGTTTCACAGCATTAAATTGAATGATTCTAAGGTCACTGGAAACTGCACACTAATTGATTCCCTCTTTTTTAGGACCCTTTTAAAGAACAATGTCCCCTCAAAAGGGTGACATACGAGAATTTAACAGGCCAACATTGCCTCCTCCTCCACATGTTCGGACAGAACAAGACGGACTCATCCTCATCTTCAAAGCGTGTTAAACAAAACAAAAACGACAGAGAGAGAAAGAGAGAGAGAGAGAGAGAGAGAGAGAGACGATTCTCTTGCAATCATACCATGGTCTTGAGCTCGCAGATACCGACAAAACTTGGATCTTTTTCATACTTTTTTTTTTCTTTTTTCGCAGAACCTCGATTTATTTTATTTTAATTTGCTTACATATGAATTGACAACGAATTTTAATCTCAATTTTATAGCATCCCACGGAGCGATAATGATCAATTACCTCCTCTTTTAGGGTTTTTCAGAGTTAAAATATTAAGTCGTCTGATGATCATATCCTCAGATAAATACTATCCGAGATATGAGCTGTACAAGGAGGGCGATAGAGCCCACGCCATATAAATCATAAGACGACAACACAGTCATTATCAGCCACGTGGTTCGCTCATTGTTATGGTTTAAGTGTGGAACCCATGATTCTGTCCTTTAAATCTCCTTTCGAATTAATTAACATGGGGCAACAGGGAATCTGTGCTCTAGTGGGTGTGTTGCTCATGTAATCCCATGTTTAGTGCGGGTCCCCTTTTTGAAAAGAACAAGGGAACATTGCGCTATGATTGATTGATTTTAAAAGTGTGGCGTTTGTACAAGTTGGATTTAGGGTTAGCATTTTTTTAGTGAAGGGTCTAATCGAAGTTGTTGCTTATTATTTCAAACGTTGATGAATCCAAAGCTCTACAAAAACTTGTAGATGTTTTTATCAGAACTTTCACTTGATAAGCTCTTGTTACATAATCCGTCTTTGCTAATTAAGGACCATTTGTTTTAGCGCCTAGAAATATTTGTATGGAGATCTTGCATCTTCTGGATTTCAATGTATAAGTTTCACAGACTTCATTAGCTTTTTCAAATATATATTTCATGATGTCCTCCCATAGTTTAAACTTTTCGAACAATTGAGAGCATGTTTAACTTTTCAAACAATGCGATCGAATTCCGTATATGTTGTCATTTGATCTCCTTGTTCAAACTATTGTTAAAGGACTCACACGTTCCATAACTTCTGTTGTAAAGGGGGCAACCGGTATTTCGACACTTAATAAAAAGAGAAGTCAAATAACCCAAAAAAAAAAAAAATAATAATAATAATAATAAGAAAAGGTCGATTTCATCGATTAGTTGAGTTGTCTTAGTCTAAATGTCGATTTCGTGCAATTGCTCCTTTTTCACATGTTGAGAGCATCCGTGGACTTCGACATATCTAGCGAAAGGATCCATAGTCGGCTTCTTGTTTTCTTGAAAAGACAAAAAATATGCCTCAGAGAATTAAACAAGAGACCAAGCATTATTAACAAGTCCGTAATGAAAACCTAATAATAATCGTACAACCCTTTTCTTTAACAAATAAAATAAAACATTGACATATGTTCCAAGAAATAGAAGACAATTGTTGTCCAGAGCATGTGATGGTTAATTAACTTATATGTTTCTCTTGCTCCGAGCCACTTTTATTGTCTGTTTATTCTAAATTGAGTTAAGAAAAAGGATTTTCACTGTTTTGTAATATTTAACAAGAATTCTGTATGCGTTGATAATTAAAGTGCATCTTATTATAATGCAATACAGGAAAGGGGAATATAAAAATAGAATAGGTCAGGCATGCACGAGTAAACTACTAAAATTAATTATCATAATATATAGTAGTCAAATTAAAAAAGAAAAAGAAAAAAGAAACTATGTTCTGGTGCAATAAAAAACGCCCAACGTACGCCGGTCCTCAGCCTCTCGTTTTTTGTAATTTTTAAATGTATATCCTATATTTATATCACTGGAATGAATAATCATTTCTCGAGAGCTCCATCAAGGAAAAACGCTCATCACACAATGATTAGTCGAACAAATAATCCGAGGTTAAGCCAAATCCGTTATCATTCACGATCAATGCAGAAAAGACTTTAAACATAGAGCTCAAATTCAGGAGTGCGCAATTAATATATAATATCCACCTAAACAGTGTCTCTGTGGTAACTACATGGGTACACTTGTTTGAAGAGCAATTAAAGGATTAGTTTATCTCCTGTCTGGTAACTTTGCGGACATCATGGTCTCTAATTGGAGGTAGCTAAGCCATGAAATCAAGAGATTAAATTAATGTTTCATCCACCACATCGCTGACAGCTTAATTTAACCATACACTAGGAATTAAAAAAAAAAAAACAGTAAGCGTTCCCTCATCTTTCGTGTGAGATTTACGCATCAACCAACATTTTAGGAGTACTATATTCTATCGAGGATTCTAATAAAGAATTTCATTTTCCTAATTTCCAGGTAATGATTCATTAAACAAATTATGAAAGGAGGGGCAGGGGGGGGGGGTCCTCGGATGTAAGCCTCGATTACAGGGCGATTAATTACTTCCTTCATGTCCGGGGTCACGCACTATGATTGGCGGACCTCATTGTTATCACCGAGATTAGCTAAAAGATATCGTTAATATTATATTAAGGTAAACGACGAATTAGCACACGTAGTTAGATTGCAAACGCGGGCATTTACTTGGAGGAATCACAAGGAGCCTAGTGCTAACAATAATTCAAGCTGGTCAATCGGTACATGGACGTGGTCCTTTGTCCCGGGTCATGTATCACGCAGCACTTTGAAATGATCAAAACACGAGGACTTAGGTTTTTTTTTATATCTCCCCGTTTTCCCTAAGCAGGTCTCAACTCGCCCGGTGCTTTGACCAGGGATCGCCTTTTCCAATGCTCTATAGAATTAAATTGTATGATTCGAATATTAGCTTCTTAAAAAGAAAAAGAAAGGGGGAAAATCGCTTAGGTAGGGATTTTAGCTCCTATTTCGTGGGCATGTGTGGCATATTCTTATTGTGGTAGAATTAATCATTGACATATGATTATTAGTGTCTTCTGCAGTTCCATTTTATATCTACAACAGTACATACCACTTCCCACTTTAGTATTTTAAACTTATTTAAAAGGTAAGATTTGTAGATTTATACATGTTGGCATCAAAGTTTAGGGTTTCGATTAAGTATAGGGTGATCAAATTTTTCCTTTCCTTTGTTAAAGAAGAAAGCATTGTTGAAGAGAGTGAAATTCACGGTACCTTTTAAGGTAGTGGGCTTCCATTTTGTAGACCGGAGACGAGGAAAGATGAGCGACGACAGGATTGAGCTGTAAGCACCTATTCCCATATTACATTTACACGTATTATAATGTATTTCTTAGAATTTTCATTTTCGGTTTTGACTTTTAAGCACATGCCCGCACGGCGATGGATGCAATGGACATATTGATGGCGACGAGTGGGAGATACGTATGAGAAGTTGGTGATTGGGGGTGTCTTCCCCAAGGACAGATCAAAGGTCCATTCACCAAGTCAAGACCTTGCCTACTAGGCAGAGAGAGAGAGAGAGAGAGAGAGAGAGAGAGAGAGAGAGAGAGGGGCATCTTTTTTCCCTTTGAACGAGTATGATGAAGATAATTATAGAATGTAGAATCTTGTAGTATTCTGATGTGAATGATGAGTAGGGCCATTCCCTAAGTCACTTTCTTCTTGTTGAATATGGCTAATCTCAATGTTTTGGTTTGAACTAGATTGAGTTTGCCACTTCATACACATAACTTTCATGTAAGGTTGATTATAACTACAAGAAAGGAAAAACCGATAAGAATTTTCTCTCCTTGCAAAATTCATAATGTCTTGTGGAAGTTGGGTCTCTCTATAGCCTAGTTTGGTGATCTATAAACATGTTTGTGCATGTTGTGTTGGTATGTTACTTTGTCTTCTAAATACACTTGCTCAAGTATTCAATCTATCAAAGGTTGAGTGAGAAGAGAATTTAGATGAAATTATCGTGATTTGGATTGGCTCTGGTACGAGGAACACCCCTCATTAACCAGTAAAGGAGAAAAAGGGTAGCCCGGTATGTTTAAGCTAGATGGGCATTTTCATTTTTTAAGATCAAGTGTTTGATTCCTTTCTTGATCACTAGTTCAAAACTCAAGCGAAGGGAAATCCTAATATGTAGTACACATTACATATGTTGAGGTACCATAAAAGGGGGGGAAATGTCGTGAATTTTCACTCCTTTATCACTTTTCTAGTCTTTTAAAAAAATTATTTTGCTCCTTTATCCTAATCTAGATAAATTTAAAAACAAAACTATCCTCTCTCTAAAAAGAATCCAAAAAGATTTTCGAACTTCATATAACACACGGGTTTAATATCGGAATCCTAGTCTGAAAATGTCTATTAACCATTTGACACTGTTGGCCACCATCCGCGGTCTCTCCCCAAGCAGTAGCTACATATGGCAGAGACGCAGCAACTTTGGATGGGTATGCTTATTCTTGGATTTTGTTTAGGGGTAATTTTTGAAAAAGGAAAATGACATGGACAATTTAGAGGATTTAAAGCAGTATTTTCAATTCGACAAAAAAAAAGTACTATTTTCAAAATTGCAAATCATTAAGTAATGAAAGGAGGGAAAATTTGGAATGATTCGTCGTATTTTCCACAACACGACTTGCTTTCCAACTACTGTTGCCGTCTTTTCTTGGGCGAGCTCGTCATCATCTCCATCACTTTCCTCGCTCCCAAGCGTCACGTTTGAGAAGACTCACAACGCCCAATTAATCTTTGGAAGTGGAATTATAGTTAGCACTTCGATTTGACAATCTTCTGCATGACAAGCAACAAAATCCAGAGGAGAAAGAGCAAAAACTCCCGGCATTCAAGGAGGGGTCTGAAGATGAGAACAATTCCCAATGGAAATGGGCAGCGGCCTCGTGGTCGGCAGCCATACGCTGCACTTAATCGTCTCTGCCTTTGACTCGGAGACCGCACGTGAACTCTCTTTTCCTCTCTGTCGTTCTCTCAACTCGTTCCGCAACTTGCTTTCGATTCCTTAACCTCGCTCTTGCAAACCCTACTTGTTTGCATGCAAGATAAGGCACAGTTCGGTGGGGGCGAAGACCATCTTTTCTAGGTTAAAATCAGCAGCGCCGAAAGAAAAGAGAAGTGCCAACGTTGAAGCATTTTTTGCAACTCACTTCTCATCTCTAATTGATTATTCAAGTTGAACAGTTGCAAAACGAGCAAAATTCTAGCTAAGCATGCCAAAATTTGGAATACGAAATTGGCAAAGTATATGATATGGCAGCATGCAAGTAGATGGTTAAGCAAGTGGGCCATATTACCTGATATACCAATTTTGAAGTTTAAACCCGATAAACATAGCATTCTCTCTCCAAATTAGCTCAAGATGAGAAGTCAAGAATGCCGGCACCCTGTTTCACATAATGACAAGTTACCAAATTTGGAAACTCTAAAGAGAATTGCTCTGTTAGGTCAATGTTTATGGGCTTGTGATATGACCAATAACAAATAAGAGAAAATTACAAAAAAAAAAATTAAATTTATTATATTTGTGCCAATTTAATAATAAATGTTTCAAATTGATCAATTTATTAAACTTTTTGACGTTTGACCAATTTAATCCATTCAGTCAATTTTGCTCGTAAATCATTGACATGAATGACAACATTCTTACGTGACATATTACGTAAACAATTTTTTCAACTTTTTTATTTATTTTTCCTTTTCTTTTGTTTTTATTTTCACTATGGCCAGCAAGGGTTGCAAAACCCTCACCGACGGTCGCAAAGGTCTCGCAAGGCTCGTTTCACCCACAGCCTCGATGACCTTGCCCAAATCTGGGCAAGGTTGGTTAAGGGCAGCGACCCTCACAAGCCACAGTCAAAGGAAAAAAAAAAGTGAGAAGAAAAGGAAAAAGAAAATAAATAATTCAAAAAATAGTTAAAGCAATTTGAAAGAAATTATCCACATTAGCATCAGCTATACCACATAGAACGGCTAATGTCAACGTCGACAATTTCCTACTAAAAATGGCTAAATGCGCTATATTGGTAAATTATCGATAGGTTTAAGACTTTTTTAATAATTATATATATAAATTAATAAGACATTGGAGGCAACAGAATGGCTGTTGTTAGCATCCTGATGATTATTCATAAGTGAAAACTAATCAAAACAATTAAAAAATAGTTAGTGGATATAGAGCTGAGACATTTCTGTACTTGACTTAGTAAAACAATGTCAAGTGTTACTTACAATTATTATTAGTAAACTACACGCGCGCACGAGGCTGGTGTCCCTATATCATAATTGGGAACATAATTTATAAAATCTAGTTGATGATAAGTCCTCTATGTCCGGAAACAGAAGAGCAACTCATTTTCTATTGGATATTAGTTCTTGAAACAGTTTTTGAGATAAATAAATAAACAGAAAACATAGCGACCCTCGATTGGGGGGAGGGAAAAAGAGACTAGTCATTTTTAAGCTTTCCCTTTTGGCACTGTGAATTCAAAAGCAGGACTCCATAAACTTTAAGCTAGTCTGGAAAAGGATGGTGAAAATGTGATAGATAATCAACTTAAGAATACTTAAAGTATTTGCGCCTGTCCAATTAATTTTTTTATTATTTTTAATAGTGACGAGAGTATAGTTTATTGTGACTTCTTTATTCTCGCCTCGGCGCCGTTTCCTTTTCACTAATTTTTTAATGACGTCTGTCTTGAAATTCTATACTTTATTCTCAGGGATAAACCCCAACCACAAGATGCGTTTTTACATTAAAAAAGCAAGCATCGTGTCAATTTTATATGAAAGGCAGCTTGTCAAATTAGGAGGAAAAAAATAATAAACAAAGCGAGGAAGTTGAGTAAATTGTACGTCGGATTAACGTAGTAGTAGTACTCTCAAAATCGAAGTTCTTGCCAAAATCAATTCAAATGTTGGAGAAAATGCTACAAAAACAAAAGGGGCGTCAAATAGTTAAATTGTTGTAAATGTATGCACGTCTTGTGCAACGTGCAAGATTTACATTAGGAAAGATTGAACTCTAAGAGTTCGCTAGAACTTTCTTAAACTAAGATTCCGTTTATTTCGTAAAAATGAATGATTGGAAAAATAGTTTTCTAAAAATAATTACCTAGTTAATGAAAACTGTTTACATATATATCTAAACATTTTCCTGAACAATGAAAATATTTTTCACTTATTCATTTTTTTATAAGTAATATAGACGATTAAACTTTTTTAAAATTATTTTATAAATAATTCATTTTTCGTGGAACAAACAAAGCCCGATGCTCATTTAATGACTTGAATCACATATGCTGATCACCTCTATTCTCTTTCGGTTTTTCATATTTCATACTCAAATTTTTCAAAATTTAGCATATAAGTATAGGACAATAACCATTTGATTAACCTTTCAACAACTCTCCCAGTTAGACGCACCCATGAAGATCCTTGGTACCAATAAAGAGTTGCTCGGACAAAAAATGTTTATCAGCTGCATGGAGTTTCCAAGCCCTAATTGCTACTTGCTACTTTCGCATGATTAGATTTGACGATTTGCCACTCGTGCTTCCTAATCATCCTTCCCTCGACCCACGCGCCTTCTTGTCAAAGACGAAAGGCAATTCTCATCTCTAATTTTCAGCTTATCGTCGGCAACTTCCAGGTCAGAGTTGATAACGACCCCAATCTTTTTTTTTTTTTGTTGCCCTCCCAAGAGGAAGATAAGTCGCTTGGCCTTTGCCGCTACAACGGATCAAATGATGCCATCTAATCACTACAAAAGCCAAGACATTAATTATACGGCTGACTAATTTGTATTAAATGATCTTGGTCCCCATTAATTACTTAAGTAGACCCCTTAACCGGCCGCAATACCAGAGAGGAGAAAAAGTAAAATTCGTCGGAAATATTAATTAGAGGATTTAGTAAAGTACAAATTCAGTAAGATTGCGCCGGGTTATGCGGTTTTGCTATGAAGATTGCTTTCTACTCGAAGGAGTTTATCAATCAACAAAATACAACCTTATGTACTCGAGATGGCGACATCATAAACGACCTGAAATAGCATTTACTTATCATTTGGTTATCTTTAATTTTTATCTTTTGGCCGCATCGTTATTTATAACAAGGATCTGTCTAGATGTAAAGAAAAAAAAAGAAAAGAAAAGAAAAACATCAGCGTCCAACCTAGAGAAAAAAAAAAGTGAAAAAATTTAAGACAAACCCTAATCCAATGAGAAAGTCGCATCAATCTAGGATTCTTCCGAGCACGTGGTTGCTGGCAAGACGTTCCCTATTAATGCCTAATTTATAGGCTTTTTCGGGAGTGTCAATTATAATTAAAGGCCGGCCACTAAGTCATATCTTACTTTTAAGATTGATAGATAGAAGCAAAAACAATTGTATAAGAGGCTTTCTATGCAAATCTCCCACTGGGATAAATTATTAATCCATTGGTGGACTCTCCAAAACGCAGACTTGGATAAACTTATATGATCTGTTCATTTAAATTTCTAATGTGAAAAAACGAACACAATAGGTACATATTATATCATTTGACCGATTCATATATTAAACATTTTATAGCCCGGCAAAACTTGCAAGATTAGCTTAACCTGTCAAACAATTTGTTTTTGGTCGATGCTAGCTATAAGCAAATTAACGTGATGGAAGTTATATTACATCATCACATCGTATTTTTTAATGTTGCCATCAATGAAGAACAATATTTGATTTTAAACAAGGTGAGTAGATTAAGCTATTATAGCAAAGCAAATGGGCCGTCCCAAGTGGAGAATATACAAGGCAAGACCCACCCACCGCACCACCTTCCTCCACCAGCCAACTCGGACTTTCATTTATTGGGAAGAACGGATTGGTTGATATGAATCACGATGAAGATGATCCGATAAGCGAGATTACGCTAGTTATATCACTGATTGTCAACTTTAAACATCTGCACAATAGTAGCAGCATGTTGCCTATGTGCGTACAATGCTCAAAAAGAAAAGGCAATGAAATTGAAATAAGAAAAAGAATTCCAAGATTAATAAAAAAATTCCTCGCAAGTCTGTCCACCCTGACCCGGTCAACCTCGCAAAAGCACATATTAAAGTCCACATAAAAACCTTTGAAGGGGGAGGGGGCATCAATCATTTAACCCCATCCACACATATGTTTCCTTTATTCAAGGGTTTATTTAGTCCGAGGCCAATATTATATGATTCGATTCCATAGTCTCAAAAATATATATATATAAACAAAAGGTCTCTCCCTAAGCTTTATGGGCACGCGCATCTCTTCAGATGGAAAGGGAGAAAAAATTGAAAGTCTAATTCCGAAACTTCTCGGTTGTCTTTCACAACGAGCGGAAGAGAAGATTGGAATTCTGATTAGGGAATAGGAAGTTTTGCACCGCTATGAAGATGTATGTGTGGTAATGTGGCGTGGGGGAGCAGGGGTTCGTGTTTTTGTTCATGGGTAAATTAACATCTTCAATTTATTTGATGGAGGAGGCTCAAGGAGATGAGTAATTGAAGGTCTAGATTCAATTACAATATTGTGTAAAGAAAACCCTTAATTATTGTAAGACCCTAAGAATTCTCATCTAATACAATCGAATTCGGAGAAACCTCTCACTCTCTCATCTATCACGGTCGTCATCATCACTTTCGCGACTCCGACCTATGTCACTCATCTTCAAGATTTATGTGCTATTTATATATATTCAATCTCCCTTTAACTGGAGACTTAAACATTTGGGCTGGACTTCCTAACATTATATCACGGCCAAATTTCATCCTAGCTTATTTCCCTTGTGTGGGCATCATTTGTCAAATTTCCTCTATTGTTTGTAACCTGGCTTGCATGCTTTGTGTTTAAGTATTCCACATTACTTGTCTATGAGCTTATATACTCTTTATGTACATGTGATCCCCCTTCACCTACCTATAGATTAAACTCTTGGGTTGGAATGGGTTGGAATTTTTTAACAAGAACAAAAGTAATTCCATGCCAAGGCAAACTGCAAGAATTGAACATAACATTGCCCGAACCCGTGATACAAGTTCAATCATAGTAGCATGTGAAGAAAGGAATTTAAAAGATTTCTTGATCGGTTTACTATTTTAAGCTAGTAAAAATTCTCGATATCAAGCACTTGAAAAGAATCAGCATATTCTTTGCACTTCTTCATAACTTGCATATGGTAACTTACAACGAGCTAGTCATGTAAATTTATAGCTGCAAAAGTACTCTCAACTTGAGTAAAAGACAATGTTTAACTTGGACCTTTTCCGGAACTCTAGAAACACACACACACACACACAACAACCAAAAGAACGTATGAATGCGCGGCAGTCAAATTTGGAAAGAGGTGTGGTTTGACCAATCCGTGAGTGCATATCGAAAATATTTTTGTCTCCACATCGACTTTCTCATCTACTTCCAATAAATTCACATTTTACTTGAGCCTAATAGTCTTCCTTTAGTTCCTCGATGGTTTGACTAATGACTTTTAACAATTGTTTTACATGTAAACACTGCTCTCTCTCTCTCTCTCTCTCTCTCTCTCTCTCTCTCCATCCACCTTTCAAATTCTTCAAGTTTAGTCGTGATTTTATTTACCCCGAAATAAATGTCGAGATTGTCTCTAATTTTTTTTTCTCTTTTAATCTTACACGCGCTAGCAACGAGAGTGTCTTCGTCATCTAGTGCATGTTCTTCTTCCTCTCTTAAAATAATACTAACAAAGCTAACGCCACTTGAAGTTTTTTTATTGTGTATACCTCAACTTTTGGGCTGTATGAGAAATGGCTCTTTCTTGAGGAACCTCTCTCTCTCTCTCTCTCTCTCTCTCTCTCTCTCTCTCTCCTCTCCTCGCCTCTCTCTCTCTCTCTCTCTCCCCCCCTCTCTTTCTCTCTCTCTCCATCGTCTCCCTCACCTCTTCCCTTCCTTTTTCCTTCGTCTGCACTCCATCTTCCTCTTCATCTCAATTCTCCTCCCTATCCTCTTCTTGCTTTTGACAGAGTTGTTTCATACCTGTTCTCGTTTTATATATACTCCATCTGTGTTGCAGTACTGAAATCAGTCCTTTTTTCTCTCCTCAGTCACTTTCCTTTTCTCTTTACTTTATGTAATTATATCCCACTTATCTCACAATAAAATACCCAGAAGTGATTTTTTAAGGAAATTTTTCTTATAATAAAAGTTTTAAATAGTTTTTCTTGCTCCTTGTTTTCTGTTGTTTTTCCCTGTTGATGTGGGCATGGCCGGTTTGGATTTAGGCACTGCTTCTCGATTCAACATCCACCAGCTTCAGAGACCCGATTTACACCTCCATAGCCAACAATCTGAATCAGATGACCACGAAGCGATCAGCAACAACCACAACCATCAATTCTCTGGCAGCGACCATCATGACGAAGGGGCGCACCAAACCCTAGAGCTTGGCGCTGTCAACACCGGCCATGGCACCGGCGACATCGTGGCCCGGCGGCCCCGTGGCCGGCCCCCTGGATCCAAGAACAAGCCGAAGCCGCCTGTGATCATAACCCGGGAGAGCGCCAACAGCCTCAGGGCCCACATTCTTGAGGTCGGGAACGGGTGCGATGTCTTCGACTGCATCGCTACCTATGCACGGCGGCGGCAGAGGGGAATCTGTGTGTTGAGCGGGACTGGGACGGTCACCAACGTGAGCCTGCGGCAGCCGGCCGCGGCCGGATCCGTCGTGACGCTCCACGGTCGGTTCGAGATTCTGTCACTGTCTGGCTCCTTCTTGCCCCCACCAGCTCCACCGGGCGCCACAAGCTTGACAATATTTCTGGCGGGGGGCCAAGGCCAAGTCGTGGGAGGGAGCGTGGTCGGCGAGCTCATCGCCTCCGGGCCGGTCATTGTGATTGCGGCGTCCTTTACCAACGTTGCATACGAGAGATTGCCGCTAGAAGAGGAGGAGCAGATCCAGATGCAGGCGGCGGCAGCGGCCGCGAGTGGTGGGCACAACCCGTTTCCGGATCCATCTTCAGGCCTTCCGTTCTTCAATCTGCCACTCGGTAACATGGCCAACAACAACAGCAACACTGTTCAGCTCCCAGTTGATGGGTGGGGTGGAAATTCAGGCCCTCGTCCTCCATTTTGAGGAAAAACGGAAGAAAGAAAAGATGTGGTGATTTGAAAGCAGTGTGATCATCGATTGGTAAAGAGCTATGCTAATATCCAAGGTCAGAAAAAAGTTCATAGATTTGTTAGTGCCATCATCATGGTTTGACGTTCTGATTCTGTTGATCTTTTTTAGCTTCTCTTTTGTCTGTAACTCCTTGAATTTGGTTCCTCTTTGGGTTCTGAAAATAGCCTTTTTTCTCGATCACTATGTCGAAGTGCAAACTCCTTCACGAGAAATGGTTTGAGAATTAATTCAACTCTACTAATTATGTGTTTTAGCAGCTTTGTTGATTGTATTTGGAGACATTTTAGTTGTATTAAAATGTCAACCTTCGATTTCTATTACTAAATAATAAACGCCTGGCCAGGTGAATCTCCCGCTCATGTATCAAATGCACTTTTAAGTATTAACAAAATTACTGTCCGAATCTAGTTTAACTCTTATTGAATTTTCGGGACATGTCATTGCTTTGGCTGTGCATTGATTTCAGCAACATAATAAATACAGCACTGAAAAACATGATCTAGAGGGAGCGGGTTCGCTCAAAGGAGATAAGAACTGCTAGCATCTGGTAGTAACCGTCATTTTTTACAGTCTCAATGATTTACTCGGAATTTGGTTTTTCGAGATTCAGCTATAGTAATCTTGTTCTCCATCTGAAAATGCCTTCTTGGTCAGCTCATCAATCCTTTTGGCAATGCTAGATGATGACTGGAAGGTGATTATATATTTCAGTCACCTATCCCAAAAAAATAGGTAATTGCAACTTAGGAAAGTGCAAGAGTTCACATCACGTAGTTCTCTATGTAATTTTACATTATTCTTGGAATTATTTGTACATTCATGTGATCTCTTGGAAAAGAGACAGCTCGGAGTTTAATTAGCATGCCCGTTCATCTTCTTCTCGTAGCTTCAAAACCAGGCTGAAACATGGTCAGGAAACATAGAAACATGATATGATTTTCTTTGGGTTATCTTCGGAGTAGATATTTGTACAAATCTCGGCTTCAAATCATTGCTGAAGGATGATTTCTGAAACTCGGAATTTGTTTTTTTTTTATATGACTTGTTTTGAATTAGAATATCATTCCTTAGGAATTCACCTAAAACATACGACCCCTAGCTTTCCCTCTTTAAAAAACAACTTATTGTCTCCTTCATTGATCTTCTTTAACGGAAAATCCATAGACAGCGTTGTGTGCATATTGAGTTATTTGGACAGATGTCTCGTGGGTATAAGCGCACAAAGCACAGCACGGTTCGCGTTCTATCTTCCTTAAATTTTTGGCTTTTGAAGTGAACATAAGCAATATTGTTTAGTCTCTCTAGGTTATTGGTTCAGTCTCTTTTGCCTTCTTTGATGGTGTTTGTAGCAGAACTTCGGGACAAAATGAATGACCCGGAGTAAATTAATTATTTCTAAACTCGCTCTATCAAACCATCTATTTCGTGCATTGTGATTGGTTTTATCCATCCTTCACTTCCTTTTTCTTCCTTCAACAAAATCAAAAACCCAGCTTCACCAGCAAATTCACCTATATTTTGCAATTAGTAACCTTTTAAAGCCTACGCAAACTCCTCCAGCTTCAGTAGTTCAAAGAAAAGGGCTTGTACCTCATTCTTTAACAAAAGAAATAAATGAAAGAGATCAGTCTTAACTGCTTTCTTTACCTTTAGACAATCACATTAGTTTAATAAGTGCACCAAATTGTCCGAAAGGCAGCTATTCCAACCTTTTGCATCATATCCTATTCAAGACCCACCTTCTCCGGCCTTTTGTGAATGAGGTCATTAGTTTCATTAATTTATTTAGGGTTCTACATACATTTCCCACGGGAAGTGCACTTAAATATTGTTAACATTTCTGTAGTGTACTCAAAAGTCTTTATTCTCCACTTCTTCGATTGCTGCTGAGTTGCTCACTATATGGCTGATTGTACATAAAATGTTCGCTTCCAACATTAGAAATTACAAATTGGTGAAAGGATAATTAGTGCTTATCTCAGGAGGACTGAATTTGATTCCTTAATGATCTGCAGAAGATGCTCCCTCACAAACAATTCTCCCTCAAAGTGATTTTCAACCCAGACACCTTTAACTTCACATTTTTTGACACAAATCGATTTACATGATCAATATGAAGGGTTGCAAGAGCTACTAATCGCCATGGATGAATTAAGCCGGTCGTAGGTGTCGCTAAAACGACATTGAGTAGACACAAATATTTCATCTGTTTAAGCCTGACTGGTGATTAGGTTTAATGTAGCTGAATCAATTAGCATCATCGCCAATCAGCTGCTGAAAAAAAGCTTTAGATTTGCTTTGCTAATTACCATTTATTTTGTTGATACTAGGCCTTCGTGAATTTCTTCAAAGTTCAATTTAGGTCAAAGAAGAGAACCTGTAAATCAGTACTCTAACCAGACCTTTCTGGTTATATTATACTTTCGATGCTAAATTTGATTTCGGTTAGATCGAGGATAACGGGTTGTGATATGGGAGGAAGCAAACAAAATGTTCCTGGAACCCTAAAGAGGTTGATAGTTGCTCTAAACATGCCGACCTAGATTAGATAAGTATACTGCAAAATATAAAACTATGATCGGCTTGTCTCATAAGAATAAAAATTTTAGCCTCTTGCTATTGAAAATAATCAACGACCGAGTGATTCTTGAGTTTTACTAAGAACTTCTTTGATTGGCATAGTATTTGTATATTTGCGATAATCAAATCAATAATCATACTCTTCGAGGATTTGTTTATTGTTATGTGGACAGTGTGGCAGGGATTGTGGTCCAGGCAACTACAATGATAATGGCAACATATATGGCGCATATGGGGCTAATCAATTATTGCTAACTTTCTTCTTTAAACATATCTTTGACTTCTTTCCCCTTAATCTTAGTAGATTACTATATTTGTTTAATGAAGTTAAAAACTGTAACATAAACTGGAGATTCATAACCAACATTACATGTAAGAAAAATATTGAACAAGTAATTTCAGTCTGGGTAAATCGGTTAACATGATACTAATAATAACATCATGATCTCTTTAATCTTATGTCGTGCGAGAGGAAATTATGTAGAAAACTTAATTATCATTCAAGTAACTTGTTGAAGTTAATATCGACGATGCAATCATCGTAGTAGTTTATAAAGAATAAAAAGTATCCTTTACACCACTTTTGAACTCAAAGTTAATAGAATAATTGGTTATGTAGGGCACCCAGTTGATTTACCTTGATATTACAACACCAAGTTCTCAAATACTTCTCCCACTTCTAGATGTCATGCCATATTGCTATAGTATTCAATAGGAGTAAGCATAGTTTTAAGGTAGAATCAAGAACCTGAAAACCGAACTAGTCCAGGTTCTAGGATATGTAAGGTAGGTTTCAGGTTCAAAAAATTAAGGTTTTTTCTTATTCTATGTATTTGTGCAATCCTATGGCATTCTATGAAGTCCATTTATGAATGTGTAATATGAAACCACTAGTCTAAACTTCCATTTTCGATGATATTTATGATTAAGACTTCATAATTTTTGTGTGTCTATATATGAGTTGTGATAAGTGGATTGTAGTAAAAGATAACTATTAAAGGCGATAATTCACAAAAATTGTTCAATTAAGAGTACAAGTAGAATCTGGATAAATAATGAATAAATTGTGATCAGTGGATTGTAGTAAATTGTAATTATTAGAAGTAACGATTCACTACAATTATTCAATTAAGAGTATAGGTGAAACCTGGATAGACACTGGAACTGACCTTGAAACTTGTGACCGGATAAGTTCTAGGTTCCTAAGCATATAGGATAGATTTTAGATTCCAAAAATTAGGGAACCCATTTCGATGAACAAGTTCCACTAAGAACTTGAACAAAACTTGAAATCACCCACCCCTAGTATTCAATCGTGCTGAGACCCTGATCCTATTATGTCATGGACATAGGAAATATAAATTAGTTTTCCATGATAACCACATTAATAATTTCATAGATTACATGAGATTACTCTGCATATAAGAATGGTAAATGCAGGATGGCTAATTATCCTAGTAGTAGGAGGAAATATAAAAACCCTTGTAGCACTTTATGGTAAGCTTTGTGTTTCAAATCTATTTCTTTCAAGCTATGTTTCATAATGAGACTTTCAAGTAATAATTCGATAGACCAAAAACATTATGCAGCCCACGTGCAGTGCACAAGAATTCTAGCAGTTAATAATATCCCCTCTGAACTTTAGATATAGTACACGCATGCCTCGAACTTTCAACTATTACAAGATATACTTGAATTTTTATTTTGTTATAACCATTAACCCTTCGTAATTTTCCTTATATATGCAATGCATTTTTTTAGGAGGTAAAACTACTATTTTGCTCTTAGTTTTTAAAATTATAAAAACCAAAAAGAATAAAGAAGAACAGTAAATTAACTAATATACTAATAATAGAGTAAACGAGTATAAAAAATAAAATTGAATGATGAATTTAAATAAAATTGATAAATATAGCCACTTTGATAGAATTAAATATGATGCTTTAAGAAAAAAGAATAAATACAGCTTAAATAAAATTATTAAAATATTAGCCTTATTTGGATTGACTTTTACTTTTTGCCTATTGTTTAATCTAAATCTTACGGCTTACACACTTTGATTATTTTTTAGATTTAAAACTTGTAAGTTGCTACTACACTCAAATAGTAATGCGTAGATTCACATATAATTTTTTTATAATTTTTTGAAATGTGAATGCTATTTTAATTTTTTACGGGAAATTTTTTTTTCTTTTATTGAAGCCCAAACCACTAGGCCAACAATATTTAAAAATTTTAAAGAGTTAATTGATACGAAAAAAATTATTTATCAACAAAATATTTAAAAAAATTATAATAGGAAATGGTCCCTTAACTCATAAAATAAAATGATTAACCGAAATTGTAAGTGATATTTTTACATTTTTTTAGTGATCAATCTTTTTTAAAATTTAATTAACCATATAAATTTACATAATGAGTATCTAATTCTTGTAATTTGATATTTTTGCTATTGAGCCTACTTATTTTTGTTTCCATTAATATATCCATCAAATTTGACAACTTTTATTTTTTAATGTAGCTACGAATAATTTTATTGATATTAATATTTTAGTAATTTTTTCTCTCTATTTTCCTTCTTTTGTTTTTCATTTTTACAAAATTCAAAGGCACGAGAGAGATTTACTTGAAAAAAAGAAGAAGAAGAGGAAAAATACACTTTTATGCCTTTTTTGTCATGTGCATTGTACGTGCTAACAGAAAATATAACAGATGATTAGTTGCTATATCATAACGAAAGTTTAAGTAGGTAATGTATGGTATTAGAAAGTTTAAAGGCAAACATGTATTACCCCCAAAGTCAGGGGAGTTTCTATAATTTACCCTAAATATCAATAACTCTTTGAACGTTGTGGTTTGTGGGAAAAGCAAAGATAAATTGAGAAACCATTTGGCACATCTCTGCAGCACGCCTACCAAAATTTGTTTCTCTATAACACCCCCAACATGAGTTTTAGATTGTCCAAATGTAGAGAAAATTTTTGTTCGCATCCACAAAATTCGGATTGATTCAAGTCTTTGTGGGGATCACCAAAATGGGTGAACAAGTGCTTGATCAGACTGAATATGTAACCCTTGCAACCACCACAACCGTCAATTTCTCCGGCGGGGACCCCCCACGACAGAGCGCCCTGCCAAACCCTAGAGATTAGCACGATCAATGCCAGCCAATGGCACAGGCCTAAAGCTCCGAAAACTAGCCGAAGCCGCTGTTGATCGTGACCGGGAGATCGCCAACAGTCTCCAGGCCCAATCATAGACCGCATCGCCAATTACGCGCGGGGCGTGCACTAAGCATGACCAGTACTATCACTGACATGAGCCTGCTGCAACCAGCTGCGGCTAGATTTATGGTCGGTTTCTCGAGGTTCTGTCGCCGCCCTTGCCGCTTCGGTCTCCACGGCGGGCTAGGCCAAGTCGTGGGAGGAAGCGTGGACAGGGAGCTCATCGCAGCTGGGCCAGCCATCGCGTGATCTCAAGGTCTCCCACTTGCTTCCGAAAGATGCGCAGCACGTTTCCTTCCCGGGCCTTCCATCCAATCGTGACATGGTCACATGGCCAACACTAAAGATGCCCAGCTTCCAGTTGCTGCTGGGTCGAATAGAAACTCGGCTCCTTGTCCTCCGTTTTGAATATCTTGTGGGTGTTTGAAAACGAATCGCAACCCTTTTTCATAGACGGCTTTTGTAAATCCCCCATTGGCTTCCTCAAAGGTCAGAAAGAAGTTCATAGATTTGTGTTAGCACCACCTGATCTCGGTTTCACTTTCTGATTAATCTGTTGATCGCTTTTAGCTTCTTCTCTATTTGTTTGCTTCTTGAACTCTGTTCCTTTCATGGGTTCTGATAGGGAAGTGCAAAATCCCTAAAAAGAATTGGTTTGAGGATGAAACATTGAACTCCATTTCTTGATGCTAATTGGGTATTTTCTTGATCAAATTAGACAACCTAGCTTGTCATTCCATCACACAAAGCTGACTCATTTGGGTCCCAAGCATTAAAATTCATAGATTATTATATCTTTCGGCGACAAAACTTTCTTGATTATGATTTAGTGTTTTCTTGATCATATTAGACGACCTAGCTTGTCATTCCATCACATAAAGCCTACCCATTTGGGTCCCAAGCATTAGAATTCATAGATTATTATATCTTTCGATGACAAATCTTCAGCCTCAAGGCCCAATTCATCTGATTGTCGGCCCAGCCTGTCTCTTCAAAACCTCAGTCTAGGTGGGCTTTCATTACCTTGGGCTGGAAACAAAGCCCATCACATGGACAAAACAGAGAGGTCCAGAACATAAAACCCAAAAGAAAATTCAATTAAAAGATGGAAAAGGTAAATAAATAGATTGAAGAACATGAAGTAAAATTCAAGCACAAACAGTTCAAAGAGAAATGGGGCCAGAGAAATCCTATAGCTTCAAAATAACACGATGCTATTGTATTCGACATTTATGTATTGATTGCACAGAACCCATTATAACAAAAGAAAATTTACAATCTCTCCATCAGTGTTTAACCTATCTGTATATTTCTCTCCTCTCTTTTTTTTTTTCCCTTGTCTCTCTAAAAATCTTGAGCATAGAAGTCAATGATGTCCTTGAGATTCAGCTGGAACAGAGAAGTGGAATCGTTGCGCATCAGCCACAGCATGTGCTCGAACAAGATGGAGTCCACGTCCACCAGAACCACCCTCTTCTCTTTCCTCGTCTCTCTCTGCCTTGCCGAATTGATCAAGACCCGGAAAGGGTTCTCCTCCAACACGAAAGGGTCCACCAGGAACTCCTTCCTCTCCTTCCCCACCACCACCTTCACCGCCGCCGTCGGCTCTGCCTCCTCCAAGAGGGGCCGGTAGCCCGATCTCGAACCCGCAGACCACCTTCTCAGGATCAAGACCGGCAAGACCAGGCAATCCATGGGGAGAGAGAATGGATCTAGGGGCCTGTTTGGAGCTCGACCGAGAAGCTCCTGGAAATTATGAGATTAAGCTGACAGTCACAAGATGTTTGGGAGAGAGAGAGAGAGAGAGAGAGAGAGAGGTTGAGAGATGAGATGAGATGAGTTGAGAAACGGCTAGGAAGAGAGAAAGTACATATGTAAAGGCGAAGATGAAGAGGGGGAAGAGCGTTGGTGGTTTTCCATTAATGCTTTTTGGGTCACTTTCGTGAGAGCGCGTGCAGGCCGAAAAGAGCCGTTGGTGAGTACGCGAGAATATCTCTTGGGAGCTGGAAATTAGTGCGAATGAAATTTGCCGACTTTAGCTTACGACATGATTGCGCTTTCGTGCGGGTTGTATTCAATTGTAGAATTTGTCTATGAGTGACATCGAATGCTCAAACCTAAATATAGAATTTGTATTTGGCCATACTCACGATGCTGTGGATCCCAAGTTCACGTGATTATAAAGAGGAATTTGTTCAGCTCCTCTTCTCCGAGACATGTTCCTAGATCCCCATCGGGTTAGCAGCTTTCGTCGATTTTTCAGCCCCGAGACACATTCTAATCTCTTCCGCGATGGCGAGAGGCATATATATCATGCAATGCTTCTTTTGTGAGATGACATACTAATGTGAAGAGTGATGCTTATCAAAAATAAAGTCATAAACTTATTATACACCAGTCAATTTAGTCCTAAACTTTTCAATTATGTCAATTTAATCTTAAACATTTTAACAATTTGTTAATATAACCCTAAACTTTTTTATAATTTTTCAATTTAATCCTTCCAATCAACTTTGGTAGGAAATCACTAAAGTAAGCCCATTTTTTGGCATAGATACTAGCGGATTACAAGATACACAATTTTTGTAATTTTTTATTTTTTCTGAATTTTTTTGTTTGTTATTTTCTTTTCTTTCCTTTTTTTTTTAGCAAATATGAGGAGCAACGCCCTAGCCAAATCAAGTGGGATCGTCGGCCCAAAGTTGCAAAGAAAAAAAGGAGAAAGAAAAAATAATAACAATCAAATTTAGAAAAATTTAAAAATTGTTAACATCAATTCTAGCCATATCTTGTAAGAAGGTTGATGCTAACTAAATCGTCATATCAGCAAGTTTTCACCACAAATGGCCAAAAATGACTAAATTGGCCAATTGCAAAAAGGATTAAGACTACATTAACAAATCATCAAAAGATTTAAAATTAAATTGACATAATTGAAAAATTTATGACTAAATTGGTCGTTGTACAATAGGCTTAAGAATTTTTAAACAATTATCTTGTATCAAACAATTTCAAGATTTGACGACATAGTTCTTCATGCCAATTTTAGTCGGTAATTGCTAACAAGGACGTCGGCCATCCTATAGCATAGTCGAAGCTCACATAAATAATTTTTAAAAAGAACTTCTGATTTTTTTCTTTTTCTTTTTTCTTTTTTTAAAAATAAAATTTTGTGAAAATGCAAAAATTGTCAATATCAATATCAACTATGTCCACGTTGGACGATTAGATCCACGTCAACAATTACAGGCCAAAATTTAGTCAAAAAGATTACATTGACAAATCATGAAAAGTTATATGACTAAATTGGTTAAATTAAAATATTTAAAACTAAACTAATATCCATATAATTTATTTTTATTTTTGGTAATTTTCTCAAGATTACGTAAAAGCTCTCTCGTTGTCCACCATCCGCCGGCCACACCTTATCATCCTAGGCTTTTGAGGATTAATCAACGTGAGTTGGCACGTACAGATAAAACAGCTCAACATCATATGAACATCGAACCACCAAACCACCAAAACCGTGTTAGGTGGTCGAAATCATTGCCACGCTTGACCAAACTACGCCCTTTCTTCGTCCTCAAACCCGCAAGACGCGGTTTGACGCAAAGTTGCTATGATTAGGTATGCCCCGTCAACGTTGCGTTGCATTGCATCGACAGCGCACGTTCACCATGCAAATCACAGCTGAACTCCAATTCGCATGTGCCCTCGTCAAGCTCTCTCGAGGCTCTTTTAGGGTTTCAAAATCCTCACCGGTAAGGGTGAGCATTAGTTTAGGGTCAACCCTGGACCGACCATGGACCGGCTCGACCATGCTAGTCTTGATCCGGTTCCCAGGGAGACTGGGTTAGTCCTTGGTCCTGGGATTCCTAGACCACCACTGTACAGATTGATCCTCGGTCCGGAGAATTCAGAATCGGTCCAACCCGAACCAACCCTGACTCTATATATATCTTATATATTTAATATATTCTTTATAATTTTTTATATAGAGAAAATCTTAAAATAAACAGTGTCAACAACATTAAATGGTTCCTTAGTAAGGAGCTCAATAAATTTTACATTATTCTTTAATAACTTAAATTTTTAATGTCTTTTACAACGTCCATAACCATAATTTACAATGGAGAAAAATATTTTTGTGAAGAGTCCTTACGTCGTCCAAAAAAATATAAACAGCTCTTCATGGCATCCTCCTCTAGTACCCATTCTCTTTTGTCTTATTTGTCCTCTTAGTTTTCAATTTTTCAAAATCGAAATAAACGACTTCTCCGCTCGCCACTCGACACTTACCTTGCTCGCTTTGGGTCACTCGTGCCACTCGCCACTCGATACTCGCCTAGCTTGTTGCTCTTCACTCGACGCTTGATGCTCGCCCCACTCGACACTCGCCGTTCGCCTCTCTCAGCTGACCTCGCTCATCATCAAAGCCATTGGGTCGGTCCGATCCTCAGTTGCTTTTTCAATAGTACAAAAAATGAAATAAAAAATTATTGGTTGGTTCCGGGTTGACCTTGGAACCGGACCAAACCCATTGGGTCGATCCGGTCTTCCGTCGCATTTTCAGGGAGTACAAAAAATGAAATAAAGAAATTATCGATTGGTCCCGAATTGACTCAAGAACTAGACTGAACCCACTGGGCCGATCCGATCCTCTGTCCTAAGCTTAATAGAATCGGTCATCGGTCCCAAAAATTGAGAATCAGCATTATATAGGTTGATCCTAGGGTTAAGGAGTGGACCGGCCCAATCCGGATCATGCTGATCCCTACTCACCGGATTGCCTCATCATCTTTCCCTTTCCTTAGTTAGCTAGTTTGAAGAGTACTCGGCGGGACCTTGTCACAGGACATGTGGCGAACGTGTCCATTGCCGATGTCGGTGACCCTGTCGGTGTAGTGTGGGCAGGATGGAGGAAAAAAAAGAGCAAGGACGCCATCTGGCGCATCTTCAAGGAACATCCACCGAGATTTGTCTCTCTAACGCGCTGAGTTAGATGGGGTCCGTGCGCAGAGAAATCTTGCTCGTGCTCACAAAATGGAGATTGAGTCATTTGAATTTTTAATCAGATCGAACGTTAGGCCCCCCTGCAAACCCAGTTTTGGAACAGACTGAACGTGAGCACTTTCGTAAGGCAGATCTCTCCTAACTCAATCTCGATTATCTGAACATAAACCCTTAATTTCCCCTCATGATTTTAGGTTCTATATAAATATGTTGGGATTGTCGGTGACCCAAAAATTAATTTTATATAAATTTTTCACAACATACCAATTTAAAATCGTTCATGTTATTAACCATTTTATTTGTAATCAAAACTATATTAAGTTAGTCATTGACGGATGATAACTTTTTTCTTTGTTATTTTGTTTATCTGAAAATGGTACTTTGTAATGGGGGCCCTTATGTCAACCGGGTCAATGAACTCCAGGACTCCAAACTTATACCTGGACTAGTAAAGAACAATGTTGTAGTTTTCATAAGATTGCCATAATTTTTTTTCCGTGTATTTAAATGTCACAAATTTGAAAAATCAATCACTTAAATACCATCGACAATTTGCCTCACTGAAAAATCTAACATGGACACTAGTCGTCCTACGTGCTACCCCAAAGACTGACATGGACATTTTTTGTAATTTTTTCTCTTTTTTATATTTTTTTAATTTTTATTATTTTTTTCTTCTTTTTTTTGGGTGCCAACAAGGGCTACTGCCAACCGCAAAGGCCTCACCCAATGTAGGCAAGGGCTGCAATCAACGAGGATGTGAAAGCGCTAGGCAAGGACACAATGACCCTAGGCGAGGCCTTCGCAACCCCACTAATAAAGGCATTCATTGCCGGCAAGGCGACAAAGGCCCTCGCCTGCAACTAGCAATGGCCTTGCCCAAAGCCTTCATAGCCCTCACCTAGTATAGGTGAGGCCTTTGTGGTCAACAAGGGTTGCTGGTGACTATCGCTAGCATATAAAAAAAATAAAAAGGAAAAGAATTAGAAAAATTAAAAATTCCACAAAAGAAGATTTGCCAAAAATGATAATCAAATTATCAATTTTACTCCGATCTGGCACTTAAGTAAGCAAAAAAAATTATAACGCTCAAATAAGTGTCATAAGAAAGTTTTGGCACTCATAATATTCGTGTTCTTAATTATCTACCATCCAACATTTAAAACGTTGAATGAAGTTACATGTTTGAGATTACACTATGGAACTCATACTCCATCGAACTCGTTACAAGGTAGAACATCATAAGGAGTAAGAGATGATAGAGCATGTTTGTATTGAATTCCACCAATCATCTAAACATATCTTCTAATTTCTCGAGCCGTGTGAGAAGAAAGCTTCATATTCATTTCTTGGGAGGTTTTAATTTATCTATGTCTATCCTAATAGGCGGGATAAATACATTAGAACTTTCATAACTTTCATACGGTGCTCACTTGAGTGCTGTGACCTTTTTTTCCGCTCACTTAAGTGTTACAAATTTGAAAAATCAATCATTTAAGTACCATTGGTGAATTGCCTCACCAGAAAATTCGATGTAGACATTAGTCGTCCTACGTAGCATCATTGGTACTGTCGTGAACAATTAATAAAAAATTCAAAAATATCCACATCAAAATGGAAAATTAATAATAATGAAAAATCCACATAAGAGGATTTGTCGAGAATGGCTCTCAAATTATCGATTTTACTCCAATACGGCACTTACATGAGTGAAAAAAAAAAAAAAAAGATGAGTTATGATACTTAAGTAAGCTCCATACAAAAGTTATGACATTCCTATTCTTTATTCCAGCATTTTTATTTATAAGTAAAAGGGTTGGGGAGCTATCCCAATGAACTTTACCATAAAGGTCCCATGTATATAAATGCCTGGCATTAATTAATTCTTTATAGGACATTAATAGAATGTGGTACCATATATATAAAACTAGACACTTCTCACGAATGAGACTCATTGTATATAAAATCCAAAATATTTTAAATTTGACTTTCAGCAAAGTTCAAGAGTAAAATATCCTGAAATAAATTATTATGTATTAATATATAAGTAGCATTGATTATAAATTACCTCCTTCGCCTCTCCTTTTTCCCAACCACCATATGGCCCTTGATTGCCTCAGCTATTTAATTGTACGATTTAGGTCAGTAGGGCCCGCCCATTCCGTCTGGCCGGCCCGATCTGAAGAATTCATGGGCCAGCTGGCTAGTGGACGGGGACCGTCGAAGAAGTGCCTCAACGAACCGCGGCCGCTATTTTTCCTCCTTGTATGTAACTATAAAATTCACCAAACTTTCTCAATTCCAATGCAACTTATTCTCTTGGAGCTGATGTGACAAATTATGGGAGCCTTCTGACGAAGCCAACATAAACCCTATACAAATGAATATAAGGCAGTTTCATTATTGTTGTCGAAGCACTATCATCCTGGATGCCTGCTCAAAAGGTTCTAACCGCAGCTGTTTATGCGTAGAGTTAGCCAGTTGATACCTGAGATTGGTGTGCATATTGAATTAAAAATAAAGAAAATCGTGTTAGTCGGCAGTGGTGGGACAAAGGAACTCTCTCAAGTTGTCTGAATCCAGCAGACGTTTCAAACATCAAACTAATCAATGCTGTTGACATTAAACTTTGCTTCGTCACGTGGATTAAGGCCGTGATCCTCGCGCAAACACGTCTCCATCTAGAGAAAAAGAGGCCGCGGGTAATCACTATCCAATGAGACTCGGTTCCAGATCCACAAATTGAGGTGAGAAAGTTTTGTGGTCTTTCTGTTGTTAAGAATGTGGATGAGTTCGTTTAGCAGGTTTCATCACGTAACTTTGTCTTTTCGTTTGAAAACAAGCGCCTGATTTGTCCTTACTGGTGGTTGAATTGAATCTCTGTTGAATTTCAAAAGGATAATACCGGGTTGAGGATAAGGCTGTGTGCCGTGTGTTTGAGGACATGTTTTAGTACCATGTTAAAGTAAGCAGATTGGAAAATGAAGTTCTTCTCCCTTTTCCCTCTCCTTATCCAAATGCATTGACAGCAGAAAGAGAGAGAGAGTCTCTATCATTACATCATACGCCCAAACCTGCCAAAACCTGAAAACTGCTTATTCATTGAAAGGTCACGCGGCGAGGAAAAAAGATTTTAACTCTATACAAGTTAAACTAGTAGGGATTTTCTCTGCTTGCGTTCATGACACTGATGTGCAGTGGCGGCGGTGGCGGCGGTTGAATAGAAGTATTCTGACCATGAGTTGTGAGGCCTGTGACCGGTAGGTTTATTGCTAATTCTAGCTGGTGAACTTCTGTTCCAGTGTGCTTGACGAAGCCTGCAACATCCAAGAAAAAACCCAAGTTTACCATTGTGCAATAGGTTGAGAATATCCAGTGCTTGACTTGTAGATATTTCTCACCGAACAAATCGTGTACATCTAAAAACTAGGAATTGACAAGGTACGGCAAAGTCCAATGGGAAATGCGGAAATCGCGGTGGATAATTACAGGCATCTCAAAGGATAGACACCAAGACGTCAGAAGAAAGGAAAATGAGACTCACACCAACTGATGTAACAAAATTGCAAACAGCGCATTTGACCGACCGCGCGCCATATTGGTACATCAGGAGCATCCTGCAATTCCCGCAGTTGACGTGTGCCACCTGATTTGCTGTTGCAATACCCATTCGGAGTAAGATCAGCCCCTCACTAAGCATTACGAATCAAATGAGCATTTGGAACATCCCGTTTTGACATATTGGACGATCGAAGTGAAAAAACAAAGGGAGCATGCAATGACATTTAAAATTCATTGATGATCCAATACCTTCCAAGGCTAGGTTGACTGTGTGACAACAGGAGCACTGTACGCTTGTCGCTCCTCGGATGTACATGAGTAAGGTGTGGCAGCCTCCACATACCAACTGGGCCATTTCGGTGCCTGTCATGACTCACACAAGAATAGACACTAATTTGTTATTCCAGACTTCAGTTGTTTCGTATAATCAAGAGGATTGAATAATTTAATAAAAGTTTACAATTTACAAACTGCTGGCCAAGAAAGTTACCTGGAGGAGGAACTGCAGTGACCGCATTGCAAACCGCACAGCAAACGGAGGTCGCTCCTGCCGGATAAAGCAAGAGATTCCTACACCCAGAACAGACAAGCTGGCTCTGTGTACCTGAGCACCAACAAAGTGCATTTCAGATTTTAGAAATTCCTACACCCAGAACAGACGAGAGATTAGCGATAGTCCTGAACTTTTGGAAGTGACGCTGGAGGTTTCTTGCAGCAGTTTACAGATTTTCTACTGAAAAACAAAATGGAATTTTGGCAATCTTCCTCAGCTAATTGCTTATCCTTTTGAAAGTGAAGCTGCCATTTTCTCTTAAACTCAGCAAATTTAGTTATCCTCCATTTAGCAATTGATTCATTGTTCTTCCAATGCCAATACAAAAGCCATCTGCTTAGTTTTGGGGCATTATCATAGAATCTTCAATAATTAATGCGATAAGTGAAGTGAACTGGACAAGAACATAAGTAGACTGCTTCAGCTGGCACTTTAGCAGTTTCAACTGTTCTATCCTGAGAGTCCACCGTCTAAACTCCATTTTCTGATGAACCAATTGAAGGACATACTTAGTTTCCTCCCAAGATAAAAAAAGGAGCTAAGAATCGGAAGGTACCATTCACAGGCGGAGGAGTATAAGGTGTCGTTGGAGGAGTTGGATATGGAGCGAGAGGAACCGGCATTGTATCGACCCTGCAGAGTAGGGATTGCCTTCTTCAAAGCTCTCAAAATTCTGCAATCTCAGATTCAGAGTATGCTTCTCTCTCTCCCATCACATCTGTATCTGGCAGACAACATATAGCAAAACACGATGCATTAGTAGAGACTCGGTTTTCACAAGTAAAAATGGAAAGAAACTTGTAGAAAGCAAAGAAATCTGAGCAACAGAAGCTCAATAAGATATCAGATTATTAGACAAAGAACTGATTTTTGACTACCAAAATGAAATAGTAAGCTTCGATTTCTCCCTAAACTACCCGGCCATTTTTTATAGGGATCGATTCAATTGCATTTAAGTGTGTCGCACACCTCAGTTTAATAGATGCTTCAAAAGGCCAAAGCCAAGGAAAATTTAGTGGCCATTATGAAGTGGGGGCACGAGCATACCTCTCCACTCTCCAGGTTGCAGGTGAAGTGGGGGAGAGACAGAGAGAGAGAAGGGGTGGGGGCAATGAATGGAAGATGTAAGTGAGAAAAATGGCGTTAAAAGGAGTGATTTTTAACTCTCTTTTATATTTATAGCGTGAGGTTGTCCAAACTTCTTAAAGCACCCGACTAATCTTATTAGTCAATATATCTCAATCCCACCTCATCCGGGTTATTATCGAGGCACAAGGGCCCTGAGAAAGACCTTGAGGACGTGAGGCCGCACGTCCTAAGGCGCAATTCCATGTGGGTCTTTCTAAAGTCTATCTGCCTTCTCTTATCAGATTCTTTCTTTTCCTTTCCAAGTTCTCAACTCCTAGCTCCTCTGCTATGGTAGAAGTGATAAATCAACTACCCAATTTCCCTCTGTTGGTGGCATATCAAGATCAACCCTTTCCCAAGAGACCGTGGGCCCCCTCAACCCCCACCCCTCCCTCTCGCTGTTATGGCTCCCATTGCCTTCCTGCAGTACATGCATGTGAGCGATGCCATTGGCCCCAGGTTCCTCTCCCCTCCGGACATCGAAGGGTCCCAACCAGCCCACGTCACGCGACCGGCCGATCTCGCCCGTCGGTCGCATCCATCTTTGCGCTGTCTGCAACTGGATTGAGATGGCCAGTAGCTTTTTAGTTGGTGGTGGTCCTGCGTTATTCTCCTTATCTATCATCAAATTTCGCGGTTTGCCCTAGATGATTGCGAACGGAGATATTCTGCCGATATCACGCGTTGCCAATAGAACCGAGGCAAAAAATCAGAGAGTTTAGTATTAGGATTCTCCTTGGGACAAGTATCATGCGTTAACGAGGGTCGCGGCGACAAGACCCTCCAAATATGTATATGGTAAGAGAATATGTTTGGTATAAGAGAGAAGATGGAAGGTTCAAGCTTTGCTAGCTGCCAGTTCAATTTGATTCCTGCACTCTTTGTGCTTTGGCAGCTACCTAAAAGAAAAATGCCAGGCCCTAACGCAGTACACGTTTCCCTCAGTCAAGACTAGTACATCCGTGTTTTTCCTGATTCAGAGTTCCTTACTTGAGGTGACTGCACCAGAGAGTCCTATCCACAGTGGCAATGGGTGATAATTGGTGAAATTTAAGGGTGAATGGCTCTTCGATGCTCATCCCGCTTTAATGACATACTTGGAGTCCGCCGACAATCTTTCAACGGAATAGTCGGTATCATATTGAACACTTTCCTACAACTTTAGTTGCCTTCTGCAAAAGAAACACTGGATTGTAAAGATTTATGTTAAGGCGGACACTGATCGAGATTAGAAGCGACAATTGCCTCTGTCACACATACATAGGATAAGATAAATCCGTAGACCATTTGATTAAACAGTTGCGGCAGAGGGCAGTCCACTGCTATGTATCACTCTCAAGGATCCTGAAAGATCTTTTGTATTACCAGTTTGGAAGCCATATACGACATCAAATAAAACATCCATGCGCGCGTGGAGAACAGTAGCAGAATAATTCAACTGTTCTCGCGAATTCTCACATGCCATGCAATTCAAAAAAGCAGTACAAATGTGTGTTCAAACATTCGCGCACGCAGGCAGGCATGAGATGAGCAATATTCTGTGAATATATCTGCGAAGAGTGTGTTTGAACATGAGGCTGGAATGCAGGGAGAAATTAAATATAAGAAAAAGTAAGTAAATGATGAGACAAAGGGAAAAGGAAAAGGGAGACTAGAAAAATAAGGCAGAGAGGGACAAGAGGGAGCTAATAATGAAAAAAGTCCAAGGATGGGCAGTGTGGCCTTTATAAGTTCAAGAAATACAACAAAAACCTCCATGAACGGGTCCATAGATAAGGATGCAAGGGGACCACACGTCCTTTACATTTCTTGGCAGTTTTTCCGCATTCTAAATTTGATCCCGAATGGATATTCCAGCTATAGTTCTAGAAATGTCCAAAGAATTCCTCCCCATGTTGAGTTAGGGAGACTTCTGCCATGACTCTGATGACCAAATTTAAGCACCCTTAAACCCACCTAAATGCATTTCCATAACATCCACGCCAAAAAGAAGTCTCATAGCAATAACTGAGGAGCGCATTTCCATGGAAAAACACCAGGAAAAGCATCCCGCTTTGGGCATCCGAGATGCCAACTATACTTAAATTGAGTCCATATTTAGGCATTTTTTGCACCGCAAATACACAATTGCCTTTCTGGACAAAACAGACTGTTCTGTGGCTCTTAACAATGCCTCTCCAGTTGTTAACAGGCATTAATCAGTGGTATAGACAAGACAATATGAAAGACAAGTGGATAAGTTTCGAGGTTTAGATGAGAAACCGAGAAACCTAACCTTACCACTCCAGTGGCCCTTATGATTCGAGCAGCATCAGGCATTTGAAATTTGTGACTTTCCAACCAATCTAATCCGGTTATCCAAACACACCTCCTCTTGGATACACATTACACACCACTTCTCTAGCTGACATTGGAATGATATCAGCAGGTCTTCTGGAGGAAGATCACCATCACGCACTTAAAAAGGTCTACTAAGGCAACCTTATCAATCAACCAACTTGACTTGTTAGGCAAAATAAAAGACAAGATTATGATTTTGGAGTGTACCTTAAACCAGAATTTTCCGCTTTGAGAACCCACCAAAATCTGCACATCATTTTAAAAGATGACAAGGACCTGCATCTCCTAGTCAAACATTAGCTTTTATCTCCATAAACTCAATGCAAAGAATATTCATATAGCCTCAGTACCAATTCGAGGTAATTCAACATTAGGCATATTCCCAAACTGAAAATAACGTCTCTGTAGCAGGAAAACAAGTATTCGTTTGGATGAACAATAATGAAAGAAGCCTCTTTCAACAGACAAATCAAAACGATTTTGGAAATCACTTCCTCTTGTCCAGATATGCAGTGCCATGCCATCAGATGCAGACATGTCATATTGTTGGAATCCCTAGATGCCTTGCAAATGCAAAAATTAGCAACTCAAGTTCCAGCCACAATTTGCTAGGTTCATAATGACAAGGTAACATGGAGAAGAAACTCATGGTCAGAGCCAAATATCATGCCCACCTTGTAAGCATTTCTGAGCAGTCGCAAAGAGCGCGTCTATAGATGGTTTTCCCCACCAAAGAAAATCCAAAATAAAAAAATTGTCGATCAATTTTTTCGCCTTCAATTAACATGGTGTTTGCGTCAAAAAGAACCCAAGGCCAGCATTTCAAAATCCATGACATTATAAAACGCTTAAGTTGCATGCAGAGAGAAGCATTGCAAAAACTGAGAACTCAAGTTTGCACGATTATTAACACGAGTTCAAATATTGGGAGAGTGGAAACTTTACTACCCATACTGACAAACATGTGCAGAGGAAGATAATGCATAGTGCCTGAATTTTTTCCACTCACTTATTGCCATGTTGAAATTGCATTATGTCAGTCCATGCGATTTCTGGTTCCATCATAAACCAAAGATATTAGCAGCCTTCTCACTAGAGAGAATGTTAGTACTCGGATACTTGCAAAAATATTCTGCTTCTTCCATGAATCTCTGATTCCGTTTGCATTCAGATACCATTCTTATGCTATCATCTTCAACGAAAGAATTCGGTGCCAATAGCTTAGATTGAACTTTTTCAACCCTCAACCTCCTTAATGTCGTCAAAAGGCCAATGCATATTTGTCTCCGACGTTACTCTTTCCTTCATTCTTCACCTCCAGCAGGGACATTGTCTCTACACTTTCAATCTCGGTTTCAAAACGTTTCAAGCATTTGAGAATTCCATGTGAGGTACAGGCTTCATTATCTGCATTGGCTCAGTAATTCCTGTCTCCTCGTACAGTGTCTGAAGTCATGCATTTAATAGACTTAATGTATCATGCTATTTACCTGTCAAAAGAATATGGGAAGTCAGTCTAAGCCATTTCTAACTTCTCTAGTTTCGTTCCCCATTCACTCGTCTAAAATGATGCCTTCAGATCTGATATGAATTAAAATGGCATAAAGGTTCATGAAGTTTCGAACCTTACCATAAATTTCAATTGCTATCGCAAGAAAACCATGTAAAAAAATTCTGACTAAGACATGGTTTATCTCAGACAGCAGGACAAACAACCACTCCAAATAAGGGTAGCTGCCGTCATTTGTAAAACTCTATGTTCCACATCTGCAAAATGATATCCACATGAAGTGTTCCAACTCCACTGGCTTACTCAAGTCACCATTACATAGCCATACAGCTCGGTAGCCAAAGCTCAAGCACTGTTTCCATGAATAACAAATCCTAGTGGTTGTTCACGAAAATCAAGAAAATAAAACAATAACGTGTCTCATTGTCATGAAATTATTACCACACTCATTGCTACAAATGCTACAAAGCAGCGCATAACAAAAGATGGATTACTCAAATTACTTTTACAGGAAGATTCTTATCGTCTTCATTAATACCCAGAGGCCATGCCTCCGACTCGGCCACCTGTGATGGAGTTCTTCTTGACACTGCATTATGATATTCATCAAACGATGGCTCGCTGCATTCTCCCATTGCAAGAAAAGTTCGACCCGTAATTCTGACACACAAACCCAGATCAAAACAGGCTTCGGTTCTCCCACCCGAAAACTCTAAACCGAAAAGTCGAATTTCCAGAGGGAAGAGAGAAAACTGAAGTTTAGAAGACGATCCAATTCAAGCCATAGAATACCCAACCCACGTCCGCATAGACGGTCAAAAGAAGCAGGATTTCCGAAGACGGAGAGAATCTCCGCGCTTCGCTTCGCGATGCTCATCGCTCTGCGCATCGGCGTACTCAGACGAGCGCTCGAAGATGCTAAAGACGAAACCGCGACTGGACAGAGAAGAAGTTGCCGGAATTCGTGACACTGTTGCGTCGGTCGGTCGTGAAGAGCAGAGAGATGATGCAGAATTCAGAGCATCAAAGCTCCCCGAACGTCGCGGAGAGGCCCGGCCCAAGCCCGGCCTTTTGCTTGAAATTTAAAGAGAACACTCCAACCGAACCGAACCGAACTGACCCAAATAGCTCTCAAATTCCTAAAATTTGAAATCAATAATTATCGGTCTAATTTCCAATTTCGAGTGCGGATTGAACCACCCAAATTATCGGACTAGACCGATCCTTTTCTATTGCTAGCAAGTCAATATACTCAATCTTATTTTATCACAATGTTTAGCATTTTTGTTTATTGATATTTTCATTAATTAAAGATCCGAAACACAAAATGAGAGACGAGCCTTCTCATTCGGTGGGAACCGATCCACTCTAAAACCAATCACTCATGCCCATAATCCATTATGGTCTTGATTTTTTCCTCCTCTTTTTTTTTTTTTTTTTTTTTTGATTTGCCAAATGATATGTAGATTATCTTAATTTCATCACTCCATTTCATTAAATATCCTAATTTAGTAAATAAATTTATTTTATTTTTCATAAATGCATTACTTATTATTGTTCCGGCTAGGAAATCATAAATGTCAATCTCTCTTGGTTGCACATAATCTTGTTGTTGGTGACCTAGTCTGAAGCTAATGAGGTCGTCCAATGACCATGTTAACATCTACTAAGAGCCTATTTGGTAATCATTCTGTTCTGTTTTTCTGAATAATTTTTCTTTAAAAATGATTTTCTTTTTATTATGTTCCCTATATGAGTTTCCGAGCATTTGAAAGCATTTAATAACTGTCTAAAATTTCTATTCCCAAGATAAAAATACATGGTAAGACCTCAAATTCTTTTATGAATTAGAATTTTTTAATTTTTTAAATAATTTTCTTCTTCTTCTTCTTCTTCTTCTTCTTCTTCTAGCCAATGACCTTGTCAAAGCGTTGCCAATCCCTAGCAAGGTCGAGCCTCCCTAGTGCCGGCCAAGTCACTAGCCAAAGGAAGAAGGAGAAGAACAACAAGAAAAAAAAAGAAAAGAAAAGAAAAGAGGGGAAAAAAAAAAGAAAAAAGAAAATGGGCTTGATTCGAGTTGTTTTCAAGAATAAAGAAATAACTTTTTTCAACTTCTTAATTCTCTTTCAAATCCATTTTCAAGAACAAAAAAGTTACTAAATAGATTTTTATTCTTTTTTATTATTTCAGAGAATAAAAAAATAGAATCGACACTATTTGATCAATTACCAAACAAGCCCTAATTCTTCATCGACAAGTTTAAAGCTAATAAGATAGCTAGCTATTTGATTTGATTCTCATTCTACCGAAATTATCTTTCATTATATTGGTCAAATTTATATTTCTAGATGATCTCACTCGCTAACTATTCTTCTTATTCCAAGAAATAGGTGTGAGTTGTTGCTATCGCATGGAACTCACAATAATATTAGAAGACACAAAACATATTGCACTTCCCATTATCACCCGATACTTTTTTCGTGCACAAATACTAACATTTATATTAATAAAGTCGGTATTATCCATCTCCATTCAAAAAAAAAAAATCTAAAACAATAATGGTATGAAACAAGTTTTTGGTTCTCTACGATTCGAGGTTCAAACGATAATTTCTTTATGTGGCATCTTTCACACTTAATATATTTTTCTTCCTACACACGCATCGCATGTCATCGCATCTCCATGTAAGATCAGATTCTACTATTTGAACTGCTGCAAATTTTTCCCATCTTTTATTTACTTGAAACAACCCGCAACTTTTAGTAGTAGTGTGAGGCAATGTTTATATATGTAGACCGGTTCCATAGACCCACCCAAAAACCGGATCACAATAGATAGTCCGTGGTTCTCATTTGTGGAATTAGTCCTTAGTGGGCGATCTAGTTCCAAGGTGAGAACTTCCCACCCTAAATTCCAACCCTTGAATTAATCACCTCTAAATTTAATGTCAAACAATAATTTCTTCATGTGACATCTGTCCCACATAATATAGTTTTCTTCCTACCTACGCATCGCGTCTCCATAAATAGTAATACCATTGTAAAGATAATGACCACTTACGTCCCTTAATTTAAAAAAAAAAAATCAAAAAAATAAACAAGAATGTTGTAAATGGTTTTCTCTTCCCTGTGGCTTGACCCCAAATGGCGTCTTCCCTATGCGATTGAAAATTAGTAAAATCAATCTTCCAACCGTGGTTCTCCGCTTTAATTAGCGTTTCCTAGCGAAGGTGCTCGCATCCAGCGGAGAATATTACGAGGAATTAGGAAGATGTCCTAATCAAAGCCCCGATGCTTATGAAGCGGGCCTGTCCCCAAGATTCCGAGGTAGGTCCGCTCCATATCCAAAGCGAGAAACCAGGCATGTAGATCAGAGATACCATCGACGAATTCGAGCCCATTGGTTTGGGGAAAATCGATAGCTGGATTTAGGAGATTATCGGCAAGAAAATCTAGGTAGCCCCCTCTTTAAATAATCCCGCAAACGTCATTGTCCGAAACCATATTTTATGCTGGAAATGTTGGTCTTCTCCTCATAAAAGATTATACTAGAAAATCTTCTTGCTTTGCTCTCATTTGGGTCAGTCGAGTTCAGCAGATAGCACTTCCCCGGTTGAAGCTCGAGGGTAGCCTTGTAAGGGCGGAAAGCTGGTGATTCCGTGAATATACAATTGCATGCAAGACATGGGAAGGTGGAATATAATCCTAGCCTTAGGTGTTGATGAATCCTTTCGATGTTTGAATAATCGCGATGATTTGTCGGTGACCACGACTCTTCAAAAGAATAAAAGGAGTAAAGCAAGGGAAGAACATTTGCGTATCACCCACCCTATTGGTGGTCGCATGGTTTGCGCTCAATCCCTCCTCCAGAAGGAAGCGAGTTCGAATCCCTGTGTTCGCTTGTGCGACTCACCCGCGGCTGGGTCAGGTGGGTGGGCTCGGTTCGTCCCGGGTTTACGCCGCCGGCTGCCGGCTATATGACCCTTCCCAGGTTACCCAAAAAAATAACATTTGCGTATCAGTACCGGGGTAGCGTAGACATTGGCTTCCGAGGTCATCCTTATCGGTTGGATTAGGATAAGGATTTATGTGCTAATGGACGATGGAGACCGTTGTCTTGTAGCTTAAGAAAAGAGCTGTGTTGTGTAAGTTTTTTAATGCATCTGTCAACTCCAAGCTCCGTTTAGTGAGGGTTTTGCACCGTGAGATTACAGATAAGTTGAAGTGATTTGTGGGCTGGTCGATGCATACTGTTTGCATCTGTCAAGGCATGTAAAGATCAAAGGAATCAACATCAAGCCGTTAAGATTGACTTTACTCGAGAAGAAAATTCTTCCTTTTCCACAAGTCCAGATGCATGAGAAGATCAGCACCAAGCATAGTCTATGTTCATGGGCATAAGTTGCGCATTGAACTGTAATATGTACAGAATTTCGATATCACAAACTGATATCGGCCAAAGATTTACACACAACAGAATGCTTGAATAAATAGACATAGAAATAAGGATGATATACGCATTCTGATATACAAATGGGACAGATTGCGAAACAGTTAAGGCTCAGGCCAGGTCCTTCTCTGTGGAAGTTAGAATAGGCTAAGCGCCTGAGCAGAACCAGAACCGGAACCAGAACCACTTTTTCTTCTTCTTTATCGGTTTGGACTTGGAATCTCTCTTAGCCACGTGATCTGCCATGTATTGCACGACCGCCTGACGAACAGGATTTGAAAGAGAGTATTAACCAAATGACCATCTGATAAAGAACCTAAAGAATTGCACCATGTAGTAATGAAGCAGTACCTGAGCACCAAGTCTGGCTACTTCTCTCGGAGGCAATTCAAGGGGTGTCTGGTCGGCTCTTAGAACTCTCAGCCTTGACAAGAACCTGAAAGAATCCGGCAGTTCTCTTATCTGATTGTTGCTTATGTCAAGTTCTTCGAGCATCTCAAGATTTCCTATCGATCTCGGTAGGGATCTCAGATCAGCAAAGTTGTTCCCGACTTTTAACTTCTCAAGGCTCACGACAAAGGACAAGGTCTCGGGCACGAACTCAAGTTCGTTGAAGCTGACGTCCAGTTCCCTTAAGTTGGAAAGATTGCTGATAGTTGTAGGCAACCCTTTGATTCGATTGTAATGCAAAGTGAGAACCTCCAAGGATTTGATCTTCCCAATCGCCTCTGGAAGAGCCTTGAGCTGGTTGAAATCTAGCCTTAGCTCAACGAGCAACGAGCAGGAGCCAATCGTGTAAGGAAGCTCCTCAAGCTCATTGGTTTCCACATTTAGTTTCTGTAAAGATTCCAGATTCCCAAAGGAATTGGGCAATCGGGTCATCTCATTCGAGCTTAGATCGAGATTGACAAGACTAGACAAGTTTCCAAAGGAAGCGGGCAAGGATCGCAATCTGTTGGCTTGGAGATCAAGATCTTGGAGATTGATTAGCTCGCCAAACGATTCAGGAAGATTGATGAGCTGGTTGGAGCTCATGGATAGCTTCCTCAAGGCCCTTAGGTCGCCGATGGAGCACGGAAGAGCCATGATTCGATTTTCTGATATGTCCAACTCAGTGACTTCAGATAGTTTCCCAAGTGACATGGGAAGCCACTCGATTTGATCCATCAACTTCCCCCTGAGATCGAGGGCTTCAGCTCCGGTTTTTGCAGAGTTCTCAATGAGGGCAGCCGCCTTCATTAGGCTCAATTTCTCAGAACCTACCTCAACTGAAAATGCAAGTCGAGAAACTTCAGTCTTCAAATATGGAAGCGAAACAACACATCAACAGAAAATAATGATATTTCACGAATGACAAATTACGATCAAGATTCAATAACTTTTCGCTGCTACAAGATCCTAGATATTAATGAAAGCATGAAAATCAGGAATTTTTAAGTTATAATTTCTGCTTTTTTCTGCTTTTGCCCTGTAATTTAGTTGCTTTTACAAGAAATCACATCAAGAACACTCAAAACTAGCATGAATAGAAAAGAAAAGGCCAAAACCCAGATGAGAAAAACCAAGGGAAACGAACCGACTTGAACCTGTAGAGATCGTCGCTTTTGCGGAAGCACTCTTCACCAACTTTCTCAAACTCTCTTTCTCTGTTTCATCATCAACCTCGCCGCACGCAAGTTTCTGCTCCATAATCTCACCCTCTCTCACAATTCTCTCAACCGGGTCCTCGAATCTCACATCCCTACGGTCGTCGCCGCCGCCGCCTCCTCCAGAGACCAGCTCAGAAGCTCTCTGAATGAGCTCGGCGAACTTCTGAAACATCCTGTCCACCTCGATCACGTGCCGGGCCTCCTTCTTCTGCTCGTGGCTCTGGAACAAGACCATGGTCCTCTTCACTTCCTTCAGGACGGAGCAGACCTCTGCGGGGACGTCCTTGGGAAGCTCCTGCCTCGAGATCTCCTCCAGCCTCGCCTTCTCTTCGGAGTCCACCGTCTCGAGCACCGACGCAGCGGCTTCGACTTCCTCGATGGCGGGTCGTGGAGGGAGCGATCTGTAGATTCTCGTGATCTCATCGATGGAGTCAACGAGAGCAGGAGGTGGTGGAGGAGGGTCTTGCTTTGTTAGCACAGCCATTGGAGGAGCAAGAACCTGGTTTTGGTGGGAGCTTTTCAAGGTTTTGGGATTTGAGACCAAGGAATTTGCGCCTATTTATAGAAGAGCTTTGGCAGAGCCTTTTGCTGTCAACGCCTCCCTCCTTTTTTTACTTCTATTTTATTTTATTTATCCCTAATTTAAATAAATTTCAAAAAGGAGAAAAGGAAGAAGCAAATCGAGGGTTGGTAAGGTTATTGACGAAATAATACAAGCTTTTGACGTAGAATTGCCATCTTATATAAAAAAAGAAGTTTCATCATTTTGGGAACCAATGAAACTGGTCGGTTTCATGGCATGGTTGAATTGGTTTAAGAATCTGTTTTATACACCTTGATTTTTTACAAAATAAAAAATTCATAGACTCATAAGAATAATATATTATACCAATTATTTGATTTTTACAAAGCCAAACCCAGCCCTTGGGTGGAATCGGAACCAACGAATTCGATTTCAAGCTAGTTTCAAGTACAATCAATTTGATTCTCATTTCAATGTTTTGGAATCGGAACCTACAAGATAGTTTTCAGATTTTGATATCGGAACCGACCTACTATGAAGTTGATCACTCATTCACAAATGCCAAAAGATACTCATTAGGAATTATTTTGTTTTGTGATATAGACTTGTTATTTTTTGGAGAAACACGTTAGTTATTTTGGCGAGAAGAGGATTGGTTTTCAGTTTGTTAATAAATTCACAAATTTTTGTTTTCATTTTTGAAATGGTCAATAATATGAAAAGCGCTCATCTTTTCCACTATCGTCAGCAAGAAAAGTCACTTATTTCGCTGAAATCAAAACTTGAGGAGGAAATATGAATTCATAAAAATCACTTAAATCGATTTTGACATCTAACATATTATGATCCTTTTGGAAAAAGACAATTCGTAAAAACTTATTTTGTGGGGGCAAACAACCGAGATAAATTGATTTACATCACATCAAGGCGGTATAGAAAATTAGGGTGAAAATTCATCAGTCAATCAAAACAGTCAAACGGTACACAAGGATTATCACCATCACCAGAAGGAAAAGAAAGTTCAGATTTTTGACTTGTAAGCTTTGAGCTTGGAATTATGTCGTCACTGATGAGAGCAGCACAGCCGCTGTTGCTCAGCAGTGACGTCAGAAAAAAAGTGATGAAAAAAGGATGAATTTAGGCGCTTTCCAATAACGACCGAATAGGGGTCAATGTTCAACAAATAATGAATTGATAAATTCTCCATAAGAGATTGAGTAATGCTATTCATGCTTATTGGTCTCTAGTCCCACGAGTGAAATTGTTCTAGAAAGTGTCCTTAGTCGTGTTATAATAGCTTGACTCTTCTTTATTTCTTGGTGATTTCGTGTTTGTCAAGAAATTCTTGTCGAAAACTAATGAGAGAGAGAGCCCAAAAAGGCTCGAGTGCAAAAAGGCTCAAGTGATGAGATATTGTCTCCTGAAGTTTGGCCTGACAGAAATTGAAGGATATTTTGGAGGAATTGTAATTCTGTATTTTCTATATATCATTGTACATGTACACTACTCTATTTATAATGCTAGAGAAAAGCAGGAAAGAAATATACATGATTACATCACGATTAAAGAAATATACATGATTACATTATGATTACATTTCGTATTCTATCAAGTCAATATAAATTAACAATATCAATTACTGATCTAACTATATCAATCAGAATCAATATTTCTTACAATATCAAACCATATTTCTACAGTTCCAATTCCTCTCGTTGTAATGATCCCTTCTCGAATTTTGTCTTGAGTGGAATGACAATCAATCTCTATGTGCTTAGTTCTCTCATGAAAAACTGGATTTGTTGCTAATTTGAGTGCAGCATCATTATCACTGAACAATTTACTAGGTTCATCGATTTGTACTCCAAGATCTTATAGTAGTCCCCATATCCAAACTATTTCACAAACAGTTTTGGTCATGGCCCGATATTCTGATTCTGCTTATGATAATGATACGGTTGACTACTTCTTTGTTTTCCATGAAATAAGTAATTTCTCCAATTTGATACAAAAACCAGTGATGGACCTTTTTGTCATTGGACAATTAATATAATATGTATCATAGTAGGCTGTCATTTTCATATTACAATCATGAGACCAAAAGATGCCAAGTCCTCGGCATCCCTTCAAGTACTTCACAACTTTCAACGTTGCATTCATATGGGACTACTTCGGCTTCTACATGAATTGACTGAGTATTTGCACTACATAACATATATCAGGTCCTGTCATTATTAGATAGATTAATTTTCCAACAAGTCATTGAAATCCCAATGGGTCTTTAGGCAATGGATCTACGGTGGATGAGGACAAGCTCACGTCATATTCATGTGTCGTCAACTTCGCATTTTGTTTGACCAGTATAGCAGCTGATTTACATCTTGATAGTCTTGCTCCAGAAACTATCTCCAAAATGAATTTACGTTGGTTAAGGTAGATTCCCTTGTCAGACCGAGCTATTTCAATGCCAAGGAAATACTTAGAAGGCCCCAAGTCCTTGATGTGAAAAGTAAAGTGCATATATTATTTTCAACTTTCTAATTGTTGCCTCATTATTCCCCATGATAAGGATGTCATCAACGTATATTAACAAATAAATAAATGAAGTACCTTCAGTCAATGTGAATAAGGCATAATCATGCTTGGAATGTTGGAATTCCGCATTGGTTAATGCGGTGGTGAATTCGACATAACATTGTCTAGAAGCCTGTTTAAGCCCATACATGTATTTACGAAGACGACATACACGAGAACTTCCCTATCTACATAAACTCTGTAGAAGTTCCGTGTAGATTTCTTCATCTGAATCCTCATGTAAAAAGGCATCGTGGACATCCATCTAATGTAGTGGCCAATTCCGAAAGACAACAATGGACAGGAAGGAATGAACTGTAACTTCTTTTACCACCGGAGAAAATGTCTCATGATAATCAAAACCTTCCTGTTGTGTGAATCATTTTGCAACTAAACAAGCCTTATACCATTCAATGGAACCATCTGCTTTGAATATAATCTTGTAAACCGATTTACAGCCAATAGGCTATTTGTTCAGGGGTAATGGAACAATGTCCCAACTATGGTTATCCATGAGTGCTTTTAATTCTGCCTCCATAGCATATTGCCATCTAGGGCCATGTGCCGCCTCATAATAAGAAGACGGTTCCTATTCTTCAGAAATTCAACTAATACAGCACATGTGTTTTGGTGATAGCCGACTAAATGAAACGTAAGAAGACATAGGATATTGTGTACCTGGTGAATCTAGCATAGAACATATGTAATCTTTTGTTCATGTGTGCAGTCAAATACGATGATTGAAACGTCGAGGTTGCTCAATTCTTGTCTCCTTAAGAACTGTAGGAGATGACTCATGATGAACCTGCAGCAAAAGTCACTGAAAGGTTATTTGGATGATCATCCTCAAATATGATGGTTAGCGATGCAACATCTTAGTGTAAAGAGTCTATTGTGATTGGCACATGTGGCTCAAGTGCAAGGAGTACATACAAAGGTTCCATAGATAAGTACTCTTTCAAAAAAAAGACGACGATTGGATGTCATGGCGGAACATGAAGATGTAGTCTCTCGAAATGGAAAAATGTCTTCCTAAAAAATTACATCTCTACTCACAAAGAAGTGTCCTGTAGAGATTTCCATTACTCGATAACATTTCTGCAGGGGAGGATATCCATAAAACCACATCAAATGGCATGGGGACCCATCTTATCTAGAGGTCCCATAGTCATTGCATAACAAAAACAGCCAAATACCCTAAGATGATCAATCCTTGGTTGTTTTCCATAAAGTAACTCAAAAGGAGTATGTCCATCAAGGATTTGATTTCGAGTTGGCATGTGATTGACCAAGTATGCTGCCATGACCACATAATCTATCCAAAAAATTTTAGGAATTGAAGCTTGATACTTGAGAGCTCGAGCTACTTCTAAGAAATGTCAATGTTTGCACTCAACAATCCCATTTTGTTGAAGGGTGTAAGTATAGGGCTCTCGTGGAGTATCCCTTGAGAGGATAGGAAAGACCCACATTCCACATTGAAGAACTCATGTCCATTATCTATGTGAATTCTTTGAACAAAGCTATCAAATTAATTTTTGATGAGAGATAAGCATTTCAAAAGATTTGAAAAAGTTTGGCTCTTGGATTGCATAAGAAAAACTCAAGTGGTGCAAGTATTAATCATCAACTATCATGAGAAAAAAATGTGAGTCATCACAATGTGGGGTGTGATGGGGACCCCAGATATTAATAGGAAGTTAGGGAAAAGCACCGATAGCTCGAGATGTGCTCATTGGTAAGTGTGCTCGAGATTGTTTTGCCAAAGGGCAAATCGAACATTTGGGACATGGAAACCATGCACTATGATGGAAGCGTTAATGAGAAATAAATTTTTTTTTTCTAGTAATAGCATTACAAGAAATGCCTTTGTTCAATGAATCAAAATCTTTTGGGAAATTGACCTAAAAATAGAGCCCTTATGCGACACTACCCAAGCCCATCAGTCTGCTAGTCAAAAGGTCCTAAAAGAAGCAATTGTCCGAATTGAATATGGCATGATAAAAATTATCCTTACAAGCTTTTGAGATGGATAAGAAGTTGAACTCAAAATCAGGGATATATAGGACATTTTTTTAGAGTAATTTTTGAACTGAAATGAACAATGTCAATTTTTGTGACATGAGTGATATTTCCATTCAGAAAACACACTAAATATGAGTGAGCATTGTTCTAAATATGAGAAAATAACTGCTCATTGCAAATTATGTGGTCACCAGTACCTAAATCAATTATCAATGCATCAACTGGTATTAAATTTGTCTTGCCAAGAAAAGTACCTGAGAAACTTGCAGCCTTGTTGTTGTTTGATAATTAACTGAGAGCCTTCATAATGTTCTAATATTGATCTTGGGTCATAGTCTGATATGCTCTCATCAACTTTTTGTGCAGAAACCTGATAAGCATTAGATTCCTTCTCCCTTTGGTTTTTATCATTAGGTTTCCCATGTAATTTTCAGCATGTGTCGATAGTGTAATGCAAATGCTTGCAATATTCACAATATTTATTTTTAAATTTAGAATTTTGCCCACTAATCTTCCTTGATCATGTGGCATTTCGTGAGCCATGGGATACTTCATAACTAATGGCCAACGTGGCTTGATAATAGCTGTTTGATTCAGCAGAGCTAATGAACGATCAAGGGTCGTCCATTCCTGCATGTTGATCCCAGTTTGATCCATCCCTCTGATCCCATCCATCCGATCCTACGGGATGATCCAACATGTTCATACAAAAAACCGTAGGGATCCCTTGATTTCTCTTAGATATCGCAACTGCAAGTCCTCCCCCTTGGCTTTCAAATCTCTCAAGTGCTCCACCAGTGGTCGTCCCACCTAAAGCAACGCCGAAGGGATAGGTGGCGAGATGCACCCCTTTGCCAGCTCGACCCTGCTCAGTCATGGTGAGCTGTTGGCTTTCTTCTTGGAGGGCCAACCAATAGATCCGGCCGAGAGGCAACGAGAGGTCCATCACAAGGATTTGTGATCCAAACGACAAATACGACTTTTTGAGGACAAGTAAGAATCTCATAGCCTTCTCTCTCCCCTTCATCTCCTTATATTGTTTGAGAGTGCTCTTGGGACCCTCGAGCCGCCCCTTTGCTACTTCAAGTTCATTCCAAAGGGTTAAGAGCCGGTTGAAGCAAGCAATAACCAAAGGTTCCCTTGCTTCAACTTCGACAAGCTTTGGGTGATGGTGAGCAGTTTTGGCGATCTAGATGACCATACATTTCGTGGATGCTCTCCCAAAATCTCTTGGAGTCTTTGGTCAGTGGTAGCCCAGCCGTGACTCGAAGGCTAAGTAGTTGTCAATCCAAGTGCAAACCAACCAATTGCACTTTTGCTAGTGTCTGTAGAGATGCTCCTCGGCCGAGAAGGGAACCATGCCATCGAGAAACCTATCCTTGTTCTTTGTGACGAGGGCTTGCTAAAGGTCCCGCGTCCAAGCACTATAATTTTCCGATCCAGTGAGCTACAAGTAGATGAGTCACAATTTCGGTCCATCAACTGGTGATGTGAAGAGGGGCTTGCCAAGTTTGGGACGGTCAACACTATCGTTGACTAGAAGAACGTACAACATGAAATCACCAGGAAACATTGGGTAGGGATTTCCCCCTTGACCCGATATGGATCCGATTCCATGACCTAGGTTCACGTGACCTAACAATATGAAACCGGGTGGAAAGCCTCAACCTAGTATGGATCCGATCCTATGACCTGAATTTGTTTGACCCGACCCCTCATTCGAGTCGGTTATGTGCGAAGGAGGGATATTTCCTCCTCTATTTGGCCGAGTTCCAAAATCCGAGAAATTCTCCTCTCCAATTAGGCTGTGCTAAGCCCATGCCTGTCCTAGCTCGCCCGCCCATTGTGTTAAATTATGTCTCAAGTTTGAGTATTTGTAAAACGCGATTCGCTTGGACAAGTAGACGTTCATGGGACTCCATGAAGATTGAAAAAAAAATTAGAAGATACAAATTTCTTCACTTTATGCAGGAGGAGCCGAATTCTTCTTTATCCATGGTGGGGCCCAAACTTTGGGCACACGATTTCCACGGCATGGGTTTTCTTCTTTTAGCCGATGAAGAAAAGAAGAAAAAAGCTGCCGAAACCTCTGCACGTGGAGCCGAGAAAGGAAATAGTCGGTGGGGGCCTAGAGTCAAAGTTTGACTCTAGGCACACATATATATGAACAGATATAATTTCCTTTTTTGAGTGCGTGCGTGGAACGGCCGAAGCCCTACGTAGAAGGACTGTCGAAACCCTACGAAGCCGCACGTCCACGATCTCTGAAGCCGTAAGTCCTTGAAGCCGCGCGAAGCTTGAACGTGTGGTAATTTTATGCCGTGAATTTATGTCCAAGTAAGTTATTTATTTATAAAAACTTTGGGTTTTGGGTTAAATTTAGGTGTGGGAAACACTCGAGCGTGTGAGTGATTGTAAACTCTGATTCTCCGATTATAGTGGATTATTTGCTGCTGGCTCTCCCCGTGGACATAGGTACCGACACTCGGACTGAACTACGTAAATTTCTGATGTCCTTATTATTTATCGTTTATTTTTTTGGTGATTTCGCATTGATGTAAATTGCAAGATCCTGTCGTTTCCGCGTATTATATTCTAACAATTGGTATCAGAGCTTGGGGTTGGATTTATTGATTGTAATTTGGAGCTTTTACTTGTCTGATTATTATCTGGAAATTATGTTATTGCAATTATGTCTGAGAGAAAATCTGAAATTGAGAAGTTTAACGGGAGTAACAACTTTGTGTTATGGAGCATCAAGATGCGGGCTTTATTGACAACCTAAGGTTTGGCCAAGGCACTGGATGATGAATATGAGTTGCCTATTATAATGAAAGCCTCTGAGAGGGTAAAGCTAATGGAAAGAGCAAAGAGCACAATCCTGTTAAATTTGTCGGATGAGGTTTTAATAGAGGTTGCTGAGGAGAAGGATGCCGCAGCATTATGGGCAAAACTTCAAGCACTCTATGTGAAGAAAGGTTTGAACAATCGCTTATACATGTTAAAGAAGATGTTTCAATTTAGATATACTGAAGGTACGTCTATTAGAACCCACCTAGATGAATTTGATAAACTCATGTTAGATCTGAAGAACATCGGTAAGATACTTGATGATGAAGAACGGAGCGTGATGTTGTTAGTTTCTTTACCAGAGTCATGGGAGTACTTTACTGATTCACTGTTGCAGGGGCATACTACAATTACCTCAGAAGAGGTAAAGTCCGCCTTATTCTCTAAGGAGTGGTAGAGAAAGTTGCGAGATGATGGTCTAGCGCAAGGAGTAGCGCAAACACTGACGTTCGGGGTAGAGAACAACATCGAGGGCCTAGTAGCAGCAAAGGTAAAAGAAGATCAAAATCACGCCATAAAAAGTCCAAGGGACGTGTGAAGTGCTTTAAATGTCACGAGGAGGGGCACATCATGAGAGATTGTCCAAAACGAATGAATAAAGTTGATAAGCAGAATGCCACGAGTAGTGTGGCAAACGTTGCCAAGGGGCGCAACAATGATGCAGAAATTATTTTATGTGTGACTGCTACTTTGTCAGGAGACGAATGGGTGTTGGATTCGGGGTGTTTTTATCATATGACGCCTCATAAAAAATGGTTTACTACTTACCGGACTGCAGATGGTGGTAGAGTTCTTTTGGGGAATAATGTAGTCTGTAAGGCTGTGGGGATAGGAACAATTCGGATTCGGATGCATGATGGGGTGGTGCGTACATTGATAGATGTGAGGCATGTACCGGAGCTCAAGAAGAACCTTATTTCTCTGGGGACACTCGATGACATCAAGTGTAGGTACACCGCTGAAGGTGGAATACTGAAGATCTCTCGAGGTGCCATGATAGTAATGAAGGGAAATAAAGTGAATACTTTCTATCATCTACTAGGAGAGACCGTGACCGAAACCGCTGCAGTTTTATTAGGTGAGTCAAACTCTAACTTAACTCAGTTATGGCATATGCGTTTAGGGCACATGAGTGAGATAGGTATGACGATGCTGAGTGAAAGGGGGCTGTTGAAGGGTCAAAAGACAGGGAAGCTGGACTTATGTGAGCACTGCATCTTTGGGAAGTAGCACCGAGTTAAGTTTACTACAGTTATTCATTCGACCAAACGACCAGTTGAATATATTCATTCAGACGTCTAGGGCTCGTCTTCCGTTCCTTCAAAAGGAGGTGCCCGATATATGTTGACATTTATCGACGATTATTCGAGGAATGTATGAATATACTTTCGGAAGCACAAATATGATGTGCTTGATCGGTTCAAGAAATTTAAGACATTGATTGAGAAACAGTCAGATAAACAAATCAAGTGCTTGAGAACCGATAATGACATGGAGTTCTATAATAAAGATTTTACCGAGTTCTGCGAGAAAGAATGTATTGTGAGACACCGCACAGTACTTAGAACACCACAGCAAAATGGCGTGGTAGAACGGAAGAACAGAACTTTACTTAAGCAAGCTTGAGGCATGCTTTCGCATGCAGGACTTGGCAAGGAATTTTGGGCCGAAGCAGTAAACATGGCATGTTACCTGGTTAATCAATCTCCATCATCTACTATCGAGTAGAAGACTCCTGAGGAAGTATAGTCGGAGAAACCTGTTGATTACTCCGGATTACATATATTCAGATGTCCTGCATATGCTCATGCGAGTGATGGTAAGCTTGAGCCGAGGTCGAAGAAGTGCATATTTCTGGGTTATGCACATGGTGTGAAAGGCTATCGGCTGTGGTGCACTAATCCCAAATCACCCGGTTTTCTAATCAGTAGAGATGTGATCTTCAACGAGACTGCAATGCTTCAATGGAGGAGTTTTGAGACACAACCAGTAGAGAAGACAGATCATGGTGTCATTAGTGAGGTGGAGCTTCAGGTGGAGACTCCGGAGACCTCAAAGGTAACAAAAGTTGAGACTACAGATGAGGCCACAGTTCCTGAAGTCGATGATAGTGAACAACCAGCAAAGCCGCAGCAAACTATAGCCGCAGATAGACAGAGAAAGCACATTAAATCACCGATACATTATGTTTATACAGATATTGCTTATGCATTAACTGTAGGTGATGAGGTGGAGACAGATGAGCCTTCGTCTTACTCTGAGGCGATGGCTAGTTCGGAGTCATCATAGTGGCTAAGGGCTATGAGTGAAGAGATGGAATCACTCCATTGAAATCAGACATGGGAGCTCGTCAAAGTACCCAAGAGCCAAAAGATTGTTAGAAGTAAATAGGTCTTCAAAAAGAAAGAGGGCATTCACCGTGTTGAGGCAGCAAGGTATAAGGCGAGACTTGTGGTGAAGAGGTATACACAGCGTGAGGGCATTGACTACAATGATGTGTTCTCTCATGTGGTAAGACATACTTCTATTCGTATTTTACTTGCCTTAGTTGCTTGGCAGAATCTTGAGTTAGAGCAACTAGATGTGAGAACTGCGTTTTTTCACGGTGAGTTGAAGGAGCAGATTTACATGAGGCAACCAGAGGGATTTGCTATTCTGGGTAAGGAAGATCATGTTTGCTTGTTAAAGAAATCTTTATATGGGCTAAAACAATCTCCTAGGCAGTGGTATAAACGTTTTGATGCTTTCATATCTAGTCAAGACTATTCAAAAAGTCAGATGGATAGTTACGTTTACTTTAGGAAATTGGAGAATGGTTCTTTGATTTATCTACTCTTATATGTTGATGATATGCTGATAGCAGCTAAGGATATGTCTGATATTGATATGCTAAAAATGCGGTTAAATGCTGAATTTGAGATGAAAGATTTAGGTGCTGCAAAGAAAATTTTGAGTATGGAGATTTTAAGTGACAGGGCTACAGGAGTTTTACGTCTATCTCAAAAAAAATATATTAAGAAGATAGTAGCACGTTTTAATATGTAGTCTGCAAAATCTGTAAGTACACATTTAGTGAAGTACTTTCAACTTTTAGATAAATCATCAACGCAAACTAAGGAGGAGGAGGAGCATATGTCATGTGTTCCTTATTCTAGTGCTGTAAATAGTATTATGTATGCTATGGTGTGTACTAGGCCTGATATTTCACAAGCTGTAAGCGTGGTTAGTTGCTATATGAAGCGTCCTGGTAAAGCTCATTGGGAAGCTGTGAAGTGGATCCTCAGATATTTGAAGGGAACAACAGACTTGAGTATAGTGTATCAGAGGGACAGCAATGGCAGTGAGACCACTGGTTTTATGGATTTAGGCTCCGTTCGTTTCGCAGAAAATAATTTCTGGGAAAACGTTTTTCGGATTTCCCGACATTCGTTTCACGGAAAATGAATTCCTTAGGGAAAATGTTTTCTATGAAAGGAAAAAAATCTTCTAAAACACATCTACAAATCCTCACTTCCTCCTCCCATTTCTTCTTCTTCTTTTCTTTATTTATTCGAATTATTTTTTAATTTTCTTTCCTTTTTTAATTCGAATTATTTTTAATTTCCTTTTCTTTCTATTTCTTTTCTGTTTCTTTCTCTTTCTTTTTCTTTTCTTTGTTTCCCATCTTCTTCTTTCTTGGCTAGTCATCAGTCGTTGCCAGGCGAACCTTGAGCTCATCGATCTCAAGCTCGCGCTTTGCACTCTTACTTATCATTTTCTTTATTTACTCTACCATGCAATTGTACATTGCTCAAGCAAAGAGCTCTCTATGATTTGCTTCTTTTTTCTTTTATTTATTGGAACACAAAAGACGCAGGGGGAGAACGGGTTACTCAACTGAAAGATTCTCATTAGGGATGTACATGCTTTGCTTCTTTTCTCCTTTGCTTCTTTTTAAAATCCATACGAACATTTTTTAGAGTAGATGAGCGTTTGGTGACAATGAGGAAACAAAAATATGAAGCAAGTTTGCCCAGATTTAAAGGCAAGTTTATATTTGATGGATTTATAGGTCGGTAAGTGATATATTACTAAGTGATGAAGTCTTAGAAAATATTTTTTTTACCGAACACCGAAAAATATTTTCCGAAACATTTTTAGGTTTTAGCCGAACACTAGAAAATATTGTCATTTTCCTGGAAAATGACTTCTGGGAAAATATTTTCCGGAAATGGCTCATTTTCCGCGAAACGAATGTACCCTTAGATCACACCGATGACTTGGATGATTGCAGGTCTTTAGCAAGGTACGTATTTATGCTAGCGGGTGGTGCAATTAGTTGGAAAGCGTCGTTACAAGATCACATGGCCTTGTCTTCGACTAAGGCAGAGTACATGGCACTAACCTTTGTAGCAAAGGAAGTGATATGGTTACAAAGTTTGCTCTCGGACTTTGGGTTAGAACAGAAAAGTGTGATATACACTGTGATAACCAAGGTGCGATATATTTGGCATATAATCCAGTTTATCATGAGTGAACGAAGCATATTAACATTAGGTACCATTTCATCCGAGATGTCTTAGCTAAGAGTAATGTTATTGTTAAAAAGATTGATACAGTAGATAACCCGGCAAACATGATGACTAAGTCTGTTCCTTTGGCGAAGCTCAAGCTCTGCTTGAGCTCTATTGGCGTCTGTGGAGAGTGAGCACCCGTCAGGGCGTTGGGAGAGCAACATGGATGATGAGCACTATAACTTAGCTTCAAATATCGAGCCAAGGTGGAAAATTGTTAAATTATGTCTCAAGTTTGAGTATTTGCAAAACGCGATTCGCTTGGACAAGTAGAAGTTTGTGGGACTCCATGAAGATTTACAAAAGAAAAAAAAAATTGGAAGATATGAATTTCTTCACTTTATGCTGGAGGAGCCGAATTCTTCTTTATCCATGGTGGGGCCCAAACTTTGGGCACATGATTTCCATGGCATGGGTTTTCTTCTTTTAGCTGATGAAAAAAATAAGAAAAAAGCTGCTGAAACCTCTGCACATGGAGCCGAGAAAGGAAATAGTTGGTGGGGCCCAGAGTCAAAGTTTGACTTTAGGCACACATATATATGAACAAATATAATTTCCTTTTTTGAGTGCGTGCATGGAGCGGCCGAAGCCCTATGTAGAAGGACTGCCGAAACCCTACGAAGCCGCACGTCCACGATCTCTGAAGCCACAAGTCCTTGAAGCCACGCGAAGCTTGAACGCATGGTAATTTTGTGCCGTGAATTTATGTCCAAGTGAGTTGTTTATTTATAAAAACTTTGAGTTTAGGGTTAAATCTAGATATGGGAAATACTCGAGCATATGAATGATTGTAAACTCTGATTCTCCGATTATAGTGGATTATTTGTTGTTGGCGCTTCCCGTGGATGTAGGTACCGATCCACGTAAATTTTTTGTATCCTTATTATTTATTGTTTATTTCTCTAGTGATTTCGCGTTGACGTAAATTTCAAAATCCTGTCGTTTCCGTGTATTATATTCCAACACATTGGCCTTGGACAAGATACAACTAAAATGGCAGCCAGTGCATTGGCTCAGGTATCTAAACTAAAGTAGGAAGAGGGTCGGCCACATTAGTTGCGTTCTAGTTATCACTAGGATTAGGGATAACCTACTCCTCATCCAGACCAATTTGATCCGATGCTAGCGAAGTTTAGTTTAGGAAGGTTTCCTCCATTGAGGAGTTCTTAACATTCTTATTTTTTGCCATGGTATAAAGAAAGGTTGAATTCCAACTCGGTTTGCCAGTTTGTCTTCCAGGATGGAAATTTGAAAACAATTCAAGAAAAGGAACCGAGGACAATTCTAGTATTACGGAAGCTAGGTTAGGAAAGGTGGCTCTAATACCAAGACAAAAATTGAAGGATATTTTGAAGGAACTGTGATTCTATATTTTATGTATATTATTGTACATGCATAGTGCTTTATTTATAATGCTAGAGAAAAGCGTGAAAGAAATATACATGATTACGTTTACATTTCCTATTCTACCAAACCAATTATGGATTAACAATATCAATTACCGATCTAACTAAATCAATCAGAATATGTATCTCCTACAATATTGAACCATATTTCCAATAGGTCTTCTTACTAATCTGAGCTAGACCCTAGCTGAAATTAGTTGAGAGCGCCCAAACAAAAGTTGTTCATTGTTGATGTTATGTTGAATTGAGTATGTACCAAAAGTATAATACAAAAACATATTCATTTTATACCACGAATAAGAATAGTGCATAAACTAGATTTGAGAAAATTTTCTATATATTTCAATGTTTGTTGAAGAAGAATACATTAGATAAAGAGAATTAACAAAAATATCATAATTATATCTAACATAGAAAAATATTTTTGAGAAAATTATAAATATTTTTGTCAAACGTCGTGAAGGATATTTTCCTATATTCAAAATAATTAGAATATTTCTATTGATTTTCTGTATCTTTCAAGATTGAGCAGATATTTCCATATGACTGTGTATATTTTGATTGATATATGTTACTTTGTATAGTCATATCATAAAGCTCATAATTAGGCTCTTTATGTACTCTTTTATATCTATCGAATTATATGAAAAATTCCATAACTCTTTTTAACTTTATATTTGACTGCAAACACTATTTGAGTTGAGATCAACGGTTAGTTGCCAAAGTCATTACTTTATACATTTGCAATTTTAGAGCCAAAAGTGCACTTTTATCTTAAAGAGATCGTTGACCCCCCTAGGGGAAGTGATGCTGGAGCCTGGATTGTGGAAGGGCTCGTGAGCAAGTGCGAACAGGCTAGCTTTTCCATCGATTGATGGCAGGTTGGATGGTACCATCGCCGTTCACCACACAATAAGGGGGGGTCGATCCTCGTGCGATTATCACAATTGCCGTTCGGCTCTCACTCGATGGTAGCGCATGACAACGCTACCAATATCATTGAAACTAGGGCCCGTGCCCTCGTCTAGATATGCACAAAAAGATAGTGTCATCCTCATCGTCGCCAACTTAGAGGCGACCGACCCTCTACTGCGGTTGCAAGTGTCATTTGACTCTTGTTCAATGGAATCAACTAGTTATGCCACCAGCATCATTGAAGCAATGGCTCTTTTCCTTCTCCAAGAAACTTGATTGTACTTTTGAAAAAAAAAATCAATTCATAAACTCATACTTCATTTGTTTTATGGAAAACGAATGAGTTGAAATGGATCACAAATATTACATACAAAAATAAATGAATAAAAATATTGTTATATTTATGCATAAATTAGTATCGAGAATAAAAATATTTTTTGTTGACTAATTACTCCAAACCATGTAGCTAGTCATTTTTAGGAAAATGTTACAAATTTGAATTTTCAACGAAACAAAACAATCCTAAAATTGACAATTTTAGAAGAGTTAGGGATTGTTAGCCACACATTAATTAAGACAAGGGTTAATAATAATTACCTACTTAATCCACCAAACCGTGACAATGAAAATAATCTAAGTTATTAATGTATATGCCACTTTTTTTCTCTCATGATTTACTGACAAAAATGAGAAAGTGCTTATTTTTGGCAAGCCAGCATGATCTGCTTATAAATATATTTCTAATGACAATAAATACACAACATATATATATTTTTTATCTCCTCATATATTCTTGATAGCCATCCTCTTTTATAATTTTTGTGGGAAAATTTTAAATAAGATTATGAAATGCCTTCATTTTTTCAAATAAATGCCTGAAATGAATCTTATCCAAAATAAAAGCTTAAAATAGTCATATCGGTCTCAAATAAGTATGTGGCTATGGTTGTTTCAAATAAGAGCCTACTTTACTGGCCGACTAAATATTCCAACCGATCAAGGGCATTTCCGTCAAAAAATAATTATAACCCAAATTTTGATTAAATTGAATTAAAAATTAAAAAATATTAAAAAAAAGAAGCAAAATATAGGGAGGGCTGGTCCTCCCGCCTATGGTCGTTACCCCATCGTAGGTGGGTGGCAACCATGGTTGGTTCCCAAGGGAACTGGGAATCGCTTGGATCGCTCGAAACCAAACTGGCGGTCCGATTCTCGAGTGGATCTATAAAAATAGGTTGTTCCCATTTTCAATTTTTCATAATCATTTCTTAGTAGGCGATTCCCGATTCTATATTAAGAACCGCTCACTTGAACCATGCTCATCTCTACCGGTGCCTTAGTGAGGGCTGACAACCTTCATCAACTAGAAGCAAGGGCCCAGGAGAGGGCGATGACCCTAGGCAATGGTCGCTGGTTCTCGTGTAGGTCTAGCTTGCCAAACTTACGCGAGGGCCGATGACCCTACCAGCCATTGCTAACACTCTACTGGCGATGGGGCGACGGCTCCAGGTGAAGAGCTTGTGCAATTCTTCTTTGTTTTTTGAAGTTTTATCACTTTTTTTCTTTTATGATTTTTTTATGGAAAGAAATATATAAAAAGGAAAGAAAAAAGGAAAAAAGGAAAAATATCTAAAATTTTAAAAGAGGAAAATTCCTTTCACAACTAGTGAGGTTAGACCTTTATTTGAAAAAAACGAATGTATTTCATGTCTTTATTTAAATTTCTCCCTAAAAATTATAAAAGATGATGGCTGACATGAATATACGATGAAATAAAAATTATATATATGATTTGTATCATTTATAAGCAAATCTTATTTGTGTATTTCATGCTTTTATTTAAAATTTTCTCTAATTTCAGTACATTGTAAGAAATTTTTTTTATCGGTCTCATTCCTAAAATTTTAAAAAAATAATAATAATTTCGTTTTCACCTACCAAACATGATTTTCAAGAGAGAGAGAGAGAGAGGATATTTGAAAAACAAAAGAACCTTTTTTTTTTCCCCTAATTTATTTCTCAAGAAAATAAGGAAGAGGCCAAAACTGTCTCTGTCGAAATAAAAAGATTTCGTTTCCCTTCTTCCCTCACTCGTCCTCCTTCCTCCTTCCTCCTCCTCCATCCTCCTCCAACCTACAAAACCACGTCCCCTTCATCGCAGCGACAGAGAAGAGCGCTCTCGCAAGCAGTCAGCACCACCACCACCACCACCAGCTCGCCACATGACCGGCGCCGCGCGGGACAAGCACATCCGACCCAATCGGCGATCGCATTCCCGATCGTCGAGGCCCGACATGGATCCCCCCGCCGCCCCCGCCGCCGCCCACCGCCCGAATCCGCCGCCGATCCCCGATCCCTCCGCCGCGGCCCCGCCGCCCGAATCGGGCCCCGGCTCCTCCGATTCGCCCCGAGCCCCGCCCCGGGCCCGCCCTCGGAGCAGAACCCGAACCCCGGCCCAAATCTCGACGACAGCAGCGCCTGGGGCTACTGCACCGAGGAGCAGCTGGAGGAGCTCCTGCGGAAGCACGTGCAGTTCTACTACAACGAGGCGCTCGCCAAGGTCTGCGCCCTCGGCTACGACGAGGACGTCGCGCTCGCCGCGGTGCTCCGGAACGGGCATTGCTACGGCGGCATGGACATGCTCACCAACATCCTCCACAACACGCTGGCTTATCTGAACAGCGGCGGATCCGAGGGCGGCGGTGGGGACGGCGCCGGCTCGGGCGAGTCCGAGCTGGGTTTCTCGGATTTGAAGCAGTTGGAGGAGTACTCGCTCGCGGGGATGGTGTGCCTGCTGCAGCAGGTGAGGCCGAATTTGAGCAGGGGAGATGCTATGTGGTGTCTCCTCATGAGCGACCTCCACGTGGGTCGCGCGAGCACGATCGAAATTCCGGTGGTTCCATCGCCGAGTGAGGGATTGGGTCCGGTTGGTGATAAGAGCGATGCTGAGAGCGGGGCTGATGAGCCCGCTGCCTGCGTTTCGGCTCCGGTGCTGAGTGGGTTTCTTGGTGGTTTAGGATTTAGTAATGGTGGAAACGATTACGCGGAGGCTGTCAATGGCTTGGGAGATATAGGAGGACTGGCATTGCAAAAGGATATCGAGTGTCCGAAAAGGTTTAACCTTTCGCCGTCGATGAAATCTTTGCTGAAAAGGAATGTTGCAATGTTTGCAGCTGGTTTCCGGGCAAATGCAAAGACTTTGAGGGGACAAACTCCTTTATCGCAAAATGGATCACCTAGTGGAGGTGCCTCAGTTGTTTCGCGGGAGAAAGGTGCGGTGGAGAAGAAGGCAGAGTCGAGGAACACAAAGAACCAAGATGATCTCCATGCCATGATGCGTAAATTTCTCGACATGGATATCGGCGCAAACATTGATGAGAATCCAGAGATTGCCGAAGAAGAGCGGAAGGACGAGATAATTTTGTCTATGCTTCGTCAGATCAAGGATCTTGAGAAGCAAATGAAGGAGAGGAAGGAGTGGGCACAGCAGAAGGCAATGCAAGCAGCTAGAAAGCTTAGCAGCGACATGACAGAACTCAAATTGCTGAGGATGGAAATGGATGAGACCCAAAGATTGAAGAAAGGGAAACAGACTCTAGAAGAAACTACTATGAAGAGACTATCAGATATGGAGACTGCTTTAAGGAAGGCAAGTGGTCAAGTGGACCGAGCTAATGCGGCTGTGAGGCGGCTGGAGACTGAAAATGCAGAAATCAGAGCTGAAATGGAGGCTTCCAAGTTGAGTGCTTCGGAGTCGGTGTCGTCCTGTCTTGAGGTGGCTAAGAGAGAAAAGAGGTCCCTGAAGAAGCTTTTGGCTTGGGAGAAGCAGAAGACAAAGATGCAGGAGGACATCGCCGAGGAGAAACGGAAAATCTCGGACTTGCAACAGCAGTTGGTTCAAATTAATCAGGCTTCAGAAGAAGCAGAGGTGAGTTGAATTACTTCTGACATTCCTGCAAGTGCGGGTCCTGGACTGTAAAGACCAGTTATTATCTACTACGGCCTGTGTTTCGTTGCCTAGTTTGCTATGCATTTGATATGTTTGCCAAGGTTCTTAGGTCTCTATAAGTTTTCCCTATTCAAGACTCAACATTTCCAGATGCGGCCTTACATGTTTAAATTGGTCCTTTATATTAAACTCCTAGTTACAAGTAAAAGCTAATTATCTATGGTATAACTGTTTGAAATGTTCGTTACAAATTAGGGACAGCTTCAATGCATATGATTAAATTAACGTTGCAAATGTTTCAGCAACAAATCAGTTTTGATTGTTGCTCATATTTGCGTGCACATGTGCTTGTCAATCATTGCATTCCCTATAAATTCGTATTTCTAATCATTTATTGTCAGGATGCATTCATCTTCTTTCGGCAACTGGCATGATACTTCATTGATGCACCATGAATATTGTAGTGCTCTGGTTTTGTTTAGCATTATAGTCAGCTGGTTCAGCTTAGTGTTTGAAAAAAATTATATCTACTTCCAAGTGAGCAATCTGAATACATACCCTAGCTAAAAAGTCACTGAACTAGCACATACTGTTTTGTCTTAAAGGCTTTTATGATACATAGAGCTTCACAAAAAAAAGAAGATAAATATATATGTATATATAAATGAATAGTAGTATAGATTAGCATGAGCAATGATGAAGTGAGTATAGAACTATGGAAGATAAGTCGAATGCCGCAGGAAGGGGGGTTGGGAGGGTGGGTGTCAGGGAGGAAGGTAAAGTGGGTTTCCAAAAAGACAAGCTTGAAGAGACATTCTTGTTCTGGAAATTATAGACGACCATGTATGGTGCAATTAGGTTTATTTTAGTACGAAATTCTTGTTTGGCATCTGAAAATCCTGAAGAGGCGATTACTTATTGTGTTTTGTTTATTTGGCAACTGAATTTTTCTGATTATTGGATAATTTATTATGTTTTGCAATTGATGATTGATTGTTACTTCTTTTGTTGCTGATGCTGGTTTATTATGCCCTTTTACATTTAGTGCATGCTTAATTTGCTTTTATTGTTTATATTTATTACTAAATACCTATCGTTTTTATTGCACCTAGGGACATCAATTTATTATTTTATGGCTCTCCTCATTTGGCTGTCTTCATTTGTTTACTCCTGTAGTTATAACAGTGGATTTCTTGATTTTGACAATTGAATGTCTAGTACTTATCTTGACAAGAATTTTTTGAAAACTATCAAAGGTAATGCTTGCATTGCCCTTATCTCTATAAGGGCAAGACCTTTGACTTGTCTGCTTAAAGATCTGAATCAAGTACAAGGGGGACATAACATTGCTTTAAAAACTGGACTGGAACAGTTTGTTCAACCAGCTGGACTGGAAGGTGGTTATTAGTCTGGCACCCTTGAACCCCTTGAACTGGATTAACCAAAGACTGCATTATGCCAGCTTGACACTGGCAAACTGGAGTGGGTTGACTCTTGTTGTAGAGCGGTCATTTATGTACTGGTTTGGAGCAAAGGCGTTCTAATAGTTATTAGGATTGAAGGCCAGGCAATTGGAGCATCCAACCTGTTTTGTGTCCATTGCAGCTCTATTGAAATGCTGAGGTGATTAAGGGGCATGCCCGCCAAATTGAACCTTGGATAATGACAGTCTGGTTGGTGTCCGTGCTGGACTAAGTATATGTGCTATGTCAGATAAAGATATAAGTCTCTGAAGCCACCACGAGGTGACCCGCTAACAGTTGAAGCAATTGAGCAGGGTGGAACTCCATCCAGCCACTTCGCCCATCTTTTCGTGAGACTAGTTCTGAAACTTTCATGTAAACATTTTCCGTATCATAATATCATGGCTGAGATTAGCCTTCAGAATGTTTGATACATCTGTCATTGCTGCTCATTCATTATGAGAGAGCTGTCTTAACTTTGATTTTCGTCATCGACATCCAGGCATATTGACGGTGACTGAGTCATGGCTGATTATATGTCTAGTTTTGCTGAATGTGCTTTTGGTATATTTGGTTTTATTAAAGCAAGCATTCACTCTCAGAGGTGTTATGGGAAATCTCTGAGCTAATTATACGTTGATTTTTCACACATTTGCTTTAGATATCTTATTGGTAGCTTAATGTGTTACACTTCTTAACTATATTGGCATGAATAGTACTTCAAAAAGCCCTCTCTATTGAATTAGTTCCTTGTACGCAGGAGGGTCAACATTCACATAGTTTTGCTTTTCGTAAAGTGAGTAGAATTATTTTTGAACTTTCTTTTGTTTTTATTTTGATTTTCGCGTGTGCAGATTATTTTTTCATAAGGTCTTTCAACTGTTGATTTGTTGCCTGCAATTCTAGTCAGTATAATTATCTTGAATTTCTGTGCAATCTTTGACTGCACAAGCTAAAAACTCCAATGTTGTTGCAGTTTAAGTGGAAGCAGGCAAAGAAAGACAAAGAGCGTGCCCAGGCACAAGTGGAGGAGGAGCGGCGATTGAAGGAAGCAGCTGAGGCAAGCAGCAAAAGGAAGCTTGAATCTTTGCGCTTGAAGATAGAGATAGACTTCCAACGTCAAAAGGATGATATTAGAAGACTTGAACAGGAGCTTTCGCGCCTGAAGATGTCTGCATCTGCCCAATCTGTTGATGTACATCACGGATCGCATGCTTCCCCTGTGGCGAAGTCTGAGGGGGGGAAACCAGAAGGAGAAGCAATTGCCAGGCTGCTTCATCAGTTGGAACTGGAGGACTCACCTGAGGTGAATAGAGATAGACAATGCATACTGTGCATGAAGGACGAGGTCTCGGTTGTTTTCTTGCCATGTGCCCACCAAGTTATCTGTGCTAATTGCAGTGACAGTTACAAGGGCAAAACCACTTGCCCTTCCTGCCGTGTCCCAATTGAGCAGAAAATCCGTGTCTTTGGGGCAAGTTCATAGTATGAAAGAGAAGTCAGCTTGAATTGCTCTATTTATTCTTGGACAGCCTGTTTCTTCTTACTATTCTTCTTGAATTCTGGTTTAGGTGATGCTGCAAGTGCATCCCATTAGAAGGATGTAGATAAATAAAAATGACATTTGTCTGAGCTTCCGACTCAGACTCGATAACAAATGCTTATGACTTTGAAAGTCATGGCATTGCGGCTGCTATGAGAGATGCCGGTTACATCTTATCTGCATGATATCATATGCAATCTTCATCTGCTATTTTATGTTCACTTTCAATGACAATACATGCCATGATGGGTTTTCTGTGTAAGATGGAAGTATCGATTCATGACTTGAGTTTCACATGAGCATTGTTTTCATATCATTTCCAAGAGAAGTTTGTGCTGGTCATCCTGCCTTGCCTGTTGCCGCAAGGGACATCTTGTCGTCAGTATTCCCTTTTGACTTGTAGTTTTGGTTGAAAAAGCTCTAGGTAAAGGAGCTTCATGTTTTATACTTTGGATTATACAGTGGTTAATGCAATCCAACTTTGCATAGAGGCCCCCCCGGATCTGTTAATCTATTTTGAATGCTTGAAGCCAACTTTCCTTGTAAATAATTGTCTTGTGTCTTAAGCACAGCGCAATGTGTGCTATGCATGTTTTTTTTGCACAGGGGTTGTGCTGCACGGGCTATTCCGCAGTCAAGAAACTGCCGGTCCATGACATGTGCATACCTTATACCTTCTAGTCCTGAGCAAAGCAAGGACAAATTGTATCATTGAACTAACCTCTACTTCCAACCATTCTCATTCTGACATGCCCATGCATGAGAAGAATGTGAATGATTAGGGACACGATTCTTAAGGAAATCACTGGGCACTTCAAAGTGTAAAAGATCTTCCCATCTGGTAGATCATGACATACGTGAAGAAACTATCATATCACATGAGCAGTCCGGAACGTCAGGATGCAAAATGCCATTTGCGGTATAATGGGTTACTGCACGCTTTGTTTGGTTCTTAGATTGATTGAGCAAATCAATCCGAAATCAGAGTTGAGTTCCCTGCAGCTTTTAGTTCAAGAGGAAGCGGTCCAAAGACCGTGGTGATAGCTCCATAACCTTATGGCAAATCGATAAATTTCTACTTAGTCGTCTGTACTGCTACTAGAATCATTGGCCATTTACCATTTTCATATTACTGATGTAGATGAAATTAGTCTGAAATTAGTTATACCTGAGCTCGTGCGAAATTAATGAACCATTCTTTCTAGGAGCAGCCAGTAGGAAAGTGGCAGGTGTCATCAGATATGTAGAGAGAAGGTCAAGAAGGAGATAAGGCAGGTGTGGCTTGAGTGAGTCTGGTAAGCATGCTAGTGAACCAGCTCCGTGGGTTATGTAGTAGCAGACAATCATCGTCAGCAGATGGCTTGCTGTTTCACCAGTTCTTCTTTTCAAGTGTGGAATAATGGAAGCACAAGGTGCTTCTTTGATTGGAATTTAGGAAGAAACAACAAAGAGAACAAGCCTCAGCTTAAGTACTATGATGATGTCGATCTTCCTTTTTCATCATCACTTGTAAAGAAAACATTCTTGAAAGGTACTCTCTCTCTCTCTCTCTCTCTCTCGATCTCTCTCGCGACAATATTTGACTAGAAACAACAAAAGTGGCTGATCTTCTCAGATGAATTTTAGCAGGGAGGGAACTCAAGTGCTGTTACAAGGCCACAGTGGATGGGTTCAGTGCCACGGATTTCCACAACTGCTGTGACTTCAAGGGACCATGCGTCATCATTGGCTACACAAACAAGTCCTTCAAGTTCGGTGCATTCAACCCTGAAGGCTACAGGAGCACGGATGATTATTACGATACGTTCGACCCATTCCTCTTCTACTGGACAGAGAATGAGAAGATTGATCCTGTTATTTTGCCCAAAGTTGGGGGTAGTGGTGCAGCTCTCTTTGATTATGCTCGGGGTGGTCCCCAGTTCGGGGCCAACGGGCTCCTCATCGGGCCGCCACTGGCGCCGGTTATGGGCGGATTCGCGGGCCCGGATACTAACTCAGGCGTGGGTGACCTGAGACAAGCTAAGTCCAGGTTGGGACTCTCATATGCGAAAAGGGAAGACGGAAAAGAGTCTATTTTCGGTAATGAGTCCCGGGCTACTCTGGAGGAAGTGCAAGTGTTTTGCAGTCCTCAAATTGCAAGCTTGTACTAAATTGAATGAACAGATGGACAAAAGCAAAAGATTCTACCAAATGAAAGGGCGCAATACCAAGACCAGGTATTCTTTTCTTTATGTAGCACAAAAAGCTGTAGGGATGTAATCAATCCGAGAGACCTACCTAGGAGAATCTGGATTTATTATTTGTTCATTACTTGATGCTCCACTTTGCTTTACTTCTGAAAGTAACTTATCGCATCATCTTTATACGGGCATTAAAGAAGGCATGAGGCGGTGGGGAATACTCCGCAAGCTTCGGCCGAAGGATGGATAATAGTTTATACATGTGTTTTTCTGAGTATCTGATAATATTCGGTGACTCCATTGGTCAGCCCCTTCCCACTGGTCACATGGACATGCAAGTTGGAGAATAAAGTCACTCTTATACTTTGTGATCTTTAGCATCAGAAAAGGAGAGGGTGCTTAACTGCTCATAGAAAAGACCCTACTTAAATTTTCTCATTTAGTTGGGTATTTGACCAAGAAGCACAGCTCAGAATAAAAGATACATTGGCAGCAACTTTTTCCTGTGCTATTCAATTTAGGCTTGTCGCCTCAAGCATGCCTTGCCACACACAGCTGAGACAATTCCCAGATTAACATCTTTTATGGCAAATAATCCCAATTGCAGGAAAAACTGTCCTGCTTTCTGTAGCTAAACCGGGACAGTGCAAGCCCTTCATGAAACACATGCTTCAGAAATCTCGGGTTCTTAATCTTGCTCAGCAGTTACCATCACACACTGTTCATCTCATTGCAGTGCCAAGTGAGGCATCCTAGTGGAGCTGATTAATGTTATTATGGAAAGTATTGTTAATTCCACCTGAGTAACCTACTATAATCAAAAAGTTCATCATCATACCATGCGTCTGCAAGTAGATTTAGTCTGCATAAAGACAAAAGGGAAAAAAGAAAAGGCTTTAGTCTAATGGATTCAAAGTTCCCAGTTGAGAACTTGCCTTGGTACCGATGGGGTCATGAAGTGTCTCGTTGTAAGATTTTAGAAGCATTCTGACCGGTAAGAGTATGGTCTGCATTAGGGCGCTGAAGTTCAGATGTGAACAAATCGAGCATCAATGGCATTTTGATTTCTCAAGAAAATCATAAGAAGCTAGGTGAAATGAGAATTGCACGAGTATGCTTCCCTTGCTGAACCAGCAAGCACAAAAAGCTGTGCAACCATAAACCTAATGAATGCCATAGCATATTATGGATTGCCAGAGCTAAGCGATCCACAGTTCTCACGCGAATGTCATATTATTCCAGTACCAAAGAGACAGCATACACAAAAAGATTCCCCCACTTGAAGCACCTTTGCCTCGAAGCACAGTACAAGCTTCGATATCACAACAGTGAGAAGCTTTTGAGGGATAAGCTTACACGAGAGCGAGGTAATCAAGATTGGAAGTCCTACTTGTAGCTAAACCATCTCCTGGTGTAACTGATAAAAAGTCAGTACTACCAGGGGGTGTATTACAATACTAACTCTTAAAGTAAAAAAGGACACCTAAACCATTTGGTATACCAATCCAACTCCAGGCTGCCTACAAACCATAAAACCTTCCGTCACATATGCAAAGAACGGCCCGTCCTTTGTCACGCTCCAAGAACCAACATTAAAAGGCGTCTTCTTGGGTACCACTCTTCGGATACTACTAGAAAGTAATAATAACATAACTAATTGCTGCAAAGGAAATGACTACATGACAATCGTCATGTTGTCGTCCTGCATCCATAGATTCCCAATGTCTCCCGAGCCACCATCGCCACTCGCTTGCCTGCAAATTGGAGATTGTTCCCAAGTTCCATATGCTGCAATCAAAGAAAAAAAAATCAATCGATTTTTCCTAATCAAAAGATGTTCTGATATCTGGGTGGATGTGTGGTTATGACCTTCATATGAGATCTCTTCATATTGGCAAAACCTGGCATAGTTCTCATGCCCCGAGTAAGGTGACACGCAGCTAATTTGGCCAGGTTCCTCTGCAAGTTCAACTTCCCCAATAAAATCCGAGTATGCCAAACACGACGAGGTCTCTATGTTATTGGTCAAATGCCAGGAAGCCACAGAGCTTGGAATCTCATGCTGAGAGAAGTACTGAAACTCCAATCCTTGTTCTTGAGGGTATTGCTGGAGGACAATTAAGTTTAAAAGAACTGTCATTTTTGTGAAATCGTCACAGTTATCATTTGAGAAGAAAGTTCTATTGAAGGATTGTATATGTCATTTTTAATCTAGTTTAGTTCTTTTGATGAATCAAAACTCGGATCAGGCCATACCCAGATGCTAGCGAGATTGTTCTCCATTGAAGCCAGCTCAGAATCTGCTATTTCTACGATTTCAGGTGGAGGTGCGGGGCTTGAATTACGACTTTCGTCATAAAGTCCACTGTTTTGAGATGAGATGTCATTCGAGGTGCTTGGGAGGTCACTTGATATGTCGATTGAGGTGATGTCCACTGGGTTCAAGTAGCTTCCTACCCTCTTGCCTTTCGGCTCTCCATTCAAATCGCTTGTCTTTGAACCTTGCTCATTCTTCTTAATTACTCGGCACAACGCAAAAGCTCCCTGGTATAAAAATAACAACCCACAACACTTGAATTCTTCTTCACAAACATGAAAATGAGCAAGTTTTCTGTACAAAATTTTTATATAATCACGAAATAAATGCAAGTCCCTAGAACTATGGATATGAATCTACTCATCTACAGCATGAATTCATTCGACAAACCTGAGAACCAAGTGATCCTTGGGGAAGCTCATCGGACAGCCGATACTCATGCATGACCCAGTCTGTCCGATCACCTAAGGGGGCCCGCCCACGATAGAAGACTAATGTCTTTCGATATCCAGTCACCGAAGATTGGCAGACGACCTTACGGTCTTTTCCTGTGGCTTTCCAGTAGCCAGCTTTGGTTGCTCTATTTGATCGTGAGCCATTTGGGTACTTTCTGTCCCGTGGACAAAAGAAGAACCATTCCATGTCTCGGTTCGGGAGGAATGATTTCTCTGCAAATAGCAGATTACAAATTCAGTCTCTCAATTTTCTGGAGAGTGATCAAGCAAGGAAAGATGCAGATGCAGTGACCTTTTGAAGACAAAGGTGGCTCTACGTTCTTTTCAGTCACTCTCTCTCTCTCTCTCTCTCTCTCTCTTTTTACTTTTTGTCAATGAGAACAGAATAAAGCCAATGAAACCGGCTTTTGAAAACAAAATCGCAAGAGATAAGAGCACTTGACTGACTTGGTTAATCAGAAAATATAAATATAGGAACCCTTCTCATCATACTCCATCACTACCTCTGTCATATTATTAAAGACTTCCATTGAGGTTACCAAACTAATCTCATCTCTATTTCAGTGAAATATCATGACATTCGTGGGTCCATCATATGTGAAGCATATTCTGGCAACTTATTTGCATCCTCAGTTCATCTTAGCAGACAGAATCTCTAATTGCACAGATTACATGTGAGTTGATTACTGCTAAAAATTGAGTAGGTTGCTTTAGCACATCAAAGCCCACTTTTATAATCATGAATGACCCAGAAATTACTCGACTATTCATTTTAAAGTCAACCACTATTTTCTGTAGTACCTGGAAGCTCCCATGGATCAAACTTGTATAGATCAATTACAGGAATCACTTCAAGCTCGAATCCAAGTCCCTCGGTTTTTCTTTTCAGGTAATATCCCACCAATTCCTCATCAGTAGGATGGAATCGGAAACCTGGCGGTAGAGATGCCCCTCCCATTTTTTTCTCTCAACAATCTACCAAAACTTAATACTCAAAAAGAAAAAAAAAAGGAGAAAGGATTCGAAGGGCAATAGAAAACGACGAATGTCAAAAGACAATGCTCAAAATTTCTTCTTAAGTATCTAAACTGTACCTATTAAAGATCTGGAAAATCCAAAAATAAAAGTTTTTATCAACGATTGATTTGTTGTCGAGCATTGAGCAGCATTTCCACGGTATGCACCCGTTGGACAACAGGAACATTCTCTCTAAATAAAAAGTCGAGAATTTTTCTTATGGCAGTAATTTTTCCACCAACCCCCCTTTCCCCTTAAATTTTGGACCCAAAGAAAAGATGAGAACGAGCAAAAAATAAAAAACTCCTAAGCAACGCCAAAATTGCAGTAATTCACCAACACCCAAAAAAAAGGCCTCTTTTTCCCTAAAAACCAGTCAAGACCCCCAAAAAATCGAACCTTCTGCAAACCCAGAAGCAAAAGCTGCAAACTTTATGCTGAAGAAGCAAAATCATGAGATGGGTAAGTGTCCTTTCGGTGCCTCTGGATGGAGAAGAGCAGGGAATGGCGAAGGAGGTGTTGCAGAGAGCAGAGAATGTGAAGAGTGAGAGTAGGATCAGAGGAGGAAGAGATGGGCTTATATATAGTGCAGGAGAAGCCAAGCGGTCCAAAATGCACACCGAAAGGTTGAAGATTGCTTCGTTGGAGCATCATCACAAATTCCACACTTGTGGCCCACCTGTAAACCAGTTTCACACTTCCCACTTCGCCAAAAACAGTCGTTCCCGCCACTTCATTTCTGACCGTTGTTTGCATAGTGGTGATGGTTTGACAGGTCCTCTCTCCTCAAAGAGGCGATTTTTATACGACGGCTACCTTGCTTTGGCGATAACATATGAATCATATTTTAGTAGAAGATCACTTTGATGTTTAAAAATTCGAAAATTTGCTTATTTGTCCCCAACATGTCACTTAGCATTTGCGTGGAAAGTTCCTTTAACTCGAATTGATAAGATAAGTTTTATGGTTCAGATAAGAGTCTTCATAATCTAGCTAAACGCGTTAAAAGTTCTCTAATCTTTTTACTTTGTCATTTGTATTTAAATGATTATGTAAGCAATGACACGGCCTAAATGCGTGATAACATGTAAGAAAGAGAAGATTTGGGTAGAAAATGCGAGGAAAATAGCTCAGGATGAAGACGGTGGATGGATTTCTAATGCGAAGAGTAAGAAACTAGAATCGAATTATGGTCGACTGGGTCAATGTCATTGCAGTTGCAATCAAAGCTTCCACATCATCCTGAGTAGGACAAACACTTTTTCCCTATTTTTTATTTTCTAGGAATGTTATCAAAGCGATGATGCCACCGTCATCTAGGGACCCAATGCCCAAAAGAAGGGTCCAAAAACTAAAAAGTGCTTACTCGGAGTTTTAGACCCTTTTGAAAGGACCCCATGAAGATAGAAAAAAAGCTTAGTGGTGGGAGCTTTAAGCCAATGTGTTCACACTACTGGTTCGAGTTAATTACTAGGAGGTGTTGGTCCCACTAATTCTTTAGATGTAGAGACTAGGAATTCTAGAGGAACTGACTACCAGGACTCTCCATTTCCACATTAGGAAGCTAGAAATGTAGAGTCCGATCTGGCATGTCCAACGTACATGGATAGATACTTGCTGGAAGCAGGGTCAAGGACCAGCAGAAATCGCAGTATAGTTGAATTTTGTGGGACTCGCATAGATCTGTCATGGACCGGGACTTAACGGAGTAATTGCCAATATTGATGAACTTTCATTCTTGAATGAACTGTTAAAACTGGGAAAGAGAACCATATATAATTATGTATAGAGACTTTTGTAGCTTGTGGGTCTCCTTTTTCATACTTCAAAAAGGGCAAAAACAGGCGCCTGAAAAGAATTGCCTTGTTAGGACTTCTAGGATTCTAATTGGGAAAGACCTCCACTAGTCCGTTTGGTGTGAATTGTTGCTCTTTACGGACGATAGGCGATCCCCATTTCTATCTAGCCTTGCGATGGAAAAAGAAAAAAAGCAGAGTTCAGATTTCGGGCCATAGAGAAAGCTAGCTTTTAATCCTCCCGAATTGCTTTTATTGTTGGTGTTCTCTCTATTGCTTTTATGTCGCCATTGGGATTCAAATCTTCCTAAGTTATTGGTGGGAGATGAAAGAGGAAGAACACAGGAAAAAGAAGGAACGTTCCTTTTACAGTTGCCAAGGGAAAATGCAGCTAACAACAACAGGACTTCCTGCTCTTCACAATTGAATATATAGGAAAAGGATCCTTTTTAGGGAAAAGGGAAAAGCAAAAGGGTCATTAGGGTTCATCTTTACTGCTGTTGGACACTAACCCTTAGCAAAATGGGCTTCTTTAACAATGGCATACTTTATGATCAAATATTTCGAAAAAAAGAAGGGCAAACACACATAACAGATGACATTTTGAACTTCTTGGGTACTAGAGAAATTTGCCAAGCATTGGAAAGTGACAAAATTGTTGACTCAAAATAATTTTTAAAATTTTTGCCCCTCTGGCACATTGATCTAGCCTGCTGGATTCAAGAACTTGGGAGAACTGCAGGTTTTGCTGACTTAGTTTTCCTGAAGTACAAATTGTCCGGGGTCTAATTTGAGCGAACATTTTGTGGGGGAATTGGAGGAGGGCAAGACCACCTTATCTTCGATCTTGTCCACTGCTTTCGGCTCCTTTTGTCTCTTGGTGCAACATATTCCCAAGCAAAATCAATTCCACTCTCGTCAAGAAGGCGCCCACCCACATACACTTGCTCTTGCTGATGATAAAACACAATCGACAAAATATTCCATCCTCCGAGAGAATTAAGTACAAAATCATTAATTCTCCAAAAGAAACTTTAAGAAAAGTCATAGAGGATGATGCCGACTAGTGATTACATTGCAATGGTTCAAAATGTTTTCATATCGATGACGTAGAAATAACATATATTTTTTCAATTTCTTCAAATGATCTCAACGATATCGCAAATTATATAAAAGAATTAGCAAGTCAATATTCTTTTAAGATTTTCAAGCAATTGCTTAACTGAAACCTTTGAAAGGAAATAAAAATAATTTACGGGTTCATTTATTGTACAATTCTAAAGAATTTAAACATGGAAAAGTCTTGCATTCTGATTGAAAACATTGAACATGAAGCGTTCTTCATGAAGCCATGGCCGTCTTCTACTTTCAGTAAAATTTCTAGTTTTTTTTTGCAGTTCCCTAGAAATTAGGAAAAAAACAAAACTAGCATGTAAGCAAATGCTCTTTATTTGAAAAATCTGAGCGTGCCCTAAAGAAATTTTTGCCAACTGTATTCACAAAGCACAAAAAAGTCCATCTAACCTCAGAAAGCCACTGCTCATGTACTGGTCAATCTTACAATAATTTCCTCCCTAGCCCCCACCAGGAATTGACAAATGTCTGGCGCTGTCACACTGGTGTGATTTGACGCGTTTCTTTCCAACATCAGTGGGTGTAGATTGTGCATTGATTGAGTGAAGAGAGGGGGAAAGAGAGAGGAGTTTAGCTGATCATCTTACAAGTTCAGTCCAACATCATGATGAGAGAGAGGCAATTATTAGGTCATTAGGACCAATTTTGAAAGGCCCGATGTGTCCTCCAAGCTACAGTGGTCGCCATTAGCTCCCAAAAAAAAGAAGACTGAAAAGGGACAAAATTTCTGCGCACTCCGATACCAGTAGTACTTCTCCCTTCCTCAAGATTTCCCCAAAGCCACTATCGTGACGTGCGCCATGCCTCTTTTTCCAAGCCCTTTAATGGAGTCATGAAACACAAAAAGCGAAAAAGCGCGCCAGACATGTTCCCGACAACGCCACGGTGGCACCGCCACCCCATCTGGAGTGGATCCGCCGTGCTGGGGAGACCTTGGTGCCCGGCGGCCGCTGCCGATGCTGTTGATGCTTGTCTGGACTCGACTCGCTTTGCATGAGCTTAGACTTTGCGATTTATGCCGACACAGTTAGTGGAATGAACAAGATTTGGTTGGATTATGTGAAGATTAGCACCCAACAATGTGTCCACTGGACCTGACAGCGTCTCCTTCATCTAGCATTTAATATTGTATTTTGTCAACTTGGAATAGTGAAAGGAAAATTATGTCAGTCCTAGAAAAGTAGCCAAAGGTACCTTAAATGTTTAGATTTCCATAAGTACGGATAATTACGAAGACCAAAGAAAAGTTAGGATCAAGTCAGCAATAGGCAATTTGCTTTTGATAGGGGAGATTTCCACCGCCCAGTTAGGTAAATTATTGTTTTGTGCGGACTATTGTGAATTATGACAACTGTGGAATTCACGATATTCAAAGGTAAATTATATCATTTGAAGAAAAGTTACAACTATCGGTGAATTTATAATTAACTAAGGTAGATTGCTGTTTTTTTTAAAAAAATATTGCGGACGGTAGGATCCACATATTTTACGATGACAAAAGCAAAATTACATCCTCTAAAGAAACTAAATTACTATTAGTGAAGGAAATTACGACATCACAAGACTAAGATTGTGAGGAGGTATGATCTACGGCTGCACTATGCGATTCTTACGAGATATGATCCATAAGTCAGAATACAAAAATTTTGGCTTTGTTTGTTTCGCAGGAAACATTTTCCGTCATTTGGTTTGCTTAGGAAAATGAGTCAATATAAAATATTTTCATAGTCAATGAGAAAATTATATGCTTAAATTCAGGAAAATGATCTCCTCTTTGAAAAATCGGAAATTATTTTGCAACATCTAGCATTCAATATTGGATTTTGTCAACTTGGAACAGTGAAAGGAAAATTTTGTTAAAAGTCACCAAAAGACATTTAATGCGTAGATTACTATAAGTATGAATAGTTACAAAGACCAAAGAAAAGCTGAGATCAAGTAGGCAATAGGCAATTTACTTTTGATAGGAGAAAGATTTCCACTGTCCACTTAGGTAAATGATTATTTCGTGCGGACTATTGTGAATCATAACAACCGTAGAATTCACAACGACCAAAAATACCGTAGAATTCACAACAACCAAAAGTAAATTATGTCGTCTGAAGAAAAGTTACAAAATTATAAGTGATGGATAAATTACTATCGGTGAGGGTGTCGAGTTGACATTGTCGTGAAATGATGGCCTTGCAATTAAGGCTTAGGCGGCTCAGTAATAGCATAAATGAGCAGAGGTTGAAAGTCTTCGCTATGGTATAATTGGCGCAGTCCGATGACAAGTTCAATGATATAGCATGGACCGTTAAGCATTCAGAGCTCACAATATGTTGACCAAAAAATCCGGATTTCACATAGGGTATTATGAATCATGCCAACCATAGAATTCATGACGATCAGAGGTAAATTACGTCATTTGAAAAGAAAGTTACAAAATTGTAAATGATAGATAAATTATTATCGGCAAGCATATATGTGAACACGAAATGAAAGTTACAACTGATCTAGAGTTTAGTTACCATAGGAGAAAGAAATCTATAATTAGCTCAGGTAGATTGCTCTTTTTCTTTTTCTTTTTTGAAATATTGCAGACCGTAGGATCCACATATTTTACAACTACAAAAGCAAAATTACATCCCCAAAAGAAATTAAATTACTATTAGCAAAGGAAATTACGACAATACAAGACTAAGATTGTGAGAAGGTATGATCTAGGGCTACAATTTGCGATTCTTACGAGGTATGGTCCTAAGTCGGAATACACAAATTTTGACTTTGTTTTTTTCGCGGAAAACATTTTTCGTCATTTGGTTCGCTTAGGAAAATGAGTCAACGGAAAAATATTTCTTTAGTCAACGAGAAAAACCTATGCTTAAATTCAGGAAAATATTTCATCTTTGAAAAATCGAAAATTATTTTACAGCTTCTAGCAATTAAATATTGGATTTTGTCAACTTGGAACGGTGAAAGGAAAATTATGTAAATGACATGTAATGCGTAGATTACTATAAGTACGAATAATTACAAAGACCAAAGAAAAGTTGGGATCAAGTAGGCAATAGGCAAATTACTTTTCATAGGAAAAAGATTTCCACCGTCCACTTAGGGAAATTATTATTTCGTGTGGATTATGATTCATAACAACTATAGAATTCATGACGATCAGAAGTAAATTATGTCATCTAAAGAAAAGTTACAAAATTATAAGTGATGGATAAATTACTATCGGTGATGGTATTATAAATCATAAAAAGTCAAAGGTAAATTATGTCATTCGAAGAAAAGTTACAAAATTATAAGCGATAGGTGAATTACTATTGGTGAGGGTATTTGTGAACACGAAAGGAAAGTTACAACTAATCAAAAGTTTAGTTACAATAGGAGAAGGAAATTCATAATTAGCTAAGGTAGATTGTTGTTTTTTTGAAATTTTGTGGACCGTGGGATCTTCATAACTTACGACGACAAAAGCAAAATTACATCCCCCAAGGAAACTACATTACTATTAGTGAAGGAAATTGCAACATTACAAGACTAAGATTGTGAGGAGGTATGATTCTTACAAGGTATGGTCCGTAAGTTGGAATATACAAATTTTGGCTTTATTTATTTCGCGTAAAATATTTTTTGGCATTTGGTTCACTTAGAAAAATGAGTCAACGGAAAATTTGTTTCCCTAGTCAACAAGAAAACCAATATTTAAATGTAGGAAAATGATTTACTCTTTAAAAAATTGAAAATTGTTTTCCAAAATATGCTAGATATCAGTGTTTAGGCCAAAAACTCTATGCATAGACAAGAAATCCCACTCTCATTCTTGAGTCTCTAGTGCCCAGTCCTAGGTCCATCAAGGCCGAGCCCATGACCACAATGCCTATGCCTAGGCTTTGATCCTCGACACCCTCACTTGGGTCCATCACGGCAGAGCCCAGGACTCATGCACTCGAGCCCAAGTGCATTGAGGTCAAGCATGTGATCTCGGTGCCCATGCTCAAATCCCAACACCCTCGCTTGGGTCCATCGAGGCAAAGCCCGAGACCATAGTGCCCATGCCTAAGTCCCCAACACTTACACCTAGGTCCATTGAGGTCGGGCCCGAAGCCCTGCACCTAGGCTCGGGTCCACAAAGGCCGAGCGCAAGATCTCAATACCTAAGCTCAAATCCCCAACACCGAGCCCAGGTCCACAAAGGACATGCTCGAGTCCACAAAGGTCATGCTCAAGACCCTGATGCTCGTGCTCAAGTCCGTCAAGGCCGGCCCAAGACCTAAGTGCCCCTCCCCCTTAACACTCAAGTCAGGGTCTATCATGAGCGGACCCAAGACTTTAGTATCCGTACCCAATTCACCAATTGCTTGTGCACAAGTTACTAATGTTGGAATAGTATAAGATTATTTAGGAAAATCAAATCAGATTTTCAATACCAAATGACTCATTTCCGATTCATTTTCAGGTTTAACCAAACAACAGAAAATGACTTCTTGAAAAATATCTATCAGAAATATCGTATTTTCCATCAAATAAACGGAGCTTAAATATCTTTTTCTTTGCAATGAAAGTCAAGATTGTCTAAGGGTCTCTAAAACTAAGTCTCAGTTTCTGAGTTTATTAGCAACTTTGGCAGATGGTGAAATGAGAACATCTCCACGCATGCATGGATCTCTTCTTCTCATCCAATTACTGGTGAACTTGCAAAGTAGCTTCTATGCATTATGTATGCACACTCAATATTTTTGCAGTGAAAAGCACAGGTTTCTGTCAACAACCTTTATAAAGGACTAGAACTTTGTTGGGTGAGAGGGTTAACGCTGTCGGTATTTGATTATAGGACTGGTGCTTGCTTGGATATGAACTTCACTAATCGATTCTCTTAATGCATGTCTTCATTTGTTTAAGGAGAAATCTGTATTTCCTTCCTTTCGTTATCTTTTACAGCACCAAAGCTTGAATTTTGAGAATCAACTGTCTCTTTTTGTGATATGAGTTCCTGATTAATTATGTGCCCGAATTACAGTCATCAGCAATTGGAAATTCTAGAGGCCTTCGATGAAACGGATGCTTTAACAGAACTTATCTAAAAGTGCAAGAACAATGGCTTTGCAGGTATCTTCGCTTTCAACGTATGGCATAAGACGCATTCCTCATTTCTTGTGGTTTCTGAAGTGCAACAGGGGCGCATTCACGCTGCCATTGCTTATAATATGTCTCTAGCTAGTCTAATTGTTCAAGCTCTGAAACTGTTGATGGTGTGTGTCTTGATTTACCCACTGTCTTTGTCTTGGCCACATTACGTCTTTGTCTGGACATCATCTACGTAGACATGGTTCTGATGTATTTCCAAATGAACCATTAGTAACAGGGAGTTTCTTTGCCCCTGTGATGTTGTGAATAAGCTCATTTGCTCGAGATTTGGGAGCGTAAGAGAGGTTAAGGCATTGGAATCATGTGTGATGGATCCAGGATCAAATCCCTTGAACCATCCCTGTCTTGTTTGGCTAACGGTTTTAGCTGCTGAAATGAAATTGCTTCTCGAGGCTTCAGCTGTGTCGTTTCGTGCTATCAGATGTGATGCTGGGCTAAAAAGCTGTGAATCATAAGATTTACCGGTGAGATCTAATTTGTTGTACTTTCTTATTTATCGCCAATTGGATTTTTATACACATCTAGAATTCAATCTTATAGGGTGACGAGAGAGAGCTACTATGATGAAGGAAAAAAAAAATGAGTCCCACATCGTGTGCCAACAAGGCTTTGCTTGTGTATATATGATTCGCACTTGAGAACGACGGCCGTGTTCGTAGAAAGGAGAGATGGTTGGCATCTCCCCTGACAGGGACGGGAACGGCCTTCGGGCTTACCTGTTACCAACACATCCGGTTAAGGCTACCCACCTCGCGGTGGATCTCTAACCCAATTTTTTTTTCACTCCACTCTTTCAAATCCTCAAAAGCCTGGAAATTAAATAAGTTCTGCAATTGAAAAGATTGCAATACGGGAGTTAGTGCTCACTAACAATTGTTCTGTTCTTTCAATATGAAGAAAAAAGGGAGAGAAATTGTGAATAAGCTAAAGCAAGATGAGGTCGACGGGACAGGAATCCCTGTTCCTTGCGATCCGCAATTTGGTGCAAAACCACCATTGAAAAGAATTACAGATTTTCTCTCGAATTTTGTCAAGGGATTCTCGTCTCTTTTCTGTAAGCAAACTCTATACCCCCCCACCCCAACCCAAGCTTCTTTTTTTTGGCTACAGCAGCTCTTTTGGCCTCTAAATATGGAGAAACAAAAATGAAATAAGAAAGGCGCAAATGGGGAAGAAACTTCTACGCCATCATTGCCCTACAAAGATTTCTACCAAAGAACCTAAAATTGGAACGAAATGAAAAGAGCAAATAAAATAAAATAAAAATAAAAAAAGAAAGAAAGATTAGAAAAAGAACTTCTCTCTTCCATTTTTCCTCCCCGGTAGGCATTTCGCAATTCGCAGCCTCACCCTCCTATCTTCTAGTTAAACCAGTCTTGGAACCATTTTTCTACATAACCTACTCAGATCCTCGGTGTTGTTTTTTTACCAGTCATCTGGGGTCACGCCTTCGTTAACGCAGCTTACGCTTTGAGGCCATCGATCCTAATGGTGTCCGTTTGTAAAAAGGGTGAGCAAACTCAACTCTCCAGTCGCTCGCAGACGAACTGACTGCAACATGCGTTTGGACAAGCATTGCTGATTTGAAGATCTTCCCCTGTATCGAGGTCAAAAATATTTTCCAGAAGATTTCCATATTCTTCCCTCGAGCGATATCAACATAACCGTGACATCGTCATGGTACTTTCTTCGATCGCCTTGAGGAATGTCTAGCAATTCATGGAAGTCCATACCTACAAGAATACAGAAGAGGCAGTGGGGCGATGAATCAGAGCAGTTAACCCAGAAAACCCTGCAATGATGCGTGTCTCAAAGTCCTTCATACCCAGAGGAAGTGTGAAAATGGTTTTTGCATCCCAAGTTTAACGTACTTTTCTAAACAAAAACAAAGGGACAACTTGGCCTTCTAAGTAAACCCATAATGTACTACGAATACTAATAACTGCACTGGCAACAAAACAGACGGAATCTTGAGACGAACGCTTGAGAGCTGAGATGCAAGAATACTTCATATGATAATAAAATGAATACTAGGGTAAGAACTTAGTATAATGACACTGTCAGCAGCCCACTTTTGCCTCTACCCCTTCGAGGCCCTTTACCACAGTCTTAAGAAACAATTTTCTTCTTAAACACAAAATGCCGTAAGACATACCAGCTTTCTTGGCTGCACGAGATAGAACTTCCTCAATTAAGTGTTGAGCTGGATCTCCATCTGGAAACTTCTCCATAAAACTCTCTACATGAGCAACAACTTCCTGATTGCTCAGGTACTGATATAAGCCATCAGATGACAGGATTAAAAATTGATCCCTTGGGCGAAGCTTATGGTGGCGAAGAGAAGGCGAGCAGGAGAGATAAGGTGCTGTTCCAATATATACATTACGAAACACTTCCAGTACGGCATTGTTCCATTTAGGCTGTACAAACATACACACGGGTTACAATCACGTTCGTTTTACCAACTCAACTGCATAAAAGTTGGTGTTATGCATTGCTTTTACCAATTCAAAAAACAAAAATGTTGGATCTCGTATATATAAGCCCACAACATAGTATCAAACCTATTCTGAAGATGAGGCTGCTATGACACGCAGCAATCTTGCAACGTGAAGGCGCTTCCTTTCTTAGAATTAACATAAGCATAGGAATATTCACTCTTTCTTTATTTTAAGGTCTTAACAACAATACGAATATGAACAGATTGATAAAGCATGTGAATGTTGTTGGAATTTAGGACGTTCATGATATAAATTAGCGATAATTCAAATATCCCATTCATAATTAAACTTTGATTTCAACAGTGTAATGTTTTCACTCTTTCAAACAGAAGCTCCTATAATGTTGACATGACACGAAATGAATTTCAAGATAAGAGTGTGAAAGTAACCTGTTTCAGGAATCCTGCCCCAAATGCTCTAGTGACCTTAAGACGACCTTTCAATCTATCATTGACAATACACTGTTTGTCATCAGGGTGTTCATTTTTTATTCTAATAATTTCCTGCATATAAGAAAAGACATTGGTAAAATTCTGATGCTGATGCAATGACTTGCAGGGGTTATGTCATACAACTCCTAGAAAATGCATACTAGGCATAAATTATAAACATATAAAAAGATACAATAAAGCATGTGCTTGTCACACATGGTATTGTTAGTTGCAATCATTACAGAGGAAAATGTTGCAATAAATTGAAGTCTGAGGTCAACATTTGCATTACATAAACCTCACCATCAAAGAGAAACAAAACCAACTAGCTTTAGCCCAGCGGATCCAATCCTAGAAAACAAGTCTAAATCTCCATAAAGGGCCAGACTGCTGCCATGAAGTGATTTTACCTCCAATAAAGGCAAAACAATACTTTGTAACATAGCCTTCACATTCTTGATTTCTAAGAAAGACCATGCATTGATAAACTGCTGACAACAAATGAGCAAGATCCCAATGAACAGTATTGAAGAGATGGGGAAACGAAGATTCTCGACTACATCATAAGGCATGTGTTGCTACAACTCTTTCACAATTTCAACATACCCACCACAATAAGGAGAAGGTATTTCATGCGATGTCAAACCACATGGCAGCTACATGTTGTAACAAGCCAATAAAAGTAAGTATTTTCAACATTTAAGCACCAAATATGATGAAATACATAACATGATTGGTCAGACACACAACATCAGCCGTGTGAGCAACAACACCTAAAATTACTTCCCAACAAATAAGATACAACTCAGGTGTACTTTAGCAGGGACACTTCACCTCAAAGAGCATGACATTCTGACATTTTATGGTAAATCTACTATCGCAGGAAATTATAATACTAAAAGTTTAGAAATGAAATGGATTTTGCTAACAAGTGCCTCAACAATCAATTAAGGAAACTTCACAGTTTTCACATGCATTGATTGTTATCATGTTGCATTGATTGTTCTAATTTTATGCATAATTGATGCTTTGATAACTTCTACCATTCCATATAAAGTATACACAACAAGTGCCCCCGAGCACGCGTTAACAGGACATTAGTGATATATCCTAGAAAACAACACCCTTATATACACGCTTCATTCAAAGAAATAAAAATAAATGTTCTATAGGTTTTAGCGAACTTAGTCATATTCCAGTTATTCATTTGCTAAGCCCAAAAGCACTTAAATAATTTAATAGGTTCGAGTGAACTGGATCACATTCCACTACTTGATTTGATGAGTCCATGTCTCTCAATCAAGATATTGAAAGTTTATATAGGATATATACCAGTCAGACAACTAAAACATATCCGTAGCCAACCCCCTGTCTGAACCCTAATAACATAGACTATCAGAAGCAAAGAACAAACATTAGTATATTCCATCTTCTAGATCGAAATAGACAAGAAACGAAGTTCTACTAAAGTAACTTAGTCTTATCCAGCAAAAAAGGGGCTTTGTGAGTTCAAGTCCCTGAATTCAAATCCAAGAGAGACATTTAAAGTTAAAAAAAGAAAAAAAAAAATGATATTATACATACAAAAGCCTGAGCTGTACTATTGCCCGTTTCCTGACATCTTGAATGACATTTTGAAGCTTAAAGCACAATTGAAAAACTCCTTCCCCACTACTATCTACACACAGGATTTAATATACACCATTTCCCAAATAGGACAGTTCAATGGCACTTTAGCCCAACTTTTGCCTCCGGCATCTGATATATTTAATATAGTAAGGTACTTGAAATTTAAAACAAACAGTAGGTAAAAGCCAGAAGCAGAAGATGGTCATCTACAGATTTTGGCCAGCACTTTTGTCTTATGAGTGAAAATACTGGAATTGTGCACGATACTGTAAGCATGACTGACGAAATTATGTTTGCTAAAAAAGTGAGGTAATTTAATAAGGACACAAAAGCTAGTGAATTAATTCAATGGCATCCTAGAATTGCATTCTTAACTTATAAGGCGCATATCCCAGTGTCTGCTTAGGCTAGAGCCTCTTGTCATTCTTACCAAAAATCTGCAATTATGTCAATTGCATGACTTTTGTAGTCTACCCAATTTACTTTCACTATTAACCAACTTACAAATTTTGAATAGACATAACACTATCAAGCCACAGACGACCAAGATGGATCAAAGAGAGATGGACTACGGATAAACATCAAGTATCAGAACTTATGCATGAAATCCACTAAAATTAATGCAAAGACTAAATTATCCTTGAATTGGAAAACTTACTTCTTCAATGCTCGTACTGTGATCAGTGGAGAGCTGCAACGCAGTCAATCTCCTAGATTGAGCAGGACCTTCTTTTTCCACCTTCTTATCCCTTTTGCTATCCAAGGATTCCTCAATTATGCCCTCCATCAAGGGCTCTTTACTACCCTGCAGTCCTGAGTCAATACTCGAGCCAACCTCTTCTGCCTCAGACTGCGCAACAATGGCCCGACTATCACCCACATTCATCACATACACATCCTCGTCCCTCATCAACACCACTAACAAACATGAGCCCATTAATGCAAGCTCAGGATTTGTGTCAAGCACCTTATCAGTCATGTCCAAATAAGCAAGCTCCGTCACTTCGAGGGCCTTTGACATAGCTCTCAATACCAAATCATGCTCCACGGGACCCTCTTTACGCCTCATTCCACTTTTATTTGGCCTCTCCTCCACTCTGTTTTCCACCTCAACCTTTTCCTTCAAGCCAAACCTCCAAGGGAACAATTTTCTTACCTGCCCATCCTTATGCATTGACAAACCATGTCTCAATTTCGACAGAAGCAACCACCTCTTATTCACGGCAGACCCTGCATTGCTCACACTGATCGCATCATCAACGGAGAAAGCGAACCTCTGAGATCCCGAGAGATCCAACCCATCTTCAGGATCATCCTCAGCAAGAAACTCCCAAAGCCTCCTCCTCCTTATCTCAATTCCCTCAGATTGGAAGGTCACTCTTTTTGCTGAACCCCTATCCGAACTATCCTGGTTTGAGTCAGTTTTAATCTCATCGACAGGCTTTTCTATTGATGGGTTGATCTCCTCTAATGTTGCTACATTTTCATTTACAACGTTCGTTAAATTACCACCTTCCTCACCTTCTTCAATAGCCTCCCAAAACAGGCCCTGAAGCTCAAGATAAACAGCGCGATATAGATTATCCATCAAGAACTCGGGTGCATCGGGGCCATTGAACCCGTCATATATGCCTACGAACAGCCACCCCTGCTCTTCCGAAACAACCACATGTACCCGATCCTCACCGGCCTTCCCCAACGCCCATTGCACATTCTCTCCCTCACTCCTCGCCGCAATCGCAGCATCGGCCTCGTCCTTCTCCGCAGCCTCCTTCTTCCCCACAAAATTCAGCACCGGCACGACCCAAGGCCCCTGCTTATCTGCAAAATTCCCGTATAGCGCCTTCTTAATCGAGGAAATCCCCTTCCTCCTCCTCTTCTTCCTCACGTAAACCCCACCCAGCGGAGCTGAAAATGGGACCCGCCCGCTCCCGTCGGCTCCGGAACAAGCCTCCAGCGGCCCAGAGAGCGCCCCGCGCTCGATCGGCCCAGACAGGAACAAACCACCGCCCCGCTCCATCAGGCCAGACGAAGCTTGCTGCTCTCCTCCACCACGAGGCGCGGGCTGGAGCGGCAGCGCGCAGAACGATGACGTGCTCTCGAAGATATTCAGCGGACCTCCCTTCAAGCCGCCGCCGCCGCCTCCGCCGCCGCCGCCGCCACCTCCGTGCGCGCCCTCAGCGGCATCGTCGTAGACGCCGTCCACCTGGACTACGGTCCTCGGCGCCGGCGCGTTCGCGCTGACCGACGCGCCGGAGATGGCCCGGAAGCCGGTCTCCGGCCCGGTCCGGGCCCTGGAGGGGCCCCCGGCGGCGGCGGCGGGCGGGTCGTCGAACCGGAGGGAGTGGGTGGGGGAAATGAACCGGTCGCTCGGCGTCGGGGAGAGGAAGCGCGCGGAGGATCGGACGTAGCAGAAGGAGTGGCCTAGGGTTTCGTCCAGCGGCTCGGCGGCGGTGAAGAGCAGGTCCGGCTGGTGGCGGCCCGGGTCCGGCTGGTGCTGCCCCCGGTCCGTCCGGTGCTGGACCGGCCTGAAGCAAGAGAAGCCGCTTCCCATCACATTTGAAACCTCGCCTCTCTCTCTCTCTCTCTCTCTCTCTCTCTCTCTTCCCTTTCCTCTTCCCTCCTCTCCTTTTCCCTTCCCCCGCCGAGAAAATTTCAACCAGCTCGGAAAAACTTTAAAAAATTTTCCGGCAAAGTGAGAAGGAACTAGAGAGAGAGAGAGAGAGAGAGTGAAGTGAAGAGAGAGAGTAGTAAACAGAGAGCGAGAAGGAGAGAGAAAGAGGCAGCTCTGTATTTATACTACTTTTACTTGAGGGAGACTTTTGTGTCCTTATTTAGTGCCCCTGTTTCCATATTACATCACGACAATAAATAAACTAATTTATTAATTTTTAAAAAAATGGGGAAATGGTCCTTTGCTCTTTCTGTATACTTATATGTATATATATTTCGGGTCCTTTTGAAAATGATATGGTAGCGGTAATTAATTTATCGAATGAGCTCATTACAGACGACATTATACGATAAATTTCATGGAAATCAAGAGACTTTTGATTGGAACTCACGACATGCGAATTTTTTCCAAATTGAAAGCTGTCACAGATGGATACGTATGTGTGCATGGCAAAAATGCAAAAAATAAAAAAGGGAAATTAAAGGCTCGCTGTCCGTATTTCTTCACCAAATTTTTGGGGTTCTGGTAATTTTACCCATTTTTATTCTGAAAATATAAAAAAAAAAATTGCGAATTATGGAGTTGGTGTTGGTGTTGGTGTTGGTGTTGGTGTTGGTGGTGGTGGGGGTCGTGTCATAAGGTTGACCGTTACACCTGGGCGCTCCTCCGGAGCAGCCCGGTCCACGTCAGACGCCTCGCCGTCGCCCCCCGTGGTGGCCCGCGGCGAGGGGGACTCCCCCTTTCCTTTTCCCGGTGGACGCCGAAAGGACGAAAATGGGCCTGGACTTTGGGTGAAATGACGCGTGAGTCACCGGGAGGCGTTCGTTGCGCCGCGGGTTTTCCGTTGTCGCGGGAGGGGCGCTTTTGTCCTTTCCGGTGTCCGGGCGGTTTGACTCCCTCTCTTTTCTTCCGCCCTTCGAGAGCTGAGCTGGAGGCCCGAATTCGCCCGCGGCAATGTTTTTTGAAATTTGTCGCGTGTTGACTGTATTGCCCTTTAGCTTGAATTCCCTCTACTTTTTCTTCCTCCTTTCATATTCTTATTCAACCCTTTTTTTTTTCCTTCTTTTTTTGTCAAAGCCCTATTTAATTCAACATCTCTACATGCTTTCAAGAAAGGTGGGTGTGGTTGCATTTTTCCCTTTCCTTGTTGCCGCTAGGTTGGCATCCTTATTTGAAAAAATTACTATCTATTGTCAGATTTACTACAATTTTTAAAACCGGCAAAGTCATAATTAAACGTAACGAGCCAGATAAGTCTTCTTTTCTTTCTTTCTATGGGCGCCTTTGGTACAGCAACAACGGTCACTAGCGATGGGCCATAGAAACACGACGCGTGCTTAGCTGCATGAGAGTCGGACAAAAAGCATTTATTGGGGCTAATCCTGCGTTACGATTGTTTGTTTCAAACGATCTTCTTACTGAATTGTGTGTTGAATATCTCGTGACGATAAAGTTTTATTTAATGATGATTTTTTTTAGGCTTTTGGGTTGTTGCAATTGCTTTAACGTCTCTGTTTAATCGTCTTATTTATTGTCACATGCATTCAATCTAAACTCGGCAAAATCAATTTTAATTACCGAAAAAGATGATGAACGAGGTAACTTAGCATGGGCATTTGGGCATTTGCAATTCAACAGTCACTAGCCATGAAGCATAGAATGCAACGCGTGTCTGTTTGCATGAGGATTCGACAATACATAATTATTATACCTTCTTTACGTTTCAATTGTTTATTTCAAATCATCTTCTTACTAGGAAGTACGTTGGGTATCCTACGATCACCAATCACAAATTATTGAAATACGACACATCAATAACTGCATGAGGAATTAACAATATGTGCTTACGGTCACAAAAAAACCGACACCGTCTATCATATAAACCTTCTTTTTTTACTTTACCTCTCTTAGTAAATCCATTATTGAGAAAAAAAAATAAGTAAAAGATTGATAATTACATATATACGAGTTACAAGAAGCCCCAAGCACAACTAAACTCATGGACTTGAGCAGGGTGCTATCGTCATTTGGAAAATAAATAAAATTATTTACCGGCCGCGAACCCCGATACTTTTTTTCCTTTTTCTTTCTCTTTTTTAAGATTAGTTATATTATTTTATTTTAATTTTTTTGCATGGTCTCGTTTGACCTTGAAAAGCCCAAAAAGCCCCAGAGGGAATCCGCACGTCTCCATCGCTGTTCCTCACGGCTCTCCAACTATGCAACCCGCGCTGCCACGTCACGCCCCCGGGGCCAGCCGCTAGATCTCGACCTCCCGCCCTAAAAAATCCGACGGCCCAGATCCGCCCACGTGGCGGATCTTTTGGACTTGACTGACTGCATGGGCCGTAGCGTCCTTTTGCATGACCGGTTTAGTCAAAGGGGCTCACTTCCCTCCTCCTTCGCACTTCTCGTTTGTCGTAACCTTGGACTTTTTACTCGCATTTTTTTAAAAATAATCCACGGAAAATTTAAATTAAACTAAATAATTTTAAAATTTTAATTGTCGTCCTTGTGCGCCGCGAATATATTGGGGGGATGTCAGTTTTCCCGCGTTAAAATAATCCGGGAGAGTTAATTTTACTCTCGGAGAGTAAAAGTCTCGACAAGGGTGTAAATTTATTTTATTAGGATTCTGTCAACAGCGGGCGTATTCGATAAAGTCTCGTGGAAATTCTTTTTTTAAAAGTGCATAGTACACATGACGCGAAAGTATTTATTATTATATTCTTTATTTTATTGGTTTGTGGATGAGTATAGTACTCAGGAAAAGAAAAAGGAGGGAGAGAGAGAGGGAGGAATTTTGCATGTGAAGGCGGGAAGCTGGGCGGAGGTTCCTGCAAGTCAAAGGGTTTGTTGGTGACACCGATTCCTGTCGTTTAAAGCAAAACGACAAAGGGGCGGAGGCATTCGGTCACGCCCCCCCCCCCCGCGCGTGCGGACGCCACGTCCCGCGCGTGCGGACGCTTGTCGTTTAATTCGTCGTGCAATAAGAAATTCGATATCGACAAAACCTTCTGATGTGTGCTCTGCTCTCTATTTCATGTCTTCGAAAAGAAGCTAAAAGAATTCGTGATTTGATTCTCTCGCGTATTTGTAAAAAAAATGCATTTTTATTCGCAATTTTGTAACTTGAAAGATTTCCATCCAATACGTAAGTTTTTGGAACGAAAATCATGTAAATATAATTCGGCAACTTAATAATTGATTGATGTAAATGTAGTTGATATTCCTCAATTTTTCTTTGGAATTTTGACAGGCTGAGAAATAGATGTGGTGGACGATTATGTAATAAAGCAATTTGACAAGGACAATCATTGAAGTGAGAGTGTCTAGATAAAATGCGACTCTTGACAAACTTCTAGAATGTCGAAGAGGATGGAAGTAACTTGAATTGCATGTCAAACTGAGGGGGAACATTTTTGGTTCGTATATGTAAAATTAGAACTAACTTACAAGAGGTACATTTCAAAGTAACAACATTACTTAGCATTGGAATTCAACTATTAAGCATCATCAAATGAGAGTAATACTAGTATAGATAACCTAATAGGAAAGCACTTACCTGTACTTTAAAGGCCATAATAAATAATATTTTTGGTGAGTTAATCTAGTAGTACCATAGTATGGTATTAGAGTGAGACCATCTTTAGTAGTTATGTGGTTCAAGAACAAATCATGTGAAAGCTAGTGGGCTTGTAACGACTTAGTTTGATAAAAACGGAGTGGCTACTACTAGGGCGAGAGGCTCTGATAAGGTGCAAGCCCTAATAGACTCTAAGGATGACAAATGGGCAAAAATTAACCAAATTATACGTCAAATCAAGAGAGAAAGTTCTTGGATTTTGCACGTGGAACTAAAATTAACTTAATAGAATGACATTTGACATAACAACCTCTCTCAGTATCGAGATTTCAATGTAAAATATGTTTCGGTGAATGCACTGCTAGGATGAGCAAACTCAATGGTATTATTCAATATGAAACAAGTCCATAAGTTTCATAGAAATATCCCAAACTAGCAAAATGTGACAATTTACGCACCACGAATTTTGAGGAAAAGACGACTTACTAAATTTTAGGAACTATGCTATAGTCCAACAAGTATTTATTAGGACCATAATATCATTGTCATTTAAAATGTCAGTAATTCCAATTATTTTTACCATACGGATGCTTTTTTCCTATTAAAAATGTATTTCATTTTATCCTCTTACCATGCACTCAACAAATGTTCATATTGACTTATCAAAATTCAAACTTTATTAGCCCAATACTCCTCTGTGAATAAAAATAAGGGGATTTTCTCCAAATCTCTACCGTCTTTTTGTCATTTTATATCCTAGTTTTTTCGAATTTTGTGTTTCTGTAGAGCACTAAGCAACAAAAGAAATTTGTTCAAAAAGATTATTTCACGAGTCTCTTCTCGATCGTTATGCCTTCTAAACTCTTTGAAATGTTGTTCAAGTAAGGATAAATGACATAAATTATTCACGAACTTTAACTCAATGTATAATGAGATCTTTAAATTTTAGATTCGTTCAATGTGGTTTTTAAATTTTAACCCATCATTTCTTATTGTCCCTAAAATATTAATTTGTTCAATGTGATTCTTGAAATTTTGATACATGTTCAATTTAGTCTATTTATTCTTAAGCTTCAATTAATTGAATGGCAATACAAAACATTTTCATACAATTAATGACTAAATTGAATATGTATAAAAAGTTTAAAGACCACTTCGAACAAATTAAAAATTCAGAGATGATATTATACAATGAGTTAAAATTCAAGAATCATATTAAATAAATTGACCACATTTCACATTTAGGAGTGATTTGTGTTATTATCCTTCTAGGCAAATACAGGAAGGGGAAGAAGAAAGAGGGGGTCGTCGGTGGGGGACGCGCCGGCCTCCGAGTCCTGGGCGCGTGGGGGATCAAAAGCGGGCTCGGTGCGAGTCAAAAAGAAGTTCCCGAAAATTGTGTTTTCTAGGAGCGGGAGAGCTGATCCGGTGCGGCCGATCCCCGGTGTAGCTGCTCGGTTGGCCCCACGATGGATCGGCCGGTCAACGACCTCTGTAATCAGAAAAGGGCTCTCGCATCGCGTGGGCCCCGAATTTTTGGCCCACAAACACGAAGTCATCCTTGTCGGATTTCTTTTTCTCTTTATTTTTTCGGCGCATTTAAACGTCAAAAGTCGTAAAAAAGAAAAAGGAAAGCCCTTGCGCTCGAACATATTCTGATCTATTGTTTCTTTTTGTGTGAAAAAAATGATGAATATGTTTTTATATTCTCTTGCTCCCTTTTCAATAATATTTTTTTTTTTGAAATTCTAGATGGAATTACCAACAACGAAAAAAGAGCCATTTTAATTTTACATGGATAAAGATTGAAGGTTTGGTAGTGCTTTCACCTTGAAGACACTTGTCCACCTGATGGTTCTTTTCTTTTTTTAATATTGCTTATCCTCGAAGTTTATTTTAAAAGCTTTTAATCTCATTATCATACATGCCAACTTTATAACCAAGTTGAAACCACTGGCTCATGAAAGATGGTAGCGATCAAAAGTATTAGCGGCATCTCTACACCATATTATATGTTTTTACTAAAAAAAAAGAAGCTGGAGATAAAAGTATATTAAAAAACCATACTCATAGAATATGCAGGGGAGACCCAGAGCACGATGGGGTTCCACAAGAGAACATTACTCTCGACAAGGAGAATTCTTTTTCTTTAAATCTCTGCAATAGAAAGATTTTCAAAACTCTTTTTATCTGTGACAAATGATGACATTTTTCGCATAAAATTGTATGTACACCGTTGAATTTGTTGAAGTAAAAAAGTTTTCATTTTCTTAAAAAGAATGACGGTTGCTGTTGTACGCAAGGGGAAGGTAATATATGAAATAATTGAAGTGGGTAAACTTGAGGTGAGTGAGAGTTGGTGAACGAGGAACATAGGATAAGGCGACGGTTTGACCACAGCGCGGTTGACTTTTGCCTGAGGTTACGTGCCGTTGAGGATCAGCAGCGCAACTACCGCTGATAATGATAAACAATTAATTAATCAATCAACAAATTTATTTTTGTCCAAGTGTGGAAATTTATTGGTATGGTGTCTTCCCTTTGGTAATTTTTATTTATTTATAGATTTTCGAGTTTAGAAAATGTGGGGTAAAAAAGAGAGAATTAGAGGGAATACTTTAGAATTCATTTTCGCAGAGGTGAAAATTATGAATTATTGGGTAATTTTTTCTGCTTCTTTTTTTTGCCCTCTCCCTTCGGGCAGTGCGATCTCGAGTGTACATTGATTTGTGGCATGATTGCTGGGAAAAATCGAAGGTAACGTTTGGGGTCTGACCTTGCAACCTAAGTCAAGTCGTTTCGACGTATGAACATTAAAATGACTCTCTCTTTAAGTCATCATCGTACACGACCAACCTCAAATCCGCGTATGAAAATAGAGATACGTGGTTTTAGGCTTAAAAGCACCCAATAAACTAAGAAAAAGAGAGAATGAGAATTAGTGGGGGAGGGAAAAAAGAATGGAATTTGCCTAGCAGCACTTGGACTTAGGTGCTTCGTCATTTGTCAATAACAACTCAGCACAAATGAATCTTATATTTTGAAACTAGTGGGAAAACCCCCTCGAAGAAAAATAAAAAATAAAATTGATTAATTAATTAATTAATTTTTGATCCCCACAAGATGTCTATGTCTTCCTGAGTTCAAAACGTTGTTTACTTGTTTTCCTGTCTTGTGCAAAAAGTCTGTCACCTAACCCACCTTCCATTCACTTTGTCATTGCCGCTGGGTTTGTGTATTGCACCAATTAGATTTGAAATTTACCAATTTCCATCACTCTTCAGATAAAGAAAAAGGGCCTTCAATGAATATGTATTTGGTGTGTCACCAACCCTTTTGAAGTTATGGGCTGCGGACCATTCGGGTCGCATCTCCACATTCACGTTGAGAAAATTCATATCCTATTGATAACCGGTGCCATTTTTCGCATTTAAGTCGCATCGATTTCGAGACCGTTCTATTCGTAACGTGTTGTGACCAAGCTCACAAGAGACAGCTTTGAGATGGGTCCAGAATTTACTACATCCCCCCGCTTGTAAGTTAACAGAACTTCTTTCCGAGCGAATCTATCAAACTTGATCAGCCATTGACGAGTAATCCCAACATGGATATACAATTTCCGGGTTTTGGCCAGGAACATATGCCTTTAAGGAGAACATAATGTTGCATGCACGAGAGGGAACCTATCTGAACAGCGGGAGTGCGGGAGAGCTGAGTGAACAGTGACAGCACAGGAAGGGGGGCAACAGTTTCTATCCCGGCTCGCCTGGCTCTGATACTGACCGCACACGCAAGATACACTTGCCCTCTGCCATATGCTACAATCCATCCAACCGGCCAAGAGCACATGCTCTCCGGACAATCCCCTTTTTACAGCAGCAAGCGGTACCATCTCCTGCGACTTTTGGCCCGACATCTATAACATCAACAAACCGAAATCTGGGTTCGCGATATTTGCTAAATGCAGGAGTGGATGTAATCTCTTCCGACAAAACTCATCGAGCAATGTCTTTCGCTTCGTTGTGCGCCCTCACGGTGACGACAGACGGCTCATGTTAATCTTAATCATGGACCCTGAAAGTGACTTCAATGTACGGGTCCTCGGGGCTATGGATATGAAAGGAAGTGAGTGGTACAGGCCGATACTAAAGAGAGAAACTTAACCACACAAGGAGCAGATACCATAATTAGATCGTCTCGAGCAAAAAGAAACGCTTTTAAGAGGAGACTGTTCTGTCTCACAAGAGAATGTTTTCTAATTGATCAGGATGCATGCAAGCCCAATGCATCTTGGCCCTTGATTTTGGCAGGTTCTTTTATGATCTGAGGGCCGGAATGCACTGGGCTCACGTGCGCAAGTTGCACCCAAAAGCGTCCCCTACAAAATGCCAAGCGCCGGTCAAAAAAGAAAAAGCCGGGACTGAATATCCAGATGATGGCCCATCAGCGGCATAAACAGTGGGCTTTTGCTGTCAGTTAAGAGGTCTGTCCACAAGAAAATTTTTAAGTTTATGAACAAACTATATAGCAAGAGGTTCTCCTCCTCTCGCCACCCCGAGGCTTTGTTGCGCGTTCCAAACCTTCACGATTTACAGCAGTCACAGTCCCGCTAAAAGTAGACAAATGGCTCTTAGAGAAGACAAAGTCTTAAAGTGCAAATGACATTGCTATTACTGATGGCTTGTCACACTCGATTTACTATATCTGCACAATAATTGAGTCGGGACACACTTGGCTGTAATCCAACAGCTTCACAAAACTGGGCTGCAACGGCATGCAATCTTCAAGTCAAGATTTGAGCAGGATCACGTTTAGGAGCTCCGCATGACAGGCTCAGATTTGCCCCGTCCTTATGTCTCTATCAAGACGGTCTGCATTGAGAGTCCCAGGAAGCTCTCTGAAACCTTCATTGAAGATCGAATATGCGCTGCATTCCACATTGTACAATATAACAGTGTTATTCAAGAGAGGCTTATCTTATTAGCACAATTTACAGAATAAAATCCAGAAGGGAGAGGACACGGTTGAAAATTCATGCAAATAGCCTCAACAATCTTTAGCAATAATATAATGTTGTATTACCATGCATGCTGAGAAGATGTCTCCCATATCAGAAAATACATAAAATGATAGATGATGGGCAGGGAGAAACATTTATCATCAAACTATTCCACCTTAAACAAAAGTGAGGCAAATTTTATTCTAATTTCTATCTCATATGCATTCGAAGTTCCTGGAAGCTGGCAAAGAGTTGCACAGAGCTTAAACTAAGGCAGGAGTGTTGTGAGCCAAGAGACTGACATTACTAGCAAAGCAAGTACAAAGGCAGCATGTACCTGAGGTCACCGGATTGCCGTTGCCCAAGATTTAAAAGAATAATCATAAATCCAGTGGCGAGTATCTGGTACAACATTATATTAAAAGCGATGAGTTGTGTCACAAATCTCAATCTGAGTAATATATTAATCAGGTAGAGGCAGGTCAATCCCGATCATATCTTCTCAAAATGCTCCAGCATAATTGTTCATTTCCCTTAATACGATCTTGGCTGCATAGCCTCGTGGAATGAAATCAACAGAGGCAATTTGCTGCTACTCAATTCAATTTCTTGATTTGACCAAGCCAAATGTGAAAACCAGAAGTATGAAATTGAGAGAACGGGATATTTCACTTTAATACTTTCCTGTGGCATCTTCACAAATTCTTCTTTATCAGAAAAAAAGCATACGAGAGTAAGGAGCAGATGTCATTAGTCAAAATCCAGGATCCTACTAAGAACTTTTAAGCCAGAAATATTCTAGAGAATTAAATAACCATGAAACTATCCAGAGAAAATAAATGATGCACTATATAAATCGATAAAAACTAGACAAGAAGAAGTGAACTCACATATAAAGGTCCGAGATCCCATCTATAAGCAACAGGTGCCAAGATAAACCACAGGATGATTAAGACCCATGTCTTCAGACTTAAAGAAAAAATTGCCATCAAAAGAATGTCTGAAGTGAAAAAAGATAGAACAGCGCATTAGCAGACTGCCGCTTCAGAATTCATAGTCGCTTGAGAATATGCTTACCAGGTAGCTTCAACTTGTCATGTAAAAGGTTGAACATTTTCCTCTTCCACCAACTGGATGATTGAGGAAGATGAAACTTCTGGAAAAAGAAAAAAGAATAGTTTGGAAAAAATTATGAATTCTCAACTATTATGCCAATGAAGCTCAACTCAATGAAGGTATTAATGTGGGCATAATCGACTAACCAAATCATCTTCATCATCATCAGTATCTACTCCGTCATGAGAACGTTTAACTGGTGACTTCGGTTTCACGGCAGCGATCAAAGAATCTGGAGACCAAGTGCAAAACAATTACTTGAGAACAGCTGAAAATAGGATGCTTACACAGATATTTCTCACTTTTAAAAGTTTGTCTGGAAGATGGTAAATTGTAAAAATGATAGCCTCAAAAGGAAAAGATCTATACCACCGTCTATGAGTTCCACACACATATCATCTCCATCCTTTGTGTCATCCAGTACTTTCCCTCGCAAAATAAGCCTTAAATCTCCAATTGGTAAATGACTCTTTTCAGAAATCAGTTTCCTTAGATCATGCACCTAAAAAGAATGGAAGCATGCATGAACATTTTATAAGGGACGCCCTTGAAACTAAAGGATGCAGCCCAGGAATGAAGGTGAAAAAATTATTATCAGTGAACAAGCAACACAACAAAACATAAAAACTTTTCATGCAACACAAGCACCATCAATTCAAGCATTTCCATAATGCTAGAAGCAATGCCACTGCACAACTCATGCAAAAGGTGAATAATTCTAACTACCAAAAGCTTTGGGAGAGGGAGATCAACAAATTTACAAGAGGTACCCACCTTCATAACACAGTCGACACCAGCTAAAAGTGCAAAAGATTGGTAAATCCAAAATTTTTCATCACCATAATCGACTTACTCAAAGAAAATTCTACAATACTGTCCATCCCTATTTCAACCATAACCTCCTTATCCGGATGGTTGGCCCCTGCTCTTACTGCAGTTCGCCGCGCTCCATCAAATTCAGCTGAAAACGAATGGAGTAACTTGAGGCACACACGTTCCAGCAATTTCTTAGATGGGTAATTCAACTTTGGACCAGTCGCCACCAGTTTTACCCTCGATAAGCTAGTTAAGCATCCTTGACACAGTTCAAAACTGTACTAGAATTTCTGATGCTAAAAATTAGCTCAGCTAGCCAAAATACCGCGCGCCTTGACAATCAACCCCACTGCCTTTTGCGGGGGAATGCTCGATCCGAGAAAAGAGAGGCACGCCATAACACTGTTAGACCAATCAAAACACTAAAAGGAAAAACCTTTCTATCTCACTAAAATCCTACTCTACAACCCACAAACAAGAAGGACTTTCAACAGCTTCCACATGAACAAACACCATCACATATTGGATTATCCTGGACAATTTCACAAGCTAAAATTCGACACCGAACACGTAATAAATGATCCGACCCTTTTCTGGCGAGAAACTCTAAATTCCTAAGACGGGTAGCTCCCCGACAGATAAAATCTATACGAACACGAGCAGATCATGAACCCACGAAAACACATGCAGAGCTCGAATTGAATCAAGAAAAAGAGACGCAGGGGGCGAAAAACCACAAGGCTAAAGCCGCGTACTTTAACAGGGGAAGGGACGGGGAGGCGAGATGGGCGAGCGGGGCCGATCGTCCGGAGAACTATCACGACCTCCTTCCGCTCCGGTCCGTCGATCTCCCCAGCCATCATAGCTCCAGAACACGGGATTCCACGGCTCTCCTCCTGCGGATCCCAGCTCGAGCGAATCGTGGGTTCGTTTCACCGATTTGAGGAATGCGCTTCGACGCTTCGCCCGTGCAGATCGATGCCAAAGGAAACGCCATGGACCAAGATTTGATGATGGGCACGGACCGTGGGAAAACTGGTGTAAAGTCGACGCCTTTTCTTGGTCCGACAGGTCGTTGATTTTTGGGTTTGGCCCAGAGCACTGCAAAGCACCGATCTTGGAAAAATGGTGGGCTTGGGGGGAGGAAGGTTGAGGTTGGCAAAGGCGGAACCTTTTTGCTCTCAACCCGGAAAGCCCAAATAATGAAATAGTGCACCAGTAGAGATTTTTTTTTTTTTTTTTTCGGTCAGTCCTACTCTATTCCTGCTCTACACTCACTCTCAAACTTTTGTCCTACCTCTTGCAGGGCGTGGGAGTCGAAACCCACTCTTGAAACTTACGCGTCCCCATCCCATCCCCCTGAAAAGGTGGGGATTTGAACCCCTCACCTCCCCTTTCCATATTGAAAGGGTGGCCACTGGGGCGAATCCCAGTGGTTGCACCAGTAGAGATTATCTTATCAAAAAGTTCAGCTTTTGAGTCCTGTCAACTGATGCTCACCAGCCGGAGTCCGGCCGATGCTCGCAGCTATTGTGGGGATGACACACCATGTGTCTGTCGGGTTAGCAATTTGCCCGGAATTGATTGAATTTCGTCGGAGAATATTAATGGAAGTCCGATGTATCCAGTGCTTTTGAAAATGTAATTCAGTCACTCAATTATAAATTGTGCTAAAAATTGAGTGATCATGTTGCATGATTTGGGATGACCCATGATTGATTTTGGACTAGGCAACATATTTAAATTTGCCTTCAAATATCTAATATTAGGAGAAAAGGAGGAGCTGAATCCCCCCGCTTAGAATTAAAAAGATTTACTGGAAAAGCCAAATGGGGAAGAAAAAGCCCGAGCCATAAAATTAAAAAAGAAAGCCGTTGTACTAGTCAAGATAAAAGAGGACTAGTGCAAAAACACATCATCTTGTGATCAGAGGTCTTAGGATGAGGCATTCCATGCCCACCATTCATCCAAGATAAAATGGTACAGAACAAATAAAAGGCTATCTCTTTCTCTGAAACTTGGGCACTACCCAAGAACAAAGGAAGCACCACTGGAGGGGAGCAGATAAACTATGGCACTGAGGATGTGGGCTTCTTCCACCGCCAATGCACTCAGGCTATCTTCCAAGGCCTCTCTCTCCCCAGCATTCTCTCTCCACAGATGCTTCTCCTCTGGTAGCCTCTCTCTCTCTCTCTCTCTCCTTCTGTATTTGTGTTTGTAGTTCTTGAGAATGTTCTGTCTTGTTTGTGTTCATGCCGTGTCTCCTGTTTTGCAAGTGTCTTGAGCCAAAAAGGGTGCTGTTGTTTGCAGTTTTGGATGGGCTAAAGTATGCACCTTCGCACGAGTGGGTGAAGCATGAAGGCCCAGTGGCCAGCGTCGGCATCACTGACCATGCTCAGGTCTGTCCTCTGCGTTCGGCTTAATCTAAACCCACCCAGTATTTCCTTAGAACTAAGATTGCCAAGTCATAAAGTTCTTTCTTGATGGTTGGTGGATGAAGCAACAGAGTTACGGTTGTCTGGTCATTGAGAATTTGAGATGACGCTATCTGCTAGTCATCATTTGCTCTCTCAGTGTATATGGAGTTATACGTTGTGTCAGGAGATGAAGAACTGGAATATTTGCCATTTTACTAGTGAATTGCAGTTCTACTTTGTTTACCTCTGCATCTATTTCAACACCACAAGATGCGTACCTTAAGCTTTCCAAGTATGAAGACAGACAAAGGCAAGCGGAACTCAAAGCCTTAATCATATCATTCGTCGGTAGGACAGACTCTGTCGTCCTCAGCTATGAAATCTTTCGTCTATGTATTATTGCTATCCAGAAGGTGGTCTCAGAATCATGCTTCGCAAAATCGAGGATAAATTATTTTTAGTCATCTCGAGTGAAATGCTTCCATTACCTCCTTGTCGACCAATTTCTGTTAAGAATCTAGTCCCTGCAACACAGATGCTTGAGTTTCAGCTATTTAGCTGTTACTGACCTGATATTGCCAGATGCTCCTGCGGAATTTTAAGAATCAACATGGAAATATTTACAATTCCTGTTGCCATCAATAAATGGAACAATGTCCTTAAACGAGCATTCGGGTCGCCAGATTCTTCTGGCTCATCTGGCATTACATCAGCTCTCCTTTTCTTTTGCTTATTTCAGAAACGATGTGCTTATTAGATAGTAAAATCTGCTTTTCTTAGGATCACCTTGGAGAAGTAGTGTTCGTGGACCTGCCCGAACCAGGCGGTTCAGTTTCCAAAGGAGGCAGCTTTGGAGCTGTGGAAAGTGTAAAAGCAACCAGTGACATTAACTGTCCTATCTCTGGTGAGATCGTTGAAGTGAACACAAAGCTCACTGAAACACCCGGCTTGGTAAGTTCCTGCTTAGCTTAAAGCAATTCTCTCTTTCATTTCCTGCTCAACATATTCCTCTCTATAGTATTAGGCCTAGTCCTGTTTAATTAACTTTCTAGGAGCGCACTTCTTTTGTCAACTCACCATTCAACCTTTTGATGATGATAAAGATGATTGAATTTCAATATTCACATCGAGAGCTTCTTTAATGAAGGTCAACTCAAGCCCTTATGAAGATGGATGGATGATTAAAGTGAAGCCCAGCGATCCATCGGAACTAGGTTCCTTGATGGGTCCAAAAGAGTACACGAAATTCTGCGAAGAAGAGGATGCTGCTCATTAGGATTTGAATGTGCATCAAACTGACGTCTCTGAAGCTGCATAAGAACGATATTTTCAATTTCTTTTGTTGAATCAATTAAGACAGAACTTTAAACTTCAGAAATGTCAAATTTTCTGCTTTATATTCCCTTTCTAATTTTCTGCGTGCTCCTTTTCCCCGTGTTGTATTCTGCATCTTCATGTAATTAAGTCACATTGCCTTTTCACTTCCATCGCTCAATTTTTTTCTTGTACATCTGTGTTTGCTCATGGAATCTCGAGTTAGCTCAACTAAGATGATGTCATTAGAATTGGCCATATTTGCGAAGACAGATTGTTCGCAGATGACTAGGACGAGTCACTTAAGATGGATAAAGTTGGCTAAAGAGTCGCATTTGTACAGATGGATATATATGAAGTCTCGATTCAACAACTGCTACCTTGATTCAAAGTACTAGGGAGACACACCAAAAGAAAAGGCTGAAGGATTCCAAAATACAGCTGATCGCATGAACTTGCGATGTTGATATTAAATGACCAAAAGATAAATCATGCTTAAGCAGTTCTGGCTATTCAATCATTGCAAGATTCCACTTGATGCGTCTGAAGCAATTCGCATCCCTACAATGATTTATAGAGCATAAACTCTTAGCTGCACCTGTGATGGCGCAGCATATGCACTATCCATATGGATCACCAAGGAAGATGATGATTAGCTGCCAGTAAACCACATTTAAGGGAAAACATGAAAGCCATATTTTCATACATCCGTAGAATTTGAACCAAGTCTTTTGAACTTCGCCTTGAAATTATCTGATGGTTTTGGTGAAGGGAAGTAATTGATAGGGCACTTAGGATTAGTTCGCTCTACCCTGCAAAAGTAAGCATTTGTCTGATATTAAAATGATTGTTTATATAAGCATCCACCGATCTCATTCTACCAGAACTTTAATCTGGTAAAGCTTCCTTTCTTTTGTTATGAGTTATCATATGATATTTGTTTAAATAAAAAATGACATTACTTCTCATGACCTGATATTTGAAAACTTAGCAAGGAAGACTCTAGTTGAAAAGGAAAAACAAGAGAGAGAAAGTACTTACTCATAGTTAAGGAGAAAATAGTGTAGAAAGATGGACACCTCAAGCTTGGCCAAGTCGCTTCCTGGGCAAAACCTGCTTCCTGCTCCAAATGGAATGAAAGTACCTCCTTTCTTTCTATAATTCTGCTTGCAAAAAGTGTTGGAAAAAGCAGAGTTTAAAACATCGTGAATGAGGGTGAAAAGATTTCTAAGCACAAATATAGCAGACAAAATGCAAGATAGTTCTCTTACATCCCATCTTGAAGGATTGAACTCCTCTGGTTCCGAGTAGTTTGCCGGATCCATATGAACCCCTCTGAGGCAAATTAGGACATTCCACCCTTTTGGTTGAGATATTCTGAGCAGAAAAATTTCTTTCGAGTGAGGAATGATCAGTAAACAGAAGGAAAATGAAGGAAATTGCGTAGCTGACCATTGATTGTGGTGTCTTCTTTCGCCTCTCGAAACAACAAGAATCCAAAATTATCTCTGCGGAGCATCTCATCGATGGCCTACACCCACAAAGCACACTAATAAATTGCACAATACTGACTCACATGGACAATGATCGTTTCACTGAACAGAAACAACTTTTAATTCTCTATTTGGTCTGAATGTTTCTTTTCTTCATTAAATTTTGTATCATAGGTTGAAGGGAAAAATAAAATGGAGACATACCTTAGCCAAATACTCCATTTGTTTGATCTCCAGGTAAGTTAATCCTTTCTGCGTCGGTTCTCTTCTTTTAAGGATCTGAATTTGCTCCTCCTGGGAATTGATTTCAACTCAAAACCATTTTTCATAATTTTAAATGAATTTGGCAATATTCTACTCAACCAATGGAGAATAGCATAGGGTGTTTTTCTGATCAAGGGCTGTAGCTGCTATGCGAGAATAAGCAGCTCTGGATTAATATCATGTTATATGCATAGCGCTAAGAAACTTGGTAATCAAATCTTTGTGGCCATCCTTAAAGGCTATGTTATTTGTACAATCATTTAGCAAACTCCTACAGGGTAAGTCAACTAAAAGATTTATCTTCCGGCTTTACCATGAGAAAACTTGGTGATTGGGTTATTATCATGTGGACAGTACCTTCGCTCTCTGCAAGGTATCTTGATTCTCGTAAAAGTACAGGACCATCCACAATGTAGCCAATGCGACGCTGTCGAAACCAGCTAAAAGGTACATGTTTAGAATGTCACTGATGCTGTCTTTGCTTAATGCTTGACCATCCTCATCTTCTGCCTCCACGAGTAAATCCAGCATACTTGTGCTCGCTGTGTATGCATCATTCTTCTTCATTGACTTCCTCGTATCCACGACTTCCTTAATGATCTTTTCTAGTTCTCTCTTAGCCTAATGAGCAGTAAGTCATTACAATGTCATACTAGTGGCTCATACATGAAGAACCAATGTTATTTCCAATGATATTCTAAGAAATATTAATGAACTGCGGTTGAGTTATGTGAGATTAAATGAGGTAATCTAGGTTCTCGCTCTTACCTTGATTGCACGATGAAATTGGAAACCCGGAAGATTTATGGCCAAGGAATTGAACCCCTTCATGATTTCACCAAACAGATTCTTGGTCCTTGAAATGAAGGAATCATCGGTCACTGAACCGAGGAAGATGGGAAGAATGACCTTGAAAGTGGCTTTCTTCATTTCCTCATAGAACTCGATCGGACGGTCCTTTTTTGCCCATTCCTCCAGTGAACCAATCATAATCTCTTCGATGTGCTTGATGTACATGGACATCGAGTCACTGCCATTGATTTTAGCTGCCGTCAAGCGGCGGAAATGTTTATGTGCAGCATTCGACATGTTGTGGAATGATTTCTTCCCTAGCAGTTCTTGGGTTGTTTTAGGGTAATTAAGTTTGAAATTCACTTCATCTGCCAGCACTCGTCTGCAAGTCTCTGGCATGGAAACGATGATGCTTGGCTTTCCAAACATTACGGTCCTGTACATCCCCATCCCACCATATCTGAACAACAAAATACAGGTTAACATCAAAGTCATTCTGTTACTATGAAGTTCTTCAAGCCGAAATAGACTTTGTTAGTGAAATTGATTGGCTGATCAAGGCTTATCGTCCCTTGTTAAACATTCTCCCAGCTGGGACTCACAAAATTCAAAAACTTGGCACTTCTCTGTTGCTTAATAGATTAAGACGACATCAAAATTATGTGAAGGGAGAGAAACCTGGTGATGAAGCTTGAGATGAACGAATCGGGATCTCCAAACTTGAAAGCTCTCCAGAATGACAACATTTTCCCAAGAAAAGGCCATCCCATGTCACCCGGAGGAAGAGAATATTGCTTCTCTCCTAGTTTTCTCACGTACAACCACTCATTGATCTTCCTAAGAAACCCAAAGACGAAAGCATAACCCCCCACAAAGCAAGTGAAGATCAAGCACATCAAGTTCACTTCCATCTCGAATCTCTCTTTGGCATTCATCCTCAAGAGTCTACCTCTGTATATATAGCTACTTTGCTGCCGCACGACGCATATTCTTCTTCTCAGTAAATTACAAACTTCTTGTCTAATTCGATAGGATTGTTTTGGCTACATCAACTCCAATGTTAAAATGATCGAAAGGTACTTATGCAATACACTAAAGAAAATTTAAAAAGATACACCGGTTAATCTTCGACGAGGTAAGCAATAATATTGAATTTGCCAGAGGGTGACAGTGAAAGTAACTGATGCAAACGGAGAGAGCGCGGTTAAAACAATAAGCCATGATGATGAGCGGACATTCAGAACAAACAAATATAAGAACACAGATGGCCGCCTTTATTAGGATCCCAGATCACAAGTACAGTTGAGCTCGAATTCATTGCTTATTGCCGTCACTGAAATGCTTCATGAGCACTGATCTTTTCTTGGCCTTGTACTTGCATGTTCCTGTTCTATCTTCTTTGTTTGATCCGATGCCCCTCCTCTTTGTTTAGATAGCATCGACTTGTGTTGGTTGCGTATGTCAGACAATGCTAAACTTCTTCCTAACGTGGATTAAGTAAGCTACCACTGTTGAAAGCTTTGAGCCCGTGAAGAAAACCCGAGCCAAGCAAGAAAATTTGCAAATAGTTTCTACCTTGGAGTTACTATCCCTGGTTTGAATAGGTTTCTTAGTTTGAATCGTCTAAAGATAAAATGAGCTTCCTATTTAGATCCAAATATAATACACATATAAGAGGTGGGCCTGCTTGGGAATTGCATTCAAATTTGAAATTAAAAAAGTGGCCATTAATATATTTAAATTTTTCAAAACGAAACCCGCATGAGCTAGGCCCATATGAAATTCGGCCAACCCACTCATTTCTCTTGCTCGGCCGAATTCTGCGCGCGCAATAGCATGGGATGTTCTAAGTTAGAATGTAAATATCCAAGGTAAAGAATTTAAGCAAAATACAAAGTAAGTGATTTTAGATGAAACTTGGTGATGTAGTCCAAGGTCGACCACTCAACCAATAGGATCGAGAGAGTGACTGATACACACGGAAACTCAATCACCAAATTGAACAGAAATTTCAATTCTGCGTTAGCTCGGAAAAATGGGCACAACTATTTAGATCAAAATGACTTGATTCCAAAGCCAAAAGAATAGAGACCCTTGAATTTGATGTTTTGAATTTTCTTAGATAAGCACTGTAGTCTTGTCGAGTTTGGAAAGAAGTGGGTGAAACGAGATTGGACAGAATGAAGTAAATGACAGGAAATTCAATGGTCGCTCTTCTAAGCCTTCACACAAATTGAAATGACATCAATTCTTTGAAATTGATGACTATAACTTTTCAAGGATATAGGCTTTAAAAGCTTCGACCCTTCAACGACAAAGTAAAAATTCTTCTAGGTTTACAAGGAGTTTGAACTCTTCAAGGTTCAAGAGAATTGCACTAAGCAAATTTCATTAACCAAATTTGGTATGTATTCTACAGATACTTGTTGACCTTTTATACTAAAACAAAAGAAGAGCAAATGACTAGACTCAAACCTATAAACTAATAGTCATTTATGTATATGGAAACATTTAGAAACTAGGAGCTATTAAATGTACATTATCTTCAATGCTTGTGCCATCATAAAGTGTCTTAATGCAATCTTCAATGCTTGTGCTATCCCAAAGTGTCTTGATGTAAGTTTCAATGCAAAATGACGGGGTCTTTATGACACAGTAAGAAATGAGGTTCTTCACTTGTGGATGAGGCTTATTGATATTAGGTTTATTGATGGGAGTGTTGTCAATCTTGAATGCCTATTGATCTCCTCAGTTGAATGATTTGGTCTTGTTAGATTTAGGTACCAACTTGCATGTGAATCATTTACCAGCTCTTACTTAAATCATTTAACAACATTTGCTGGGCGTTAGAATTACCGACTTTTGTGATATCTTACCACTGTTTTTACTTTCGTAACTTTATCTACCTAAAAATTATCAACTCTTACGCGAAAGTACCAAAGTCATATACCAACTTTTCCTTGATTACATTACAAGCCAAATTTAGGTAACAACTCTTATTTATATCACTTGACAATGTTTATTTATTCGTTTGTTAATTACCAACTATCGTGACAACTTACCGTTTTCTATTCGCGGAACTTACTTACATTTAAAGTTATCAATTTTTATAGGAAATTAAACTTTAATTTGAGGGAGTTATCGACTTTTTGCAAATTAAGCCACCAATCGGCTATGTAGCATTAACACGGACATGTGACATGCCACATGACACAACACGATACGCTGACACGTTATTTCTTAAAATAAAGAATTCCAACACGTTATATATTAAATAAATTTTTGTATTTAAATAAATAAATAAATAACAATAAAAAGAGTAATACACTAAAAATGTTAATTCAACATTTGTTAATATCATTTATTATTTTAATTTGAAAAATTCAATTGAATTTCATTGTAATAATATGTAAAACTTAGAAGGAAAAAAATTGTTTAAAGGAAAATACTGAAATGGTATTTTTAAATTTATTTATTTATCCTACATGGAATTTTTATTACTTTTTTTTCATAGTAAAAAACTTTTAAAAAAGCTAAAATAATTCTAAAAAAACAAAATTGAAAAAAAAATGAAAGAGAGGCATGGTTGTGGCTAGGCGTGCCCGGCCACCGTTGGAGGGGGGGGGGCGACCCTCGCTGGCCCAAGCAAGGCCCGGGCAAGGCTCGTCTAGATTTGGGCAATGCCGACTCTCACCTGTGGCTGGTGAGCCTCCCCAACTGCAGGCAAGGCCTCGCCAGCCCAGACGAGGGCTGGCAACCCTCACTAGGCTTGAGCGAGGGCACAATGTCGCCTAGATCTAGGCGAGCCTCGCTTAGGCCGGCGAGGGCTGCCCCCCTCTCTGTCGCCTCACCAATCCCCTTCGACGATGGCAGTGGCAGCAATGCCCAGCCACCAGCCCTACCTCTCTCTCTCTCTCTCTCTCTGTATTTACATTTTGACTTCTTAAGTATTGAAAATTTTTAAAATTGATTTTATGTGTATTGGAATCGCGTGTTGGAATTCTGGACTCGCGTGTCGAAGAGAGTTGACCACATGTTGCATTTTTCAACACTCGTTAACCGCGTGTCGAATACGTGTCAAAGTATCGGACACGACATGAAGGCTTATAGAGAGTGTCGGTGCTACATAGCCAATCGGTTTTCGATTTTCGTTATTAATTCTCAATCGAATCATTTTACAATATTTATTCAATCGCTTCCAAATTATCAACTTTTGCGATAACGTACCATCTTTAAATTACTAACACTTAATTAGAAATCTTTCTAAGAAGTTATTGATTTTAAGTTGAGTGACTTATTAATTTTTCTCCCATAAATCTAGGAAAAATTCTCCAAAAAGTCCTAAACCTATTGCACTTTTGCCAATTTAGTCCTAAACATTTTAACTTTGCCAATTGAATCCTAAACATTTTCACTTCTTGCCGATTCAATCAATTCGGCCAATTTTGGCCGAAGAATGCTGACGTGGATGCCGTTGGTGCCGCGTAGGACCGTCGACGTTGACGTGGACAATTTTTAATAATATTTTAATAATATTTATTTATTTTTTTCTTCCGTCTTCTTCCTCCAGCTGGTCATCGGACCTCAGCGACCGGCTAGAGGCGATGGTCGGTGAGGTCGACCTCGACCTCGCCGGCCACCTCGCCAGTGGCCGCGAGGGCGGCCTCGCGTTGGGCGGTGGCCTCGAGGGCTGGCGAGGGCGAGCCTCACCAGCTTGGTGCGAGGCCAGCTCTCCCCGCTCCGTTCCCCGATCCCAATCTCGCCCTAGAAATTTCCTCCCTCCGCTCGTTGTCGTCGTCTCTAGGGTTTTACGGGAGCTTGGGGTGTCCTCGGTCGTGCGGCTTCGGCCCCGAATTTTCGCCTGGTTTCCCTTGCGGCGGCGATCTGTCGGGCGAGGCTTGACCCTCGCTAGATCTGGCAAGGGCGAGCCTCGCCGCCTAGGCCTCGAGGGCGGCCTCGCGTCGAGCGGGCGAGCCTCGCCGCCTAGGCCTCGAGGGCGGCCTCGCGTCGAGCGGGCGAGCCTCGCCGCCTAGGCCTCGAGGGCGGCCTCGCGTCGAGCGGGCGAGCCTCGCCCTCGTCAGATCTGGCGAGGTCAAGCCTCGCCAGCCATGGTCGAGCCTGCGAGGCTCGACCCTCGCCAGATCCGGTGAGGGCGAGCCTCACCGCCCAGCGCGAGGTCGCCCTCGCAGCCATTGGTGAGGTGGCCGAGGTCCGGCGACCGGCTAGAGGAAGAAGACGGAAGAAAAAAAAAAAAAAAAAAAATGTAAAAAAATTCAAAAAAATAATAAAAAATTCAAAAAATTCAAAAATATTATTAAAATATTATTAAAAATTATTCACGTCGTACCGGCAATCCTACGTGGCACCGTTGGCGTCCACGTCAGCATTTTCCAGCCAAAATTGGCCGGATGGACTGAATTGGCAAGAAGTGAAAATGTTTAGGACTCAATTGGCAAAATTAAAAGGTTTATGACTGAATTGGCAAAAGTGTAATAGGTTTAGGACTTTTTGGACAATTTTCCCCATAAATCTACTAGCAGTTTTCGATATCAACTCTTTTTTTCTTTTTTGAATCACTTAACAACATATATTTTGTTGTTTCAACATTGACATTATGATTAGGTGTGAGTAAAATGAACCGTTCGAACTAAACTGAATCGACCGATTCTAGGCAGCTCCCTAGGCACCTGTCTGGGATTTCGGTTCCATAAAAGTTGGAACCGGAGAATTTAGGTTTTCAGGTGTGGAACCCACACAGATCAGGCCGATTTTTTTTCTTCAGAAAAAACCTTAATCCCATTCTTGAATCCTCACAAACCTTTAGTAGTTGGTCATGTACGACTCACACTCGCTCTTTCACGCCTCTTTCACAAACCCTAATCCCATTTGTCAGGCCTCTTATGCTCACACTCAGTCACGCTCATGCCTCTCACAACCTGGCTTGACTCTCAGGCATGCCCTCTTGCCTGAGTCGCGTCCCTCTTGCTCGACACCTCCCTCTCGCGGTCTCATCTCGAGTCTCGAGTCTCACCTCCCTCTCTTGCTTTATTTTTGGCCGATCGTGGTAAATATCCAATGCTCTATTTTTTGCCGTTCGTCGCTTGCTCTATTCTTGGTTGGTTGTCGCTATAAAGGACCACGACATGCTGTGAGCGATTTTCTTGGTTTTTTTCTCGTTGGTTGTCGAAGATTTAAGCTTTTGGGTGTTGGAATGCAATCGAGTCTCTTCTTTGTTTGATGTCGATGTTAGTGGGATTGTTCCCCGGCAAGTGAAAAATTCTCTTTTTTCTCGTCTTCTAGCTAAAGTTGTGACTATGACTTCACAGTTTTTTCAGAGGATTATGCCGTTTCTGTAGAAATATTCTTGTCTGTTCAAAGATTAGTCAGATCATTTGCCATAGCTCAATCTATGACATTCAACTCTTTCTACCTTATGGTGTGTAGTGGCCGGTTCCATGAACCCACCTGAGAATTAGACCAGACCAATGATTTGGTTCTCAGGTGGCTTCAGGAAGTAATGGGCGATTCTTGGTTCCTAGTTTGGGGAACCGGTCCTTTGTGAGATATTTCAGTTTTAAGGTGAGAACCGGCTTGTCTTGAAATCGATCACTCTTAATTGTGATAACTTACCATTTTTTATTTCCTTAACTTATTGGCTTCTAGAATGATTGATTCTTATACAAAATTAGCAATTGACTTACAAAGTTTTCTCCGAGTAAGTTACCAGACAATTATAGGTACTAACTTTTATTTAAGTCACTTAAAAACATAGATTTTGTTCTAAGTTATCAACTTTGGTTTCACTATCTTTTATTTGTGAACTTACTAGCATTTAAAATGGGACAATAAGTCTTGAAACTTATTGTAAAATGTGTAATTGAGTTCTAAAACTTTAAAAGAGTACAAATAAGTTCGAAAACTTGTCAAATTGGTTCCTTCATTGACTTTGTTCAATTGATGCACAAAAAACGATGGAGAAGATTACCAAAAAGTAATAAACTTATTGCAATTGTGTCAATTTAGTACTAAACCTTTTGCATTTATGTCAATTTATTCCATTCGCCCATTTTTGGGCAGTTGGTGTTGACAAGGAGACTGGCTAGTGCTAGCCATCCAGCCGATACTAATGTGGATAATTTTTTAATAATATTTTATTTTTTAAAAATCTTTTTATTAATTTTCCTTTCATTTTCCTCCTCTTTCCTCTAGTTAGCGAGGTGCGACCTCATTAGCCAATGGCAAATTGCAACCTTGCCAGCCAATGGTGAGGATTGCCCCTGCTAGTCACTTGCGAGGGCGAGGCTTGCCCAGCCATGGTGACGCCTGCACTCATCGGCCACTAGTGAGGTCAAGCCTCGCTGGATCTAGTGGGGCCTTGCTTAGTGATGGCAAGGTTGACCTCGCTAGTGGCTGACAGGGGCAAGCCTCGCTAGCCAGAGGAAGATAGGAAGGGAAAAAATAATTTTTTAAAAGAATATTATTAAAAACTTATCCACGTCTATGCTGCCCGATCAAAATTAGCTAGATGGACTGAATTAGCACAAATCACTTTCTCCCTTCCAAAAATTAGCTGGATGGACTGAATTAGTACAAATCCAAAAAATTTAGGACTTATCCAAGAACCTAAATTAGCACAAATCAAAAGGGTGAGTACGTTTCGTTTAGAATCAACAAAAAACAAGTCACTTTCTCCCTCTCTTTTATTGCTCTAGACTGCTGAAGAGTAGTCTTTGGTCCCTCGAGCCGCTCTTCAATGGCCTCGAGTTCGTACATCTCACGGATATTTGCCCAGATTGTCCTTGAGTCCTCAGTCAGTGGAAGCCCAGCCACAACATCTGGAGCGAGATACTTGCCGATCAGGTACGCATTAATTGATTGCATTTTTGTCATTGACGTTGGAGTCGTTTGTCGGTCGAAAAAGGGATGGCTCCGTCGTTGTTAGTTAAATAAAATCTATTGAACCATCTTAATCCTCGTTTGAGAAATTAAAGAGGTGAAAAATAAGCTTATTTCATCGAGATGATGAAAGAAGTTTCTCTAAGCAATATCACATGCAAATATACCCATAATCTATTTCTTTTCAAACTCAATTAACCATGATCTTTGATGGTATCCCAAATGGGCCAAAAAGCTGGAGAGAAAAATGAAAGATGTTCAGTTTGAGGAGAGAATGATTCATTAATGAGGCACTAGATAATAATAACATTATGGAAATCGTCTAATGATTTTTTTTTGAAGTTTACAAGGCAATGGTCAGAAGGCCTTGGTCCTGGTAGGTACACCATTGGGCTATTTGGGTTGAGCCTTTCCATACTGCACCAAAAAAAAAAAAAAAATCATTATAATAAAAACAATATATCATAAATTCATTCACAGTTTAATTTTATGCTCTAAGTTTTGGTATTTAGGGGGTAAAAGCAGGCTTAAAGAATAAGAACAACTCACTCGTAGTGAAGTACAAAATGATGGAGAAAAATGGACATTTCAAGCTTTGCCAAGTCCATTCCAGGGCACAATTTGCTTCCCCCTCCAAATGGTAGGAAAGTTCCTGCTTTTGCCTTGACAGTTTGCTACCAACACATAAGCCACAAGTAAAATGTATTTAACATGTAAGTATATGTATATGCACGTGCATAAGCGCAAGCGAGCAGTGTGCTCGCACATAGGGAAAGATAGGCTAAGGAAAAATTGTCCAATTATTCCTAAATTTACTGCATAGATATCAATTTTATCTTAAATATTTAAATTTTGCCATTTTAATCCTAAATCTTTCCCCAAAATTTCAATAAAATCCTTCCAGCCAATTTTTGTTGGCAACCACTAACATGATCGTACGTCATGTAGGACAGATGTTGGTGACTGGACCACCACGTCAACAACTTCTAGCAAAAATTGGCCGAAACGACTATGGTAGAATTTTGAGCAAGGGTTTAGACGAAATTGGTAAAATTAGAAAGTTTAGGACCGAATGCACATTTGTACAATAGGTTCAGGACTGATTGAATAATTTTTCTGATGGATTACTTACTTCCCATCTCGAGGGGTTGAATTCTTCTGGTTTCGAGTAGTTCTCAGGATCGACATGAATCGCCCTTAAATAAACTACTACTCTCCAACCTTTTGGTACAAGATAGCCTGTAATTGACACATAAAGGTCATGCCTATCTCTCAAACGAGTTCCTCTAATCAATACCAACGAAGAGATTCATTTTTCAAAATCCATTTTACCAACCATCGATGTCCACATCAGCTGTTGCCTCTCGGAACACTGCGAAAGAGAGATTGCCTCTTCGGAGCGTTTCATCAACCACCTAGGTCATAGCATAAAGTGAGTGCTTCATAAGTAAGCTCGTTATACAGAAAGTCCAAAATGTGATCTGTGTACCGATTCTAAGTAATATGCTTTTCTGTCTATGTCAAAATCTAAAGTTAAAGTAGTGCTTTTGGTCATATTTCTTAAAATATTTTTTTAATCCTCTGTAAGAATATTTCCTTTTGATTGGCGGTTACAACCACAGATAATCATCATCATTTATATTTAATCAACTTTCCATATGAGTTTATAAAACGTTAGTCACCAGTCCTAAACAGAAGTTCTTTTTTAGCTTTCTCGTAAAAGTTTAAAATATCATCTAAATTAAAAAAAAAAAAAAACAATAAGAACATTATGTGCTGGAATTTGCTATGTGACAACATTTATATTTTGTGAATGTTACAAGTGCTCTAATTAAAATTTTTTTTAAAAAGCATTAAAAAAAAGTTTTAAAAAGCGCATGCACTGCAAGATTTAAATAAAAGAGAAAAATAAATGTCATTTTAAACAGGCGTCACAAATTTTAGATTCATTAAAATATCACGAGTAAAAAGAAAAGGAGATAGAGAGATCGTGTGACATTGTAAACAAAGATGATTACGTACCATGGACAGATAATTCATTTGTCTTATCTCCTTGAGAGTCAGTCCTTTCTGTGTAGGTGGTCTCCTCCTAATAATCTCCTCTTGCTCTTTCTGATAGATGGAGTAGAATTCACTTCGCTAATACACTTCGACAGTCATGAATTATAAAACTCTTGTTTCATTCAAGCCACTATGAAGGAATAAGTTGCTTAATTCGGATTGCTTCCCCCGTCGTCTTTAAGATCCATAATGAGAATGTGAATAGTCAATATAATAGGTCAACCGAGGTTTGTCACAACGGGCACAACTTTCGTAATTCAAGCACTTCCCAGATTTAAAGTCGGGACCAAAATGATCATTGTAATAGACCCCCAAAAAGAGAGATCTTTGCGTGATGTGATTAGCATTTATAAATGTTGTTGAGCATAGATGAGCCATCTAATTATCTTTGAAGGGTAAATCAAACATTATCATATGAAATGGCCTCGCTGTCCAAGGAAATCTGAGTAAGCTTTATTGAAATGTCCCTGCAAGAAGCGATGTCGTCTAACCTTCAGTTTTACGAGAATCTCAGGATGTTCTTTGAGGAAGATGGCAGCCCACATTGTGGCATGAGCTGAGGTTTCATGGCCAGCAAGCAAGAACATGAGAGAAACGTCAATGACGGTCTCCTCATCCAATTTCTCACCATCCTCATCTTCCACTTCCATTAATAAATCCAACACATCCTTTTCCTCAATTGCCCGCTCTTTCTTATTTTTCACCCTCCTCCTCTCATCCAAATTAGCTCGAAGGATCTTAACCAATTCTCTTCTTGCCTAAGACAACATTTTTGTGACTTTACACTGTAAAGCAACTTCATCAATTCAAATTACATTACAAAAAGGTTGACGTTGGAAATTCTATTTTACCTTGAGTGCTTTATGATAAGTACATCCAGGGAAGTTGATGGGCATTGATATCAATCCTTGAGCCAAGTCGTAGAATAAACTCTCCATCTTCTGTATGTCGTAATCAACGTTCGCGCCGAACAAGATGTTTGTGATGACCATGTAAGTCACCTTGTTCATCTCCGTCATAAGTGCGACAGGATGCCCGGACTCGGCCCATTTCTCCATGGAAGGGCCCAAGATGTCTTCGATCTTGCTGACGAAGAGAGTGAGAGCCTCCAGGCCGTTGATTGGGGCGGCCGTCAGCCGTCGCAGCCGCTTGTGCTCAGCGGGTGAGATGCCGTGGAATGATCTGTTGCCCATTAGCTTCGAGGTGGCTTTTGGGTAGCCAGGAATGAAGTGTTGGTCATCTGTCAACACACGCTTGCATGTTTCAGGAGTGCACACAATGATGCTTGGACTTCCGAAGATGAAGGTCTTGTATATGCCTGTGCGCCCAAATCTGTATTGCATCAACGCATAATAATCAATATCACGTGTGTCAAGAATTTGACTTCGTTGTGAATTTGAGCAGGGGAAAAGAGTAAGGTATGCAATCCTAGTCTTCTTTAAAAGGCGCATTCACCGTTGAAAAGTTTAAATAACATATATAATATAGCATCTTATGTATATGCGAATGTAGATCGTGATGGTGCTTACAAAAAATGATATCTATTAGATTGTTCTGAACAAAGCTATGTACTGCACATCATACATATGTCATGATTCTCTAAGGATGATTTCTTTAACCCTAAAAAAAATGTCTTTAGTTCATTGTTATCAAACAAATATTGTATAGATTAAATCTATTTGACCAACTCACCTTGGATTCCATTTAAAAAAACAAGTTTTCAGACAGTTTCATCAATATTATGGTTGGGTCTATCCACCGCATCATCTATGTACTATGGCGTGCCAGCGGATTTTCTTGAAGCTATTGATGATTTTGTTCAATCCCGACAAAAAAGAAATGGAACGTATTAACGAAGGGCTAAGTAGAAGGGACCTGGAGATGAAGCGAGCCAAGAAGGAATCGGGACGGCCGAACTTGAAGGCCCTGAAGAAGGCCCACATCTGGCCGACCAAAGGCCAGCCCATGTCGCCCGGAGGCAGCAGAGCAGCTCTCTGCCGCCCCAAACTGCTTACGTACACCCACTCGTTCACCCTCTTGACAACCCCAAAGATGAGGCCGCCGCCGCACACCAACGCCGCCGTCGCCACACTCACTACTTGAAGCACCTCCATCAATTTCGACCTCCCTCTCTACTACGAAGATTGACTCTGAACATGCCTACTGCCTAGTACCGCGGTCTCTTATATGAGTTCGTTTCTGCGAGGTCTCTTATGTGAGTTTGTTTCTTTATTTGAAGCGTCCATGTTATGATGGATCATTAATGTTAGCTATTCATTATTTCCGGATGACTGTCGCTTTGGAGTATTTACTTTGTAATTGATAAAGGGTCATCAAGTACTTGTCAATCTAATTACCAAATAATTGCTTGTCGTTCCTCATTGGGATCAAAGGTTGAAGATTCCCTCGTCTTTTCTCTCCCTTCGTATTAAACATATGGGCCCTCGCGTAAGGCCAGAAGAAGCATCTCTTTTTTGCCTGTCTTGATTTGTGGGGGAATAAGGGATAGTCTAACCAAACACACCAAAGTTTACATGCCATTACAAAATATATTGGGCAATGATGCCCACTCTCCCATTCTGTAAAGGAAGATTACAAATGATAGCCTGAATCAAAGTCCTTTTTTGAGAAGAGAGATTGAAGTGCACCTTTTTACAAATTTAGGCTTGAAATAACCAACTTAATTTTAAATAAAGGCCCGAGCTCATTGGTTAGCAAAATTTTCGCCAGCTTGCTTATCTAGTATAGAGCGGGGGCGACTTTTATGTTCCCACTTAATCGATACACAAAAAAGAAAAAAGAAGAAGAAGAAGAAGGAGATTGGTGTTTGAATTGGTCAGTCGAAAGTAAGCCTACCCCCGTTATCTTTGGTCCAATGCTGCAACGTCAATAGTGAGAGCCCCTATTCTTCAATCAATCTTAAGCCAAATTCGATCAATACTACTTAGTGTCACTCGACATTGTATATGTTGGCGGGTGAAGCCAATCTTTTTTTATTAAGGGCTTTTTTGCCTTTTCTCCTCATTTTGTTTAAGTTAGAACCTACACCTCATATATCAGCAATTGAGAGGCAACGAATATCAACAGCTGAGAAGAAAATAGAGAGAAAAGAAAAGAGGCTTGATAGCCAAAAGGAAGAAAAACGTGTGTTTGTATGATAAAAAGAGAAGATTCGTAAGTATTCTCAATTTTTCTATACCCTGATGTTGAGAGAAAATTATCATTGTATTCTTGCTTTCTTTGAAGTGTAGAGGATACGCAGAGTGCCTTTATGTGAAAACATAACCCAAGTTTTGATGAGCTTCGATGATAAATTTTCTGGTTTGTTCTTTTATTATTATATTCTACTTGTGTTGATTGTTTTTTTTTTTTTGGTGACCGAGGAACCGCCGGAGATTTCTTACGGGATCACACCACCCTCCGATGCTTGGTGGCACCGGTGGACGTCGTCGCAAGCCACTATTTAAACGTAAATCTCAGAGGAGACTAGCTTAGCATCCCATCACCAGGGCCCCCACTTCAATTGTGATAGCAACGCGGGGATTCGAACTCTCGACCGCAGCATTGTAGGAGAGAACGAACACCAATGCGGCTGCCCATGGGTGGGTTACTAGTGTTGATTGTTTGTTTGTATTATTTTTCTGAAATCATTGTGCAATTCCTAACACTATAATAGTTGTATAATAGTTGAGAAAAAAATGGAAATGACATTATATGTTTGCCTACATTCATGGACAAAGCATTTAGAAAAACTAGGTACACACTTAGAAAACGGCAACGAAACGATTCATCAGCTTATTTAAGGTCTGACAGGTGCGGGGAACAGAAGGATGCCGAATGCTGAGATGTCCTTGAACTTGTTCAGGTATCTAATGGAGCTTTTCGAATCTGACAAGGCAATTGTCCGAAGGATGTGGCAGTGGTATATGTGACACTGGGCTCTTCGGATTTACTCTCTCCAGCCTGCATATACACACATGCAGGATTCAATAGTGAGAATATTATGAATGCTCTTATACTTGTGATTTATTGTAGGTCTCGCAGCATCTTGACGTATGAAAAGAATCACCCTAGCTAGTTGAACTTCCTTTAGTGAGTTTAGTACGATATTATAATTTTATTGGAATTTTAATGTTATCCAAGTTTAAGTTGTTTACTTATTCTGAAAGAATGCCATGCCTACATTTGTCTATAATTAAAATAAATCTCATGTTTTGGTTGGTTTTCGCAAGTATAGTCCGTGCAATTCGAATATTACATTTCCATTTGCACAGACTAATTATGTTCTCTAACATTTCTCCTTTTCCTCGTAAAAAAAAAAAAACATTTCTCTCTTTTTTCAGATATTGAAAAGTAAAAGGAAATTAAGAAAAAAAAGAGAGTAAGAAGTAAGTACTGACTTGTAGTGAAGCAGGAACTGGTGGAGAAAGATGGAGATTTCGAGCTTGGCCAAATCACTTCCTGGGCAGAACCGGCTTCCAGCTCCAAATGGTAGGAAAGCTCCTGCTTTTGCTTTAATGTTCTGAATCCCAAAGACGAACCAAATTATTAAGGAAGTTCATCCTAAGAAAGAGAGAATCCATAATTGAATTTTACCCTTTGACATGATTTCTCTTCTTAACTCTTTTTCCTTGATTATGACTATGCTGTTAGACTTCGAATTATATTGTTCTCTAAATACCACAAGCTCTTAAGATATACAAATATCCGCATGTAAAATGGTATATAATATTTTATTATGTTCTGAAACTTCCAATATTTTCATCAATTTCAAAATTTAAAGAGAAAATCAAAACTAGAAGTAAGAAGTAGATCTTTTTATGCTCAAGTAGTTTGAAAAAGAGTTGATTGCTTTTTCATTTTTGTTGCCAGAGGAATTCTCATTAAGAAAATTGGGAGAGAGAGAGAGAGAAGGGGGGGGGGGGAAGGGAAGGAGGGAGTACTTACTTCCCATCTAGATGGGTCAAATTTCTTTGGGTCCAAATAATTTTCTGGATCCATATGTACTGCCCTTGAACTGACCATGACTTTCCAACCTTTTGGTATGAGATAGCCTGTGACCAATAGTCCCATACGGCACATTTAAATACATTTCACGTAGATAGTTATGTGTGTATACATTTTCGCCACATATACGTAATTGATATGAATTAAGACTGTGAATAATGGTTAGCCAAAAAAAAATCCATATTTAGTGAAATTCCTTTTTACTGACTAGTGACTGATATGAATTAAAACCGTGAATAATGATTAGCCAAAAAAAAAATTCATATTTAGTGAAGTTCCTTTATACTAACCATTGATGTTCACATCAGCTTTTGCCTCTCGAAAAACTGCAAATGAGAGGCTGATTCTACGCAATGTTTCATCAACCACCTGTATATAAGATAAAAGCACATTAGTCTTGGATGTCACGTATCTCATCCACGGTGAGGATTTGCGGAGTTATGACATTAAGTACCAATTGACAAAAGTTAATGCTTTTGAATTGTCAACAGGCTTGCTAGTTGCAGATCATTTTCCGCTTACAACTTTTGAAATTTTGGGACTGTTGTTACGTAAGCTCGTAGGACATATCTTTGCATGTCAAAGGTCGTGGGCTCCCATTATACGCGACACTTACCCTTGTAAGATACTGTGATTGCCTAATTTCCTTGAGGGTCAATCCACTCTGTGTAGCTGGTCTCCTGCTGATGATCTCCTCTTGCTCTTCCTGGAGAAAGAAGAAGACCAAATAAAACTTTGGCACCCTTTGGTTAGCTAATCAAATTCTGCGATGGAACCATGACCTTACCTTTGCCTTTTGGAGGATATCAGGATGTTCATGGAGGTAAAGAGCAGCCCACATAGTGCCATGAGCTGAGGTTTCATGGCCAGCAAGCAAGTACATGAGCAATATGTCAATTATGTCCTCCTCCTCCAGTTTCCTCTTATCCTCATCTTCAACCTCCATTAGCATATCCAACATGTTCTTCCTCGTGATCGACCCATTCCTTCCCTTCAAAGCCTTCCTCTCATCCACAATAGCTTGGAGGATCTTAACCAGCTCTCTCCTCGCCTAACATTGATTAACATGACAAGTTCGCTTAATGAGAACGTTTTCGATTTCATTGCGGTTTGCAAGGCCAAGGAAACACTCTGATGAATCTCCCGTGTTTTGGCAAAATTACCAAGAGATCTAGTATTTGGTAGAGAGATAAAACTAATAGTGGTAAAAAAGCAATAGTTTTGTGGATGAGATGTTTTTATAATTTAAATAACTGCCACTTTTGTGGAGACAGTAATTAATTGTGGTAAAACTGCAATAATTTTCACCTTGACGCCTCTGTGGAAAGTGAATCCGGGGAAGTTGATAGGTGCGGACTTCATTCCACGAGCCAAGTCACCGTACAAGATCTCCATGGTCTTGAGGTTGAAATCAACCTGATCCAAGCCAAAGAAGATGTTCGTAATGATCTTGAACGTGACCTTCTTCATCCCGGTCAAGAACGCAACCGGCTGGTCCGAACTCGACCACTCTTCCAAGGAAGCCACTATGTTCTCCTCAATCCCGGGGACGTACATCGACAGGGCCTCACTGCCAGTGATGGGAGCAGCTGTGAGCCGCCGGAGCCGTTTGTGCTCAGCGTTGGAGATGCTGTGGAATGATCTCCGGCCAGTTAATACCTTAACCGCTTTAGGGTAACCGAGCTTGAAGTTTTGGTCATCTGTCAATACTCGCCTACATGTCTCGGGTTTGCACACGATTATGCTTGGACTGCCAAACATGTAGGTTTTGTAGATACCTGTGGCTCCAAACCTGATTTTTCCAGTAGGATTGAATGTTATGTGTTAAGCAATTGCCTAGTGTTAAGGTCCACACCAAATTAAAACATATGTGACAAGTAATCTTTGTCAAGAATTAATAGAGGTGTACAGAAAATTTTGCCTAGTGAGTCCTACTCTTAACGCCTAATCAATAATATATAACTCAGTTCTTTAGGAGGTGTATAGAAATCTTTCATCCGCCTGAGAGAAGATTAACAATAATCTAATTGTGCATCAAAGCTCCAAGTTCCATCAACTTGAGTTCAGCAGCACTGCAGCTACTGATGGGACCCTCTCTACTTGGTAAATCCTAGTTATCAATGGGTTCTTTTTCCAGTCAAATTTGGCGAAGGAATCTTTTGACTAGGACAATCATGTCTTTCCACACTTTAGACCGGTTCTTTGTTTTTTCGCCTTTTGGGCCCCTGGACCAAGCAAATTCAAGGGCTTGATCCAAGAAAAGGTTTTCAGTCAGAAGGAAACAACCACCGTGGAAAATTTTTCCCTACGTTTCAAAAGGGCAAGTTCCCTGTCAAAATTCACTTTTTAACTTTTTCTTTGGCTGAAAACAACGTATGAAGCAAGTGACTTTTGTGGGACACATATGCTCAAGCACCTCAATTTAAAGTCCGCATGACATGAGGCGATAATTGCTATCAGATGATTTTAAATAATCTGCATAAAATACAAAAATCAAATGAATGGCAACCAAGTACTTTTCACTAAGGCTTACATTGAAGTAATTTCAGTCAAGCCTGCCATGCCATCATAACTAGACCAATGTGTTCCATGCATAGATAAATTGTAATGTTCCATTTCTCTCTAAGTAATGACATTTTTTAACTTTATTGAATCACTTTCAATTGATCTAAAAGTTATAAAATAAGCACACAGATTATATCTTCTTGTTCTTTCTCATTGATTATGCCATGGATCAAGCAGAATTAGTTTTGGAATTTCAATCAACGCAATCTGCAGATATCACCCCTTAACCCTTGGAAAAAGTACAGTCCTCAAGTATATCTATCTATTTCAATCATGGTTTAGGGTTAGATCGTGAACCACACAACAAGGACCTGTGCATTATCCGCTTGCAAAAAATAGAAAACTAAAACCCAGTAACATTGTTATGATGTTCATGTCACTAAAAAAAGCCAGGATACTCTGAAAGGAAAAGGGTAGTGGATGTCCATGACACGTCGTTGATCACTTACACAAGATGTGATAATTTTTTTTTTCTTTTGTTGCTAAATAGAAGCTAGTGATAGAAAGAAAAGAAGAGAGGTGACGAAGAAGACCTTGAGATGAAGGTAGAGAGGAAAGAGTCAGGATCATCAGATCTGAAGGCTTTCAGGAAGGACCACATCTTGCCCACCAAAGGCCAACCCATGTCACCAGGTGGAAGAGAGGCTCTCTTCTCTCCCAACCTTCTCACATATATCCACTCATTCACCCTCTTGAGAACCCCAAAAATGAACCCATATGCAACTATCAATACTGCCAGAGCCACACTCGCAGCAACTTCAAGCTCCATCTCTCTCTCTCTCTCTCTCTCTCTCTCTCTAGTGTGGCTATAGCTTTTTTTTCACAGTTGTGCCTCAATACTTGTAAAGGCAAGCCATATTTATAGTTGCTTGGGCCTTGGTTTTCTTTGGCATTTTGGTGGATAATTTTTAAATAATTTTTTTTTCCGATTTTTTTATTCTTATATTTTTCCTTTTTAATTTTTTCTTATATTTTTTTCGCTAGTGGCCAACTGTGGAGGAAGAAAAATAGGGAAAATTGTTCAAAAAATCCTAAACTTATTGCATTTGGCCAATAAGTCCAAAACATTTCAATTTTACTAATTGAGTCCTAATTTTTTTTTATTTCTTGTCAATTGACTCTATCCGGCCAATTTTGGCCGAAATTCATTGACGTGAACATTGGCCATCCTATGTTGCATGACCCGAGCGATGTGGACAAAAATTGTTATTTTTTTAATTTTGTTTAATTTTAAAAATTTTAATTTTTTCCCCTTCTCTCTTCTTCCTCTATTGGTCGGTCGCTGGGTGACTGGCCAGAGGCTGTGATTAGTGAGAGTCTGCCTGCCAAGAACTGGCAAGGGTGAGCCTCATTCACAACCAGCAAGGCCGACCCTTGCCCGACGAGGGCGAGCCTCGTCCAAGGCATGCAAGGGCGAGGCTCCCCCTTGCTAGATCCGGTGAGGGCGAGCCTCGCCCAAGGCTTGCAAGGTTGTCCCTCACCCATCGCTATCTCCCAGCGAGGTTGACCCTCACTAGTCATAGCCTCTAGCCGACCGTCGAAGGTTGGGTGATTGGAGGAGGAAGAAGAGAGAGAAAAAAATAAACGAAAAAAATTAAAGATGTTTTAAAATTTTGAAAAAATATTTAAAAAGTAATAAATTTTGTTCACGTCAGCGCTGGGCATTAACCGTGCCATGTAGAATAGTTGACATCAATGTCAATGAATTCCGGTCAAAATTGATTGGATGGACTCAATTAGTAAAATTAAAAGATTTAGGATTGAATTGACAAAAATGTAATAAATTTAGGATTTTTTTGATAATTTTCCAAAGAAAAATAATAAATAAATCACAAATGACGTGGACAAAGGTTGTTTGCCGCACGTTGATGTAGACAATTTTTCTTTTCTCTTTACTTTTTTAATTTTTAATTTTTAATTTTAAAAGAGAAAAAAATTGGCCACATGACTTTATTGGGAATAAAAAAAGGAAAAAAAAAAGGGTTAGTCCCTCGTCTCACGTGGTAGCTTATTGAGGAACAAATAAGCTCCATGACTTTGATTAATTAGCAACAACTTGGGAGTTCTTCAGCGTAAACGGAATGGAAGATCAGAATAAAGAATAAATAAAAGTCAAACTTGAATGTTCAAACGTGATCGACGGTGTTATTTGGTTGGTGCATTACCTTAAACATGGGTTCACTCTAATATCGCTGTCACTTGTAGGTTTGCCAGAATCCTAGCAGCCAGACGAGGCAACAATCTGAAAATGAAGGATTTTGTTATTATCCTTTTCGTCAACGAAATCCCAGTGTTGATCACGTTCTTGAACCGGAAGGAACAGGACCAAATGAATACATACGCCAAACGTAAGAACCACGCACATACTGATATTTTATGAGGGTTCTCACTAACCAAAGAGTCATCCCTTTTCCATAATTTCTATTATTGCCCCGTCAGTGGAAAACCCTTTTTTCACAAAAGTATCATTGATCTCGCGACACATGTAGACATTCAGCGACGAGTGTGTGAAGAGGAACAGCGACGAAGAACGGGCAATTCCCGTCTCTCACGCTAAGCATCTGGAAGAAATTGCACACAACTACTACAATAGACCATGAACGTCCTGGGGTCCTCATAAGCTAAACTGACCAACCACCATAATCAATCGCCTTACTATTTCATTTCCAAAAAAGACCGCCTGAATTTTCTAGAAATATCCACGCATGTGACTTTTTTCATGCACTTGTTCATTTTGGACATGGTTTTACTTTTATCAAATGAAAGATTATTGACCCCCGTGAAACTGAAGAACAAGGTTTAACCATGATGAATGAGAACCCATATTGTTATAATTGGAATATGAAATGGGGGTAGGAAGGCATTGAAACTTTGACTTACACACCATTAAATTCATATAGAACAAACTCTGAATAAATCAAAATCCTATTTAGGGTATTTTCCCAAGTGATAAATGGCTTTAGTCGAAATTGAATGCACTCCGACGGATTTGACAATACAGCAGGATTTGACAATACGGCAGTGATTGAAAGCGGAAGCTACCATATCGAGGGTTGACAATGTTAAATTATGTCTCAAGTTTGAGTCCGTATACGATACCTAATCCGTACAAAATATTTACATGCTGAAATAAGAAACAACGTGCGCGGAGCATTTGCTGAAAAATGGCGCAGGATAGGAGCCGAAGGGATCCCGCCCATGATCTGCGCTTCACGATGGAAATGAAGAGGGACAATCCATGGGATTCTTCTTTGTCAGCATGAAATGAGGCTGAAGAGTTGATCGTCCAAGTTTCTTCTACGTCATTAAATGCATGCACATGGCCATGTGCATGCATGCCCGTAGAAAAAGGTGTGCTGCCTCAGAAGCCTATCATGTAGGCGCCTAACTCTCTCCCTCTCTTTGTTCAGGCTTCTCTTATTTTAATAAGAAAGTGGGCTTCTCTTATTTTAATGAAGAAAGAGGGAAGGCAGAAGCAAGACGTCGACTTCTCCCTCTCTTCTTGGTCATCTTTTGTGGGCTCTCATTAATTTATTATTAAGAAAGAGGGAAGGCAGAAGCAAGACGTCGACTTCTCCCTCTCTTCTTGGTCATCTTTTGTGGGCTCTCATTAATTTATTATTAAGAAAGAGGGAAGGCAGAAGCAATTCTCCTTCTTCATGGTCATACGCGCACATGCTCTCATTAATTGCATGGAGGCGCATGCTTTGAAGATCGGCGCCGTTCTGACAACTCTGGAGTACAATTTTGTTCTTCCCTTCCACCGATAAAAATGTGCGCTCTCATTAATTGCATGGAGGCGCATGCTTTGAAGATCGGCGCCGTTCTGACAACTCTGGAGTACAATTTTGTTCTTCCCTTCCACCGATAAAAGGAGAAGACGTCAGAAGCACGATATATAGAGCAAAAGAAAAGAGCTCGGCAGAGAGAGAGAGAGAGCAAAGAGCTCGGCAGAGAGAGAGAGACTTAAGCTCTGAGAGGTTTGTACGCAAGTCGAGTCCAGTGAGTTGAGTTGTTAAACACCGTGGGTATTGGGTGTATAGTAGGGCTGGGAAACACTTGAGTGTATGTGTATTGTAATCCTGTAATTCTCCGATTTATAGTGGATTATTTTGCTGGCTCTCCCCGTGGACGTAGGTTCCGACATTCGGACCGAACCACATAAATTTCTGGTGTCCTTTTATTGTTCCTCGTTTTATTTCGATCGATTTCTATAGCTCCCGACATAATTGCAAATTATACGATCCACTTCCGCTGCGCCGCCGATTAACAACAGACAATTTAAGTTGCAATTAGAAGCTATGTATATTGTCACAAAGATAGCATGATAATAAAAGCCGGGAGAGATGGTCAATCAAAGCTGAAAGTGAAAGTCTCTGTGGTCAAGTGGCAACAAAATTAGGCGCTTTGTTTTGACATTATGTGGAAATTGATAATTCATCACATTCAAATCCTAATCGCTGAATTGGGAATTTGGATTTATTAAACTATTAAATGAATCCGTAATCTATTATTTAAATATTCTAATATTTTTCTTCACGTTTAGTCTGATCTTTTTGCTTAGTACTAAGCATCGAAATATTTAATTAGGGAAGCGGATGGGACTTGGAAAGATTCAAACTCGAGACCTCCAGTTTTAACATATTAAAAAGTGAATCGTTAAAGACACATTTTAATACAACTCTAAACGAGACTACCAAAGCAAATTTCTTGAGCAGCCAAGCGTCTCTTTGGTACTAAGCACAACTAGTAACTTGAGGGGCAAAGTATAATTACCAACATATTATACGCGGTGCTCGATTTATATCACAACTTTTCGAGCACTAATTGAAGTTTCGTAACTTTCAAAATCGTTCATTTAGGGGACGTTTGTTTCACATAAAATTCGATATTTGAAAAATATTTACTGAAAAATGATTGGTTATATCTATTGAAAAAAATCAATCAACGGAGTATTAAATCTAATGGATGATGAAAACATTTTTCATTCATTCATATTTATAAACAATACAAGCAATCGCTTGTTAGAAAATATTTTCAAAATCTTAAGTTTTTCCTTGAAATATTCACACCTTATGGCTGCATTTGGTCATTTGAATTTTTAATCAAGATGATTGAATAGGATATAACATGAAATCTCAATATATTATTTGTTTAGCCTGACCAATAATAATTCAGCATGTTCACACCCTAAGATTGTGTTTTGTTGTTTGGATTTTTAATCAAGATATAAATGGATAAGATATGATACGAAATCTCAATCTATTATTTGTTTGACTTGGCCAATGATAATTCAGCACGTTCATCTTGAACACCAACTATTGCCACACATAGCATGGCTTGGAAATTAAGGCAAGTTAAGGTCAATTCGATTTAAATCGTGGCCCACCTTCAATTGACTTATCATCCTATATATATTATCAATAATTTCGCCAATAGAGGGGCAAATTGGTGAAGAGAACTTGAACTTCTTGTCATATTTTTATGAAGCAATGAAGTAAATAATTCATGAACTTTAGCTTAACGTGCAATATGGTCCCTAAACTTTTAATTCGTTCAACATAAAATCTTAAGTTTTTTTGCAAAATATTTGCACCCTAAAGCTACATTTGATCATTTGGATTCTTAATAAAGATAACACTGAATATAATATGATATGAAATCTCAATGTATTATTTGTTTAGCCTTGCCAATGATAATTCAGTACGTTCATCTTCAACACCAACAATTGCCACACATAGCATAGTTTGGGAATTAAGGCAAGTTAAGGTCAATTCGACTTAAATCACGGCAGATCTTCAGTTGACTTATCGTCCTATATATATTGTCAATAATTTGGCCCACCGAGGCAAATTGGTGAATAGAACTTGAACTTCTTGTCATATTTTTATGAGATAATGAAATAAATAATCCTTGAACTTTAATTTAATATACAATATGATCCCTGAATTTTTTAATTTGTTTAATATAATTATTGAACTTTAGCTTAATGTGTAATATATTATTTGAACTTCCAATTTGTTCAATGTGGTCTTTGGACTTTGGTACACATTGAATTTAGTCCTCGAACTATATAAAAATGTTCAATATTGTACCTAAACTTGAATTAATAGAAGGAAAATATTGAACATTTTCATATAATTTATGGACTAAGTTGAACATATACAAAAAGTTCAAGAATTATATTAAACAAATTGAAAGTTCAAGGACTACATTGTGCATTGGGCTACAATTTAGAGATTACACTGAACAAATTAAAAGTTCATAAACTACATTGCATATGGGTTCAAAGTTTATACCCTATTTTCGTAGAAGGAAATTGAACTTTATTGTAAGCATGCTTGGTACATGAAAGGAAGCGGGAGATCATGGAGAAGATAAGAGAATTTGGGAAAATTGTATAATTTCATTGTATATTCTTGATGTACAGACCTCTGTAAATATAATATAGAAATGATACAATAATGGCAATAGTATATTATGTGAAATCAAATCTAATCTCAATCTAAATTCCTAACTAATTTATGCACGATCATAATCGAGCATGATTCCCGAGGTATGCATATCTTCCAACAGTACGCCGCCCTATATTATTGCAAATCACTTTCGTTTTCAGTAGTCCAGTCAGCATTAGACTATCATCTGGAGACATTTCGATACTATATCATAAAAAGGATCTTGCCTCTCTGGCATAATCTGTATGGACTGCATCCCTCCAACTAATCAAACAGCTGCCTCTGTCGGATAAGATTTCATCGGGTTTTGACCAACGCCTAAAGAAATAATAAATGGATCAGACTAAAGATTTAAGAACATTTTATAAATCGCACGACGGTCATCGATGGGTACCAGCTTCTTCATGGAGTCTCCAGATCTGACCGAAGTTTTTATGAAGGAATTTCGATGGCGAAGGAGGAAAATGAAGAGCCGCCTGAACTGGAAAAGAATAAGGAGAAGGGCGAAAATTGACAAGATCTGTCGAATCGTTGAAGTCTTCACCATTGAAATATGCCTAAGTCTTGCTTTTTTTCTCCGGTTGAATTTGCTTAACGTGATCACGGTAGACAGAAGACGTATACATCGTGCACACGAAATACGTACGAATGCAAAGATTTTCCTAAGTTAAAAATTATCCTTGGGTGATTTATTTTCACGCACAAATATAAGATTGTGCACTATTACTGACCCGTTGAGACATTGAGACTATAGACGGGGTAATATTATGAAAAAATTCGATGTTAATACTTCAATTCTTTTGAGCAATTATAAATCCTGAACCATGCTCACTATAAGATTAATATTCCGATTTTTTTTTTCTGATATCAGAAAAAAGTAACACACTTGTATTCATATGACAAATATATCCTTCGTCACAGGCCGTCAAAAATACTGCGTGGTGGCTTATGTACGCAAAGCCAGGCAAATGGAGCATATGTGAATCTGGCGCGGTTTCACTGAAGCCAAATTGAAGTCATTTCTAGAGGGGAACGACGTCATTCTATGGCCGTGTCGGATCATTTCCCTCCTGAAATTGACGGCATTTTGGCTTCACTAAGGCGAAGTTGGATCCACGTCGGCTCCAATTGCATGTCGTTGTCCATGTAAGTCGCCATGTGGAGTTTTTAACGATGATTTTGGATAGAATTGTGATGGAAGGTATATTAATCACACAGGTACAAATTTCATGATCTTTTATGACAAAAAAAATTAGGGTATTAATGTTAAGGTGGGCAGAGCTTAAGTTCTTTATGACATTAAAAAATATTTTAGAGGTCTAGATGTCACCATAAGTATAATTTAGAGTTTTTGGTGATATTATTTTTACATATAATATCCACCGGCATATCATATTATATCTATGTAAATTCAAAGCACCACATAGATTTGAATCATTTAAGGCTTCGTTTGTTTTTTGACATTTTGATTTCTTAAAAAAAATGAGTTAACGGAAAATACTTTTGTAATTAATGAAAAATGTTTTCCTACAATAAATTAAATTTAGGAAAAAGAATTCCTCTTTATAAAATCGACATCATTTTCTCAAATATGACTAGGTATCGACACTTGGATCAGAAACTCTACGCTTAACATGTGAACCCTAGCGTTTGTTCTTGGCGCGCCCCTACTTGGGTCCATCTAGACGATACTTGAGACACCGATCGCTACACCCGAGTCCATCGAGGTTGGGCCAGGAAAACCAGTGCTCGTGCTAGGACGTTGGGCCTGATCCTTGGCATCCATGCCCAAGTCCATCGAGGTTGGGCCAGGAACACTAGTGCTTGTGCTAGGACGTTGGGCCTGATCCTCGGCATCCATGCCCAAGTCCATCGAGGTAGAGCCTCAAACCTTGAAAACCATGCATAAGTCCTTGATTTTCAAGCCCAAATCCATCAAGGCCAAGCCTAAAACTCTCGTGTCCATGCCTAGGTTGCTTGTACCCATGCCTTAGTCTATTGATGTCAGGCTTGTGATTAAGGCCTGGCCTCAATGGACTTGGGCTTGGGTGCCAAGGTTTGGGACTGGCCCTTGATGGACTTAGGTTCGAGCATAAGGGACTATGTCCTAGGTTTTGGGTTTGAGGCCCAACCTCAATTGACCCATGCCCAGGCATTGTTGACCAGGGCCCGACCTCTATAAACCTGGGTTAGAGCATGGGCACCAAGTTTTCGAGCTTGATATTAGTGGATCCAAGACTAGTGCCAATGCTCATGCTCGAGGGTTGGGGATACTGGCTTGAGACCCTAGTGCCCGTAATCGTTTCCTTTGCTATCCATATGCATCTCAGTAGCGCTCAAATAATGTATGTCTATTTAGGAAAATCAAATGAAGTTTTTCTTATTAACCGATAGAAAATATTTTCTTGTTTATTTTCAGAACTCAACCAAACGCCGGAATTTTCATTTCCCTATAAAATTACTTCTTATAAAATATTTTCTGCACTACAAACAAAGCCCAAGCGTATTATTCTTGACTTAACCTATTTATTTAAGATAAAAGGGCTCGGGCTTTGGGCCGGTTGATTCAGTAACATTTCATAGGAGCTTGTACGAATTAGGGGGAAAAGAGAAAATTAGGCCCGGCCCAAATCTTGTCATCGGCCTGGAATCTTGGACCGGCTACCGGTTCGTCCACAAGTCCACGTACTATAATGCGGCATAAATTCGCACCCCGTGCATACGACTGCGCTTCCACAATAGTAGTTTTTAATTTGAGAATGTTCATGCCCGGTAATTGAAAAAAAAAAATCTAATCACTAAAAAAATTAACTAATGAGAAATAACAATTTTACTAGAACATGCAACATCAAACGAAGCTTATGAGAAAATCATTTATCTAGTAAAAAATTATAGAAAAAGGCATTATCTCCATTAAAAGTAGCTATTAGTTGATAAACCATTTGTTAACTTGCTGTAATTAACGCGACATTATGTTCATCAGCCTTACTTGAAGAATACATCTCGCGACTTCGATCTTTCATTCTGGATTCATCTCATTGCACATTGTGTCTTTGCTAGGTTTGCTGTCTACTTTGTCCTCTAGCATGATTCAAGAGATGCACAATCAAGACTATGGAAGGAGCAATACCTGAGTGTTGATCTGTATATGGCAGGAAAAGTAGTGATAGTACAGCTGTAATGGAGGTCGGGGTCAAGGCGCCAGGATGCATTTGAGGAGTCAGCTTGGGAGTCACGACTCACTTATAGGTATTTCGCACTTCCAGTCGGATGAGCTTCCTCATCCTATAGCTTCCCATGAAAGCTTAAACAATGCAAATGCTGGTGCAGCGCCAAATGGCGACAATGGCTATAAGCGGAGGAAATGAGCTCATATCTAGGAGTGAGCATGATTCCTGGGTAGAATCGGAAACCTAAGAATCGGACTTGTGGAAATAGGTTTGGTTTTAGATTATAAGATATGTGGGGTAGGTTCCAAATTTCAAAAGTTAAGGGATTTATTTTAACGGATAAGTTCTAAATTTTAGATCGAACTGAGAACCTAAACTTGGAAGAAGTCCATATATTTTTTCTATTTTGTCTTCGTACAATCCAGTGGCATTTCATAACATATACACACAATCCCCAGTTATTGATAGCTTTGAACCCGTTGCGTTAAACTGTGAGACACAATGAGGATTGAGGATCTGATCAATTCCCTGCTTAACATGTTCTGTTTTCCAATGGGGGTGAAGTTTGTTTTCGGTTTTAGTCTTGACTTACCCTGCGCTTTTTGTTGTCCTGGCACGAGCGAAAGAAGTATAGTTCAGTCACACCCTCTGGTTAGGAAGCTTCCCTTTGCATAACGGATCGAATTGTGTCGAATGCCCTTGAATTTTCTTGCTTTTATGTTTTTTTCTGATTGAATTATGAGATTTTGGCGAGTATGCTTATCTTCCATGTACTCTGCCATCGCATGAACTCTTACAGGGGTATGCAAATGCTGGCATGGTTTCTGCATTTCGGGTCGCGACATTCAAGAATGGTAATTGAACCGCGAACTTTTATGTTATGAACCAAACTGAGCTTAAATATCCTACAAAGTTACAAACACCCAAATCGACTAGACCATATCTTAGAGCCTTGCCACCGCCACTGTAGGCTATGTCATCTGAGCAGTGAATTGCTTTGGTATGCTAATGCTGATGAGTACAGTGTCATAGGGGTATCCAAATCTCGCATAGAAAGGGAGAACGATCTGCGAAAGACACTTTGTAATTGACCCAAGGGGTTTGCTTCGATGGTAATGTCGCCTGGATTTAAAGCCTCGAAAGACAGAAAGCCTAAGGTTCAAAATGGGAACTGCAGGTTTTTGTTTGACAACCCTTAGGGCCGATGTATGGATACACCGGGATTAATAGGGTACTCTGAGAGTCAACGGTCCCTGAAATCCACATTACTGCAAGCATTGGGAATAATAATCGGTAATGGATGGTTCGTTAATCCACTATGATTAATTTTCGTTCTGCAAATTCTTCGCTTTGAACTATGAGGAGTTCAAGAGCACCATTGCAGCCTTCAACTTTAAGTTCAGAAAAAGAACTGCTCTTTCTTCTGTTCTCCAGTAAATAAACTTGCACACCCTAAATTAGAATTAACTACAGGAATCTTTCCCAGTGTCTGCACTTTGATGGCAGAAACCTTTGCTTTTATTTGCACTTCAATAGGACGATTTGCTCCTTATTAATTGCCAATTTTTTCTTGATCTAAGCCCATCAGAAACAGTTCTGACCAATTAAATTATAGATCAATAATTGAGAAATAGCATGAATTTTTAAAGTTAGCTCGTGCAAAAGAGGGTCCAGGGGAAGCAGAATTGCAGAGTTTTTAAGTTATCTCGTGCAAAAGAGGGTCCAGGGGAAGCAGAATTGCGAAACATGATTGGGTTGCGACGTTTTATATGATATCTTGTGGACTTATTAAGGATGTTTGTGGTGGCGGCGGCTGCGGTGGTGGTGGCGGCGGCGGTGCCACGTGAAGGCCCTCTTTGCACCTGTCTGGCAATTGTCCCATCAATTCTCTGGTCATACTCCACCACTAGGACGACATACATAACACCTTCTCAGATAAAACCTGTAATGAATGCGAAATCTTTACTTCTCGGGGAGGTTGCAGACGAGTTCACACCACCAGACGATACTTAGATAAAACCTGTACTGAATGCGAAATCTCTGCTTTCCGTGGAGGCAGGAGATGAGTATATTAGCCTAAATTCCAGCACGTTCGGCTATATAAGTTTGGCTTTTTATCATGATTAGCTTTCAGGGTATCCACTAAACCTCACGGTGATAAGTTTATTTGGGTGCAGAGAGAGCCACACAAATTAAGAAAAAGCAGAGAAGTTGCGTCTATTCATGTCATCACACGATCCAGATCCACGTTCGCGACAAGAACCAAATATTCAAGGACGACGCGGGTGAAAATGACCCCTTCCTTTTTTTATCTTTAACTGTCCACTTTCACTTGGTGAAGAATCAATCGGGTTCGAGAACTATAATTCATGGGAACACTTTCCATCGCGCTAACAGGCCTTTTAACGCGCCTTTAATGATTTCGGGGAATTCTCGTTGCATCATGTGCGTGCTGAAATTGGTTCTGTAGTGGCAACTTAGTCATCTGCGTTGTCCACATCTCGTGGCTCGTGTTCGCTTCACTAGGGCATTGCTATTTGCCAGAAAAAGACACGTACTTTTTCTAGCAGAAGAAGCTTCACGGTGACATCCTGATCACCCATGACCTTCATCCTTCTCTTTAGAATATTCACTGGCCTGCCAGTAGGCGCAAAGCTTAGCGGGAAAAAGCGAACGACCTAAAAAAAAAAGAGAAGTACTTGGCGATTGCGCCACCAAATTGGAAGGAGAAAGTTGCGGGAAACATTATCGCCGTGTGCCATGCAACGAGTGGTTGTCGCAGATTATTGCAGAGATCTTCGCCTTTTCATTCGCGAATGCCCTGCTACAATTGCTATGACTTGCCAAGCTTTTAGGATTGTTCTGCTTTGCCGTCCCCAAAAGACTCTTTTTAACTTATTATATTCACATGAACTTTGCTGGCCTGTATTGTTTGATGATTCTCTCCACACAGATAGACTCGGTGGATCGCGAATTGTGGGATGGAAAGCCACTACAGAATTCGTGTGGATCTATGCCGTTTGCTTTGTTCAGCATTAAAATAGATTACATGTTTTGTGAACCGCGACTAATTTCCTCAATGTGGCCGGTAAAGGCTAAGACGTATGCCTATACCGCGCTGACGTAGTACGTGCATCACTTGGAAAGCACACTAGATCACCGATACAAAACTTCAATTGGCAGACGCGAAATTCCTTTATTACTAGAAACCTTCTTATGCTCCGATTGGTTGCGCCTCATGTTTGAGTCGTCGACAAGTAGCGGCCGCCTAACTCCAGAGCCCGCAAAAAGACCGGCAAACACAAGTTCTTGGAGAAGCACTGGAACAGAAACATTACCCATCATCTTTGTCCTGTCTTTGCTTCCATATCTGAGTTGAACAACGAGTTCTCCAAATACAACTCATTATTAGCATAGAAAAGTCTAGAGAGAGATTGTGAGGAGACATTGCGTGAACTTTAGGCTCTTTTACCTTTTGGGGACAGTAACCAAAGCAAGCATATGACGACTTCAGGACAACACCCTTGGTGGTCTATCTGTGGAGAATTTCAATCTTCTGGAACATCAATCTTACTTCAGTGTTTCACTTTCTTGACAAAAAAAAAGGTAGTCGTGCGCGACGTCCTTTCATAGACATGTTTATACATAAATTCATGAAGAGGACAAGCTATTGTTATCCAATTTGACAGCTAATTCTCCATATCAAGCAATTACATGAAATGGGAAATAGATACACCAGCTAACCAAAATCCATCGGCATGTCGCCATGTCTCGGCCATAAGTTTCTCGACCTTCCATTGTATGTACGATGAACTCTTGGTGGTGAAATCAATTCGCACGGTCATGGCGACGTCCTTCAAAGTGGGCAGTTGAACAATTGGACCATTTTGAAGCGCCCGACAAGCTTTTGTTTTTTAAATATGGAAAGCGGATTTTCCTAACTTATAGACCGGTCGTTGCATGTCAAGTCGGGAACCTCCCTAGAATTTTTTTTATTTTTTTTGAGGTCAGATCCTTCCCGGTCTCTTTATACATAACTTTAGGTCTCTCTTTTGGCCCGAACCTTTTTTGGTATTTGGGGGCTCTTGTTGGGGTTAAAAGAGAGTTTTAGATGCACTTAGTGTTGGAGTGTGGTTCATCTTCTCTATCGACAGGAAAGCATGGGGATCCCGCTTTCTTTTTTGTAATTAAGAATTGTGACAGAGATGTGAGAATCCGTTAAATGTAGCTCCGGTTTAAGGATGAATAAGAATAAACCTTGTGTCTCGATTTGTCTTTCTCACCTTTATTCTCTATTTCGTTGTGCTTGTGTATCGAATCCTAACATTTGGAGCATCATGTAGTCTATTCACCCATCAATCACGAATTATCATGTGATATATCAAATTTCGTTTTATCCTTCAATGTCTATCATCTTGATAACTCATAGTGACTGGTAATTCCGGCTTGGATGAATAGATGATGAGATAATATAAGAGAACTTAAAGATTTGCGAGAATTCTATTGGCATGCGTCAAAAACTGTGGAATTTTCCTATGATGATAAATTTTAATTAGTTTTGGTAGAAAATGGCCGGCGACTCTTTCTTTTTTTCAAGTGAGGTGTTGGTAACTTAGCAACACTATTAAATTATTACAATTTTATCTGTACATTTCAATTAGCAATTTTTTTAACTTTATAACTCGCTGACGCTTGGAGTTAGCTCATTCTTACACGAAATTACTGACCTAAAATTAGAGTGTCTTATCAACTTTTGTCAAATTAAAGATTTTTGTCAATTATTACTTTAGTTACTCACCAAAGTTTAATTTTTTTTAGAATAATCGACTTTTTTGGAGTTGCCAGTTTTATTCTGTCTTGATTGGCAACTCTTTCCATTTATAAACTCCTTTTAGAGACTATCAACCTGAAATAGCTTGACTCACCAGCTTTTTTAACATTAAAATTACCACTTAACATGGGGTTAACAATTATCATTTGAGTTATTTATCGATATTTACTTGTTCTTTTCTTTCAATTTGCCAACTTCTAATCATTTGCAAAAATTACTTTCATTTCCGTGCAACCTTTAAGTTAACCAAATCTTCTTAGAAATTACAAACCTTAATTAAAATGATTTGATGACTTTCTCCAATTAAGTTGCCAATTATTTTTTGAATTTTGATTATCAAAGTTACTTGTCAAGTTTATTTTTCTTTTAATTACCAGCTTTTTCATCTTTATCGATTCTTATGCAAAAAAGATGGTGACTGGCAAACTGTCAAAAAGAGCCGGTAATCTCATAAAATCTTAGAAAAGTGACTAATAAATTACTGAAAAAAATTAGGTGACCGATAATTATTTTTACCAATAGTGTTTCGACCTCGTCAATTTTTTCCGAGGGTGTGCTTTCGGGAAAACAAAAATATCCTTTATTCTGGGAATGGAAAGGCAGTCATCTCTGCTAGATAGAGCCTTTGCAACCTCTGCAACCAAATGAAAAATGCTTTCCTCGTGGCACCTTTATTCGTACTGTATCAAGATTCCAATTCACAGAATTGTCTTGGGTTGAAATTTCGGTCGTCTCAAGGAAATGATGTAATTCACGAAGTGAAAATGTTTTCCTCATGGTACCTTGCCCAGCCACCGCAAGGCTTGGGGCGACCTCACTGGCTCTCATTGGCGGACATGACGACTGGCTAGAGAAAGAAGAAAAAAAGGAAAAATAAATAGAAAAAAAGAGAAAAATGTAATAAAATTACTTAAAAATTAAAAGAAATTTTAAGTCATAAAAAAAATTAGGGGCCGTATCAAACGGAATAGAAATTTTGTACGATTCTACCAAACGTACTCTTCTACTCGGAAACTTGTCTAGAGAGAAATAGAAAAAAAATATTTCTAAACAGAAATTGTTCATGGAATAGAAACATTGTCTTACATATCCATATTGGCTAAAGCTCATAGTTGCGACCATATTGAGGTCTGATACGCTTTCTATGGTCACTCATGACAGTTTTTTTCAAGTGGTCTTGTGTGATCGATGGTGCACGTACTCAGTTCGAGTTTCTAGCTTTAGGTGAATCCGAGATTGGTTCCAGAATTTAGCCTATAGTTCACTTTGTTTTCTAATCAATTGTACTTCTAGAATAAATGGTTGTGAATTCAAATTTAAAATTTAAGAAAAGAAACCTTTTTTTTTCATTGCAGTGCGTAATTGGTTTGTACTCGATTCGGGAACAAAACAAAAAGCTGTACAGCCTTTCCCATCAAATCTTTCATATTGATCAATTGGCAAAAGCCCGTCAATTGCAAATGCATTATCCATATGTTCGACGTTGTACCGATATAGAGATAGTGGAACTGTCTTTTTAAAGTAATCTGACTGATGCTCGATGTCTTCAATCTTGCTTTCATGTAACCCTTGTTTTATTTCGTAGCTGTGCTTTCTAGCTTAATGGCAGACAAAGGGGGTTGCCGGTGGCTTGGCTTGGCTTCCATTTCAACTTATTTGATGGTGCAACCAAATGTTAGCACACATTATGTGACGACCCAGACCCAGGGCAGTACGAAGGGACGGACTAAGATCGCTTCGGCAGTACGCAGGTGAGGCTAAGGGCATGTCTCCTATCCCACATTGCTTAGGGGGGAGTCTTAGGGTTAGTTTATAAGGCTTGGATTCCTCTAATCTGTGTAACGTGTTTTAAAGCCGTGAGGACTCAGTGTCCAAAGCGAACAATATTACATAATGGGCCCGGGTGAAATGTTGAAAGAAGATCAATCTCTGACCTAAATTCCATGCCTAAATTTCTTGCTCCGCAATCACCCTATTTCATGTTTTTAAGGAGTCTAAGTTGGATCAAGCGGGTGACATCTAATTGTGCTTGTAGCTCTGGCACCTCAAAAACCTATTTTGCATTTGCTTGAGGATTGATTTGACATTTGCTATCCACACTACACTTTTCATCGATGTATCGATGTCTCAATGCCTTACTTATCTATGTCGTTGATGTATACATCCATATCTTTCACAAATCTCTTCTTGGACTTGAACAATTTTTAGGCAGAGTATGTTCGGTAGCCTGGGTTACGGTTGATGTGGATTGCAAAGTGTGTGGTGTACCTGCAGATCTGTGAACAATACTATTTCATTATCAAAATGAAATATCTCGATGAAGGAGTTCATAAGCAACATAATTGTTGCTACATATTGGTAACTAGGCATGCCCAGAAAAAATAAAAAAAACACGACAGTTCTTGTGGACATTCTTGTTCCTCTTTTTTCTCTGGTGCATACATTCTTGTGCTTAATCGACATGTATGACAAACAAGTGCGGTGAAGTCTGTGGGATGACCTAACTAAAATGATGAGGGAGGACCCATCAACGTCTATGCACCCTTCTTCAGATACTATGAGCTAAATCATCCATGCTTATTGAGAAATCAATTGCTGATAAACTTATGAAGTTTCCGTTTAAGGCACAGCTTGCTCCCATAATCAGATACGCTGATATCATATCAAAAGAAAAGCGTTGGTGGCATCATTAGCTGCACGAAATCTTTACTACCTCACACACACGCACGCACGCACCACTGATCGTTGTCTTTAGGCAAACACACGGAAGGTTCAGAGAGAGTCGAGGAAAGCGCAGGTTCATCGAGAGACCCTACTTCAAATCTGCTTGTGTATATTAAATTACAAGAGATCAGAAGCGAAAGCTCATCAAGAACACGCTTGTGGTGCTGAATTAGTGGAGACACAGACACACAAGTAGGTTAGGCTTCTGTTGGTGGTGGTCGATGACGTTTCTTAGTGAGAGGGGATCGCATAATCCTTCATAGTGAATCATTCTCCTTTTTAGTCCTATCATTTGCCACCACTGTATTACATCTTAGATAGATAAACGACCACACACGAGAGAGATGAAAGCAACCCTAGCTAGTAATTAAAAATTCAAGTTGGCTTGAAGTAAACATATATTAGTATATGGATGATAAGTGGATGAAATGAAAAGTGAAAAGTTTTTCAGCTTAGCTTAGGTAATGAGAGCAGTAGCATCGGAAGGGGTCATAATTTGTGGATTGTGGGGTTAATTCAAGATTTGATATATGAATGAGTACATATTGATAAGTGAAGTTGAATATGTGAAAGAGGGGTTGAATTTTCTCGAAAGTTGAGGTTGGAGGATATGTTGAAAGTGTGAGTGAATGATCATCTACAGAGGAATGTTCTTGCTACAGTTGAAGCACTAAGAGGATGCAGGGTCTCTTTTGTTCATATCGGTTCCGTGTTCATTGTTTTGTAACTTGTCACGTGATTTGAATTGCGAGATCCATTGCATCAGTACATTCTCACTATGTTTAAAAATTTCATATGGGAATTTCCTGGACGGCCAGGGCATCAAGAAAGAAGATTAATGGACCTCTCAATTTTCACAATGCAAAGGAAATACGGTGCACGTATTTATATCCAGCCAATGAGATTGAAGAGAGGTGCTTCAAAGTATGGACTGAAACAGGTCATTGTCTGCCTCATTGTATTGATTAATGAAACATAAATCAAGCTCGTCTTGTCTTCATTCGCCCGCAAAAAGGAAGGGAAAATAATATTGTCCTGTCAAACATTCTCTTCCCTGAAATTCGGTCATGACAATGATGCTCATGGCAAGAATCAGTGGGATCCAACTAGTCGGACGCAGACAATTTGACTAATATAAAATTGAAGAGTATTTGGCTAACCTGAGTCACATGATAAGTCACCCTTTGTATACAATAATCAATAATACTTCTTTTCTTCATGGAGGACATTATGCATTTGCAGTGTGTGCACGAGCAATAATGAGAAGACCAAGTTGATTATATCACTTTGGTGTTGCTGGAGATACGAGCGAGCGCTTTTCAGACTTTCACGGGTGTCATATGTTATTAGGATGCAACAAGACGCGTGATAAAAGTTAGTTAGCAGATGAGTTAAATCCCCTCCAACTCCATATCCTTTCATACATGATATGCAGCATCATGGGCTGGAGCTAATATGCGATGCTCGACTTGCCTAGAGCTAAAGATCGTACAAAATTTCAATACGCAACAAGAGATTACAACACAAGTAGTATACAGACGGAAAGAAAACCTTATCCCACCAGCTCAATCCGGACAGATATTATGTCGACTTGAAGTATAATTTCTAGCTAGAGTGGAGCGTCATGTAGACGATGTGCAACAGTAATGAACAATAAGATTCGAAAAAGGAGTAATCAAAAGCTTTTCACACACCCGGTACTAACAGCATTCGTCAGTGACCCATCTGAGGGTTGATGATAAATACAAAATCTAGCAAAAGACTAGTCAGAGCTGACGAAATCGATGCAGTGGGAGTATGATCTTGAACTCTGTCTTGTCAATTACCCTGATGAAAAATGTGCGTGGTGCCCACGAAACGCACATATGGTCTTTGTCAACTTTGTTTTTTTGCCTTTGTGAAATATGACTTTCGACATCTTTAACTTTTTTCCTTCCAATAGGAGGATATGTTAGGTGATGCTTAACAGTTGTAGCCCTTCCAATGAGAAAGATGCTTCCATTCTTGATCTTGCTCAGAAAAGGTCAGCTATGACGCAATTGAGAATGATATAAACTTGGTTGGGAATCAGAAGAAGGTTAGGAAATAGCATGAGAAAACAAAAATTCCTCTGTCTGTCATTTGTTGTGTAAAGCGAGATGACAAAATCAATTTGATAAAATTGACAGATACGTACTAAAGAGTCAAAAGTCGTTCATTTAGGTATTAAATTTGATGCTATGAAAAAACACCCGACCCAAGTAGAATTTCTAAATCTAAATAGAATTTGTGGTTTGATGTAGGAACAAGCAGCTAGTCATTCAAATACTTTCTGTGTTAGAGTTGGATTTCGAATTTGAGTCTGCAAGTCACATAAGAATATACGAGAACTGAATTCTACTAAGATATTACGCATTAGCACAAACAAAAAGAGTGTTAGAGTTTTCTCTCTCTAATTTTTCTGAGTGAGATTGTAAGACAACACTTGTGACTTTTGCTTTGGGTGTAATCTAGTACTAACAAACATGGAAGTGATTAAGCTATAAATTCCATGTTTACCAGATTTGTAGTGGGTTTCTTGGCGGCTGCCTCTCTCCATGGAATAGGTTCCAACGCTCAAGCCGAACCATGTAATTTTTGGAGTTTTCTATGGTAATTTCTTCTTCTCACATTATGCTTGGATTACAAGATCTTTTGGTTTCCACATCATTTAACAGCAAATATCTTGTGAGAGTATATGCTATTTCTGCTAAACAAGACCATGCTGACATAATAGACCACTAAACTCTTCACCGTTCGCTTTTCTTCTAATTTTTCTGATATCAAATGTCAGCAAACTAACAGTACACCATTAAGAATCGGACATGAAATGGGATTGGCGATACCACGTCAGAATGCCACGTGGTGCAGCTACAAATTAATTTCGCCAACATCTAATTGAAGTTAACATTCCTTGAGAAAAAAAACAAAAAAAGAGATATTCTACTTTTAAAAGGTCTGTATTCCTTTATTTTCTACTCGTTCTTTTAATTTATTCCAAATAAAAGGAGAAAAAGAAGAAGAGCGTGCATCTCATGTTGAGCAGTTTATGAGGCGCAAAAAATAGAAGCGGAAATATTCCAGTGAGTGTCTGGTTGAAATCTTTATTAAGGAACATGTCCATTGTCTGTTTGCCCTGGAATATCATCCAAGGCAAAAGTCCATAAATTAACGAATTATCTTGAAAGATATCACTATCTGGTTACAAATCCGACCTGCATGTAATTTAACTTATCGATCGAGTACTCTATAATAAATTCTTCCTTTTGGGGGGAATCTAGAACGCTTTTCTTTTTTGTTCTCAAGTATAATGCACTGCGGACATGAGGTAAAACTAAAGACCATGATGCATTCAGCCGCCAAATTTAGGTCGGAATACTTTCTGTTTTACATGTTAAAAGTCAAAAGCATTTCCTTTTCTGATTCGAACTTGAAAATCTAAGATAAACCTTAGGTACATTTGTCTCGCCTTATTCGGAACTTAAGAGGTATTTATTCAAAGTTATGGCGAAAAATAAAAAAGAAAATATTCTACTTAAAAAAGAAAGTATATTTTAAGTTATATGATCTCCATGTGAAGCCCCTCCCCCGACCCCCGCACCGCAGGCGGGGATGGGTGTTTAGTATTGGATAAAAAATTGAAATATTTAAATGAATCCACATTTAAACTCTCTAACTTAGAGGCGGTCTACTAAGGTAAGGTGGAAAAAACACACAATACCTTCACCAAAGGAAAAGAATGCGAGAAATTCGCATGCTTGTGATGGCATCTTTTTGGGGGGAAAATTAGAAAAAGTTTATCGGCATATCGAATTTGGGCGGGGGGGAATGTCTCAACAACTTGAGGTATAAACCCTTAAAGAAGAGCATTATTTGCTAATAATTCAATTTTTTTGTCTAAAGGTGTAATATGCCATTTGTTTCCACTAAGGGAGGAAACTGTTAACTACATGTCGTTTGTGTCATCAAGATGAAATGAGCATATGTTTTAATGGAATCCTATCCTTCGAAATAATTGAGCTAGCAAAAGATGCATATCAAACGTAAGATTTTAGATAAACCCCATCTCATTTATTCCGCCTAATAATTCAACCGCCGGTTGGAATCATCCTCATCCCCGTATGCTATTCCGATACGAGATTTGTTCTTCAACAAGCTTCTTTTTAAACATCTTCGCTTTGCTTTTGACAAATTAAATACAAGAAAAGGGCAAGATTACACGTGAGATATATTTAATCAAATCCCATCTGTGTGATGCATAGCACGTGCGGTGATATTCCTATTCAAATTACGCAATTTTAAGGCACCCAGATTGCGCAAAGTTTGCTATCTCTAGATGATTCCTAGACACTGTTCTAGAATGAGAAACGAATGACAAATGCTCCGTGTTATTCCTGGCAAACAGTGCAGTGAGAACCATACACCCATGGATGAATAATGACCATATGTTTGAGTGAATTAGAACATGATTTGTGGAACCATGGATAACGTGGAAAGAAAATCGAAAGCGAATGGGAATAAACAGGGAATAATATGCTCTTCGTGCAATGCTTTGCCATCTAGAGCTTGTGGAGACGACATTGTCGAGATAAAGAGACGCCAGTAACTTGCATTTCTTGATATCATTTGAAGGAGGACTATGTCACCATCCACGGGCCAAAGCCAATGAAAGAGGCAGCGCGGAGATCCTACAGATAAGAGGGTGAAATGACAACCCCTCCTTTAAGAAATAGCTGGATACTATTTGAAACAAAGGTGAACGAAGAAATGGGGGAGAAAATATGGACACCAGGTAATCGAGACGTCACTTTCCTCCGTCCGAACAAAAGTCGAAATCTTGTCTTGGAAGATCTCGCCACGTGGGAGAAACCCCACCCTCGGTTGATGAAATCTCCACCGTCCGACCCCGGCCTCCGCCCTCTATTTATACCATCCCTCGTTCCCTCCTCTTCATCGTCCTCAAGAGCTTCCGAACTTGAGTTTCGCGATCCTCTCTTCCCCTGAGCAGGAGTTGCCACCTTCCACTTCTGAGCACATTATCAGAAACAGCTGCTACAGAAGTCGACACCTTGGTATACTCCAAGCGACCCACTTCATCTGCAATGGCCTGCTTAGAAGTGTGTAAGGAGGTTAGTCATTCGCTTGTACCATATGTGTTTTCTTCTCTCCCCAATAGTTGCCAAGAGAGAGCACTTACAGAAGGAAAAAGGGGAATGAACAATACCTTAAATCCAAGTTCTGTTTTTTTTTTTTTTTCCTTATCGGGCCATCCAAGTTTTGATTATTTTGCTGATCTTTTCGGCCATTCTTGCCGTGCGTGCAAGTTAACTCCATTTAACACAAAAGAGCTTTGTTTTTTACCATCATTTTTTGGTTTTTCTGTTACTGAGAATGTTCTTATTGTATATGCAAGAGTTCAACCGATAAAGTTATCTTCGTTCTGAGGAAAAATCTGTGAAAAAATTTGCAGGGCAACTGCAGAGAGGAGAAAGAGGAACACACGCTTGATGGGACCGTGGATTGGGAAGGCCGTCCAGCGATCAAAGCTAAAAGCGGACAGTGGTGCGCCGGAACCATCATTTTGTGTAAGTCGAAGAAAGAACACACCACATATCGAGCATGCTCTCTATATTTCTTTCTATTACCTTAGATTTTCATCGCAAGAACGGTGTTCATAAGGATTGTCCTTATTCAAAAACTATTTCGACGGACTTCCCGGTTGCATTCATCGAGACTAATCGAGTCAAAAGCTTCAGATACCGGGTAGGACGATGTTATCTTGAAGTAGTTAATGCTGTGTCGTGCGTATTGCTAGCGTCATGCTTTTGGTCTTTTCCGAGATAAGCTATCACTTTTAGACAAGGTTGCAGCCAGGCTCTCACCGTATGCATCAGCTGTTGCACCAACGTGTAGGCTTTTCACAGAGACGACCCACAAGTGTTTTATCACCCCCCGTCCCATGCATACATGTTGACTTTAGCCTGCTTAAAAAACGGTAGGTAGGGGGAGAGAGAGAGAGAGAGAGAGAGACTATCTTGGCGTGTTCAGAGGTCCCGTTGAGAAGGACAGTAGAGGAGAAATAGCAAGCGGTGCAGCTGGGGAGGAAGAAGAGTAAGACACGTAATAAGTGCACTCCCCCTGTTGCATGACCTAGTTCCTGCCACGTGTGGACCGTCCAAAATTCACACAACTGTAAAATGCCAAACTAGCTAAGCGAACCAAAAGCCGAATCAGGTGCGGTGTATGTCCATTAGGATCTAACTACCCTCTCGTTTCTTCGTAGGATTTCATGTTGATGCCAAAGTACCGTCACCCTAGAATAAGATCGCGTAACTTAGTCAAATTAAAAAAAAAAAAAATTTGACAAGAATAATGGGCACAGTTAAAGAAGATCCGCTCGTTGAAATGTAGCTCTTGCATCGATACCTCGGCAAGATGTGATGAGCTGTGGTTATGATGTCGAGAGGCTCGATGTAGAATGACTCCACCTAATAGATAACAAATGCATTTGGGCTAGCGTTCCATATGCATGGTTTAAAGCATAGCTTTTCTATCAGAAGTTGATGCGAAAGTGGCTGTTTTTAGCAAGAGCATCTAGTGTTAATTCCACGTGCAATCTAGCTTATGATATTAGACAAATTTTGATAACCGAATATTCATTTAATAATTCTTGGAAGGTAGGTATCAAATAGTGACATTTTCGCCGGTCTTATTTGGTTGAGAAACTAAATTAGCAAAGTGAGTCAAGTTCGATTATCAATATTGTCCCATTCAAACTTGAAAAAAATTGGGGTATCTTGTTGTCCCCTAGGTTCTAAGATGGAACAAAAAGGACTTATTGCATGCTTGTGTGGACTACAAGAGAAGGAAATGTGAACATGTTTTGGTTCGAATATGTGGCTGGCTTCTCTTTGCTACTTTCTCTTTTATTTGTCCCCTTTGATTTTTATTTATTTGTTTGCTTTATTTATTTGGAATTAGCTGTAAATCAGAAGAAATGGGCATAAAAAAGCCAGGGTGCCCAAGTTGAACAGCTTTCCTCGCTTATTAAGGCTAGACAAAAATCAAGGAAAATCGAACAGAAAATGCACAGAAACCAAGGTTGCACTCAAGGGCTGTCTGCATCTTCCTACCAAAATTAGCTTCGAGAAATATTAAATTCGAAAAAATTGTTTTTGATAAGGTCCTTTTTCCCTAATTGGCCACTAGTTATGCACTTGCTTTAACTTTAGTCATGATCATCATGGCAATTTTTTTTTAAAATTAGAAATAATAGAAAAAAGAGCCTTTATGAGGAAACATCATTTTCGTCTCATAATACGATCCATGTCGAACCACCAATAATACCGCTGAGGTATTATTTTTATAATTTACCCTTTTCTTAGATCATGGTTCACAATCATTTGTGGAGGGAGGAAGAACTGTCCATTTCTGGGATTTACTTGTCAAGTTTGCTAAATATGCATATAACGTGAGTGCACATGTTTTGGAAAGTGATATGCATGTCTGATAAGGTGACGATATCGTATGCATTTCGTAGCCTATCTTTAGATGTTTGATCAATCAAAGGACATCGCACGTGAAAAGGATGCACTCCTGAGATAAGATGAAGCGACCTATTCGATTTGGTTCCAAAATGGAAAAAATCGTGCCCTCTTTCGACCCCCATCTTCTTGCACGTTGGTTGCTTGCTATGTTATGCGACTGTTAACATTGAAGATCTGAAGATCTGTGGGAGATCGCCTGGATGGTGATGACGACCCGATTTATTACTTTAAGACGTGAATATTTTGTTTCGGGAAAATAGAATTCCTCTTTGCTTGCTGACAGCGTTGTCTTAATCAAACAGTGAACCAAGGACTGGCAACCTTAGCCTTCTTTGGAGTGGGAGTGAATCTGGTGCTATTCCTGACAAGGGTGCTGGGACAAAACAATGCTGATGCTGCCAACAGTGTGAGCAAATGGACTGGCACCGTCTACATCTTCTCGCTGGTTGGAGCATTTTTGAGTGACTCCTACTGGGGAAGATACAAAACCTGTGCTGTCTTTCAAGTCATCTTCGTCATCGTAAGTATCTCGATGTTGTAGCTGGGTTTCCCTTGGTCAGTGGGTCGGAAAGGAATTCCAGTGCAAAGTAAAGTTTGGTCGGTGAATCTAATTTCGGCTAGTTTTGCATGTCATTGGCAGGGTTTGGCATCGCTATCGCTGTCGTCCTATCTGTTTCTGGTCCGACCTAGAGGTTGCGGGAATCAGCAGACTCCGTGTGGATCGCATTCGAGCATGGAGATCACACTGTTCTACCTCTCCATCTACCTTGTTGCCCTAGGGAATGGAGGGTATCAACCTAACATAGCTACATTCGGTGCCGACCAATTCGATGAAGAGGATCCTAGAGAAGGACGTTCCAAGGTGGCCTTCTTCAGCTACTTCTACCTGGCACTGAACTTGGGCTCCCTCTTCTCCAATACCATTTTGGGGTACTTCGAGGATGAAGGAATGTGGGCTCTAGGATTTTGGTTATCAGCAGGCTCTGCCTTAGCGGGACTGCTCCTATTTCTGGGTGGATCCCCGATGTATAGGCACTTCAAGCCAACTGGAAACCCGATTTCCCGCTTCTGCCAGGTGATGGTAGCTGCATCGAAGAAATGGAGGGTCAAGATGGCGCCCGGCGGAGATGACTTGTATGAGGCGGAAGGCATGGACTGCTCTGACAGTAGCAGAAGAAACATCCTCCACACTCATGGATTCAAGTAAGTCCATGTATATCTGATACTATTAGTTCACATAATTTGCGCAAAAGACGTCAAAACACTCCTGCACCTTCTCATAGCTGCGAACCATTCAAATTTATCGTAAGAAAAAGAGCATGGCAAAACAATCCTAACCCCAATGATACAGGTTTTTGGATAGAGCAGCTTATATCACATCAAGAGATCTCGAAGACCAGAAGCAGGGTCGATACAACAAGTGGCGCCTCTGCCCGATTACTCAAGTGGAAGAAGTCAAGTGCATACTGAGACTCCTACCAATCTGGCTTTGCACCATCATCTATTCCGTGGTCTTCACGCAGATGGCCTCGTTGTTTGTGGAGCAAGGAGCAGCCATGAAAACAACCGTTTCGCACTTCAGAATCCCTCCGGCTAGCATGTCCAGCTTCGACATAGTAAGTGTCGCGGTTTTCATTTTCCTCTACCGAAGGGTTATTGACCCAGTAGTGGGGAGAATAAGGAAGACACATTCGCGAGGGCTCACAGAGTTGCAGCGAATGGGCATCGGACTGGTTATTGCGGTTCTGGCCATGATCTCCGCAGGAATCGTGGAGTGCTACAGACTGAAGTATGCTCGCAAAGACTGCACGCACTGCGAGGGCTCGAGCACCTTGAGCATATTATGGCAGGTCCCTCAGTATGCACTGATTGGAGCTTCCGAAGTTTTCATGTACGTGGGTCAACTGGAATTCTTCAACGCACAAGCCCCAGATGGCTTGAAGAGCTTCGGGAGTGCCCTTTGCATGACATCGATCTCACTAGGAAACTACGTTAGCAGCTTGCTTGTGAGTATGGTCATGAAGATCTCGACCGAGGACCACATGCCAGGATGGATCCCAGGGAATCTAAACAAGGGTCATCTGGACAGATTTTACTTCCTCCTAGCTGTCCTAACAGTTGTAGATTTGATGTTATACATAGCTTGTGCAAAGTGGTACAGGAGTATCAAACTGGAAGGAAAATGCGGAGAAGACGACGACAAAGATAACTATGACGTCTAATACAGGCGACACTACATCACCGGGCAACCGGTACTATCCCAACTTGCATAAATAAGAAGGGAAGATGGTGAAGGTGCAAACATTTGGGCAGAATTGCTTCCTAAAACGGGGGTGCTAAAGAAAGAGAAGCCCTTTTTTTAACAGCTCGACTAACGCCCCTTTCTATTACTTATAATTGCAGAACCCAACCAATTTGTGTTCCTAACTAAGACTGTAAGTGTGTTCGGGAGAGGCGGGTTTGCTTTTATCTAAGGTCACTTAGATCTTCCCCGACCTCTACCCTGCTTGTCGGTTGTACTGCTAGCGAAATATTAACTTGTCCTAAGAGAGATCCATAGTATCTCGGTTTGTGAATGTATTATTGCATTAAATCTGGTCTCTCCCAAATAATAAACTTGCCCATTCTCTACATGTACGATTTCAGTACCAAGTCCATGTTCAAGCGGGCTCATGTTCATGACGGCCAAAATACATTGCAAGTTGCGACACTCTACAAACAAAACCAAAAGAAGAGACAATCCTCAAAAGGTTTGGAATGATTTGGAGCTCATCTGCCGTGACATGCCGAACTGATTACGCAGGACCAGATGCAGAATAAGCAAAGGAAAAGCCAATTGACCAACTTCTCTTTAACTCCCACTGAAGTGAGAGAGTTTCTGACTGTTTATGGCCATTTCCAAGTAACCTTGCCTTTTATCATTTGGCCCCATCAAAGCAATATACAGAAACTCATCACTTTCAGAAACAGTGTTTCGACGCCTCTGCCATGAAGGATGACCAAGTCCCAGCAGGCAATCATAAACTATTTATCTCCTAATCGAACCATCCGCTCAAACCTTCAAGTCCTATCCTCAGACATTAACCAAAACCAAAACAATAAGCACCTTCAATGTCCATAGTTGATGGCATTAATACTCAATTTCCCGGAGAAAAAATAAACACCGTTTTGCTATCTCATCTTCCTTTCAACTAAGTTTTATTGTTAAATATGTCTTTGCATCAGTCGATATATTGTAATCTCTTGGGGCTCCTGGGAAGTGAACTGCAACATCCTCAAAGTTGATTGGCCAAGGCAAATTTGGTAAAATGAGCAAAACAACGGGAAGCACCGAGAGCAGTCAATTATGAACTAAGGAGATTAGCTTGACTAGGGGAAGCTAAGCTTACGTAATCAATACAACCATCTCAATCTTAAAGAGAATGCTCGGAAATTCAGGATGAACAATCGAATATTATCACTGTTCATAAAGGTAGAAATGCATACAGCTGTTTCTTACCACCCGTGATGCTAACAAATTTCCAAAACTCAATCAGTGAAGAGGAACAGAGAGAAAAATCTGATTCTCAAATTTCATTAAATTATTGGTAGTTCATTCCTGCTCAAACATATTGAAAGTTGCCCGTGGTTAATTTAAGATGGTACAAAAATACCCGTAACTAATCCAGCGATCACAATATTCTACATGTGAGCTTCTTTAAAGTGCAAAATCATCCTTGGACCTTACGAACTTGGATGTGGTGAGTAGATTCGTGGCGCCATATCGGTTGTGCACCACTTTGAACTAGAGTGACGTACTCCCCTTCCTTCAGCAGGCCATTGCTCTAAAACAACACCATTTTGCAATCAATGAAGACAGTTCTTGGCATCAAACTCTTTAACTCTAGTATGACACAAAGGAAAAAAAGGAAAAATAGAGGACACTGAAAGTTTACTGACCACTGATAACTTGAGTGCTCGAGAAAAGGTCTCTTCTGAATCATCAGAGAACTGCATATATACGGGCCTGACACCATGATAAAGTGCTAACCTCTGCTTGATCCTCTCTCTGCCAGCATCAAGTTATGACATAAATTAGATATTTCAAACTTGAATCATCTTCAGTTAATAACTAAAGAGGATTGTAAAAGCTTGTGAATATTAGGAACAGCAATAAATTAGATGGGAAACCATAGAAGTACTGAAGTTTCATGTAAATTTAGTCATTCATAACTTTTCATTGGCAGGATAGTTCTAAGATAAATGTTTGCCCCTGACAATGTAAAAAGAAAATCTAAACACAGAGGCAGCACGAGATCTCAACCTATTTTTTTTATGGAAGAGCTATTTCAATTATTTCCCAACCACAAAAACAGAAGAACAAACATTCAGAAAAGTTCAGCACAAATCACGGTTTCTCAATCCGATCTATAGAGCAAGTTGGCACTTAATCTTTATTTTACTTGGCTCATTAAAGAATTTGAAAAAATATCCTTACCTTCCTTAGAGCATAATCACAGCTTGTCAACGTTAGCATGCATCAAAGAAATGGAAAAACGAAATGCCATAAAAGTGTATGCTGCTAAGACTTACTCATTTGTGAAGGCAAAGATAGTTGATGAAGGCTGATAATGGCTAAGAAGAATAGCCATAGATCCAGTTCTTGTAAATACAATGATTGGCAGATTAAGGGTATTGGCCATGGTAGTGGCATGGAAAGCAAACATGTCGCCCATGTGACTCTGTCAAATGCCCAGAAACATTATTTTGCATGTTGATGTAGGCAAAAATTTGTTAATCATGATGCTTGGATATGAGTCTAAAAGGATAGTGAACAAAGCCAGGGCCATCTAAGAGTGCATCGGCGTGGCACCGCAACATCAAGTTTTTAGGGATATACCTTAAAGGCGCCAAACTGAACCAGAGGTGTGGCGGATGTCTTAGGACTTGATTCGGTTCTCAAAGCTACAGTGTGCATCACCTTAACAGCCTTCAGTGGGTACCTTTTCATATGCATAATCATTTCGAAACAATCAGCAATGAAGAATAAACCATATATAAAGAAATTGAGAAATGGTACAGGGATTGACTCCTTTGGAAAAAAGAACGTTGCATACATGCTAGGAAATGTGCAAGTGCCTTACAAGAAGCCAAAAGGATACTAAACCAGTTGTAGCATCACTCTTAGTAGAGACCTAATGGGCAAATATCATAGAAAGTGATGGATTGATTTCAGAATAAGATAGTCAAAGAGGAACTGTCTTCGCTTGAGATCATTGTACATCTGTCTGGTGGAATTTGCAAATTCTTCCGTGTACAAAATCAATCTCCTAATTCAACAGACAATTGAAGAAATGCTATCCATTGCCGCATACAGCTTCAGTATTCTAGATGCCATAGATAAATCATGGAAAAACTATCCATTGCCATTAGAAAAAGGACTGATCAAAGAGGCTTGAGCATGAGTAAAAGCATAGGGGAAAGACAACATAAATTTCCGTGAACCAAAACTGGGTCGCCTCAACTTACTTTCCATGAGCAGTTTCTCCAGAAAGCATTACTGAATCAGCACCCTGACGTACTGCAATTGCAATATCAGAAACCTCTGCCCTTGTCGGTGTGGGATGATCGATCATGCTTTCTAGCATGTTTGTAGCAACAATTACTGGCTTCTGCATACTGTGACACCTTCTGATGATATCTTCCTGTCCAAAAGATAATTGTTGTATTATTTCAGAATTTACTCATGGGATCATATGAAAAAAATAAAGATGTCACAATAGTGTATAAACCACAAAGATCACAGATGCAGCTGCACCATCAGAAAGGATTATCCCTTCATAAAAATTTTACCTAAGACATACATCAGAATTGCCACATCTACAAATTTCTCTCAAAGCACCAGAAAACAAATTGGCAAACGAATCTTCTCAAACATTTCACAGAAATGAGGTTCCGCATCCAGCGGTTAATCTAATCACAGCGTGGTCTCTTTTATTTGCTTCTCATAAGCAAGATAGATTTCCTGCTGCATTTACTTAAACAGTAACACAATGCATATTTATCAATACATTTTGCGAAAATAAAGATAGACAAGGTAAACTCGATCGCGTGAAAGATATACCTACTTCCTTGTCATTTTATTAGTTGCAAAATTTGAGTTAATACAGTGAGATAGTGACCATTGCTATGATTCTCCCAAATCCCTTGATTGACATCAGGATTTCTGAGATTTTTCAAGGTTTATGAAAACTGTCAATGGGGAGACAGAAGACTGTCAAATAATTTACACAATCAACCAGAGACACTTCTTACCAACTAACCTGCAATAGAGGAACTTCTTCGATTGGAAGTTCAGCTCCAAGGTCTCCACGGGCAACCATTGCCTGAAAAGAAACAAGAATTGAGAAACTTCGAAAGATTAAAGTCAAGCATTGCAATCTAATGCATAATGTTACCAAACACTTCTATATAAAGCTTCATGTCTTATAAATGTTGATGGTAAAGACATAAAGAAAGATCCAACAGATAAGAACTAACCCCATCAGAAGCGGAAATAATCGAATGGAGATTTGGGATAGAATCAGCACTTTCGATTTTTACAATCACATGAATGTCTGCATTGCAACCTGCAGAAGGATGATGGCCATTAGCCTTCTAAGGGAAACAGACGGGTAATGTAAAGAGCAATAGAGCTGTAGAGCAATCAACTGATAAGATAAGGAAGAGAAAAATTACTTTTGAGATATTCTTTCAGCTCATGGACCACCTTAGCATCCTTAACAAATGAGACAGCATAAAAATCAACTTGGTTGTCCACCCCAAACTTAATATCTTCCCAGTCTTTATCTGCAAGATCAAGCAGATGCCACTCTCAGTATTTCACTAACAATATATAATTGGCAACCGATATCAGTTTCTTCTGTTCTGATATGAACAAAAGTAAGGAAGCAAAATGATTACGACATATGACCTGTTATTGAAGGAAGAGTAGCACTTTTGCCTCTCACATTCAAATGACGCCTTGACTTTAATTCTCCACCATCGACTACAACACATTTCACTAAATCCGCCGTCTTTGACTTCACAGCGAATGACATCATTCCACCTAGCAAGACAAAAACAAATCATAAGTACCTTATATGAACGTGATCGAAGGTTGGAGTTTGTTTTAACCTTATGTCCATATGATACAGAATATAGCTTGTTATAATAAGCCTGTCTCTGATTCATAAGACCCAAGACTAAGAAGAAATATCTAAAACTGCAATCCTGATGTCTAGACACGCATTTTCTTAGGCTCCCCTTTTCTCATTGTACTGAAGGGAGGAATACACTAGTAACAAAATAAAAGCCTCTGCAGAAGCAGCTGTCTGCGCAAATTACATGAGAAATTTGATGCCAACTTTGAAAGTAACTGAAAGGAATCCAGTAAACTATTCTCATCTTCTAACATTAAAAATCAGCTCCCTGGAAGGAACCCCATACCATTATAGTTCTTTCTCACGATGAAGAACAATTTTATCTGTGAATTAGGGTCAAGACATGGATAAATAAGATCACCTAGTCAATCTAAAAACCCGATCACTTTGCAAAAGGACCCGGAAAAAGGATCAAAAACTTCCACCGAAAGGCGAAAAAAATAAAATACGCAGAACTAAAATTCCATCCATGAACCCAAAATGTATTCCGATTGAAAAAAAAAAAAATTAAGTAAATCCTCTACTCTCGAAGCATCAATCACAATTTTTCGCAATTATAGCAGATGATTCCAAACTAACAATCAGAAAGTAAGTGAACTTGATGAAAGCACTCTTGAGAGAATTGAGATGATCCCATACATACCGTCTACCAACAATATGTCACCTACTTCAACGTCAATAATGAAGTCATCATAATTAACACTAACAGTATCCTCTGTGCTCACTCCTCGTTTGATAGTAAAATTAAATTCTTGTCCTTCTTTAAGCATTATTGGCTGAGGTACATCGCCACTTCTCACTTCAGGCCCCTGCAATCATTAAGACGATGGGTATATAATGCCAATTATAACCCCAAAGTAAACGTAAGGGAAATTTAAAACAATAAATTGGAGAATCAAAACTAGTTATGTGGCAAATCAACATATTCAGTGCAGTACAAGTAATAGTACTAACTCACACTACTATGGTTTCTCTACTTGGAGAAGAAACAAGCTACTTTTGAGAAAATGTTCATACCTTGGTGTCCAACATAATGGCAACCACCTTGTCTTGAAATTGAGCATTGTATTCTTTGACCAGATCTATAGTTTTCTGATGTGAGGCATGATCACCATGTGACATATTAAGACGGGCCACATTCATTCCACTTTCAGCAAGTTTCCATATCATTTCACGACTGCTGGTGGATGGACCAATGGTACAGACTATCTTCGTCTTTCTCAATCCATTCACACTTGCTCTAGCCTTGCTCACTTCATAGTCATCAGATTGAACCTCAAAAGGAGAGTTTGACGTATCCTGACAAAAAATACTCAAATTACCTACCATAAATGAAGATGAACGTTTGGACAGTGCGAGATGAGAAGGTACGATAAGTTACAGATATATCGTCAATCATCCAGCATCTTCCTTCTAAGACTACAAAACTACAGTGCCCTACAAATTAGACAGTATGGAAGTTTCATGAGGCAAAAAGCTTCTGACCCCGCAATAAAGTTCGTGTCTTCAGAAGTTCTAATAAGAACCACTAAAAGAGCACAAGCAAGTCTAACTTTAGTAAATTAGTTCATCAGTCTGTTGCACAGTCATCTCTTGAGCAATGAATGTTTATTACTGATTCTTTTATTCATAATCAAAGGAAAGTGAATATTCACAAGATGGTCGATCCTGAATTACTTCTCCATGTGCCTCTCTCCCGTAGGAAATAGAAAGTATGATTTTGAACTTTGCCAGGTTACCAGCTACATTTTGGCTTTTGAAGCCAAGAGATTTCATTTTCCAAAGGATCCAAGCAAATGAAGAAAACTCCAAAGGAATAAAGAAAAAACAATTTATCGATTGACAAACTTTTAGATCTACAGACTCCAACAACAACATACCCTACCCTGCGACATACTATTAGGGAAATTTTTATGGAAGAGAGACTATGACACAGAGGACCACAAAATGACACATTAAAATGGAAATGATCATCGTCAAATAATGAAATACAATCATTAACGTTGATTGAGGCATAGGAATTTTCCCTGAAGAAAGCTTGTCATACGCTTGTTTCAGAGAAACAAACCAAAAATCTATTTATAAGAAACAGAAAAAAAAAATGGAAACTAAGTATTGTCTCTGAATTTAATAGAAAGCAGGCTTAAATCATTCAAGCAACAAAAATAGATAATGACAATCCGGTCCATTAATGCTTTCGTTTGCAAATAATTATTCATAACTAAAAACCTTCACTTGGGATTGAGGCAGGCTCAGTTGATAAAACCCACTCTTTTCCATGCACTACAAAGTCCGATTCTCATTGTCTTGTCTCTTCCCCACCTTATTTTGGAAAAAAAAAAGGGGGGAACAAAATCCATGCAACCGATTTCTTTCTTCAACAGCGAAGTCGACTAAAAATGTGCCGGAGAGGTTCATTAAGTTCAAGTATCCTGAACCACCTATCGTCCCTTATTATTGCAGACATTTAATCATCTCTCGATGCTCCATTCAACAGACTTAAATTTTTTTCAATAACAGCCCAAGCCCAAGCTCAAGCTCAAGCTCAAGCTCAAGCTCTCTAATTTCTTCATAAGTTTTGCAGCCCTTACAGCAAACAGAATACATCACCACCTTTTCCTCTCATTCAAACAGAGCACTCTTGCAGAGAACGAATCAACCGACCGATCGCACGAGAAAGAGAACCCCGCGCGCGCGCACTCAACAAACAATTTAAAAAGAAACTCCCCATCTCCACCTCCCAGAGCACTCCCGCCAGCAATCTCAACATCCACCCAATCAAGCAGAAACCGAGAAACCTAGCCACGCGAATCACGCGGGAACAGGGGAGACAAGACGACTCACGACGGCGAGCGGCCGCCCCTGGCTCTCGGGAGCGACCTTGACCGATCTGACGGCGGCGAGGCGGCGACCCGGCGGCCTCCTGCCGGCGCGCCGGCCCCGGCACCTCGGCTCCGGGAGGCGGAGGAGGAGGAGGTCGCACGGGCTCCGGGCGGAGGAGAGGCGGTCGGCGGCGGCGGCGGCGGCCCCCTCGGGGCTCGGGAGGAGGGACATTCTGGAAGGGAGGTTGATCGTCGCCATTGCCCCCCCGCGACACGCGCAGAGAGAGAGAGAGAGAGAGAGAGAAGGGCGGGCGGAGCTCCTGAGGAGAACAGAGCAGAGGGGGAAGCTAGAGAGAGAATGGGGGCTGTCAGGCCGTGTTGGCGTGGGGTATATTACGAGGACGAGGAGAGAGAGAGAGGTAGAGAGAGGTTTTGATAGGGCTGGACTCGCGGGACGGGGCGCCGCTCTGCTACACGCTCGGTCCCTCCCTCTCTCGTCCAATCAGCTATCGAAATTCAAAATTTCCCTTTTTTTTTTTTTTCTTTCTTTTTATGTATCTTCTTTTCTCCTCTTTTGCGCCCTTTTTCCACAATTTCTTTTGTTTTTACCTCATTCGGCAATCAAAGGAAAATACAACCAACCATATGACTTGACGTTTAAATCCCATCATACGTCGACGCTGTCGAGCTTTCCAAATTTCCAAATACTGCCAAAAAAAAAAACCTGAATTGATATATTGTAACAACCTCGACTTTCATATTTTTCAAATTAAAAAACGCCAAAAGTCGAATATATTTATAATAAATTCATTCTCCGTTAATTTTCGTAAAATTGAATTAACATCACGAAAAATCATATGTATAATAATGAATTTGTCACATGTATAATAATTTAGGATTTTTTGTGAATAAAAAAAATTAAATTGAGTTAAATTCGTCATAAACATATCAATTTAAGATTTTCCGTGATATTAACTTTATTTTAAATTGAATCATGGCAAACAAGCATTATTGGCGCATGATGTACTCCACGATTTAGCTTATGATGCGCGGTGGGTAAGAAAAATTCATTCGTTCATGAAAAAAGAGAGAGAGAGAGAGAGAACGGCGAGACACACTAATCATGAAAACCCGCCGATAGCTTTAAGAAATGCTAACGATCGGGTGGATCACGACACGAGGGGGGTTGGGGGTTGGAAAGACCTATATCGCACGAGGAGTAGTTTGGCCAAGAATATGATACTGCGCAAGTTGTGATGTACGAGGAGTTTCCCCCCTTGCCTTTTCGTGTATAGCACTAGCATATGGACCAATTTGCATAGAAGACTAAGTCATTCACGTAAAGGGGTTGGTGTAGTGATGCATCTCAAGTCCAAGCATCGAGGACATGGACCGAATTAGGGTTAACATTGGAAAAATATCAAACTAATGCAAATTTATCAAAAACTAACTTCTTAATTATCATGAATCTCATATCGACATTTCCATGATAAATTTGTAATAAATTAATTTTTGGATTATAAAATATCCAAAACCAATATATTATGTGGATTTGTCATGACAGATTAATTATTGCCGCGTGTCGTTCAGTTCAAAGAGTGTAAACATTTCGCAAGTACATTAAATTGAGGTAAGTTTATTAGGGATATATTAGATGGACTTTTTCGTAATATTAACTATTTTCGCTAGTGATCCCATCATTCTGAGCATAAAGGAGACACACTTGTAAGAGCCCTCGTCCACCAGCTTTCTTTGTTAACCTACTTAACAGCCTAACAGGTGCCAGCCTACAGACGAGATCCTTACCGCAATAAAACTCATGGTGGCGCGATTGATAAATTGTTTTTTTTTCTTTTTCTTTTTTGAAAAATGTCACAAATGGTTCCTGAACTTTTATCTAATATTCAATTTCATCTCTGAGCTTTCGATTTGCTTAATTTGATCTCTGAACTTTCATCTAATGTTCTATCTAGTCCCTAACTATGTGAAAATTGACCAATTTTCCTTTTTTTTTAATACCAAACTGTTTTTTTATAAATAAAAAAAATACCAAACTGGGGTTTTTTTTTGTCGAAAAAATACCACATATATGCAAAGTAATAAAGATCAATATTTATTTCCTTTCTCCATATTAAAAGCAAATGGAAAAAGGGACAGTAATAATAAACAAAAGTGAATATTGCATTTTGATTTCTTTTTTTGTAGATACAAATTACTTGAATAATGTACAAAAGCCCATTAATCGATTTTTTCCTTTTCGGTGAAGTCCATAAAAAAATCGATTGATGGGTTTTTGTACATTTACAAAAAAAGAAATCAAAATGCAAGATTCACCTTTGTTTATTATTACTGTCCATTTTTCCATTTGTTTTTAATATGGAGAAATGAAAAAAATATTGACCTTTATTACTTTGCATAAATGTGGTATTTTTTTGACAAAAAAAAAAAAAAAAAAACTCCAATTTGGTATTTTTTTATTTATAAAAAAAATAGTTTGGTATTAAAAAAAGGGGAATTTGGTCAATTTTCAAATAGTTATGAATTTAGATGGAACATTAGATAAAAGTTCAGGCCTAAATCAACAAATCAAAAATTGCATTTAAATCAATATTAGATTAAAAAGTTAAATCATTTGTGACTTTTTTTTTTTTTTGGGAAGGTGTTGTGCAAACGCCCGATGAGGCGAGCGGGGGGCAATCTTTGTTAGGACATCACGGCACCGTTATTAGAATCATCGCCAACTGTCCATCTCCTTTCCATTTCCATCAAAGCATGCCTATCAATTCGGGTGATAAGAAAATATCGCCCCGAGGATCTTTGCACGTTTGGCCTTCGATTTCGCTCTATTCATCTTTTGGGTCCCATAATGTTGTTGACGCCGAAACGCCGTCGTTTAGTGGTCCCGTATTTCCCGAGTTAGCCTCGGGTCGGTCAACGGCATTGGTACGGCTCGTCGGCAAAGCGAGGAGTTTTCCATCGAGTCACGTGCGGGGCAAAACGGTCATTGCGTGGGGGGGAAAGAGACGTGCAAGAATATCCCTCTCAGCCTCGTGCGCATCGGGCGTATCGACGGGACCGGCCGGGGGCCCCACAGCTGAACTCGTGCATAGTCCACATCGAAGTACGGGAGGCCACGTGATGGAAATCAGGGGTTGGGATCGACGACGGACGGTCGCAATCATGTGCCCGCTCGATTGAAGACACGTGTCAGAGGTCCGTCGCCTGGGGTCCACAAGGAAAGAAGGCCGAGCAGAATTGGCATTACAAAAATATCAAAAAAAATTCATGTGATAAAATCACCCGCCTCCAGGTTTTTTCGATTGTATTTTACGTGGCTAACGGCTAACTGGCGAAGGACACTAAAAATATTACAAGTTATGTACGATATTTATTATAATGCAATTTTTTTTGGATCATCTAAATATTAGTTTTTTTTAAATAATCACTTAAATATCAACTCTGATATAAGTAACTGAAAATCTAAAGTGAGATTTTGATATATTTTTATTGATATGACTTGCTAGAGATTTAAATTGACATGAAAAGTCCAAAATGATATATTTCAGTAAAAAAAGAAAAATCATTTTTTTACTAGACGACGTCATTCCTCTCTCTCTCTCCCCTCTCCCTTCGATTTCTTCGATTAGGCACTGCAACATGAGATAAAACCAAGTGACATCGATTGAATGACACTCCTCTCATGGATGTGACTCTTTCCAACCTATCCAATATCCTCCTCTAGACCTGCGGGTAGTTCTCGCCTGCTCATACCCTTGTCGCTTTCTCCATCTCTCACCGCACCCGCTTCTACTGCACCAAGTCCTCCGCCGCCTCCTTCTCCTCCTCATATCCCAACCCTCTTCCATCTTCGATTTCATTGGTGACGACCCCATTGCCACCTTGGTTTCCCCTAAAATCGCCCTTGGTGAGGACTCGAGAGACCCTTGTTTTGGCATTTTTCTTTGATTTTGGGTATTTCATTGATAAATTACTTCGTAGCAATGCTTTGTCCTCGCACCCTTATCCTAGATGACGCTCGTGCGCACGGCAAAGCCTCTTAGAATGGTCAAGTCTGCCTTGGATAGCCTCAACCTCATCCTACTCTATTTTGCTCTCTTTCGATTAGGCAGGACAACTAGTGATTCGCACAACGAAAATGGTGTCCAAGAAGGGCTAGGATCAAGTTCGGTGAACATGAAAGACCCATGACAGAGGTTTTGTACCTAGAGAAGATATAGAGCTTGTGAAATGAGTGTTTCTTGTGTGTATGTTTATGGAGAGAGCATGTGAGCGTAAACGCAAGAATACAAGGAGAGGACCTCACATTTTTTTGTTGAGGTTGTGGCACAACTTGTAGGTCTGGGTGGTAATGGGTGAACGCTGGTGAGTACAACTGATCGATTCCCGATATAGTCTGCTCCGGTTCCAAGGTGGAATCGGGAACCGAACCAGAAGGATTGGTTCCTAAATTTTGGGATCGGGAATTGGACCGACCAATCCTGGAATCGAGAACCGGACCAACCGGACCAACCGATCCTGGAATTGAGAACCGGACCGACCGATCGGTTTGGTGGAATTGGTAAATTTCTATTTTGTGCCAAAAATAAAATGAAAAATGGGAGAAATTAAGAGGAATTAGGATTTGTTTCTTAAGAAATTTAAAAATATTATATATATGGTGGAACCGGTAAATTTCTATTTTGTGCCAAAAATAAAATGAAAAATGGGAGAAATTAAGAGGAATTAGGATTTGTTTCTTAAGAAATTTAAAAATATTATATATATATATATATATATATATATATATATATATATATATATATATATATATATAATTAACCAATCTGGTTCGGTCAGTCCTGTTCTCACCTTGGAATCGGGAATCAGACCGACCGGCCATCGGCTCCAAAAGTGAGAATCAGGAATCGAACTACCCTCTCTAGGAATTGCCCAAAACCAGCCGGTCCAATTTGTTTCGGGTGGTTCTTGATTTGGGGGGTTCCCGGTGCACACCTGTACTAGCGAGGCTATGGCTAAGTAGTTCATGCTCATGAACAATGTAAACTAGCGAGGGCGCATAAGGGAGAAAAGAGAGGAAAAATGATGTGGAGGAAGGGAATGGATAAATATACACGTAGAAATGCCAAATGGACTAATTTCTTTTAAATGCTAACTCATATTAAAATTTAAATTTATAAATGCCACATACTTATTATTGTTGGACTTTCTTGCTTGAGGTACTTAAATGATTGTTTTGTAGAAAATTTATTCACATAAATAACCAGTCAATCATGAAAAACGGATCCATATATGATTGTAAAACATCGAAATCAATAAACACAGCGGAATTAAAGCGTACCTGTTTGAGCCATTGCTTTACTTGAAGAAAATAGATCACTCTGATAATTAGGAATCTATTGGAATGCCAGATCTTCCTCTCTATGACCTATTTCGATATAGCAGTTTTCAATGGGATAAAGCAACTGATAGGTATAAGGCTAGAGAGGGGATCTAGCAAACCCTAATCAACAGCGTGTCAACTGGGCCCTTCCCATTACGGGCTTCGGTTAAACATAAATGCCTACACTTTGCTGCTCAACTAGGCCTGTTATCAATAGATGCCAATACCCCATTTAATCAGATCACTGTAGGGTTCAACAATTATTGGAATATCCATTAATCCGATTATTTGAAATAGAAAACTAATTAATTAATGTAAGCCCATATTATAGAAAATTTCCAACATTCTCCCACTTGGGTTACATTAATTAACTTATTTTATTTTCAAAAAGATTTTATATTGAAAACGACACTATCGGGTTAATAACTGAAAATTTTGCTTTATGTGGCCACAATTTTAAAAAATAATATTCCAATAACGGCATTTCAAAACCAATCCAATTTTATATAACCTCAGTATAGGATTATGGGGATCAATGTGTTAAGAAAATACCACAACACATGACCTTCCATAATCACATATAATAAGTATTATATTTTCATGGATCATGGGCCTAGTAATGTAGTAAGAAATAGTGCCAACATGTGATCAAAATATACACTATTTCTTATCAATTCTTAATACAATTTCTCAACGACATGAAACTGCATTAACACAATTTCTAACCAACATGAAATTGCACAACTATGTCACAATCCAACATGATATCTCATAATTAGTGACATCCAGTCATCTTTAAACTAAAATTTGTTTAAATATACTGTTTTATACTTCTATTTCTAATATAATCAATAACAACAGTTATTAAAATAAATGCTTTAATAAACATTATAAAAGCATTATCAGTCTGCATATAACTATAATATTCAGAAATACAATTTGTATAACTCCCACTAACAAAAGAAAACAAAAGAAATCAAAAGAATCTAATACACCAATATATTCTTTATATGTTCTTTAAACAAAATGGGTTATAAGTCTTTTGTTAGAGGATCAGCCAATATGGACTCAGTTCTAATATTTTCAATCACAATATCTCCCTTTTTGACCAAGTTTTTAACAGTATAATATTTGATCCAATTAACATTACAACCGTGACATTATTGTTATTTATAGCAAAAGTAACTGTTTGTCACACATAATGCAATAAGATCAATTATGGGCAATAAGTATTTCAACAAAAATAATTAGCACATCACAAACTCTCCTTTGGGCAAAGTGTATAATGCACTATTATTTTCCACAACATAAAGATTATGAAACGATAACAATGAGAATTACACATAATTGTCAATGATCCATCTCCTTTGGGCAGACAAATCATTTAAATTATACATCTCCATGATATCAATATATAGAGATGATAAAAGAGAATTACATATAATCTTCAAGGATCAATCTCCTTTGGGAAGACAAATCCTTTAAATTATACATCTCCATTATCTCAACATAGAGGGGAATTACACATAACTCTAAAAAATTTATCCCATTTAGGCAGATAAACCTTTTGAGTCACACATCCCATCATTCATCTCTAATATATCAATATAGAGGGGAATTACATATAACTCTAAAAAATTTATCCCTTTTGGGTAGATAAATCTTTTTGAGTCATACATCCCCATCTTTTAATTTTGCAGTTTATCTTCATGCAATTTTAAAATTAATATACACAATAACCCCCTTTGGGCAAGTAATTGTATATACTAATTTTTATCAATAGGGAACTCCAATAATTTATGCCCAAAATTCATCAAACAATATGAAGCACTTTACGACACGTGCTTCCTAAGATCATATTGCATTTATCAAATAACAATTTTTGCCACAATTTTATGTGCCTATTTCTACAATTAAGCATGTAAGATTATTAAGTTAAACTAAAGCGGGAAAGTATAGATAATCTATACTAAATTAGGGAAAGTGGATATTGTTATCCCATCCCTCATACCCTATAATAAATTTCCATAAATTAAAAATTGGAAATATAGGCACAAAATTATTTTTCATTGAATTAATATGGATAACAATAAATAATTCCAAATAAATATTTAAATATGCCAACATTAAAATTTACCATACCAAAAAATCATAAATTAAAAATTAGGCATATTAAAAAAAAATTGAAACAAAACAGGTCTCGAGAGGAACCCTAAACACATCTCGATGCACCAATTCGTATGCGTGGGGCTAGCGGCTCGATTGAGGATCTTTATCAATCTCCATGGTGCTTCATTAAATAAGACACTCTTGCGCCCAATCAAAATCCAAGATGAATTAATTGAAGAAAAGAAAAGAAAAGAAAATCGATAGATAAAACTTTCAGATAATAAATACACCGAGTAGCATGCCACCATAGGCAAGAAATTTACAAACATAATAATTTAACATGAGACTTTTTTTTTTTGCCAAAATTTAACACATTTTGTGTAGAATATTTGCTAGATAAGACCAGTGCTAGGTACTGGTTGAATAAAATATGAAATGCAACAGGCCAAACAAAAAGATTAGCATTTGGAAGTAACCCATATTTCCAAGCACAAGCACTAGAGTCAAAATTTGATAAAGTCCAAATGAATAGGATTCTCTGCAAGGAGAATAAATGAGTGAGCATCACTATTAGCTCCGCCCATTCCTCATGGATGAAGCTCTTAGCTGGAGAGAAGTTGTTAAAAGAAAATTATTACTACCAGAACAATCTAGATGCCAGGTTTCATCTTTCAAAGTAATTGAAGAACATTGCAGTTAAAGACTTGCTCAGGACAATTTTGAAAATGAATTGTCAATTAGAGTCATATGGCAGACTACTTAATTGTTGTTGAAGATTTTTCCAAACAAGCTTGTTGTTGAACTCAGTGAAATAATGACTTCAAATTCAATACATAAATATCCCCATGAATATAATAATAAAATCCACACATACGTGATAAAAAAAAATTTAATTTCATCAATACCAAGAAAATTCAGCCCGTTAATTCATCATATTATACTCTTCCTAGCGCCAAAGATAAAAAAAAAAATTTAGAGAAACCATGTCGAGTTCGCCGCAACAATGGCTTCTCATCCAATTCAAAGGAAGACCCTATTCGCAAAAGGCGCTGATTCGACATATAAACTCAAAAACTTTACAAGAAGCGATGTAGGAAGCAATAAGCACTAAACAAATTGTCTTGACAAATACAACCACTTTAGCTATAAGCAAAGCGAATAGAGTAGTGAACAAGCACAACAACGTGGAAAAGGAGAGAACTTTTCTCACTCAATTCTCAATGAAATTATACAAATTATATATGGTTGGAAATATCTCGACATGTAGAACAAAAGCCCTATGGTTTTAGGATTAATCGAGCAAAAACATCCACACGAAAAAATAATGACAATATTTGGCTCAAAGAGGAAATTTTCGAATTTGTCCATAAAAAGATAAAATTTGGGTTCTACAATCATATATGATTGGTTCTGATACCACATGTAGAAAATTTATTCACATAAACAACCAGTCAATCATGAAAAACGGATCCATATATGATTGTAAAACACCGAAATCAATAAATACAGCGGAATTAAAGCGTACCTGTTTGAGCCATTGCTTTACTTGAAGAAAATAGATCACTCTGATAATCAGGGATCTATTGGAATGCCAGATCTTCCTATCTATAACCTATTTCGATATAGTAGCTTTCAATGGGATTAAAGCAACTAATAGGTATAAGGCTTGAGAGGGGACTTAGCAAACCCTAATTAACAGCGTGTCAACTGGGCCCTTCCCATTACGGGCTTCAGTTAAACACAAATGCCTACACTTTGCTGCTTAACTAGGCCCATTATCAATAGATGTCAATATCCAATTTAATCAGATCACTGTAGGGTTCAACAATTATTAGAATATCCATTAATCCGATTATTTGAAATAGAAAATTAATTAATTAATGTAAGCCCATATTATAGAAAATTTCCAACATGTTTATCTTAGATTTGCCACTTAAGTGAGCTGGTAAAGAACTTTTAGTATTAAAATGAGTATCGTACATAACTTTTGGCACTTCTAACGTCATTTTTTCGCTATGACTTATCACGAAAGGCAAAATTAAAACAACGATTCTTACAAATGAAGTGATGTCATGTTTTCGTCTTTCGAGTGAAGGACCCATCGGTTTTGGCAAGAAGGGATGGGCAAACAGGCAAGCCCAAAATAAAAGTTTTTTTAACCGAAATCCTATTTGGCCGAAATTGAAAATCTCTTATCCAGATCGACAACTTCAAGTGATTTCACCAGTGTTAGATGGACGGAAAACTTAAGAGTGGGTAATTATTTTTTCTCGTGAGTTGAAAATTCATGTATTTTTTTTCCAATTGTTTGAAATTTTGGGATATTTTGTCTTGTTGGAATAAGTTCAAGCATTTTTTGGTATTTAGTCATTCTGTTACTGTAGGCTCGATGCACTTCACTTGTATGAAGGGAGAATTACAAATTCAGTCGTAAATTTATTGTATAGATTTTTTAATTTCAAATATTTCGGTTGAATTAACGTAATCCTAAATTTTCGAGTACAAATGGAATTATGTTTTTTTCCTACCCAAAAATTTCAATACGACAGCTCAATCATTGCAAGCTGTTCGTAACGACGAGGGTTTGATTAGACTACCATATCACATTTTCTGATTTTCTTATCTTTATTTTTCCTTTTTCTATCCCTTTTTTTTGGCCTGTTCATCTTCTTCACCTTGCGCTTTCCGGTCACGCTCTTCAATTGCTCGGCCACATCTCCACCAGTGCTCGTCCGTCACTGCCCGCTGCTGCTTGGCGAGCCCACAAAAAAAGTGGGATCACACGAGCCTATCGTCTCGAAGGGGCGCACGACACCACACGGTAAGGGTGTCAAAAACCGAACAAAAAACCAAACCGAACTAGAAACCGAACTTAACTGAACCGAAAAATTCGATTTTTTCGGTTTGGTTTTCATTAAAAACCGAAATTGTTTTTATCGGTTCGGTTTTTATCGATTAACCGACCCAAACTAAACCAATAAATCGATAAGAGCTTATTTCTTGAAAACGAAAAATATATACAATAGAAAAAAATCGAAAAAAAAATGCAAAAACCAAAACTAAAAGCTGAAAACCAAAAACCGAAAAACCGAACCCAAATTCGGTTCGGTTCATATTCGGTTTGGAAGTTTTTCCTAACGGTTCGGTTCGGTTCCGTTTTTAAAAAATCGAACCGAACCGAACCGTTGACACCTCTACTGCACGGTGGTGGTCGTGCGCACATAAGATCTCCTCGCTAGATTGTCATTGTCCGATTCTGGCCACGGGTGCTAGTTCCGGGCCGAAGACGATGAAACCTCTATAAACATTTTTATAGGGCTTGGTAAATTTCTCTTGTTAAGAAATCCAGTTCTCTCCTATCCTTAATCAACAATTTTATCACGTTTTAGTAACTCAAAAGTCAATAAATTCTGACATCCTCGTGAATTTTTTCAACCTCTCTATAGTTGAGAAGATTCGGAGGTAAAATTTGAATCTCAAGCTTTTTATGAATGTAAAATTACATTAAAGCCCCTGCATGGTAGATTTGTATATAGTTCTAGTAAACGGTGTAATTTTACCTCAATTTGAAATATTATTTCATATTTTTCACATATCGATTTTGTGTTCGATTCCTTTTCACCCTATAGCCATTTAAATAATTTTTCTGACTCGATTAAATATTAAAAAGATTCTAAATCCAAATGATACCTTTTCTCCTCCTACGGCTATTGCAAATTCATTTTTTTTTCCTTCTAAAGTATAATTGAAATTGCACTTTTCGTTTCTCCTTCATTTTTTCACTATTATAGAATAGTAAGTTTCAACATAGAACTTTCAAACAAGGTTCATAACTTTTCGTGCACAACAAATAATTTGTGACGGATCAAATAGAGTGAGAGAGAGAGAGAGAGAGAGAGAGAGAGAGAGAGAGAGAGAGAGAGAGAGAGAGAGAGAGAGAGAGAGAGAGAGAGAGAGAGAGAGAGAGAGAGAGATCATAATTTTTTCCATTGAAAAAGTAAGCTTTCTCCTATGAGATTGCTAAGTTTATATATATAGCATTCTTGTTTAGTGAAAGGCAATTTGAAACCGTCAATAATCACTAATTCTAACATAGAGCAGAGGATTCGGCATTGCTAAATTTTGCCAAACACCTAGTCTAGGGCGGAGATACAATGAGCCTCATTGAACGCACATGCAGATGCGGTAATTTGATGATAAGTTTTTGTAGAAAGTAAACTTTTAAACTTGGTTAATAATATTTCTAATACAACAAAAAAATAGCAATTTCTAATATATAATAAACAAAAAAAAGCAATTTCTAATATACAAAAATAGCAATTTCTTATATATAATACAAAAAAAAAAAAAAAAAAACATGGCTTAGTAGCCTTTTCTGTTATAAAAAATAAGAGTTCTTGCATTGACAGAAAACTTGTTCAGCCGAGCTTCAATTTTTTAAAATTCCTTTTTATCCAAAATTAGGCTTTATTTTTTTAACTTAGCTCATGGGAAGGAAAATTATTTTAAAAGTCCTAAACTCATTATATTTTTGTTAATTCAATTTTAAATCCTTAAATTATGCTAATTGAGTCTTAACCCTTTTTGCATTTTGACAATTAAGTTTATTTAGTCAATTTTAACCAAAAAATAACGTAGATGCCGACGATCCTATATGTCATAACTTGCATAGTTTTTAATAATATTTTTGATTTTATTTTATTTTTTCCTTTTTTCTCTTATCCTTTCATTGACCTCATCGGTCGCCAACCACATGTGAGGGTTGTGGCCCTTGCTCGATCTCACCTAGTGGGCAAGGCCATCATAATTGCGAGCGAGGTAGCCTTGCCTAAATTAGGGTGAGGAGGCAACGACGGTTGTCTTAGGTGTTTCATGTACTTTTTATCGTCTCTTGCGCATGAAATACAAAGCTTCAGGGATGTTAGTGTTGGTGTTTGTTTTGATAAACAAACATATGTGCATAAGTAAATTAAGATAAAAAATCTGATCGCAGCGGAAGTAAAAACACCTATACACTGTTTCCAAAACATTTTCGTGCATTTTAACAAATACGCATAGAAGAGTTAAATGGACTAATCATATTAACCTTGTATCATGCTCCAAATTTGGTTCATAAATTTCTTCGGGTTCTGAGCACGAACGTCTGATGTCCTCACAACAATAGTTCTGACATTCTTCAGACTTTGACACAAACATATGACTCCTTCTGGTAATACCAGTTCTAACGTTCTTGGATTCTTGACCACAAATGTCTAACACCTTCCGATAATACCGATTCTAACGTTCTTCAGATACAGAATGTCTGATCTCTTTTCATGCTATGACATTCTTCAGAATCAGCCCCACAAGTGTCTGGCCTCTAGTTCAGACACACCACCAATTCTCACATTCAATAGAAGAGAGAATTTGAGAGATCTCATAACTACAATTGTGCTAGCAATTGGTCTCGTGTGAGTGATTTTGTTGATCAGTATTAGCACTCTCGATTATCGATTATCGATCGTCAATCATCGATCATCCGATTGTCGATCATTGATCATTCGGTAATTTGCTCTTTGTATTACCTTTTATAGCCAGTGTAAATCACATTTAAATCGGCGCATTTACTTTAAACTGTTTTAGAATTAATTCGGCTGTAACTTTTGACGGACGTTAGGGGTGTGCAACGGAAACCGCCCGAACCGGGACCGGACCGGACCGGATTGGACCGGCCGGTTTTAGGAGGTTCCCACGGTCGGCGGTCCGGTTCCTGGTTCCTAATCTTGGAACCGGCGGCCGGTTGGTCCGGCTCTGGGTTTAAAGGTGGGAAGGACCGGACCAAATTTTTTTATATATAATTTATATACATATAATATATAAACACGTATAATATATGAATATTATATATGAAACTTATTGCAATCGGAATTGCAATTGAGGTTGTGGCCAAGAGACCGCCAAAGCTCTTGTTGTTACTCTTTATTTATAGAGAAAACTTACTTGTTAGTTTCATAAAGATTGTCTATAAAACCTAAGCCAAGCACAACCTTTAATCACATTGTTTATGGCTTTTATGCTTAAAATTAAGCGTGAAACACATAAACTGTGATTGATATTCATGCAAGTGAAGTTTGAATATTTTGCACGTGAAAACATGTGCGAGTAGTTTTATTAGATTGCCCAGGAATCGAATTGGATTGATTGGTCTGGAGCATGATCGTTCTTTAGTGAATGGTCGTTCTTTAGTGAAAAAGAAAGTGCTGATTCTGTTGGATTGGACCGGACCGGACCGGAATCGATGGTCCGGTTCGGTTCCTGGTCCTAGGACCAAATGGTCCGGTCCACGGTTCCCAAAATTGGGAACCGATTCTCCCGGTCCGGTTTCTGGTTCCACCTTGGAATCGAACCAAACCGGGAACCGACCACCCTTAACGGACGTAAGTTCCGATACCGCTTCAGATACTAATTCGGACATTAACTCTATAATTATTATAGAGCATCATTCTAGACATTTATTTGTAACTATTATAAGTCTTTATTCTGGGTATTAACTTTATAACTGTCACAAATATTTAATTTGACCATTACTTTTGAAACTATTTCAGAGCAATAATTAGTCATTTAAATCTGAAATTGTTTCAAATCATTAAACTACCCATTTATTCTGAAACCGTTTCAAATCATTAATGTGACCATTAAGTTTTGAAATCGTTTCAGAACTTAATGTGACCGTTAAATCTGAAATTGTTTTAGATCTTTATTTTAACCATTAAGTCCGAAACTGTTTCGGATCATTAATTTGGCTATTGATTCTGAACTCACTTTAGATCATTAATGATGCGATTAATTTTGAACTCATTTCAGATTATTAATGCAGCTATTAATTCTAAACTCACTTTAGATTATTAATTCGGTCACTGAATCTGAACACACTTTAGATCTTTGATTCAGTCATGGAGTCTGAAGCCCGCTTCAGACTTTGTAACTCTGAAGTCCCTTCATTAGAACTTTTATTTCTAGCCCGACTCAATCTGATTAGCTCAATTGCAAACACATTTGCAATATTCTCTCTCTCGTTCAAACGTCATTCTAATTAGTTATGGTGCGTGACATCCCTAGGTTCATCATTGAGCTGGCAGTAGGACTTGTACAAACACATTAGCACAACCAAGAGAACTGATTGTCCACATCAATTTATTATTCCTGCAAACCATGAGTGACATCTAGCAATATATCATGGCTACCCAGGCAGTGTGAAAATGTTTTAAGAACATAATGAACCTGTTAGCTTTGGCGATCATGTAATTCGATTCTTTTGTCTCACCATGTCCCAATCGAACAAAGGCCATGAAATTATTGGTCTAGCCACCAATTCGATTATATGCACAAATCTAATTGACATGTATTCATTCGAGATATGAACCATTCATTCTCAATTACAACCTAGCTGGAGATTTTAATACAATGATCGCATAGGACATCGATCTCGTATATCCATATATAACAAGAAAATAGATTCCATATTGCGCACGCATGTGCCTTCATATGTGAACAAACTATGATAACCAAGTATAGAGACGGTTCAACGAAGCATCAATATGCGCACTTGTGAACCACAACCATTCAACATACAAGTCAGCATCGTGTCTTAGGTCTAAGGATCTTACACCTGACCAAAGCAAGGATGATCAGACATTAACCCTGCTAAAATTCGCCAATCATTTTATGTATGTCACGTTCAGTGAACTTGTCTAAGACAAGCATCCGTGTTCTAGCTCGGATATCATAATATCCAATGACTTGTGACTCATCATCCCATCAAGTATCCAATACTGAATGGTGAAGTTTGAGAACACATTGGTCTCAATAGGATCATCAATATCCTTTCAATGATCCATCGATAGAGAACTGTCAAATTCAGCATAACTGTAACATGTCATACATATTCTTAACACCTTAAGAATATGTTCAATCATAACTGATCTTATGGACTTCATTTATATAAACTAGACGATTAATGAATAAACTTATTTGTCATTTAATAATCCCTAACATGTAACTATTATATGGTTGCTTTAGAGCATACAGTAAATAGTTAGCACAGGTGGTGACCAATAAACATGGCTTCTTGAAAGCTTGAAAAAATTGAAACCCAAAATAGGGGTATCGACCAAGCTCGTTGGACATGATTTGATTGTCAACCATTGCAAAGGGGTTGTTAGAGGTTGTTGCGCAAAGTCGGAGGCATGGGTGGCGATGTGCGAACACCGATGAAGTGAGTCTATGCAAATAAATGATGAATAGTGATGAGGGGGAGCAAACAGCCCTCTGGCCTCAATGCTTGGCTCTCCATCACCCTGTTCGCCCTTGTGGACGCCTCTTGTCTTCAGGTCATCCCCCCCCCCTCCCAAATGTGAATATGTGTGCCATTTTTTGCTTTTCTTTCTTGTCAAAAAAGTGAGATTGACATGTTTGATTGATAATTATTTTACCTTGCTGATGGGTTTTTTGGGGTAGGGATTTCTTGTTGAAGGGTTGCAGAGGACATCAACGGGTCTCGGAAGCGTATGTTGAACTCACTATATTCTTTATCTCAGTTTAAATGCCTCCATGAGAAGAAAAAGGGACGTGTGGACCCCTGGAGTGCCATAACTTGGTAGAAGGGGACACTTAAGTGCCATAACTTACGAAAGGTACACTTAAGTGCCAAAATCGGAGTAAAAGAGATCACTTAAGTGCCAATCCAGCCAAAGTCCGGCCAAAAGGCCGACGTGGCATTTTTCTGGCGAAGCAAGCCCAAAATGACGCCGTTTTGCACGTTGACGTGGCCAAATAATGCAAAAATGGCGTCGTTTTGGGCTGACGTGGTAAAAAAAAAAAAATATAATTAAATTAATTTTAAAATTAAATTTATTTAAAATATTTAAAAATAATAATTTTTAATTTTAAAAAATTAAAATTTTTTTTTTTAAAGGAAAGGGGGAGGCGGGCGAGGGCTAATCCCTCAGCCGTCGCCACCGCCACCCCACCACCGCCGGGAAGGGCCGGCGACGGCGGGGGGAGGGTCGGCCGGGGTCGCCGGGCCTTGGCGGCCAGGCGAGGGCCGCCGACCCTCGCCGGATCTAGGCGAGGGTCGCGAGCACTCACCATTGGCGAGGCCCGGCCGGGCCAAGGATCGCCGCCCGCCAGGGCGACCCCTAGTGGGCGGTGGCCCTTGGCCTGGCCGGGTGAGGGCCACGACCCTCGCCCTAGATCGGGGCGAGGGCTCGCGAGCTCTCACCACCGATCGACCGGGGTCGCCGGCCCCTGGCCAGGGCCCAGCGACCTCGGCCGACCCTCCTCCCGCCGTCGCTGGCCCTTCCTGGCGGCGGCAGCGGCGGCTGAGGGCTGATTCCTCAACCGCCTCCCCACCTTTCCTTTTAAAAAAAAAAAAAAAAAAAAAAAAAATTTTAAAATTTTTTAAAATTAAAAATTATTATTTTTAAATATTTTAAATAAATTTAATATTAAATTAAATTAAATTATTTTTTATACTATTTTTTTACCACGTCGGCGTGTAAAACGGCGTCATTTTGGGTTCGCCGTCGGAAAAATGCCACGTCGAGTCTTTTGGCCGAACTTTGGCCGGAGTGGCATTTAAGTGATCCGTTTTTCTTCGAATGTGGCACTTAAGTGTACCTTTTGTAAGTTATGGCACTTAAGTGTCTTTTTGTGCCAAGTTATGGCACTTGAAAGGTTCTTTTATTAAGAAAAAGGCAAAAAAGTTTCAACCTTATAGGTGAATTATAAGGTTCTTTGATGTTAAATATGGCTACTGAGTAATGGAAATTTTTGCATATTGCTTTGGAAATGCCCCCTTAAGGAAATGGCTTATGTTAGAAGACGGATGTCATTTACGCTGAATCTTGTTCTATTATATGAAAAATCTTGCATTTTTTCTTTTTCACGACACTAATGGATGAATGAGTATATGTAATACGAAGGTAGATCGGTCTCTTAGTATGGCTGCAGCTATTAGTTGGATTAGTCTTTACACATTGTATCCTTGACATGGAATCAGATGTCTTGATATTTGTTCCTTGTCTGTTGAGTAGATTTGGCAGTTGATAGGAAACGAGCTGGCAACTGGAGCTAAATTTGTTACCGGTGATAATTGACTCTCAGCCATTAATGGTGGCTATACTTGTAGCCCTGTTGTTCGGTGAATCCATTGGGTTAATTGGAGGTGTAGGGTTGATACTTGGTGTTGTGGGACTTCTTCTTCTTGAGGTAATCCTTGTGTCACCAGTTGTATTGTGATTATGCTGGTGTTAAGTGAATATGCATTGGCTTGATCCAAATAAAGATTCTTTCAAAGGGTAGCGTATGACTTATTGTTTGGTAATGGGCCTATAGCTTGATGCGAGCATCTATGAGTTTTACTATGTTGATAGGAAATTCCCATGGGTTTTTTGCTACTTAACTTTCTCAAACGTTGGTCTTATGTAAATATTGATAGCACATCTATTGGCTTTTTTTCTTCTCTGTTATTGAGTTTGTACAACTCTTTATAATTTTGGGGTACTCAACTGATAAAGGAAAGGAGGAAGAAATCAAAAAAAAAAAAGAAAAAAGAAAAGAAAAGAATATGTTGGAACCTGGAATCGACCTCAGAAATTGTGACAGGGTAGGTTCCAGGTTCTTGATTCTGACGGATAGGTTTCAGGTTCTAAAAAATGAGGTACTTGTACTCGAAGGTAGGTTCTAAGTTTCAAGCAGAACCTGTAAGGAACCGGGAATCGCTTACCCTAGATGCGACTGATGTTAAGCCAAGCTTAATATATATATATATATATATATATATTTTTTTTTTGAGAAATAATGTTTTGGAATGGATAGTCCTCTTCAGTTAAAATTAGGCTTTGTTTTTTAACTTAGTTCATGGAATCCCATATTGGACCTCAACAACGAGACATGAATGTTCTTCGTCCCATTTGTACCGAGTTTACTTTTTTGCACATTATCTTTTGCGCCCCCATGCATGGACATCGTTCTATGGCCAAGTAAAGATAGCATGAACCACATTAAGTCGCGGCATTATTGGAGAAAGATTGGAACGTGAATTTCGGAGAGTTGACAAGGATTTGGAAAAGGTGGGTGCATTACCAGAGCTTGTGTTTCTTGATCCGATCAAGAAGGTTTATAAGAGGAATCCGAACCCCGCGAGCTTGCAGGGGGAGACGGCAAGCGGCGTGGAGGAGAGCTGTGGAGCTTGTGGCTCTAGACTTTTTCGCACGAATGGTTAGTGACAATTCTTTCTACCTTATTGGGTCTTGAATGGATGCTATTTTTTGAAAAACGAGTAATGAATCATCTCATCATATAATACGTAAATTCACACATACATATTTTGTTGTACCCAAAATTATACCAAAGACGATATAAAATTAAGTAAAAAATGGCGCTAAGCTCCATTATGTACCTATGGAATGAAGAGGACATTCAAGGCTTCGTCGTATTGAACTTCTCGCTTCAAAGTTTTTCTCATTCAATCGAACAAAACTTGCTTGAAAGTGCAGTGCCGGTGTAGGCGCTCTTAATTGATGTCTTAGTAAAATCGTGTTCGAATCGAATCAATTTTTTTTCCTTCGTTAATTTTTATTTCAAGTTTAAAAGGGGCGTAAAAGAGAATGGTGAAAACATACACAAAATGACAAAAAAAGAAACGACAATTAATTGAAAAATAAGATGAAAAGAAACTTATGAAGAAATGGAAATTTTCTTTCCATTTATATTAGAATTTTCAAACGTTGTTTATCGAATATCCATGAAAACGTGTTGTCCGACAGAGCCACAGCAGCCACTCACATAGCCACCGTCGGCGTCGTCTTCCCTTCCAAGCCACCCGTCGGAGGTCGAGGCGAACCCATGAAGTTCTCCCTCAAACTCCCCGACGACGACCGCCGCCGCCGCCGCCACCAAGGCGGCGACCCAACCTCCAACCACCACCACCACCACCACCCAATCCTTAAAGCCAAGCTGCCTCTCACCATCCTGAACCACCCATTCACCTCCACCATCGCCGCCGCCGCCGTCGCCACCAACGCCGCCGCAGCCGCCGCCGCCGCCGCCGCACCTTCGACGTACTTCGCCTTCTCCCTCTCCACCAACTTCCCTTCCTTCCCTTCCCTCAAGCTCTCCTACTCTCCCGCCGCCGCGTCGCCCGCCGGCTCCCCCTTCGCTCTCACTCTCAAATCCGGCATCGGCCTCTTCGGCTCGCCCAACGAGTCGCCTCTCGTCTTCTCGGCTCATTTCCCTTTCTCGCTCTCGAGCCCCGCCCCTAATTCGCCCGTCTTCTCTCTCCACTTCCGGCCGCAGCTCGGCCACTTCGCTCTCCGCAAGTCCACCTCTTCAAACCCCAGTTCGGGCCGGGATTTGGACGTGGAGAGATTTGTCGAGCCTCGTCAGGGGAAAGACGAGGTCGCGCTTGCTGGTGTAAGTGATGGTTCAGGTTCTGAGTTGGGAACTGGGGGTGGGTTTTCGATGGGGGGTTCGTCGACTTGGGAGGAGGTGAAGTTGGAGCCTTGTCGTGGGAAAGAGCTGTTTAGACGCTCTGATGGTGCGGAGAATGGTAATGTTACGCCACTGAGTTCTACAAGCGATGGGAAGAGTGGCAATCTGAAATTGTTCTCTGGAACTGGAGTGAGGGCGTGGACGATGTTGCCCATCACGAAGCGTGCGAGGGTGAATATCCGTTGGGGGGTGAATCTGCCGGCGGCTGATTCTGGGACCGGAATGCCGTTCTTGACGGTGAGTAAAATTGGGTTCGAGACCATCGAGGAAGCGAAGGGAGCGAATGAGAGGAAGGGAGAGAGTAATTTCGGTGATCCCGAGTTGTTGAAGGGAATGTTTTTATGGATGAGGAAGGATTTGGAAGAGATGCAGAGGGAGAATAGTGAGATGAAGCTATCTTTGGAGGCTATGAGATTAGGAATGGGGACAAGGGAGGGTCCTGGCAAAAAGATAGGAATTGGCAATAGAGATTCGATGGATTCGGGAGCGAGAAGGGGTGGTTTTGAAATGTGGAAGAGTAAGAAGAGTGGGAGGGAAGAAAATGGCAAAGAACCGAATCAGTCTTTGAATCAGTTGAGCAGTTTGGAGAGTGAACTCCAAAGAGCTATCAAGTCTGCATCCTCATCAACTTAGAATTGTGACCTCGTACTTCCTTTTGCTTCATGTATGTATATATGGTAGGAGTTGATTTCTGATATCCCTCGCATATAGCAATGGGAATATTTATTGTCTTAGCTGTGCAATGAACTCAAACAGATATGAACTAGCCCATTTCTCGTCAATGAAGCCATTAACGAATGCACATTACAACATTTAGGTGTGTTCTTTCCTGTGCTGCAAGGAACGTGAGAAGATGTGTCAGATCCATCTTCTCATACAGGTGATTGAGCAGATGGTTTAGTGAGGATATTTCGCTTCTGGGTCTGAATGAAGAAAAGGTTTAAGAAGGTTTTGGATCATACACCTCCAATGGTTCTTCTGAGCATCTTTCCTTTGAGTGTACAGTTAAATTTTTGTTGGAATTGGTGGCCAGGTGTGTTAAAGAGGTGCACCGATCCAGATTGACTATTGATGAAGAGTACTTAGAAAACAACATCATTTCCCTGTTGCAAAATTTTAGAAATTGTTTACAATGCTTATCAGTCTCCTTATGCATTCAAGTTGTTCTGGTTTTTCCTCCAGCTGCTGATTGTTTTCTTCAAGAATCTCTGGATTATGGTTAATTTAATGGCAATATCAGTATTTCAATGATCCTTTTGTAAATTAGTACTATTTGTAGTGTTTTTTATGGCCACAGTCCACTGCCATATGAAACAGAGTAACGTGAGCATTGTATCTACTGGTAGCATTTACATTATAAGCATATATCTAGATGCATGGCACAGGTACTCAGACTAAATATCTGACCTTACTCCAGTAAGTTTAGCTAAGTTTCAATGGAGTAAAATATGTAGGATCTCACTTTCACATATTGGTGGAAATCTCGCTTGTTTTTCTTAGATTTGGGCTGTGAAGTTTTCGAATTAATCTAATCAACTTTCTTTCTTCATCCCATCCTGGAGCTCAGGTGCTGTGGCAATGTTGGAATACGTTCCTACTCATTCCCGTATCTTCGTCGATACTAATTCTCATTCGCGTTTCAACTGAGTGGCAATTGCATCTAGGTCGTCTTGAACATGGTTTCAAGCCAGTGGCAATTGCATCTATGTCATCTTGGACCCTTGTCACGTCTACAAGAAGTTTCCCTAGGTCAGCCTGGTCCTGGTCACGGAAAAAAGGCAATTTAATTCTGTTAAGTCACTCCATCCGATCAGTTGCCTTTGTCTAGGCTGGAAGATGTTGTGAGTACAATGAAGGGAAGAATAACGTGTAGATGGAAGCAGCATCTAGAGAGCAACAGCAATGCAGGTAATGAGACAATATATCATTGAATTAGCAAAGTGGACAGAATGAACCTTTGTGGTAAGCCGCATGCCTCCACCACCTTCCACTACCTTTTACATTAATTTCGCAAAACAAACAAGCTATTTCTTCCAACTATAAGATCGGTATGTCAAAAAACCTAATCAATTGCTAATGTGTATGAACCTAATTACTTTATTTAATTTGATATGATTTATAGTGAAGTCTTCTTATTGAAATATATATATATATATATATATATATATATATATATAAGAAATTGTTAATCATTTTTAGGTAGCATAAAGACTAATCGATGTATATTGAAAAGATTGCGCGTTAGTTAGGTTGTGTGGTTAGGCACTTTACATCTCTGTTTTATATAAATCTGAGGAATAGGGGAGGCTGAGTTTACCTCGGAGACCACACATTCAAGATGAACTCCATAGCTGCATTCTCCACAGTAATAAGCCCGGGCCTTTGGGCTTATCTTCTTATCGCATGTTGCGCAGAGAATCCCACTTGGTTCATTCTTGGGAGGAGAGTCTTTGAGTGTAAGAAAATGGGGATGGTATATGTGCTTAACGGTGCTTGCAAATTGAAGACAAATGGAGTGCACGTTAAAGTTGCAGCTAACGCATCGGTAAAGATTGTTGCTGCACGATTTGCCGCAAATATTACACGGAACTTGACCATTTATTTCTTCGAAGAAAGTAAGGCAGCCGTCATGCTTCTCATGTTTCAGTGAAGGTGTACGAGAAGCGCATACCGTGTCGAGGTCAAACTGACATTTGTCGCAGTGGTACACAAAACCACAGATGGTCTTCTTACAGGCATCACAGATCGCTCGTTGATCACCATAAGGCGATTTTTTACAGAGTGTCAAGGAGTGCAAAGGGTGGAAAGGATGTTCCTTCAGGCATGGCAATTGCGCACAGCATTTGTCGAGTGTGAACTTTTGGCATACCTTGCAGCGATAAGCTGAACCACAAATTTGCCGTTGACATCCGGAACATTTCCCATTATTCTGCTTTGTGAGGAAACAAAGTGTCAGGGGGTGGTTGTGGCTGAAATGCTGTAGCTTCCTCGTTTTTTCTTCTCGAGAAGGGAGATTAAGACAAGGCTGGTTCCTTAAGAAACAGGTCACGTCCATGTTGAAGTCGCACTCGCAGCATCGGAAGGTGAACCCGGAGTCAGTTTCCTTGCAGACGCTGCACTCGAAGGTCTCCGATTGATTGAAGTGGAGGGTGAGAGGGTGTTTGGGATGAAGACAGTGGTGGATGCTCTGAGGCAACTTGGCGCACTTCTTGTGGAGGTGGAAGTTGCAGTCATGGCAAACGTAGCCGAAATCGAAGATGGGTCTCGAGCAAGCCCTGCAAGGCTTGCCGGCGTCGTCCATCGCACAGAGGGTCAGCCAATGCTTGTGGCTGAAATGGCAAATCTCCATTCTTCTCTCTCTGCTCTTTTCAATAATATTGGAGCTAAATGGAGGGGTGCGAATCGCTGCCTAAGTCTGGAGGTCCGACCTTTTATGGCGGTAAGGAAATCCAGTTTCCTTTCCCATCGCACAGCATATATACCTTCCCTATACTTTCGATTTGTTTATTGCTTCACAGGCGTAGTAATTTTGAGTTCTTATCCAACATCGGGCTTTCTTGGCAGCAAAACTTGGTGGGAATATGCTTGGCTTGTCTTGTTTGGTGAGTTCGAATGGTTTAATGTGCTTTACCAACCACAAGAAGATAGAACCTGTTTGCTGTGAAATAGACTCAATTCATGAATGACTTGGAGACGAATGCCTCGGGCATTTCCAATTTGTAGAGGTTTGGGTGACCTCGACCCTGCACGAATTATATGCGGAGGGTCGAGGAGAATAAGTGAATAGGTTGAACTCTCTTGTTCTGATTGGAACATTGCCATTTGGCGCTCCAATAGTAGAGTGAGTGAGAATGTTATTGCCATGATTGAATGCCTGATCATATTGCGCGAAACTAAGGATAATGTAGTTTTGCCACAAAATTTCCATGGGGATAATTACACAATTGATCTATAAACTCTAGTCCAATGGTCTCGAAACTTTTAATTTATGCAACGTGGTTTTTACTATAGCCAAGTGTGCCTTATTGTATTTAGACTTTTAATTCATTTAATATAGTCTTAGAACTATCGATAATGTTTAAGGTAGTTCATAGATTATAAGAAAATGTTTAAAAGTTCATAAACCGCATTAAATAAATAAAAAGTTTAGGAACGATATTCCACATTTGATCAAAATTCGGAAATGATTTATGTGATTTTTTCAATTTCATATGTGGTTGGTGATTTTCGAGAGATAAGGGTAACTTCCAGTTTTGTCCAGTAATTTCACGCAGATTTTTTTATTTCGCTAGTAACTCAGTAAATGTGTTAGTAAATTATGGATTTGTCGAACAATTCATTTTGTACAGTACACGTAACTTATATTCTCATCGGCCTGGAAAGTTAATGGAATTCTGAAGGATAAAGACGATTCATCTGTAAATTTGTATAAATGAAAATTACAGTCACGCTGAAAAAATAGGACGAGCAGGAAGATGTCCTCTGCAAACCTATTGTTTTCAAATATCACATTAACATTTGCCTGGAGACAATGCTGATTTTTTCATGTAGCGAGCATTGTGTAACATGGTGTTCCTTAAATGACGTTAGATTATGAAAACGCAGACCAAGGTCGAACAACCTTTGTTTCCCGTTGAATATGGGATATCGTTGAAATATAATTACGAGAATAAAAGTGAGAAAAGGTGAAATCAAGCGCTCTGTTCTTCTTCTTGGTGTTTGGATCTGGACAAGGGTCAGCTTCTTGATTATCCATTCTTGGGCTCTCTTTAAGTCGGGAGTTTCGTGAACCGATTCTCAATGATGATGATCGTGTTTGGTATAGCAAGGATAAATGGTTAATATCACGAAAAATCTCAAATTGAGACGTCTTTAATAAATTTACCTCAAATTAATTTATTGACAATTAAAAATCCCAAACTAGTATATTCGCGATAAATTTACTATTCGTGAATTTATGTTAAATTAGATTAATATCACCAAAAATAACAAATTGGTATATCTACGATGAATGGAGGGAGAAACCTCAAATCGATACATTCATCAATTGTCATGTATAATCTAAACTTAGGTAAAATTTGATGGAAACTAATATAAATAAATTTTCACAAATGTAATAGTTTTTTTTTTGGTAAGGTTCACAAATGTAATAGTTTGGGGCTTATTGTGGTCAAAAAATTAGTTTAGGATAATTTTAGAGTTAATACCCTAAAAAACCCCAAACTGGTACACTTGTGACAAATTTACCCCAAACTATTTTTTTGACCACCAAAAACCCCAAACTAGTATATATGTGACAGATCTACCCTTCGTTAGCTTCCGTTCGATTTTTCCGTTAATTTTGCTGACGTGGTTGCTGATGTGGCAAGCCATGTGAAAATTCATAAGTTTAATACCATTAAAAACCTCAAACAGGTATATTTATGACAAATTTACCCCAAACTGGTATATTTATGACAAATTTATCCAAAGCTGATATATTTACGACAAATTTACTCTAAATTAATTTTTTTGATTATAAAAAACCTAAATTGGTACACGTGCGGCAAATTTACCATCTTTCAATTTTCCCAAATTTGACTGAGTTGTGATGTCCAATCAATTTTATTTTCCGGATTACTCTAACATTGCACTTCATTATTGTGCTGAGAGGATGTCCATTAACTAAAAGATGGACAGATCGCTTGCGCACATATACAAAAGAAGTGCACATATTGTGGTTGCTTCACTCGTTTTTGATTTGTGACAAACTTGGCTTTATGTTTATATGTCTTAGCCCCACATGGTTTACTGCTTGTCTGCAATCTGTTTGTACGCTTACATATTACTCTTGCTTTGCTGGTCATTCGTGTTAGTCTATGTCCTTATTAGCGTTACGTAGTCTTTCCTACCTTGAATCGTAAGTAAGTCAAAAATTTAACATGGAACTTGCATGTGAATGGTATGAGTGACTCGTACATCACATGCTCGTTGAAATGCCGGAACCAAAATCACTTATGTTTGTCACTGATTTCAGGTGTACTTTGAGTGTGATTCTTTTGTATATGTGCGCAAGCGATCTGTCCATCTTTTAGTTAATGGGCATCTTCTCGGCACAAGAATGAAGTGCACATTTGGTAGTCTTTGAATAGTTTTCTAATAATGATTCCAATAAAAAGAAAAAAAAATCAAGTATTAAAGATATAGAGGCAATGTTAGAGTAATCTAGAAAATAAAATTGATTGGACATCACAACTCGGTCAAATTTGGGAAAATTGAAAGAGGGTAAATGTGTCGCACGTGTACCAATTTAGGTTTTTTATGATCGAAAAAATTAATTTAGGGTAAATTTGTCGTAAATATACCAGTTTGGGGTAAATTTGTCATAAATATACCAGTTTTGGGTTTTTAATGGTATTAAACTTAAGAATTTCCACATGGCTTGCCACGTCAACAACCACGTCAGCAAAATTAACGAAAAAATCGAACGGAAGCTAACGGATGGTAGATCTGTCACATATGTACCAATTTGGGGTTTTTGGTGGTCAAAAAAATAGTTTGGGGTAAATTTGTCACGGGTGTACCAGTTTGGGGTTTTTTAGGGTATTAACCCATAATTTTATTGTGTACCAGTTTGAGATTTTTCATTGTATTAATCTGAAATTCTCTTGTGGGGCAAGGGAATGAGTGCCAAAGCACATGTTTTCTTAGCTTATGCTCTTTGCTTCAATGTGTTTAGATGGTATTGATACCGTGGCTTTTATCTTTTTTTTTTAATTGCATTTTCTTCATGTTGGACAAGCTCAAATTCTTCACTCTTGGAAATGATAGGAAAAACGAGGGTTAATACCATAAAAATCCCAAATTGATATACTTGTGATAAATTTACCGAAAATTAATTTTTGATCATCAGATTCAAAATTAATACACTTTTGAAAAATTTATTTATCTCAAACTGGTTCACTGGTGATAAATTTTCCCTCTATTAGTTTTCGTTAAATTTTGCTGTCAAATTATTGAATTGGATAACACATGACAGTTGGCTAATATACTAATTTGAGATTTTACTCTCCATTTATCACAGTTGTACCAATTTTTTGATTTTCCGTCGTATCAATTTAATTTAATGGAGGGTATACTAATTTAAGGTTTTTGAGGTCAAAAAATTAGTTTGGAATAAATTTATCACAAGTGTATCAGTTTGAGTTTTTTTGTAGTCATTTGAGGTAAATTTGTTACAAATGTACCGGTTTGAGGTTTTTCGTGGCTAAAAAATTAGTTTGGATAAATTTATTATAGATGTATCAATTTTGGAATTTTCGTGGCATTGACAAAAAAAATTTCTTGTAATTATGCATAACCAATGTTCCTATTTATCCGTTATTGTGCTCTCTTCATTGTTGTTTTTTTTGTTGGCGAAAGAACATTTGGAGTGTCAAAACATGACATAAGGGGATACTTAAATGCCAAAAGTTACGAAAATAATACTTAAGTACCAAAATCAGAGCAAAATAGATTAGTTAGGTACTAATAGTGAGAAAATTTGGCAAAAATGCTGACGTTCCAATTTTCTAGCGAGATAAGTGCAAAATGATATCGTTTTACATGCTGACATGATTAGATAAGTGCAAAAACTACGTCATTTTGCTGACGTGGCTAAATAATTAATAAAAATATTAATTAAATTAAATTTAAAACTAAATTTATTTATATTAATTAAATATTTTTAAAAAAGGAAGAAGACGAAGATTGCGGGTGGCTGAGCCCTCATCGCTGCCTCCCCACCCTCGTTGGAAGGGCCGATGATGGTCGAGGGAGTGTCGATTGGGGTCGTTGGGCCTTGGCCAGGGTCTAGCCCCAGCCAGCGGCAACCTTTGGCTTGACCGGGCGAGGGCTAACGACCCATGCCGGATTTGGGGGAGGGTCGCAACCCTTGCCCTAGATCTCGGCGAAGGCTCATAGGCCCTCGCCATTAGTCGATAGAGGTTGCCGGACCTTGGCTAGGATAGACGACCCCGATTGACCCTCCCCCCATCGTTGCTAGAAGGGCCAGTGACGGCGAAGTCCTTCGCCGTTAGTCGATAGAGGTCGCCGGACCCTGGCTAGGACAGACGACCCCGATCGACCCTCCCCCCATCGTTGCTAGAAGGGCCAGTGATGGCAAAGAGCCCTCGCCTTCTACCTTCTTCTTCCTCCTCCTCCTTCTTCGGGCATCATGATTTTTGCTGGAGTCTCCTCCTCCTCCTCCTCCTCCTCCTCCTCCTCCTCCTCCTTTTCCCCCGATCAACCCTCCCCCCATCGTTGCTAGAAGGGCCAGTAACGGCAAAATCGTTGCTAGAAGGGCCAGTGACGGCAAAGAGCCCTCTCCTCCTCCTCCTCCTCCTTCTTCGGGCATCATGATTTTTGCTGTAGTCTTCTTAGCTTTCTTCTGCTGGACAGGTGATAAATCTTAGTTCCATGATCCATAGATCCAGAGTGCCGGTTGATTCAGAGTATGCAGAAAATTTCCTCGAAGCTAACTTTTCGAAATTGTTCACAATGCTTATCAGTCCCTTTTTGGATTCTAGTTGTTCTGCTTTTTCCTTCGACTGCTAATCATTCTCTTCAAGAATCTCCAGATGATATCAGTATGGTATTTCAATGATCCTTTTGTAAACTAGTATTATTTGCAGTTTTTTTATGGCCACAGTCCACCACCATATGAAACGGAATAACGTGAGCATCGTATCCACTAGTAGAATCATTTACTGATAATTTAGGAGCACGATGATCTTTACTTTGCAAATGAGGATAGGATTTTACATTACAAGCATATATCTACATGCATGACACAAGTTCTCAGTCCCAAATATCTGACCTTACTCCAATAAGTTTCACTAAGTTCCACGCATGATGGTTCTAAGGGAGCGAAGAACATAGAATCTCACTTTCACATGTTGGTAAAAATCTTGTTTTTCTTAGTTTTGGGCCATGACGTTTTCAAATTAATCTAATCAACTTGATTTCTTCATCCCTTCTCGGAGCTCAGTTGCAGTTGCAATGTTGGGATACGTTCCTACTCATGCCCGTATCTTCGTCAACACTGATTCTCTATCCCGTTTCAACCGAGTGGCAAGTGCATCTAGCTCGCCTCGGGCACTGTTTCAACTGAGCGATGACTGCATCTATCTCGTCTCGGACCCTCGCTATGTCTTCAAGAAGTTTCCCTAGGTCAGGCTCGTCCTGGTCACGGTAAAAAGTCAATTTGACTATGTTAAGTCCCTCCATCCGATCAGTTGCCTTTGCCTAGGATGGAAGATGTCGTGAGTATAATGACGGGAAGAATAACGTGCAGATGGAAGAAGCATCTGGACAGTAACAGCAATGCGGGTAACGAGACTACACATCATTGAATTAGCGAAGTGGATGGAATGAACCTTTTTAGTAAGCTGCACGCGTCGCCCACCCCCCCCCCCCCCCCCCCCCCCCCCAAAAAAAAAAAAAAAACCTTCGACTACCTTTTACATTAATTTCGCGAAACAAACCGGCTATTTTCTGCCAACTATAAGATTAGTATATAAAAAAACAAGCCAATTCCTAATGGATACGAATCAAATTACGTTATTTGATTTGATATGATTTATAGTAAAGCTAAGCCCTCGTATTAAAATTGTCATTCATATACATAAGCAAAAACAAGTCGTCAAATCAATTTCTGGTAGCATAGAGACTAACTGAGGCATGGGGGAGGTTGTGTTTACCTCGGGGACCACACATTCAAGATGAACTCCATAGCAGCATTCTGCACAGTAATAACCCAGGGACTTCGGGCTTATCTTCTTCTCCATGCTGCGTAGCAAATCCTGCTTGAATCATCCTTGGGAGGGGGGGTCTTTGAGTGTAAGAGAATGGGGATGGTGTTTGTGCTTAGCAGTGCTTGGAAGAAGGCAAGTGGAGTGCCCGTTGAAGTTGCAGCTAACGCATTGGCAAAGATTGTTGCTGAACGCCGTGCCACAGGAATTGCATGGAACTCGACCGTTCAATACTTCGAAGCGAGTAGGGAGGTCATTATGCATCTCCTGTTTTAATGAAGGTGGGAGACAAGTGCATGCCGAGTCGAGGTCGAACGAACATTTGTCACAGTGGTACACAAAACCACTGGTGATCTTCCGACAGGCATCACAGATTAAACGCGCTTTTTTAAGGAGTGCCAACGAGTGCGAAGGGTGGCAAGGATGTTCTCTCTGCGGTGGCAAATGAGCGCAAGATTTGTGGAGCGTGAGCAGATCGCATTCCTTGCAGCAACAAGCTAGACCCGGAATTTGCCGTTCACATCCGGCACAACTCCTTTTACCCTGCCGTGCGAGTTGACAAATTGTCACGGTGGAATGCGGTAGCTTCCTTGTTTCACATTCTAGATGAGGGACATCCTCGTTAAAGCCCTTAATGTTAATGTATCTTTGGTAGCAAACCATTGGCAAAATCTGATTTTTCTCACACCAACATGATTAAGCCCCATGGATAATCATTTTTTTCCTTGAGATATTCACGCCTAAGTCCGACCTTGTCAACATATCCAATTAGACTTACTTCACTCAAAAAATTAAGCTATTGAGTTATGGGCTAATTATGATATATTAACTGATCCACACCGTACTCATTGTTTAATGTAGGTCCTCCTGAAGACAATTCATGCATATTTCTCAGCGTAACACTCGTGTATCCCAACATCTCCATTTCATTTTTGGTGAGCACATTGACGTTCCCCATCTCACACAACGGAGTTTCAAAAATCGCGGAAAAAGCTTCTCCACCCAAGGCGTAAGTCCAGACATGCCTTAAAATTACACCTTCATGATAGTAATCGATGAAGGCATTTATCAGATGGTAGGAGACCCCCTGCCATGGATATACGAGGGAAAATAAAATAAAATTCCCTGCATCTGTGCACAGTTGATGTTCCTATTTATCCGTTATTGAGCTCTCTTTACTGTTGTCTTTTGTGTTGTTGCTTTTGACTGACGTCGAGTAGATAATGCTAAGGAACAAGATTGGTGTAATGACTCTCTAATGGAGAATCTCAAATTGGGTGTTTTAGATTGGGAGTCAAAAGTAATTTTCTTAGGGAGGCCTTGATAGGAATTCATCCGTCTGGTAATCCACGAGTGGGCATTGTGGTGTTACTACTTCGATAAGTATGCTTACAACATTGAATGTGATTTCTGATTTTTTAATTGTAGTCTTCTTAGCATTCTCTACTGGACAGGTGATAAATATTAGTTTTTGTAATATGCACAGATCACAGATCGCCTATCAATTCAAAGTTCTCAGAAAATTTCCTTGAAGCAAACTTTTTGGAATTTTTTACAATGCTTATTAGTCTCTTTTCGCATTCGAGTTGTTCTGCTTTTTTGTCCATCTGCTGATTGTTCTCTTCGAGGATTTCCAGATGATTGTTAATTTTACGATAGTATGGGTATTTCACCGATCCTTTTGTAAATTTGTACTTTTTGTAATTTCTTTTTTATGGTCATAGTTCACCACCGTATGAAACGAAGTAACGTGAGCATTCTATCTATGAGTAGCATCATTTATGGATAATTTAGGAGCATGACGATCTTTCCTTTGCACATGTGGATAGGCTTTTACATTATAGTAAAACATTTAGATGCATGACACAAGTACTAAGTCCTAACTATCTTACTTGATTCAAGTAAGTGTCACTAAGTTTTAGACACAATGGTATCGACAGAGCGAAGATCATAGACTCTCACTTTCACTTATTCGCCGGCATTTTGCTTTTTTTCTTAGCTCAGGTTGCTGTGTTATGTTGGAATATTTTCCTACTCACGCTTGTATCTTCATCAATCCCGATTCTTTGTCCCGTTACAGCTGAGCAGCAATTGCACTTAGCTCTTCTTGGACCCTTGCGATGTCTTGCACGAGTTTCCCTCGGTCCGGCTGCTCCTATTCATGGAAAAAGATCAAATTAGCTATATTAAGTCACTTCATCTGATTAGTTGCCTTTGCCTAGGATGGAAGATGTTGTATTCGGAAGGGAAGAAATTGAGGAAATCAAGAATAATGTGTAGGTGATGAGAGGATATATCATTGAATTAGCAAAGTAGATAGAATGAACCTTTGTGGTAAGCCGCACGCCCCACACCACCTTCCACTACCTTTTACATTAATTTCGTGAAACAAACCAACTATTTTCTGCCAATTATAAGACTAGTATATAAAAAAACCATTCGTCTGCTAATGGGTATAAATCAAATAACTTTATTTTAGTTTGATATGATTTTTAGTAAAGTCCTCGTACTGAAGTTTTTATTAGTATGCATGAGTAAAAAGTTGTTAAATCATTCTCTGGTAGCATAAAGACTAGCGGATGTAAATTGAAACGACTGCGTGTTAGTTAGGTTGTATGGTTAGGCACCTTCCATCTCTGTTTTATATAAATCTGAGGGATAGGGAAGGCTGAGTTTACCTCGGGGACCACACATTCAAGATGAACTCCATAGCAGCATTCTGCACAGAAATAAGACCGGTCCTTTGGGCATATCATCTTCTCGCATGCTGCGCAGCAAATCCTACTTGAATCACCCTTGGGAAACGGTTCTTTGAGCGTAAGAGAATGGGGATGGTGTTTGTGCTTAACGGTGCTTGGAAGAGGAAGACAAGTGCAGTGCACATTAAAGTTGCAGCTAACGCAACGGTAAAGATTGTTGCTGCACGGAGTGCTGCAGGTATTACATGAAACTTGACCATGCGATTCTTTGAAGCAAGTAGGGAAGTCATTGTACTTCTCCAGTTTCAGTGAAGGTGCGAGACAAGTGCAAACCAAGTCGAGGTCGAACGAACATTTGTCGCAACGGCACACAAAGCCACCGTTGATCTTCCGACAGGCATCACAGATTGCACAAGCTTCTTTAAGAAGTGCGCAGGAGTGCGAAGGGCGGCAAGGATTTTCTCTCTGCCGTGTCAATTGAGCACAGTATTTGCGGAGTGTGAGCAGATCGCATTCCTTGCAGCAACAAGCTGGACCCGAAATTTGCTGTTCACATCCTGTACATTTCCTTTTACTCTGCTGTGCGAGGAGACAAAGTGTCGCGGTGGAACGCGGTGGCTTCCTTGTTTTACATTCTTGAGGAGGGACATCAGTACATGGCAAATTTGTTAAGCAACAGGTCACGTCCACGTTGTATTTGCACTCGCCGCATTGGAAGGTGAGCCCCGAGCCAGTTTTCTTGCAGACGCCGCACTTGAAGGTTTCCGATGAGAATTGAAGGGTGAGAGGGTGTTTGGGATGAACCCGAAGGAGGACTTTCCGAGGCAACTTCTCGCACTTCTTGGGGAGGAGGAAGCCGCAGCCGTGGCAAACGTTTCCGAGATCCAAGATGGGTCTCGAGCATCCCTTGCAAGGCTCGCCGGTGTCCTCCATCATACAGAGGGCCAGGGGATTCTCGTGGCTGCAATGGCAAATCTGCATCCTTCTCTCTTTCTCTCTCTGTCCTTTTCAATCAGAATGGAGGGGGGCGAATTGGAGCCTGGAGGTCAGGCCTTTTATGGTGCGAAGGAAATCCAGTTTCCTTCCCCATCACACAGCATTTATACCTTCCCTATCTTTTCAATTTGTTTATTACTTGCCAAAGATGTTCATCTAGGGATAATGACACAAATGTTCTTTGAACCTTAGTCCAATATGTAATATAAACCCTGAACTTATAATTTTTCTAATGCGATCTTTAAATTTTAGCTCAATATGTAATATAATCTCTGAATTTTTAATTTATTTGATATGATCTTTGGACTTTTGGTATGCACTCAACTTAGTCCCTAAACTATATAAAAATATTCAATGTTTTCTCTAAACTTGAATTGAAATGACTATATTGAATATTTTTATATTTCTCATGGACTAAGTTGAACAATAGCTGAAATGAGAGTAGGGCCTCCCATGTACCAAAAGGACATTATCAAACAAATTAAAAGTTCATAAATCACATTGCATATTAAGCTAAAATTTAGGAATTGCATTATGTATTGAATCAAAATTCAGGGATCACGTTGAATAATTTTATATGGTTCAAGCACTAAGTTGAACAAGAGCTGAAATGAGAGTAAGGTCTTCCAAGTACCTAAAGTCCAAGGACATCATCAAACAAATTGAAAGTTCATGGACCATATTGCATATTGAGCTAAAGTTCAAGGATCACATTAAATAAATTAAAAGTTCATATTATATTGCACATTGGATTAAAGTTAATAGACTATTCATGTCATTTCCCTTCATTTTGAATTCTTATCTTTCTCGGTAAAACTTGGTGGGAATATGCTTGCCTTGTCTTGCTTGGTGAATTCAAATGGTTTCATGTGCTTTACTAACCACTAGAAGATATAACCTGCTTGTTGTGAAATAGATTCGATCCGCTAATGACTTGGAGATGAATACCTTAAGCATCTCCAATCGCAAATTGGAGGTTTGGGTGACCTTGACCATTCGCAAATTACATGCGGAGTGTTGAGATTGAAAGAGTATGTGAATGGATTGAACTCTCTCGTGCGGATTAAAACACTACCATTTGACGCTCTAAGAGCAAACTGAAGATATTGTTGCCATGATTGAATGACCGATCAGATCGCCAAAACTAAGGATTACATGTCTTCCGCCACAAAATTTCATACTCGATCGGTGATTACCATCAACATTTGCTGGAAGGCAATGCCAATATTTCGTGTGGTGGGCATTGCGTAACATATCTTTCCTTAAACAACGTTGGACTATCGAAACATTAGACCGAGGTCGAACAAAGTTTGTTTCCCGTTGAATTCCGAGTCATCATGCAAAATCTTTAATGATTACTGACATATAATTACGAGAAAAGAAAAGGGAGAAAAAGCGAAATATCGGATATCAAATTGTCAATGACCATTTTTATTGATTTTTCCAGATTAAATGGGTATGCATAAGAGAAGAATCGGATCGAGCCTTGGTTCTTCTTCTGGGTGTCTGGATGGATGTACACAAGGGTTGGCTGGCTTCTTGATCATCCATTCTTGGTCTCTCTCAAGTCCGGAGCTTCGTGAATCGGTTCTTGATTCTGATGACGAAACTTGGTATGGCGAAGATGATTTCTCCTTCGGGCGATCGGGCATGATTGCCATAGCACATATATTCTTAGCTTCCATGCGCTGGTGTCGTCGCTTTTGTCTTTTCTCTTCTTTTCTGGGTTCTCTTCATGCTGGACAAGCTCAAATTCTTCGCTTTTGCATACGTGAGGGAAAAAAAATTGAAAATTTCCCGTAATTATGCGCAGCTGATCTTCCTATTTATCCGTTATTGTGCGTTCTCTGCTTTTGTTCTCCGTATAATGCTGACTCCTGTTTTCTTTGCCATTGCTTTTGACTGGTGTTATTAGATCATGTTGAGGAACGGAATTGGTGTGATGACTTTCTCGAAGAGAGTCCGGAATTGGGTGTTTCAGAATGGGAGTCAAAAGTAAATTTTTTGGGGAGGTCTTGTGAGGATTTCGTCCGTGTTGTAGCATTGTGGTGTTACTAAACTGATTGATATGTGTGCCGGCATCAAATGTGACTTCTGATTTTTATTGCAGTCTGCTTGGCGTTTTTCTGCTGGACAGGTAATAAACCTTAATCCTGTAATGCACAATGGGTGTCTAAACTCCACCATTGATGAGGACAGTGTAGTTATTGTTAATATTGTGCTCTTCTATGACAAAAGCCTTGGCCTGAAGAAATCAATGAATTTGAGGTCAATCTGATCGTGGATCATGCAGTTTTTGCTTAGTTAGGCATTCCATGTTTCATAGAAGTTTCTACGTTGGTATCTGTACATTGGTAACTTGGCTGCAAGTGCTCGCTTAGGTGTACGAACTTTTGGTTATTTGCAGAGTCCAAGGTTCGATTTTCATTCTCTCTACCCCCATGAGGTTGGGATAAATGAAAATTTGATCTTTGGGTTGCGCATGTAGCCAATCAGTGTAAAAGCAAAGCGATTTGTTTCTCTTGTTGAGTTGTCCCAAGTAGAATGCTTGCCGGTCGCTCTGCCAGTATAACTAACAATTTGACTGTTCTTTGCATCCTATGCTATACTGTCAGAATTTGTTAGAGTGTAAGCATTCAAATAGTTTGGCTGCACAATATTTCCTCAGTTCTTACCATGATCAAGCCTGGATGTCACACGCTTCTTTGGATGTCTTTATCATGTGCTCACAATGTTCTTGGATCATTGTAGCATGGTGGTAAAGGCATCCAAAGGGGCAACATATGATCTAGGTTTGCTTTGGTAACCACCTAAGTGTCTAGAATGCTAAAATGGTCATCAAGCAAGCTTCTTCAGAAGTATATGTTTTTTGGTCCTGGTGATTTGCTTCTAAAGGATGGTCTAACATTACCGTTCATGGGAACTAAGAAGCAGTATCTTACCAGTCCGTTCACATGCTTTTGGAGAATCTAACCATTGACATGCTTTGGTTGGAGACGGAATAATTTATATTGATGTTATGGTGCTCTGCATAAAATACCTTGTATTCTATCTGAATGCTTGAGGAAATCTTTATATCATTTTAAAGCAAAATGTGGTCATTGCAGAACCTTTAGTTTCTTTCCACATCTATGAGACTGCTGTCCATTTTCTTGATTAACTTGGTACACACTGACAAGTTTTAAATGATCTTCATCATACAAGTTATTCATACATCACTAAGTCGGAATTGGTCCAACAGGCTTTTACCATCGACTCTGCTTGTGACAACCAGCCTCATGTAATCCTCGTGATTCGTTGTTTTGTACAGTGCAGCGCTCTTTCTAGCAAGATCTGGAAATGGACCGATCGAAGCTTCTATATTTGGACTGTGAAACGCAGCAATTGAGAGGCGTTCCTTTTCTGGATTCACCACTGCTCTATGCTCTATGCTCTTGTACTGTCCATTGCTCATTATCTGCATCAGATGTGAAGATCAATCATGGGATCACTTTTACGCATGGGAGAAGGGGTAGTGAAATTATGGTACTACCTCAATGACATCGCCTACATTGACGATGAATGCCCCGGGAACAGGTTTAATAGGTAGCCATCTACCATTTTTCTTGATTTGCAATCCATCTACATCATTCACTTGTGTTAGCAGGGTTATTCCAGTGGCATCAGAGTGTGAGGTGTGACCCAGGACCTGCTTTGCTTGCTTGCACGGTGGATAGTAGTTTAGTCTTATCCCTTGTATCCCCTCTTCAAACATGCTTGCAAGCACATCCGGAGAAATTCCTAAGTTCTTGGCCATAGCCCTCAGGAGGAAAAGCGAAATCTGTACCAATTCTGAAGAGTAACTGTCCAGGGTTGCTCTGAAATGTGGAACCGAAATTGATGTTATCTTTTGTTCATCCCCAAGAAAGAGAGAGAGAAGAAAAAGAACTGGCTAGACTCATTTGGCGACTGTGTGTGTACTTCTCTGACTCTTGGATGATGGAGATATATTATTATGTTCTTGCTACTTCGTTTCTTTGTATGTGCATAGCTGTTCTAGGAACTTTTACCATGTAATTGATCTGTTTCAACTCACCTGAAAGAGGCAGGGTTCTTTGGCCAAAACCTGAGGTTTCTTTGGGAAGCAGGTTGTACAAAAAGGAGGAGCATGTCACTCCAGTCAAGCTTCTGGTCTTCCGACATAACAAAAGCTTGGCCGTAGCCTTCGATGGAGTTAGGTAACTGCTCGTAATTCTTCTTCTCTTCAAATGGCAGCTTAAAGAAATCCTCTGTATTTGTCTTCACTTGATGGATGAACTCTTCTGATATGCCGTGGTTTATCAACTGTGTCATCATGAGAATCAATTTCATATCAGTACTGGGAAGTTGAAACTTTTTTCAAGTATGCCATTAACATGATATGAAATAAATTTGGTTTGATTTGAAAGATTCAAGACGGTGCACCTGGAGGAAGCCCCATTCCTTACAAGCCAAATGGAACTTCTTGATTTCGTCTCTGTAATCAGGGTGATCTTCACCGAGCTTGATCATGTCTATGACAGGAATCTCAAGAGATTCGGTCTCACACACTTCTCCAAGTTCAGATGCAGGCCGTAGATAGCGAGGTGGAACCTCCTTCAGGCCCTCGGACGCGAGAGCTTGGACGTTTTTGACCGGGAGGGAACCACCGAGGTCACTCCTGTAAAGCACCTCTGTCTCCATGAGTCCAGGTTAACCACAGTGGGTCTCCAAGCCCAAAGTCTCCTCTTATGTATGTACATACTAGCAAGACGACCTGTTCACAGCTCATTCAACAATAATTCTCATCACAATATACAACTACAAACCACTCTTATTTTGTCTTGTTCCCTTTCTGCTAGATATTTTCGAGTTAAAATTTGAGAAATACTAGACGTGCGTGAATGTGGCAGTCTCTTGAAATTGTCGACCACGTTTGTGACGTTAACTGCTAGCAGTTCCACAGGCTCGCCAGGCTTTGGTTCTTGTAAGAAACTTGTGGGTGCCATCAGAAGACTTTGACAAGAATTATATATTCTTCAGGTCTTTGTTTAGTCCCCATTTTTTGTCACATCTCTTCGCTCTTATCTTTAATCCCGTGCTTGTTACGTTATAGGGGATCGTTTGTTTGCTTGAGGATGCTAGAGTAGGAATCCTTTTGGTAAAGTTTTTGCTTCTTCTGGACGGCAGTCTTTTGTATTCTTAGATGGTTGCTATCGCTGTTTACTGTACTCTCATTGGATTTCACGATATTTAACAAGATTAACACGCCATGACACTTAGCAAGATTCCAGACATTTAAGAGTATGATAAGAAAAAAAGGGAGGTTGGTGAAAGATGAAGTGGAAGTCAGTTAACCTCGGATGAGCGACATCGAATGATCACCACAGTCCGGGGATGAAGTGCCACCATCTATGGAGAATTTGCAAGATTGGTCACTTTTTAATTCTGGTGGCATGATCTCGACCTCCTGTTCAGTACTTTGTGGAGAATTACTTTGAAATTTGGTGATTCATGGTCCTGTCCAGAGCTTTTTAGGTCCAATACATTGTAGTGCAGCAATGAACTGCAGTGTACACGTTTTTTATTAATTTATGTTGGGTAAGTTTTTTATTATCAATTAGGTTAAGTTTTTCAGTTTTTTTATTATCAATTAGGTTAAGTTTGTCTTTATCGAAATCAACAAAGACTGGTTCGGCAGCAAAGAGTAATAAAAGAAGCGAAAAAATCTCCAAAAAATCCCAAGTTCTGTCGACAGTGGTACATTTATCTTAAATTTTTCTCTGTAACATAATAAATCTCAAATTTGGATTTCATAAGATCATCGTTGAGATCGCCTCTAAATTCATTATTAATCTTCTTAGCTTAGAGCTTATGATTGATAATGCTGGCCTTGCTTTGTTTAGAGATAACAACGGATTCCTATAAAGTTACTTCATGTTTTGTCAATGAACACTGTTGATAATTTAACTACATGGGTGCTGGAAGACACATATTTTGTTGGATTTATATTTATTTAAAAGTTTAAATCAATGAATTATAAATTAATTATAACATATTAATTGCCCCACATCACACTAACTGTTTGACATGGAATTTTCCTAATACAATTCACTTTCAAATGAGCACATCGATGTTCTCTATCTTGCACAACTGAGTTTCGAAAAGCGCAGAAGAAAGTTTCTCCATTCGAGGCGTTAAGTCCAGACACGTCTTGAAATTACGCCTTCAAGATTGTCATCGACAAGGGCATTCATCAAATGGTTGGAGACTCTGCCTTGGAGAATGTTGAGGAAGTGGTTGTCGGAACCCGAAAGTGTCAGGTAATCTAGCGATGGCGCACCCTATCTATTTAGAAAGCTTAGTGGGATTCTGAAGGACAGTCGTGACTCATCTACAGCTCAAAAATCGCCCTAACATGTGCCTGCTAAGTACCTCCCATTCTTGGTGATCTCACTTCGCCTTCAAAATCGACGGGACCGTACTGTGGAATGAATGTTCCTGAGGATCGCAAAGCCTAAAGCGAATGCTGAACTTTCATGTGGTGGGCATTGTGTAATATGTCGTTCCTCAAATGACATTTGATTATCAAGATCAGAACGAGCTTGAACAACGTTTGTTTCCCGCTGAATTCCAAGTCATCATGCAACATTTCCCGATGGGCACTGAATCACCAAGTTCGAGCTGATTCTTCGATTATGGAGACCTGAAATTCCGTCATTTGATGGAGAGTCAATACATAGATTTCCACCTAAAACGAGTCCAGCCAAAGAGAAGCATCAAATCGAGCCTCTGTTCTTCTCAGGGTTTGGACCATCCTTGGGTTCTTCAAGTCGTGAGCTTCGTGAACTGATTCTCCGCACTGAAGATTGTATTTGGTATAGCGAAGATGAATTTTCTTTTTAGGGCTCGGGGAAGAACAGATGTTCTTAGCTTACGCTCTTAGCTTCAGTATTGTCGGATGGTATTGATGCCGTCGCTTTTCTCTTCTTTTTTGGGTTCTCTTCATGGAGGACAAGATCAGATTCTTCACTCTTGGACATGTGAGGGAAAAAAAAGAGGAAAATTTCCTACAGCTGTGCCTAACTGATGTTCCGATTATCCGTTATTGTGCACTCTTTACTGTTGTCTTTTGTGTCATCGCTTGTGAGTGATGTCGAGTAGATCATACTGCGGAACGAGACTGGTGTTATGACTCCCTCTAAAGGAGATTCTCAAATTGGGTGTTTCAGACTGGGAGTCTATAGTAATTTTCTTAGGGAGGCCTTGCTAGGAATTCATCCGTCTGCCAGTCCACTAGTGTAGCATTGCAGTCTTCTTAGCGTTCTCCGCTGAACAGGTGAGAAATATTAGTACTAGAGCGCCTATTGATGCAAAGTACTTAGAAAATTTCCTCGAAGCAAACTTTTTGAAATTGCTTACAATGCTTATCAGTCTCTTTTCACATTCAAGTTGTTCTGCTTTTTCCTCCATCCATTGATTGTTCTCTTCAAGGACCTCTCAATGATGGTTAATTTTACGGTAGTATCTATTAAAATATGTCTCGAGTTTGAACTTATTAAACGATTTTATTCAAATTGAATCATGTGCTCGACACAAGAAAGTTCAATGGCATCTTAAAGATTACGGATATTATTTCCGTGTTGAAGATGCGGTCAAGAATGGAAAGTAATATGAGCTTGAACTTTTGTATTGGATATAATCTTGTTTTGAAATCTACGGAAATTATGCCCAGCGATATTCAAGTCGGTCAAGGAGGAAAGAAAGAGGAAAACTCCAAACTTGGATTTGTTGACCGAACCACACGGAATATCGTTTCCTCGTTGAAGTCGGCAATAAAGAAAGGGAAAAATTTGGAAAGTCCAAAACATGGACTTTGGAAACCAATATTGAGTTTCAAATAGATATGTTCACTGCAAGTTGATCAAGGAGAGAGATATTGAAGCGCCTTTTACCGAGAGTGCTTGGCAGTGGGTTATCTCATTGGTTTCGTTCATGTAATTACATCAAAAGCTTTTATGTGTTAAAGTCGATTAAATTCTTATGTTAAAAATTTGTGTATAATTCTTTCATGAGATTGAAAGATTATTTCACAAGTATTTGTAAGGCAGAATACTGTGTGAGTTATTGAGTGTTATTGGAACTTGAGAAATACTGAAAGTATTTAAATCACTCAAATGTGGTTATAATCTCTATATATTGTTTGATCTATAGTGAAATTTGTTGCTGCTCGTCAGTGTCCCATGGACGTAAGTCGCTACAATTGAACCATGTAGATTTAGTGTCCAATTTATTTTCTTGTTTTGTCAATTTTATTGTTTGATTGCTTGCTTTTCGCAATAGTATTGGTATTTCACTAATCCTTTCGTAAATTCATACTTTTTGTAGTTTCCTTTCTGGGGCAACTTGGCACACTTCTTATGGAGGAGGAAGTTGCATTGTGGCAAACATAGCTATTGTTACCCAAACATACCTCTGCTATCACGTGCTAATCACAAGGGATAAAAGCCTTTGAAATCATTCTCACCATCATGTGCGGGCTGTGATTTACATCAACCCAACCCATGGTAGTCATGAAAACGAAGGATGACCAAGGATTTTGAGAGCCCTTGGGCTAGATTTCTGTGGATCTACAAGTAGAGATACATATTTTGATGATAAAGTGGTCGATTGCCACGTGTCCAAGCCAAGAGACACTGTTGAAGACAAAGCGTTTAGATGGAATTGACAACAAGATTTGGGCAGGAACCGTTGATGCTTAAAAGGGTGCCAAAGAGCAGTGTCTACCGGGCGTTATTTCCACTATCTAGCATGGTCAATTAGGTTCCGACGTTATGTCCTCAAACTCAATTAAAAGCAATGCTTTCTAGGTGCTTTTGCTAATATGCACTATTGTCGAATTAGCTTTGACATTGTACAAATCACTTTGATTTTAATGGGCTTTCATTAGTATGTTAAAGTGAGTTTGGATCAAACTGTTGATTGGATTTCGACATTGGTTACTATTGACTTAGGTTCTGTGTTGGTATTGGACAGAGAGGGTCTTTGAGTGTTAAGCGACTTTATAAGATTCGGAACTATGTAATATATATCTCCATTAGCATTTGACTCTACAATACTAGCACGTAATCTAAGTCTCTTATAATAAAGTCAAAATATAACACTTGGTGAAAATATTTTGTTACGGGATCCAAAACCGGCGAAACAGTAGCCAAGATCGATGACGGGTCTTGAGCATCCGTTGCAAGGCTTGCCGGTTTCCTCCATCATACAGAGGGTTAGGGGATGCTCGTGGCTGAAATGGCAAATCTGCATCCTTATCTCTCTCCTCTCTCTCTCTCTCTCTCTCTCTCTCTCTCTCTCTCTCTCCTTTTCAATCAGATTTTTTTTGTGGGGGGAGGCGGGGGTTGGTGTGCGCGCGAATTGCTGCCTAAGCCTGGAGGTCAGGCCTTTTATGGCGGGAAAAAAAATCCAGTTTCCTTTCCCATCACACAGCATTTATACCTTCGCTGTCTTTTTCGAGTTCTGATCCGACGTTGGCCTTCTCCCAAACCTTGATGGGAATATGCTTGCCTTGTCTTGCATGAAGAATTCAAATGGTTTTATGTGCTTTATTAACCACTAGAAGATAGAATCTGCTTCTTGTGAAGTAAACTCGATTCGTGAATGACTTGGAGATGAAAGCCTTGGGCATCTCCAATCTGAGGAGGTTTGGGTGACCTTGATCCTTCACAAATTACATGCGGAGTGTAGAGATTGAAAGAGTACGCGAATGTATATCTAATTAACACGTAGTCTTTTCAATATACCTAAGTTTGATTTTTATTCTCTCTCACTTTGCCTTCAAAATCCACGAGACCGTACAGTGGAATGAATGTTCCCAAGGAACGCAAAGCCTAGAGCCAATGCTGAACTTTCATGTGGCGGGCCTTGTGGAACACATCGTTCCTCAAACGACATTAGATTACCAAAATCACAAGGAGCTCAAACAGTGTTTGTTTCCTGCCGAATCCCAAGTCGTCATGCAACATTTTCCAATGGGCACTGAATCACCAAGTTCAAACCGATTTTTCGATAATGGACACCTGAAATCCCGTCATTTGATGGGGAGTCAATACATAGATTTCCGTCTGAAAGAAGTCCAACCAAAGAGAAGCATCAAATCGAGCCTCTGTTCTTCTCGGGTTTTGATCTGCACAAGGGTCGGCTTCTTGACTAACCATCCTCGGGTTCTCTCAAGTGGGGAGCTTCGTGAACCGATTCTTTGTGCTGAAGATTGTATTTGGTATAGTGAAGATGAATTCTCTTTCGGGGGCTCGGGCATGAACGCCAAAGCACAGACATCCTTAGCTTACGCTCTTTGCTTCAGTGTATTTGGATGGTATTGATGTCATCGCTTTTCTCTTCTTTTTTGGGTTCTCTTTATGTAGGAAAAGCTTAAATTCTATTTATCCGTTGATGTACTCTCTTTACTATTGAATTCTGCTTCGTTACTTTTGACTGATGTCGAGTTGATCATGCCGAGGAACTAAACCGGTGTTATGACTCTCTCCAATGGAGAGTCTCCCATTGGGTTTTTCAAACTGGGAGTCAAGTAAATTTCTTGAGGAGGTCCAGATACGGATTCATCCGTCTGTCAGTCCACTAGTGTAGCATCGTGGTGTTACTACACCAACGTATGCGTGTGCCGACATTGAATGTGATTTCTGATTTTTATTGCAGTCTTCTTGGTGTTCTGTTGGACAAGTGATAAATCTTAGTTCTTGTAATCTGCACAAATCCAGATCGCCTGTCGATTCAGAGTACGCAGAAAATTCCCTCAAAGCAAACTTTTTCGGATTGTTTACAATGCTTATCAGTAAATTTGTACTTTTTGCGGTTTTTTTTTCTCTATAGTCACAGTCCACCGTCATTTGAAACAAAGTGACGTGAGCATTCCATCAACGAGTGGCATCATTTATTGATAATTTAGGAGCATGATGATCTTTCCTTTGCACGTGTGGATTGGCTTGTGCATTCCAGTAATAAATTTAGATGCATGGCACAAGTACTAAGTCCTAAATATCTGACCTGACTTCAGTAAGCGTTACTGAGTTTCAGGCACGATGGTTTCAATAGAACGAAGACTACAGGGTCTCACTTTCACTTATTGATGGGCATTTCACTTTTTTTTCTTAGCTCAGGTTCCTGTCGTGTTATGTTGGAATGTTTTCCTATTCATGCTTATATCTTCGTCACTCCTTTTTGTCCTGTTTCAGCTGAGCGGTAATTGCTTCTAGCTCTTCTCGGACCCTTGCAATGTCTTGTATGAGTTTCCCTCGGTCCGGCTGGTCCTGTTCATGGAAAAAGGTCAAGTTAGCCATATTAAGTCACTCCATCTGGTTAGTTGCCTTTGCCTAGGATGGAAGATGTTGTATTAGGAAGGGATGAAATTGAGGAAATCAAGAATAACGTGTAGATGGAAACAATATCTGGAGAGTAGCAGCAATGCTGGTGATGAGACGATATATCATGGAATTAGCAAAGTGAATAGAATGAACCTTCACGGTAAGGCACACGCGCCACCCCCCCCCCCCCCCCCCCCCCAACCTTCCATTACCTTTTACATTAATTTCGTGAAACAAACCAACTATTTTCTGCCAACTATAAGATTAGTTTATCAAAAAACGAGTCGATTGCTAATAAGAATGAATCAAATTACTTTATTTTAATTTGTTATGATTTATAGTGAAGTTAAGTCCTCTTATTGAAATTTTTATTTTGTATACATGAGCAAAAAGAAGCTGTTAAAATCATTTTATGGTAGCATAGAGACTAACGGATGTATATTGAAAAGACTGCGTCTTAGTTAGGTTGTATGGTTAGGCACCTTATATCTCTGTTTTATATAAATATGGGGGATAGGGAAGGCTGAGTTTACCTCGGGGACCACACATTCAAGATGAACTCCATAGCAGCATTCTGCACAGTAATAAGCCCGGTCCCTTGGGCATATCTTCTTCTCGCATGTTGCGCAGCAAATCCTACTTGAATCATCCTCGGGAGAGGGGTCTTTGAGTCTAAGAGAGTGAGGATGGTGTTTGTGCTTAACGGTGCTTGGAAGAGGAAGACAAGTGCAATGCACATTAAAGTTGCAGCTAACGCATCGGTTAAGATTGTTGCTGCACGGTGTGCTGCAGGAATCACATGAAACTTGACCATGCGATTCTTGGGAGCAAGTAGGGAGATCATTGTGCTTCTTCTGTTTCAGTGAAGGTGTGAGACAACTGCATACCGAGTCGAGATCAAATGAACATCTGTTGCAGTGGTTGACAAAACCACCAGTGCTCTTCCGACTGGCATCACAGATTGCACGTGCTTCTTTAAGGGGTGCGAAGGAGTGCGAAGGGCGGCAAGGATGTTCTCTCTGCCGTGGCAATTGAGCACAGGATTTGCGGAGTGTGAGCAGATCGCATTCCTTGCAGCAACAAGCTGGACCTAGAATTTGCTGTTCATATCCTGCACAGTTCCTTTTACTCTGCTGTGCGAGGAGACAAACTGTCGCGGTAGAATGCGGTGGCTTCCTTGTTTTACCATCTTGAGCAGGGGCATCAGGATATGGCTGACTCGTTAAAAAACAGGTCACGTCCATGTTGTATTTGCACTCGTCGCGCTCGCATTGGAAGGCGAGCCCTGAGCCAGTTTTCTTGCACACGGCGCACTTGAAGGTTTCCGATAAAATGAAGTTGAGGGTGAGAGCGTGTTTCGGATGATTACGATGGAGGACTTTCCGAGGCAACTTGGCGCACTTCTTGTGGAGGAGGAAGCCGCAGTCGTGGCAAACGTAGCCAAGATCGATGACGGGTTTCGAGCATCCGTTGCAATGCTCACCGGTTTCCTCTATCATACAGAGGGTCAGGGGATGCTCGTGGCTGAAATGGCAAATCTGCATCCTTCTCTCTTTCTCTCTCTCTCCCCTTTTCAATCAGAATGGGGGAAGGGGGTGCGATTAGCTGCCTAAGCCTGGAGGTCAGGCCTTTTATGGCGGCAGGAAATCCAGTTTCCTTTCCCATCACACAGCATATATACCTTGCCTATCTTTTCGATTTGTTTATTTCGAGTTCTTATCCGACGTTGCCTTTCTCCGCAAACCCTGGCGGGAATATTCTTGCCTTGTCTTGCATGGAGAATTCGAATGGTTTTATGTGCTTTATTAACCACTAGAAGATAGAACCTGCTTCCTGTGTAATAAACTCAATTCGCGAATGACTTGGAGATGAAAGCCTCGGGCATCTCCAATCTCAGGAGGTTTGGGTGACCTTGATCCTTCACAAATTACACGCGGAGTGTCCAGATCGAAAGAGTACGCAGATGGGTTGAACTCTCTCGTGCGGATTGAAACACTGCCATTTGATGCTCCAAGAGCAAAATGAAAATATCGTTGCCATCACTGAATGACTGATCAGATTGCTCAAAACTAAGGATTACATGTCTTCCGCCACGAAATTTCATACTCAGTCGGTGATTACCATCAACAGTTGCCAGCCAGAAGGCAATGCCGATTTTTCGTGTAGTGGTCATTACGTGACACATCGTTCCTTAAACAACGTTGGATTATTAGAACGTAGACCGAGGTCGGATAACGTCTGTTTCCCTTTGATTTCCAAGTCATCATGCTAAATCCACACGATCCATCTGTATGTGCCATGGGTAGGGTGATTAAATTCCAAGTCATCGTGCTAAGTCCAAAGTCTCCTTTATTTATGTATATACCAGCAAGACGAGCCATTCACTGCTCATTCAACAATAAGTATTATTATCACAATCTATAATTATACTCTAAACCACTATTATTTTGTCTTGTTCCCTTTCTGCTAGAAATTTTTAAGTTAAAAATTGAGAAGTAATAGAGGTGCGTGCATGTGGAAGTCTCTTGAAAATGTCACCCACGTTTGTCACGTGAACCGCTAGCAGTTCCGTGGCCTTGCCAGGTTTTGGTGCTTGTAAGAAACTTGTGAGCTTTGACAAGAATTATATTCTTTAACAGTCTTTGTTTAGTCACCATTTTTTGTCACATCTCTTCACTCTTATCTTTAATCCCGTGCTTGTTACGTTAGTAGGGGATCGTCTGTTTGCTTGAGGATGCTAGAGTAGGAATCCTTTTGGTAAAGTTTCTGCTTCTTCTGGACGGCAATTTTTTGTATTCTTAGATAGTTGGTATCACTGTTTACTATACTCTCATTGGATTTCACAATATTTAACAAGATTAACCGGCCATGAGGCCTAGCAAGACTCCAAACATTTAAGAGTATGACCAGAAAAAAAAGGGGCGGTTGGTGAAAGATGAATTGGAAGTCAGTTAACCTCGGATGAGCGACGTCGAATAATCACCATGGTCTAGGGATGAATTGCCACCATCTGTGGAGAATTTGCAAGAGCGGTCACTTGTTTAAAATCTGGTGGCACGATCTCGACCTCTTGTTCAGTACTTTGTGGATAATTACGTTGAAATTAGGCGGTTCATGGCCCTCTCCAGAGCTTGACACAATGTAATACAGCAATGAACAGCACTTTACAGCTTTTTTATTAATTTATGTTGGGTAAGTTTTATATTATCAGTTTGGTTAAGTTTGTCTTTTATCGGGATCAACGAAGACTGGTTTGGCAGTGAAGAGTGAAAAAAAAGGGGAAAAAGCCATAACAAAAATCCTCAATTATGCTTATTGTGACACATATACCCTAAACTTTTTTATGTGCAAAAAATCTCAAACTTGGATCTCATAAGGTTATTATTGAGGTTGACTCTAAAGCCATTACTAATTTTCTTAGTTCGGAGCTTAGGATTGATGCTTAAAGATATAAGAACTGTTGCACTCTTACTTTGAGTATTAGGTGCAATATAACTTTTCGGAAGAAAATTGCTCTGCTGACTGGCTTGCTAATGCAGGAATCGACAAGTGCTTGGATACTAGTTTCTCTCAATTACCTCCTAAAGAGTTACTTCATGTTTTATTAGGTCATTAAATGGGGATAGTAGATTTACAATGTTAAATTTTTGTATTTGACTTTAGCCCTTTTCCATAAGAAAAAAAATTCAAACTTATACTTGTGTGACATATTTACCATATGTATCATAGAGGAGCAAACTTTGTTAAAGCCCCTAATGTATCTATGGTAGCAAAATCTAATTTTTTTTTCACACAAATTTTATTAACTGCCATATGCAATCATTCGTCACTAGATTTCATAGAGAACCAAACTTTGTTAAAGCCCCTGATATATATATATATATATATATATATATATATATATATATGGTAGCAAACTCTAATTTTTTTTTTTCACACAAATATTATTAAGCCCCATGTGCAATCATTGGCCACTAGATTTCTTCCTTAAAATATTCACCAATTAACATATTCAGTCTGACCCACTTTCATTTAAAAATTTAAACCAATGGGTTATGAGTCAACTATGATATACTAACTGTTCTACACCACATTATTATTCGATGTGAGAATTTATTTAACACAAATCATATATGTTTCTCAATTCATACGTGTTTCTTAACATAACACTAACACGTCTATCTTGACATCTCCATTTCACGGTGAGCACATTGATATTCCCCATAATAAAAAGCGCGGAAGAAAGCTTCTCCAAGACACCTTGAAATTGCACCTTCATGATCGTCATTGACGAAGGCATTTATCAGATGGTTGAAGACTCCTGCCTTGGAGGATGTTGTGGAAATACTGGTTGTCGAGCTCGAAAGGCATCATATAATCGAGCGATGGTGCATGCTATTAGGAAGCTTAGTGGGATCCTGGAGGACAGTTCGAAAATCTCCCTGACATGTGCCTGTTTAGTACCTCCCTTTCTTGGTGATCTCGCTTTGCCTTCAAAATCCACGAGACGGTACTGTGGAATGAACGTTCTGAGGATCGCAAAGCCTAGAGCCAATGCTGAACTTTCCTGTGGTAGCCATTATGCTGAACTTTCATGTGGTGGGCATTGTGTAATATGTCGTTCCTCAAATGACATTAGATTACCAAACCCAGAACAAGGTCGAACAACGTTTGTTTCCCGCTGAGCTCCAAGTCGTCATGCGACATTTTTTGATGGGCACTGAATCACCAAGTTCTAGCTGATTTTTCGATAATGGACACCTGAGATATAATAATATGGCCTAACAAGCCAAGCCCGGCCCATCCTCAATCTTCTTCTACATATTTGTTCGCTCAAGCCAGCGGAGCGAACGAGAAGAAGAAGACCAGCGACCAAGGAGAAAGGAAAGAAGGGAGAAACGGGAAAATTTTGGCACGCTCTCGATTCGTCTGACTCGCCAAGCTGACCCAACTCTATTTTGCAACGCCGATAAGTGATCGAAGCCTCTAATCATCTATTTGAAAGAGTCATCGCACTTAGGACTTGAAATTCGGATTTAGGTAGATTCTGACGTGTTTTTGATAGGGAAGTTTTTGGGTGGTAAGTTTATAAAGAAATGTTACATGAGAACGTTGTGAAGCTATAACTTTTTACAAATCTGAATTTGAGCATACGATTTGCCTGAAATGAATTTTTGAAGTTCATCACACATGCTAGTCAGGTTCCAAACAGTAAAAATTGAGCTGAATTTCAGCCGTTTTCAACGATGTTTTGGGACGGCCAAGATAATGTTGTAATATTATATCAAAAGGGCGTTCTATGGATTGTACACTTATTTGAAATGGACTTATGTGGAGGAAGTTATGGCGCAAAGAAGATTACAGCGCGAGTTGTGCATAGTGGACAAGATTAGGTTTCTGCTATGGTTGAGCTTTTTGTTGGCACATAGACGTTGTTTTATTGACGATTAGGCATAGTGTGATCAAGTTGTTCATTAAAATATCGTTTTATTCGGTCTTTCAATGTCATTTTTGGGTTATTTGTTAGGAATTCGAGTACTTGGGCTTAAGTAACCATCATAGGTTGCTTTTTGGTTTTTCCCAAGTGAGTGATACTATTTTTTCTTTGTGTTTTAAACTCATGTTTTGAAAAACATTATGGATTAAGTATGCTATGAGTTAATAAATAGTATCTTTTGTTGTATAAAACAAGATCGAGCCTTTACTGCTGTTTTGTTGTTTGAAAGGAGAAGTCTTCTTTTGTTTTCAACTTGAATGATTGCTTTTAAATGGTTTGTAAAGCCTTTTATGAAAGAATTTTGAAAAATTTATGATTTATGAATGTAGTTTTGAAAGGTGCTTTGATATCCATATATTGAATGCTTGCGTTCTGAACTAATTTATGAAATGGACATATTATGCTAAAGAAAGAAATATTCCATTTTTGGCCTTGAAGGTTTGTTAAATTTTGGATTTGGTGAAAATAAGTTATGCTTGTATTCTAAATATGCATAGTACTTGTTCAATATGTTTAGAAGAAATGTATTACTTACTGGGTCATAATATCTCATTCCTTTTTCTTACCATGTTTTTCAGGTCCTTTAGTTAGTGGTCGTAAGAGCAAGATCATCATCGTGGGAACTTTTGGAAACTTGATATTGATATTTTGGGTATAGTTGAGGCTACGTCCTTTGGGCAAAGGATGGCCGTGTCACTCCCTCGTCCCTATAGGATTTGGGGTATGACATGAAATGCCATCATCTTATGAGAGTCAATAGATAGATTTCCGCTAGAAACAAGTCCAACCAAAGAGAAGCATCAAAACGAGCCTCCGTTCTTCTTGGGGTTCGGGTTCTGTACAATGGTCGGCTTCCTGATTAACAATTCTATGGATCTCTCAAGTTGGGAGCTTCGTGAACCGATTCTTCACGCCGAAGATCGCATTTGGTATAGCGAAGATGAATTCTCTTTTGGGGGCTAGGCATGATTGCCAAAGAACAGATGTTCGTAGCTTACGCTCTTTGCTTCAGTGTCTTCGGATGGTATCGATGTAGTCGCTTTTCTCTTCTGTTTCGGGTTCTCTTCATGTAGGAAAAGCTCAAATTCTTCACTCTTGCATATGTGAAAAAGAAAAATTGAAAATTTCCTGCAGTGCACATTTGATGTTCATTTTTATCTGTTATTGTGCCCTCTTTACTGCTGTCTTCTTTGTCGTTGCTGAGGAACAAAACCGGTGTTATGATTCTTTCTAATGGAGAGTCTCGAATTGGGTGTTTTAGATTGGGAGTCAAAGTAAATTTTTTTGGGGAGGTCTAGATAGGAATTTATTCGACCGTCGGTCAACTAGTGTAGCATTGTGGCGTTACTACACCGATGGATATGTAAGCCGACATTGAATGTGGTTTGTGATTTTTATTGCGGTCTTCGCAGCATTCTCTTGCTGGACAGGTGATAAATCTTAGTTCTTGCAACCTACACAAGTCACAGATCGCCTATCGATTCTGGGTACGCAGAAAATTTCCTCGAAGCAAACTCTTTGAAATTGTGTACAATGCTTATCGGTCCCTTTTTGCATTCAAGCTGTTATGCTTTTTCCTCCGGCTGCTGATTTCTTCGAGAATCTCCCAGTGATGATTAATTTTACGATAGTATGGGTATTTCACTGATCCTTTTGTAAATTCGCACTTTTTGTATTTTCTTTTTATGGTCACAGTCCACCACCGTAGGAAGCAAAGTAACGGGAGCATTCTATCTATGAGTAGCATCATTTATTGATAATTTAGGAGCATGACAATCTTTCCTTTGCACATGTGAATAGGCTTTTTACATTATAGTAATACATCTAGATGCATGACACAAGTACTGAGTCCTAAATATCTAACCTGACTCCAGCAAGTGGCACTAGGCTTCAGGCATGATGGTTTCGACAGAGCAAAGATTATAGGATCTCACTTTCCCTTATTGGTGGGTATTTCAATTTTTTCTTAGCTCAGGTTGCTGTTGTGTTATGTCGGACTGTTTTCCTGCTCATGCCTGTATCTTCGTTGATCCTGATTTTTTGTCCCGTTTCAGCGGAGCGGCAATTGCGTCTAGCTCTTCTCGAACCCTTGCAATGTCTTGTAGGAGTTTCCCTTGATCCGACTGCTCCTGTCCACGGAAAAAAGGTCTAGTTAGCTATATTAAGTCGCTTCATCTGATTAGTTGCCTTTGCCTAGGATGGAAGATGCCGTATTGGGAAGGGAAGAAATTATGGAAATCAAGAATAACGTGTGGATGGAAGCAATATCTAGAGAGGAGCAGCATTACAGGTAACGAGAGGAGAATGAACCTTTGTGGAAGGCCGCATGCCCCCACCACCTTCCACTACCTTTTACATCAATTTCGTGAAACAACCAACTATTTTCAGCCAACTATAAGATTAATATATCAAAAAACGAATTAATTGCCAAGTTGTACGAATCAAATTACTTTATTTAATTTGATATGATTTATAATTACGTCCTCTTATTGAGATTTTTATTAGTATACATGTGCAAAAATAAGTTAAATCATTTTTTGGTAGCATAGACTCATAACGACTAACGGATGTATATTAAAAAGATTGCACGCTAGTTAGGTTGTATGGCTCGGCGCCTTACGTCTGCTATATATAAATCTGAGAAGTAGGGGGAGCTGAATTTACCTCGGAGACCACACATTCAAGATGAACTCCATAGCTGCATTCTGCACAGTAATAAGCCCGGGCCTTTGGGCTTATCTTCTTCTTGCATTCTGCGCAGAGAATCCCACGCGGATCCTCCTCGAGAGTGGAGTCTTTGAGTATAATAGAATGGCAATGGTGTATGTGCTTAACGGTGCTTGGAAAAGGAAGACAAGTGGAGTGCACATTAAAGTTGCAGGTAACGCATCGGTAAAGATTGTTGCCGCACGGTTTGCAGCAGATATTACAATAAACTTGAATCTTCAATTCTTCAAAGAAAGTAAGGCGGTGATTATGCTTCTCATGTTTCAGCGAAGGTGTAAGAGAAGCGCATACCAAGTCGAGGTCGAATGAACATTTGTTGCAGTGGTACACAAAACCACTGACGACCTTCCCACAGGCATTACACAATGCTCGCCCAGCATAAGGCGATTCTGTAAAGAGTGTGAGGGAGTGCAACGGGTGGAAAGGATGTTCCTTCTGCCGTGGCCATTGAGCGCAGGATTTGTGGAGTGTGAGCTGATCGCATTCCTTGCAGCAATAAGCTGGACCCGAAATTTGCTGTCCACATCCTTTGCAGTTCATTTTACTCTGCTGTGTGAGGTAGCAAAGCGTCAGGGTGTGATTGTGGCTGAAATGCTGTAGCTTCCTTGTTTTCCCTTCTAGAGGAGAGGGATCAAGATAAGGCTGATGCTTTAAGAAACAGGTCACGTCCATGACGTACTGGCACTCGCAGCATCGGAAGGCAAAGCCGGAGCCAGTTTTCTTGCAGACGTTGCACTGGAAGGTTTCCGATGAATTGAAGAGGAGGGTGAGAGGGTGTTTGGGATGAAGGCGGTGGTGGGCTTTACGAGGCAACTTGGCGCACTTCTTGTGGAGGAGGAAGCCACAGTCGTAGCAAACGTAACCAAGATCGAAGATGGGTCTCGAACATCCGTTGCATGGCTCGCCAGCGTCCTCTGCCGTGCAGAAGGTCAGCGGATGCTCGTGGCTGAAATGCGAAATCTCCATTCTTCTCTCTCGGTCCTTGTCGGTCGAAATAGAGGGGGGCAGGCAAAAGATGCAGCCAAAGTCTGGAGATCAGGCCTTTTGTAGCGGGAGGAAAACCAGTTTCCTTTCCCATCACACCGCATATATTCCTTCCCTATCCTATCCGTGTGTTTATTGCTTGGCAGACGTTGTTTATTTTGAGTTCTTATCGTACGTTGGGCTTTCTTCGCAACAACTTGGAGAGAATATGCTTGGCATTTCTTGCTCGGTGATTTCGAATGGTTCATGTGCTTTATTAACCATTAGAAGATAGAGCCTGCTTGCTGTGAAAAGTACTCCAATTCGTGAATGACTTGGAGATGAATGCCTCGGGGCATTTCCAATCCGAGGAGGTTTGGGTGACCTTGACCCTTCACAAGTTACAAGCGAGTGTCGAGATCAAAAGAATACATAGAGTGGATTGAACTCTCATTCGGATTGGAACCTGCCATTTGACCAAATTGCGCAACACTAAGGACAATTTCACGCGCTTTAATAACACAACGATCTCTAAATTTTGATCCAATGTGTACTGTCGTCTTTAGAATTTTAATTTGTTCAATGTAGTCTTCTAAACTATTAGTAAATATAGGATGCAGTCCCTAAATTATAGACCCATCAAATTGGGTCATTGACCTATTTTTTAACCCATGTGAGTGTTAAATAGATCATAAATGGGCTCATTATATTAACAAAATGGGTCATATATTAACTTACGCGTAATATAAGTGTTAGATGAGTCATAAATGAATTTATAACTTATTTAGACCCAATACATCTATATAACCCCTTATTCATTCTTTATCACCTTCACTTGATTTCGCGCTCGTTCACCCCACACTCTCATTTCAATTTAGGTATGACTTTTTGTAGATTGGATTTAAAATGATACCATAAAATTTGCACATGATACGAGTTGGGGAAAACGAAAACAAAATTTGTGGCTAGTATGTTATCCCACACGCACAGCCCTTCCTCGATCTTAAAATAGGGACTACCTGTTAGCCACCAAATTCATTTTCATTCTTTGACTCATATCATAGAAAATTTTAGAGTAGTAGAATTCTGATGCATAGGTTCCACATTTATGACAAGTGCAAAGCATACTGCCAGGATTTATTAGGACATTTTTAGTTTTAAAGAATTCTATCAGGCAAAAAGGAAGAGGTGAGAGTTGTTTAGGGAGTCATAGCAAACCACACAATATTATTTCTAGGGAGAGTGAGCTCGGCCTTGTAACGTTTACATACCCCGCCTTATATAGGCATACAAAAACACTAGAATTTTACAAACCCCGTTTGGCTAACAAAGGCCAATTATTTGCATCTGTCGAGTTTCTTGCCGACAGATTGACTTTTCCACTCGTCATCTCGCTTTTTCTATTTCTGCTACAGTACCAAACAGTACATAAATAGTATGCTACAATATCGAGTAGTACATGAACAGTACATTACAGTACTATAAACAATACTTTGAGCTAAACTTTTTAGCTTCTTCACGTGAATCTTTTGACTCTTTTGGTTCGTTTTGAACAAGTTCTTGGCAAAACCTTCAGCTCTTTCACTTATTATGCCTATGAATAGACTCCTCAGAGTTATTGTCTAAATCATCCAAGTCTTCTCCATCTTTTTGCCTTTGGTATTCCTAGATGATTCTTTCGTTCTTTAGAGTTTCGAAATGTTCAATTCTTGTATCATCTAGAGGTTGGTATGAACTGGACGGAATTTCAGGAGGATTGAGGTTGCTTTTTTCTGGATACTACTGTCTGAGTGCTTTGAGGAGCTTCTCTACTTCTTCAATTGCTAGAGCAACTTCTGTATTTAATTCAAATGGCATTCTTCAGCACATTTTTAGTTTGAAGTTGAACATCCAGTGCAGCAAGGGAGACTTTTCATATAGTAACAGAATCTTCCGAAATTTCCACACCAACTACTGTAAATGCTCCCCTTTCCCTTAGCCCTCCATTAGAACTTCGTACCTCTAATGCCCCTAAAATTGACTATCGTTATGAGGTCTCCTGCCTCAATGGAGATAACGATATTTCCAAGACTCACCTTCCATTTATAAATCCGTATTTTGCTTTTGCTAAACCATCCTCTTTTTCGCTTATACATTCTATTAAACAGCTTATTAAACATACTTCTAGAGAAGTTAAAGAACCAGAAAATTTGCCCATGATACGAGCCGGGGAAAACGAAAACAAAATTTGTGGCAAGTATGCTATCCCACACACATGGCCCTTCCTCGATCTTAGAATAGGGACTGCCTATTAGCCACCAAACTCCTTTTCATTCTTTGACTCATGTCATAGAAAATCTTAGAGTGGCAGAATTCTGATGCACAGGTTCCACATGTGTAGCAAGTGCAAAACATACTACTAGGATTAATTAGACATTTTTAGTTTTAAATAATCATACCAGATAGAAAGGTAGGGGAGAGAATTGCTTAGGGAGTCATAGCAAACTACACAATATTATTTTCAAGAAGGGTGAGTTTTGCCCGGTAACTTTTACATACTCTGCCCTACATAGGCATAAAACAACACACTAGAATTTTACAAATCCCGTTTAGCCGACTAAGGCCAATTTTTTGCATTTGTTAAGTTTTCTACTGACAAAGTGACTTTTCCATTTATTATCTCGCTTTTTCAGCTTATGCTACAGTATCAAATAGTACATGAACAATACACTATAGTACTATGAATAGTACTTTGAGCTAAACTTTTCAGCTTCTTCACGTGAACCTTTTGACTCTTTTGGTTTGTCTTGAACAAGTTCTTGGTAGAACCTTTAGCTCTTTTACTTATTATGCCTATTAATAGGCTCCTCACAACTATTATCTAAATCATCTAAGTTTTCTCCATTTTTCTACCTCCAGTATTTTTGGATGATTTTTTTGATCTCTAGTTTCGAGATGTCTAATTCTTGTATCATCTCGAGGCTGGTATGAACTGGACGGAGTGTCAAGAGGATTGAGTGTTTTTTTTTTTTTTTTTTTTCTGGATACTGTTGTTTGAGTGCTTCAAAGAGCTTCTCTACTTCTTCAATTGCTGGAGCGACTTTTGTATTTAATTCAAACGGCTTTTGTCTTTTGGATGACTAATGACAACTTGATGGAACATTAGTGGAACTTGCGGGAATGCCAAGTTGGGTAGATACCCAAGCTAGAGTGATGAACTTTCTCTATGGAGACCTAGACTGAGTGTAAGCTACAATTTACTATGGTTACAAGGGTCTTGGACAGTGGTCCTCCCCATGGGTATTGCAATGATACAGCTGGATCTTGTGAATTTATTGGCGACTCAAAAGTGTCAAGTGCATCCATTCCGTAATATTTTCTCAAGCAAGCATCAATCGTTGGACAAGTCGCACTATAGTCATCATATTTATCCCAAGAAACAAGATCATCTTCTGTTAGCCATGCTTCTGGTAGAATAACTTGATTGCGTTGGCACAATATCCTTCGTAATTCCCGATACTATCGAGAATAAGTTGAGATTCTAGAAGGAGGTGTTGTAAAAATTTAATTTGGAACAAGTTGGGGTTTATATGTGGATACACTAACATCTGTCAAAGTTTTACATGTATCTCCACCATGTTGGACAAATATCCATGGCTTGAAAAATAAAACGATTGTATGAAGTTTTGGGTCAAGCCTCAATGCTTTAAGTTGGACTTGGAAAATATTTTTCTATGCACCCAGTGATTTGAACAACTAAGCATTCCTCCAAAATATTTATACTTGGCTTTTCCTTGGATAATTCTCCTAATGATAAGAGGTATCTTCGCTGTTGGAAACTCAATGACAATGGTATAAAAATTAAACAAATAACAATAAAATCATTTAAGTTTTTCGGAAATTCCTCTTTTGGGAAGAAAGTGAGAGAATGAATAAATAGATATCTCGGATGTAGTCCATTTGGCCGGAGGAGAAGACCACTGTATTCACTAAAAATATAGAAATGATATTGTCACATAAATCTTCTAAGATTTTCAACAAGAACATTGTCTTGGATAAGCTTAGGGATTTTCAATGGGTATGAATACGAAGGCCACTTAGGCTATATTTCTCAGGCTTTGAAATGGCCTCTTGGATTTTTTACTACATACATATTTATAAATATGGTAGCTGCAAATTCTTTTGGGTTGAACAAAAAATCAGCAAGTATATTATTTTTTCCCGCAATATGTTTGGTTTCAAAGGAAAGATGTGAAAACCATTCCGCTTATCTAAGAAGCTATGGATGGGGAATTTTCTTGTGCTTGAACTTTAGCATTTGAGAGAATGAAGACATATCCATTTCCACAAGAAAATGATGTTCTATAAGACGGAATTCAAACTTCATAATGCCATACTTTACGGCTAGGATTTCTTTGAAGGTAAAGTGGTAATGCATTTCCGCTTGCGTGAATCTCCCACTCTTATGTCCACAAACTTGTCACTTTCCATTAATTTCTTTAGAAAGAACAATAGCCTAACATTCATCAGTGGCATTTGTTTGCAATACTCTTTTTTCTATGAAATGGATTTGCAAAGGAGGGAGATGCTACGGGATTTCCTTAAGTCTGCGTACAAGCTTAGTTTGTTGTGGTCTCCATGGATGAGCATCTTTCTTGAACATTTGTTATAGTGGACTCACAAACTCTGTGATTTTTGGACAAAATCTCGGAGATAAGTTACAATCCTAAGGAATTGTTAGACTTGCTTAAGGGTTAGATTTTCATCTGGAAACTTTGTCATGACCTACCCCTTGGGGAAGGAAATATATTTAGGGGTATTGCTTAAAAGACTGGCATATGAGCTATAATCAGGCATGGGTTCTCTTAAGCTTATATCTTGCGTGACATTGGAGGGTTCATAAGAATTTTGTAATAAGAAGTTGTCACTAACCTATTGGGGTCGAGAAAAAATCAAGTGAAGTATGAGAGTGTACCTCACTCCTTACGCAACTAGAGAATCTAGGTTCGGAGACTTAATTACACTAATTCGGTACTTAATCTTGTTTTTTTGTTTTTTTTTTAAATGGGATGTTTTTGTCAAGCATGCAGCCTAGATTGATTTCATACTTATCCACTAACATGTGATGTAATCATACGAGTGCACAATTATTAACGAAACAATTAGCAACCAAGGAAAGTATTAAATACATTTCATGAGATAACAAAGATTTAACTCTAAGGAAAAAATAAATGTTAATCCCAACTAGACTAAAAGGGAGCCAAAATCAACGTACCAATATTGCGCAATCAAATGTATTTGTCTTTAAGGATAATTGAAACCTTAAGGTAGAACCATAATGATTTAGTCACCATGAGCAGGATTTTTTATTGATAAAATTCCAATTTTTCAAGAGAAGATAACCCAAAAGATTAATTTTAACATTTTTGAAGATTTAAAAAAAAATTAGAATTTTTTTGGATTTTTAAGAAAAATTGAATTTTCAAATTTTCCAAAAAAAATTCTTGATTTTTTAATCTTTTTGAATTATTATTATTATTTTTCTAATCACTACTGAAATTATTAAACATTTTTCTGAATTTTGGAATTTTTTGAAAATTTTGGACAAATATCATATTGAAACAATAAGAAATTTACTTCATAGGGTTCAACAAGCAATCGATATTTCACGTGGAGCTTTACATAAAGCAGATGAGGTAAATTTTTGAATTTTTTTGATAATTTCAGAATTTTTTTGAATTTTTTAATATTCTCTGAAAGCTTTTGAATTTTTCGAAATTTTTTAGTATATTTTTACTATTAATATTCAGGACAGCGGGTTTGGACCGTAAACTCGATCCGACTCGCCAACCCGACCCAAACCCGGATCTGACCCGATCGGATCAAAACAAGAAATTTCTCTATACTTTTTTAAAAATTTTCTATATTTTTCTATATTTTTCTCTTCTTGTATTTTCCCTATTTTGTATTATTCCCCTGCACTCCTCCTTCATGGCTTCTTCACCGAACGTCTCCATCCACCGTCCATTCTTTCCTTTTTCTCTTTTTTCATTTCTTTTCATTACTCCTTTTTTTTTTATTTCTTTTTTTTATTTCTTTTTCTTTTCTTTTTCATTTCCCCCCTGGCCTTCTTCTTCACGTCCCTTCTTCTTCGTGCGTCTTCTTCTTCCCCGACGCTTCTTCCTCGTTCTGCGCCATCTTCACCAAACCAAAATCAACACCACGGCAAACCCTCACCGGCGTTTAGGGGGTCGCCAAGCCACCATCTAGCACCGGTCGTTCGTTCCAACCGTCAATGACCACCGTCGGTCACCTATTCCAGCGACCACTAACCCATTTTCTGGTGCGACGAAAAACCTCGTTGACTCGAATACACACGAATATTTTCGTTGACTCGAATACACACGAATATTTCCTGCAAACAGTACGAAAACACCATGAATACGAGCAAAGAAAGCAAGATTCGGCAGGCATGGGGACAAAAACGAGTTGGTCTTGTGTTAAAACATGAATCACTCTTCGGTCTTCTTTAAGGCATTTCATCAAACACATAACATGCACTAACTAGAGGGGTAAACATAGACTCGTTTGGGGCTCAGGTTCGGGCCAAGATCAACACGCGATACACAAGCACTATTCCAGATCAGCTCACGGACAAGTTTATCGGCATTTAACTTGAGTATGAACAAAAATAACAAGTTTCGGCCATAACACTGAACACCAACATTTGTATAAAGCATTACAACAAGCACGTCACATACGCTGTCTGCGAAACGAACAAGAGCACGATGGAATTTCGGACGCGGACCGGGACCGAAGCTCGTGCGAACTGGTCGACCACGAGCTCCGGCCCGACACACCGCAAAAAAACCAAGGCAGGCGTACTCGGGAACGACCTACCTGGCTCGAGGTGAGTACTGTGACGAACGGCGGCTGATCAACGAGCTCCATCGACAGTCGACCACCTTCATGCCGTTACTTGGCTAGCGTCCAAGAGAAGGGAAAGGAGGAGGAGGGAGTGGCTCGGTTCAGAAAGAAAAGAAAAGGAATGGGCTTAGCTGGCCCAGGTGGGGAGAAGGAAAGGGAGTAGAAGAAGGGGCCGGGCTTGGCTGTCTCTAGCTCGGCCCTGCTACTTTTTAGTATTTCTTTGAAAACTCTTTTAATTATTTTTTTGGAATTTTTTAATTAATGAATTTTTTTAATACTAGTAATGCAAACGTTTTAATGTCTATATGCGATGCAATTTAATGAAAACACCATAAGTTTTAATGAAAATTATTTAATTTACTGTTTACTTCTTTTGTTCCTTTTTTTAGAGACTAATTCCGAATTTTTTACGCGATTAAGTCCTAAGTTAAAAGACAAAATTTATGTGTCAACAAAATTTTGTAATTCCTCAACAATATCAGAACCAGGATAATAAGTTCCATCCTTGAGCTACATTCCAAGAAGTTCAATTTCTTTATAGGTAATAATCATCTTCTTTTGGGATAACATGATTCCATGCTTTCGCATCAGATCTGCAAATTAAGCTAATAATTTATAACAAGAATCCTCATCTAGATTGTAAATGAGGATATCACTAATAAATTTGAGAATTGGCCAAATTGGGCTATAAAATTCCGCACATAGCCTTTTAAAACAACAAAGGAACTGTTTTGAGGCTAAAAGGAAGTACTATCCACTGGAAGTGTTGATTCGAGATACAAAATCCAATTTTGGTGAATTTCCAACTGCCAAAATCCAGTTTTAAGGTCAAACTTGGAATACACTTTGGCTTGGGTGAGATTGGAGAATAAAGAATTCCAAATGGCAGAGGAAACTTATCATCTTATAAAAATTGATTAAGAGGATAATAGTTGATAACCAGTCTCATATTTTCTCTGTTTTGCTCCACTTGCTTATTGACATGGAATGCTTCACAATCCCATTGAGAATTTGAGAGCTCAATTAATCTTTGATGAAGCAAATCCGAACATTCCTTTTGTGCTAAAAGCAAATGTTGTGGATTCATTCTAGAGTGACTGCCCTCAGTGGCATTAACATCCTCATTTTTCTTGAAAGGAAGATTAATGAAGAAATCGGGATTTTCTACAAAAGGTTGGAGCATTTTTGGACAAAATTTAAGTGAGAGTCTACACATGCCTCAAAAAGAGTTTGCAAAATTGGATCCAAAATACTCATCTGAATAATGAAAAGCACTTGGATGTTTACAAATTTCTAGAACTGCCCTTTGAACCTTAGTCCATTTGGCACAATTATGAATTTAGGAATTTGTGTAAGGATATCCCAACCATTAATAATATCTTTATTTGGTGAGCTAGAGACAAGGATTTTGGTAGTGACTGAACACTAAAGAAAGGATTGTATGTTGATGGGTTTACTTCGAACTTTATAACAAAGGTATCTCTAGAAGTAGAGTTAAAATACCAAATATATGACATCCGGTATTTTTCTGGAAGTATCTTTGTATCAAGAATAAAAATACTGGCTCCAGTGTCGATGAGGGCAATAAGAGAAATAGGCTTATCATATTTGGATATATATATATAGGGAAATATGGGAGGATAAAAGGATTATATGCACAAAGATCGTGGATTATGGGAGGTTCGGTGAAGAAGAATACCTCTTCTTCAGGTTCTTCTGACAAACTTTCAGTGTCACTAGTTTGTGATCACGTATTAATGGCACACACAGTGTGTTTGGTTGATTCATCTTCTAAGGAGAAGACTGATTCAACATCATCATCTTAGAGTGATACTCCATTTTGCTTCTCTATCTTTCGGATTTTTTTACACCTTCTCAAAAAACTCCGTTTAGAGCGTCTTTTTCACAAAAATCGTCATTTGCACCTTTTCTTTGTATATCCTAAGGAGAATCTTTCGAAGTGTCTTTGTTTTTTTCATTTATCTCTATAAGAAGGATCATCACAGGAATCTTTCTTTGAACACTTGATTCTTAACTCAAGCTTTTAACAAGCTCAGTCAAGTTCTTTGTTGCTCTTAAGATAATTTATGAAAACCTTCCTTCGGATACAAAGAACATCAAGAGTAAGACGCATTTTGCTGGAGTTCTCCAAAAGGAACATTAGCAACCATCTTCTGCTTATTTTGTATGAATCTCTCCACAATTTGTCCAATTTCTTTTGGAATGGAGGTAAAAAATACCTGCTTTAAGTCGGGATCAGCTCCAAGATCATAGAATAGTTTAAGCATTTCTTGGAAATGCCTATTGAGATGCTTTCTTCGTAAAAAGCAACACTTTTTTTTTTTTAATAAAAAAATTCTCTTCTTCTAAGCTCAAGAAGATCTTCTAGTTTACCAATAAAAAAGTGGTGGATCACCTAGATTGTTTGATAGAAATCTATTTAGAATAAAAATGTCATTTGATCTTACTCAAAAACAGTTATCCACCAGTCCTTTAGGCTTCAAGTAATTTTGCTCACAAACTCCATTAGTATTTCATACCGAATTTCAACAGAAAGTGTTTTGATGTTGAGCCAAATATGAAACTCTTGTAATCTATCTAGCCATTAGGACTATGGGATATTATCGAGTGTGAAGTAGTATTTGAGGTCGAAGACTTTTGTTCATGGTTTGAGTCATGAAGATGTACTACTTCTAGCTCAAATGGATTTGATTCCATTTATGCTTCGGGAGGATCGACCATAAATATAGCAAGCACATGGGATATTGGTGTTTGTGGCTCAAGGGTTGAAGTATTTGTGGAGGAAAGGGAATCTGATTATGAGTCTAATTCAGATGTATTTTGCTTGGTGAAGTCAAATATAGCAATAGTTGGTATCCTTTGTCTGCTTTGATCTCGCAGGAAAGCCTCAAGTGGATTTGAGACCATATGAGCAGAGGGAGGTTCCGAAAAATGTTTAGGAGCTGGCTTCTTTTCTTCACTAATTTTCCTTTGCTTTTCCATATCCCTAATATGGTTTTGAAGAGTAACAATATCTATTTGATCTTGCTTTGGAGCTTCGTTAATGATTGTGGCAATTGATGTAGCCCTAGAGGAGCCCACCTCCATTGGAATCATTTGCCAAGGCTGGGAAAATGAATATGGGGGAGGAACAAATTTTCCATTGTGTGAGAGCTTGATTTGTCTCCTCAATTTTTCTATTTTAGCCGTTCGGTCTTCCAAATAATGATGAGAAGCATATATCTAAGATTCCATCTACTGGAGTTTTTTTATGGAATGTCTCAAGCAATTTATTTGTGACAAAAGCTGTTTGATCAATTTTTTGGTCAACATGATCAAGATGAGCTCGAATAGTTGCAAGCTTGGTGTCAATTGTCTTGATAACATTATTTTGAGCCAAAGCATTTTCTGACTACCAATTCAAGATAGCTTCAGCAGTCATGACTTTCTTGTCTTCCTTGGTCATCAATATCTATAGGATTCGAGAACTTAAGGATATGATGGAACTGATTGTGAGCATCTGTAAATTCTTCTAATGTCGAAAATGGGGCACTAGAATTAGATCTTTCTAAAGGTGAAAAGCCTAAGGGTTGGAGCTATTGACACCTAAATTTTGCCAACCCGATCATTTATTTATTACATAAAAAATTATGGTCCATTTCGATCCCTATCAAAAATATCAATCAACTTGCATATAGATATTAGAAGCATTTGCATTACGGACTCGAGTGAATGGTTTTGAGTTTAACTAGACCAAGCCTATAAGGGAATGGAAATTTGGCCCAAGCCCTTTAGTCTTCATATTATTCTTGAAAATCTCAATTATGTAGAGGATCAATGTCATGATCTTTATAATAGGCAAGGACCTTCTCTAAAAGATGGGAAAAGAACAATGCCAAAACTTGGCATGGGGGAACACTTAAGTGCGAAAGTAACATTTAAATATCAAAATCGGAGTAAAATGGATCAACTAAGTGCAAACATTGAGAAAATTCAACCAAAATACTGACGTTGTGATTTTTTGACGAAACAAGTGCAAAATGACATCATTTCACACGCTGACGTGGCTAGATAAGTGCAAAAACGATGTCGTTTTGATAGATGTGGCTAAATAATTATATAAAAAAAAGAAAAAAAAAAGAGAGATGAAGACTAAGATTGCAGGTAGCTGAGGGTTAAGCCCTCACTGCCGCCTCCTTGCCATTCACCGAAAGGGCCGGCGATGGTGGGGGGAGGGTCAATCGAGGTCGCTAGCCCCTGGCCCCATTGTTGCTAACCCTTCCGATGACAGTGAGGAGGTAGCGGTAAGGGCTTAGCCCTCGCCTTCTGCCTCTGCCTCCTTTTTATTTCTTTGAAAGAAATTAAATATAAATATTTTAATTTAATTAATATTTATATGGAAATTAAAAAAAAAAAAAAACGATGTCATTTTGGTTCTTCGTTGCTATTTCAGCTCTCCGGCATGCCACGTAAATGAGTTATATTATTAAAAAGTTATCACATAGGATTTATGACCATTTTTAATGGACTTGACATTCAAGTGTCCCATTTTTTTTTTTATAAAAAAAAATAACACTTAAGTGTCACTTTTATAACTTTTAGTATTTAAATGTCCCTCATGTCAAGTTTTGACACTTCAAGTATCTAACACTTCGAATGAACTCATTGGAAATAATCCTGACTTAGGCATGGATGAAATCAAGCCAAATGATATGGGCAAGAAAGTTCAAAAAATTGATATCTTGGAGGATTATTATAATATTTTGAAGACTTCATTGTGATATTCGAAAATTGACGAAGGAGCAAAGAGGATTTTGTTTCTTTCCTTAAAAACCCTAGCCGTCCTAACCTATAAAAGGACCTATTGCAGACAGAAGGAGGCCACACGTATTGAAAATACACGGCACTTTTTGAGAGGGAAGGAGAGAGCTTCATAGAATACACGGCAGCCACGATTGAGAGCATTGAAGAGCGAGCTTCACTTCCCCTTGGAGGTTCACCACTTTGCAGAAGATGCCAAAAGGAGTCTTCACCGTACAGAGAGATTGACGTAAAAATCCATCAACTTCGCGGTGTCCAGTCCTCGCCCGACGATCGGCAACGGCAGCTTGCTGCACCTCAACATGTTCCGTCAGTCGACTCACAATTTAGCTTTGGCAAGTTTTGTTTCTTTGTTTCCTTTGCAGGTTACGTTACTCTACAATCGCAGTTCACGCCTCCCCGGCTATCCACAAGCCTGCGATTGAGAGATATCGCCGGCAACGCACGTCTTGGACGCCCAGGGGAGGATATGATGAGGTCTTCAAGAGATTGAGTGGAGCTTGAGACTCGGTCAAACAGAAAGGTACCAGATTGCGAGTGAAATTGCAAAGCGGGGCAGAAGACGGCGGATGTTGTTGTCTTTTGGTCTTTGTCCAGACTTAGATGAAAGAAGGCAGCAAAAGTTGTGGTTTTTATGGCCTCGCTTAATGCAAGCAAAAAGCCAAAAAAAAATATATAGAAAAGCATATTGTGAAGCCTCGACGCCAATCCCCGCAGATTCAGCGAACAAGCCCGCAATCTGCTCAGCAAAAACCAGCAAATTGTTTTTTCTTCGTTTCTCAGCGCACTTCAATTCATAGAGTTCGTTATGCTCTTCTTTGTGCAGGTTTTCTGGTGATTGTCCATGCACCACGGAGCCCCAATAATCCCAAAGGCCTTCTGCTTTCGTTGTTGCCCAAGTTTGCCCACTGTCGCTTGTCCTTGCCGGCCTCACCCTTGACGGCCTCAGCCGTGGTCGACTGACTCGAGCCGAGATGTCCACGCCAACACGAGCAGGCACAGCTGTGAACCGATCACCACTGCGATTCCCGTGATTTGTTGTCCGTCTGAGTTTGGAAATGGTATCCGAGCAATATCGCAATTTAGGTAATAATTTTCATCAATTTGATCTTCATATATTTTTATTGTCTAATTTGTGAAATCTTCATCCTGTACGAGTCTTTAAATGATGCTATGGTGTCCACATGATATTGAGTATTCTTTTAAATTAGGGATTTATTTCTTAATTTCCTAACATGTTTATGGTTGACAGTCCGATTTTATGTCCAAAATACGACTCGCGATTGTACGGGAAATCGTCAATCCAATCTCACGTCTGAGATATGATTTCCGATTTTATAAAAATTGGTCAATCCGATCTTATGCGCGAGATACAATTTGTTAATTTATATCGATAATTTCTCATTTGATTTGATGACATGTTCGTTGTGAATTTTATTTCTTACTATTTTTGTTTGATTTTAACTGATTTTATTTCTTAAAAAATCCAAAAAGATTAGACACTATTAGAGTCGTTTTTTTAAAGGATGGATTGCATGCTTATTTTGGTTATTTTATAATTCCGAATTAAGTAAAATACCAAAAATATCTTCTAGGATAGTTTGCATGTTTAAATATTAGGCACATTTAATTTTTAATTTTAATTAAAAAGAAAACACAAAAAAATCATGCGTGTGTCACGTAACATTAGTTCATTCATCACACGTTATCTAGTAAATTGCATGTTTAGGGTAATGCATGACATGTTGAATAATTGCATTAATCTTTTCCCATCATTAGATTAAGTCATTTAAAAATGTTGCATGACATATAGTTTGCATGTTAGGTTGCATGTTGCATGTCATTTTAGTTAAACATTTTTGCATGTCATACCTAATTTCCAGTTTTCATTTAAATAAATGAAAACCCAACAAAATTATGCGATCGTATGTTAATTAAAAATCATATTTAGAATTGCTAATGTAATTTTTGAGCTAACATTGTTACTATGAGGTAAGTCATGCAATTTACTTATTATTTTATTGGGTGTTAAATTGGTGGATTGGATACCCAAATGGTTACCTCATATGTTAGGGAATAATAAAATAAATTGAGGGAATAATAAAATAAATTTAAGTTGCCCGATAAGTATTTTTTTCATTAAAATAACGGTACCAAAATGGCATTAGAGTAATCTAATGTAACCAAGCTTCCATACCCAAATTCTTTGATTTGTAGGAGTAAAATAATTCTTTCGTTATTTTACTTACACTATAAACTTATTAGTGGCGACTCCTAAATAAAATTCATTTACATGCTAAAAACTTAAACATAAGTCACGAATTGTAAGGGTGTGCAACCAGACTGAGTATACCCAAGAATCAAACTGGCCCACCTATAAAGCAGGGTCGGGAACTAGTTTTGTTGAAACCCGTCTGGGAACCGGTTTCCAAAATTTGGAATCGATTTCAACTGGTCTGAAAACCGGTTCTAAGTGAATACCCACCCGAGAACCGAATCGATCGAACTGGTTTGGGAACAAAACAAAAGTCCAAAACCCAAAATGAGTGTGGTTACTGAAGGTACGAGGCGTTCTCGTGCATTTTCTTAGGTACCTATATTATAATAGTTCAATTTTGTGGGGGCAAAAAGATCTCAAAATCATATCAACTGAGTTCGCACTTAATGATTCGTATGTTTTATTGTTTTTTTTTTGTTTATTATCCTTTTCCTCAGGTTACCTGCTTATGCATATTGCCCAAATGAGGAAGTGTAGACATCATTAAAAGCCATCGATTTGAGATTATAACTCTTGCTACTTTATCATCATAGCCTTGGGGATTCTTAATTTTTGTTTAGTCAAAAAGTTCATGTACTTATTGATTACAAGTACTTAATGTTTCAAAACAACTTAGGAGGATCACATGGTTTTCTCACGTGTTAATGTAAAATTCAAAGTCGTATAAGATATTGAATGATTGCAAAATATGTTTTAGTAAAAACAGGATTGACCCTAGAATTGAACTGAAAAAAATAGTGGTTCATATATAGGATCTAGTGCCAACAGGATTGACTCTGGAACTGGACTGAAAAAACAGAGTGGTTCATGTGTAGGATTTAGTGCAGACAAGATTGGGTACATGGTCCAAAAAAGGAAAACCGGTTATAATAAGATCAGGTACAAGGTCCAGATCTGGAACTTACCCAGCTTGGAACCAATCACCACTAGTGATTTGGTATCAGCTTGGGAGAGGCCGATCTAAGTCTAAACTTAATAATCCATTAACCAAACCACCTGCTTCGAGAATGTCGTGACAGGAACATACAAACAGATGGAAGGACTGGTGATGGTTTTGCTTTTGGGGAACATGAGGGTTGAGGTGCTTTGGGTATTTCTAGAGGAAAAGTGTTCTTAACCCATTTGTGGATGGGTTTATAGAAAAGTGAGATAACTGGCTTTGCGGGTGAAGGTTTCTTTCTGGGTGGTGACTAAGGAGGTGGAGGAGGTTCACATCGTTCAGGATTTTTGGAGAAAAGTGTGATTGAGATGGTTTATACAAAACCATGAATTGATATTTTTCTCCATATTTGCCAAAAAGGTCTGACGATGGGGTCTCCATCCATCAAGGTATCTCTAGTACAGTTTATCTTTTGATCACTTCTTTTTTCTAGATGGTCTATCATCTTTTTCTTTGTCCAGAGTATTTGTACCAAGGGAACACTGACAAGCAAGATTAATAGTAATGATAGAATGTTTCTTTTATGGAGAATGTTTCTTTTATGGATCGACTCGGGTATGAGTTGGGTATGGATCGAGTCAAGTATAAATCACTATATTTATATTAAATGGAAATGGACAAAAATGGGTCAAATTGATCTATTTAGGTCGATCAATTCTCAACATAATCCATCTGTTGGATAGGTCAACTAGATTATATGGAAATACTTAAAAGTTCAAGACCATACCGAATACTAAATCAAAGTTCAAAGTTTAGAGATTATATTGAATAAACTAAAAATTCAAAGGTTTCAAAGGTTTCACGTTATATCAGAGCTCAAGAATTATTTGTGTTCTTTTCCAATTTCGTAGGTGGTCGGTGGTCGTTGGAGAGATGACGGTAACTTGCTGATGGATTTTGTCATTCTTGATGAGAGTCGGTAAAAAGATTTACGCTTGGCCAAACTGAGCCAAACAGAGAAGCGCCGGATCGAGCCTTTCATTCTTCTTCTGGGTGTTCGAATCTGCACGAGGGTCGGCTTCTTGATCATCCATTATTGGGTTCTCTCAAGTCGGGAGCTACGTGAACCGTTTCTCGGCGCTGACGATCGTGGTTGGTATGGCGGAGATGAATTCTCTTTTGGGGACTCGGGCGTGACCGCCAAAGCACAGATATTCTTAGCTTACGCTCTTTGCAATGTCTTTGGAGGGTACTGATGTCAGTCGCTTTTCTCTTCTTCTTGTTTGGGTTCTCTTCATGGAGGACGAGCTCAAATTCATCACTCTTGGATACATGAGAGAGAAAAAGAAAGTGGAAATTTCCTACAATTATGCACAGCTGATGTTCCCATTTATCCGTTATTGTGCTCTCTTTACTGCTGTCTTCTTCGTCGTTGCTTTTGACTGATGTCGAGTAGATCATGCTGAGGAACAAGATTGGTGTTATGTCTCTCTCTAAGGGAGAGTCGAATTGGGTGTTTTGGGCCGGAACTCAAAGTAAGTTTTTGGGGGAGGTCTTGACAGGAATTCTCCGTTCTGTCAAGCCACTAGTGTAGCATTGAGGCGTCGCTACACTGATTGATATGTGTGCCGACATTAAATGTGACTTCTGATTTTATTGCAGTCTTCTTAGCTTTCTTCTGCTAGACAGGCGATAATTTTTAGTTCTGTAATGCGCAATTTGCGCCTATACTGCACCCTTAATGGGGCCAGTCTACCTGCTGTTATTATTGTGTTCTTCTGCAAAGTGAGTCTTGGCCTGAAGAACCCGATAATTCAATGTCAAAAAATTAGTTATGTGTCATGCAGTGTTTGCTTGGTCGGATGTTCTATATTTGATTGTCATGTCCAGATCCGTATGTGTCGGTTGACAAATTGGCTGCCAACGCTCACTTAAGCTTACAAACTTTTGGCTATATCAACAGTCCGCAGCTTGAATTTTCATTGTCTCCCTACTGTAATGAGGTTAGGATAAGAGAAAATCCAATCTTTGGGTTGCACATGTAGCCAATCAGTGTAAAAGCAAAGTGAGTTGTTTCTCTTGTCAAGCTATCAATGAGTAGGATGCTTACTGATCACTCTTCCAGTGTAACAAGCAATCGTAACTATTCCTTGCATCCTTTACTATAACAGTTAGAATTCGTTTAGTGTGGGCATTCAATAGTTTGGCTGTACTACATTTCTTCCTCATTACCATGGTCAAGCCTAGATGTCATGCACCTCTTTGGATGCCTTTATCACATGCTGACAGTGTTTTAGGTAAAACTATTACCATACCTTCCTAATCACTGTAGCATGGTGGTAAAGGCATCTAAAGGGGCAATGTGGGATCTAGGTTTGGTTCAGCAAATGCTCGATCATCTAGAATGCTAAAATGGTAGTCGAACATGCATCTTCAGATGTACATGCTTTTGGCCTTGGGAATTTGCTTCTAAAGGATGGCCTAACATTATTGTTTGTTGGAATTAGGAAGCGGTATTTTACCAGTTCACTTTCTTGTCCATGAGGCTAAGAAGGCGAAAGGCGCACAGCTCACACAAGCACCACCTGATGAAGGGGGCACATTTTTTGATTCTTTAATTTCGTTGGAATATCATATGCTTTAAGAGGATCTAACCATAGACATGTTTTGATAGAATAAGAAATTATCTCTATTGATGTTCTGGTCCTCTGCATGGACCTTGTGTTTCTATTGAATGCTTGATGAGATCTTTACGCTACTTGTAAGCAAAAGGTGGTCATTGCAGAACCTGTAGTTTTTTTCCTCATCCTTGAGACCTGCAGTCCCTTTTCTTGATTAACTCGGTACACACACAAACAAGTTTTTAATGACTTTCAATAGACCATCGATTCATGCATCACTAAGTCTGAATTGGTCCAACAAGCTTTTACCGTCAAGTTTGCTTGCGACAACTGTCCTGACATAATCCTCATGAGTTGATGTTTTGTACTGTGCACCGCTCTTTCCAGCAAGATCTGGCAATGGACCGATTTTGGCTTGCATGTTTGGACTGTGAAATGCAGCTATTGAGAGGCGTTCCTTTTCTGGATGCACCACTGCTCTATGCTCTATGCTCTTGTACTGTCCATTGCTCATTATCTGCATCAAACATGAAGATCATCATGGGATCACTGTAAACACATGGGAAGTGTTGGTGAAATTATTGTACTACCTCAATGACATCGCCTACGTTGACAATGAATGCCCTGGGAAGAGGTTTAATAGGTAGCCATTTACCACTTTTCTTAATTTGCAATCCGTCTACATCGCTCAATTGAATTAGCAGGGTTAGTCCGGTGGCATCAGAGTGTGGCGTCAGACCCATGACCTCGTTTGCTTGCTTGCATGGTGGATAGTAGTTTAGTCTTATCCCTTGTGTTCCCGCTTCAAACATGCTTGCAAGCACATCCGGAGAAAGTCCTAAGTTCTTGGCCATAGCTCTCAGGAGGAAAGGTAAAATCCGCACTAACTCTGAAGAGTAACTGTCCAGGGTTGCTCTGAGATGTTGAACCAAAATTAAAGTTCTCTCTTTGTTCATCCCCAGCAAAAGAGAGAAGAAAAGTAAACTGGGAAGACTCATCTGGTGAATTTGTATGTGTATTTCTGACTCTTGGACAAAGGACATACATTAGTTTGTTCTGGGTACTAGCACATCTGTTGTTTCTTTGTGCGTGCACACTGTTGTAGGAATGTTTACTGTGTGATTGATCTGTTTTAACTTACCTGAAAGAGGCAGGGTTCTTTGGCCAAAACCTGAGGTTTCTCTGGGAAGCAGGTTGTGCTAAAAGGAAGAGCATGTCACCCCAGTCAAGTTTCTGGTCTTCCGACACAACAAAAGCTTGGCCATAGCCTTCGATGGAGTTAGGTAGCTGATCGTATTTCTTCTTCTCTTCTAATGGCAGCTTAAAGAACTCCTCTGTTTCTGTCTTCAGTTGATGAATGAACTCTTCTGATATGCCGTGGTTTATCAACTGTCATCATGAAAATCATTTTAATGTCAGTGCTGGGAAGTTGAAACTTTGTGTAGTCGAGGACATGATATGAGATGAATAAGGTTTGAATAAATTCATTCGAGATGGTGCACCTGGAAGAAGCCCCATTCCTTGCAAGCCAAATGGAACTTCTCGATTTCGTCACTGTGGTCAGGGTGATCCTCAGCAAGTTTGTTCATGTCTATGATGGGAATCTCAAGTGACTCGGTCTCCCAGACTTGGCTGAGTTCAGATGTGGCCCTGAGATAGCGAGGTGGAACCTCCTTCAGGCCCTTCGACACGAGAGCTTGGACATTTTCGACAGGCACGGAACCACCGAGGTCACTCCTGTGAAGCACCTCAGTCTCCATTACTCCAGGTTGACCACAAAGGGTCTCTGAGACCAAAGCCTCCTCTAACTTTCAAGAGGAACCATTCATTGCTTATCCTAGATATCTCCTCCTCCAGAATAGAATTCTTCAACATTCTTTCTTCAGTCCCCTCTTTTTGTCATATTATATACTTGGATATACATGGGGATGCCTGTCACATCATACAGAATAGTCTGTTTGCGTCTGCTTCTTTAGGACAGCAGTCTTTTTCATTTATAGACAGTTTGCTATCAATGTTCACTGTAGTCCCATTGGATTTCACAGTATTTAGCAAGACTAATACCCATGAGACCTGTTCAATAGGGGATGATTGGAATCAAGCACCTGGCAAGATTCCAACCATTTAAGACCAATAGCTTGACAAGAAAAACGGGCGGTTGGTGAAAGATGAAGCTGAAGTCAGTTTACCTCGGACAATCACTGTGGTTCGGCGATGAAATGTCACCATCTATGGAGAATTTGTAAGATCAGTCACTTGTTTAATCTGGTGGCACGACCTCGACCTCTTGTTCAGTACTTCGTCAAAAATTACCCTGAAATCAGGTGTACATTTAACAGCTTGTACATGTTTCTAAGTCATCCATGTTTGGTAATATTTTTATTATCTATTAGGTGAAGTTTGTCTTATCAGGATCAGTGAAGAGTGGTTCGGCCAACAAAGCTGTGATGCCCCCAGCACGTCACGGCTAATGCGATTACTGAAGCTTTGTAGGTTTTTTTTTTTTTTTTTTTTTTTTAATTCTTGATGATAATATAAGATGAGATGAGCTCGTGTGATGTTTGTGCAGATAAACAATTATATCGTGCTTTCTGATGCAGTCCTACAAAATTGACAGCGGCTGGTAGAGGATGCCTGTTACATCATATGGAATAGTCTGTTTGCAAGCGGATGGTAGAGGAGGAATGCGTTTGGTAAAGCGTCTGCTTCTTTAGGACGGCAGTCTTTTTCATTTATAGACAGTTTGCTATCGATGTTCACCGTTGTCCCATTGGATTTCACAGTAATTAGCAAGACAAATACCCATGAGACCTGTTCAATCGGGGATGATTGGAATCAAGCACCTGGCAAGATTCCAACCATTTAAGACCAATAGCTTGACAAGAAAAACGGGCGGTTGGTGAACGATGAAGCTGAAATCAGTTTACCTCGGACAATCACTGTGGTTCGGCGATGAAATGTCACCATCTATGGAGAATTTGTAAGATCAGTCACTTGTTTAATCTGGTGGCACGACCTCGACCTCTTGTTCAGTACTTCGTCAAAAATTACCCTGAAATCAGGTGTACATTTAACAGCTTGTACACGTTTCTAAGTCATCCATGTTTGGTAATTTTTTTATTATCTATTAGGTGAAGTTTGTCTTATCAGGATCAGTGAAGAGCGGTTCGGCCAACAAAATTGTGATGCCCCAAGCACGTCACGGCTAATGTGATTACTGGAGCTTTGAAGGTTTTTTTTTTTTTTTTTTTTTCTTGATGATAATATAAGATGAGATGAGCTCGTGTGATGTTTGTGCAGATAAACAAACATATCGTGCTTTCTGATGCAGTCCTGCAAAATTGACCATAGCCTCCGCATCCCCTTTTTCAGCCCGTTCTCTTCGTTTCCTAGTATATTCGGCTCCCCCATTTATTTCCCATGAAATAAGGGCGCGTTTTTGGTAACGTTTTTGTTCTGGGAAACAATTTTTGAATAGAAGAACGCGTTTGGTAACTGCACAAAATTTCTGTTCCTAGAATAGGAAAAGAACAGAAAACACGTTTGGTAAACTTGTATAATTTTTTTGTTTCTTTTAATTTTTTAATATTTTTATTTTATTTTTCCTTTTTTCTCTTTATTTTTTCTTTTTATTTTCTTTCTTCCTTTTGGCTGGTCGCCGGCCTTGGCCATGGCCGGTGATTGGCCGACGAGGGCCGGTGGCCTCGCCGTGGCTGGGTGAGGCTCGGCCTCATCGGATCTGGACGAGCTCAAGCTCGCCCAGCCAAGGCAAGGCCGAGCCTCGCCAACCGGCACGAGGCCGAGCCTAACTGGGGGCCGGCGACGCTCTGGCAACCGGCCAAGAAAAAAGAAGAAAAAAAGGAGAAAGAAGTGTTTTTCGGAATTATTCTCTGGAACAAAAAACAAGTTGTTTCTACCTTTTGTTTCTATTCCAACTCTGTTCCTGAGAACAAATACGTTTCTGTTCTTTTTTTATTCCTCGGAACAAAAGAACAAAAATTTGTGTTTCGGGAACAGAAATAAATTTAAACAAACAGCCCCTAAACCCCGCCGCCCCCGCCCCGCCCCCACCCAGCCCCAAACACATCTCCCTATCCAGGTTCCTTTCGACTTGTTACTTGGAGTGCAAGGCCGTTGATTTCGATTCCCCGCATGGGATTGCGCCTGTTATTGGAAAGGTCAAAAGGAAAAAAAGGGACAAAAGAAAAAAGGGTACTAACTTCACGAGAAAGTAGAGAGCGAATATCCAAAGAGAGTCAACCTTATTTGCATTCACGCGGCATACAATCTCCATTGATTTCACGCCAAGCACAACTTTAACCAGCCGACTGTTGGGGAAATTACCAAAAAAGTGCTAAAAATATTATAATTATATCAATTCAAAAACTTATTTTTTTGATCAATTAAGTCTTAAACATTTTATAATCGTATTAATTAAGTCATTCTGGCCAAAATTGGCCGGCCGGCGGCTAGTGCTAGCTACAAATTTTTTATTAATTTTCGGGATAAGTGCAATAGAAATCCTAAAACTTGTCACGAAAATTTAATTGAGTCCTAAAACTTGCAAAAAGTGCAATCAAGTCCTAAAACTTGTCAAATTATTTCAATCGAGTCCTAAAATTAACACCGTCAACTTTTTCAATGGAAAATGCTGACATGGCGCACGTGGTATTTTAAATAATTTTTCATTTTCTACATGGTTTTTTTAATTATTTTTTATTCAATTTTTTTTAAAATAGATTTAAAAACTAAAAAAGAAAAGCTAAAATTTATTTTTTAAAATTGTCTAAAAAAAAGGCAGCTCCTCCCTCGCCAGCCCCTCGGCGACGGTCACTAACCCCTCCGGTGATGGGCGGTGGTGAAGGAAGCGCCGGCCTTTTTTTTTTTTTTTTTTTTTTAACTGTTTTGTTTTTTAAATAAATTTTAACTTTTCTTTTCTAGTTTTTAAATTTAATTTAAATTAAAAAAATTAAAAAAGCCTCATTGAAAATAAAAATTAATTTTAAATGCCACGTCAGCATTTTCCATTAAAAAAATTAACGATGTTAACTTTATGACTCGATTGAAATAATTTAACAAGTTTTAGGACTTGATTACAATTTTTGCAAGTTTTAGGACTCAATTGCATTTTCTTGACAAGTTTTAGGACTTCTATTACATTTATCCCAAAATTTAATTGAGATTTCAAAATTACTAAATAAAGTATGTCCGGAATTCAGAATCAGAATCATAAAGACGATATCTAGCACCCTAGTTAGTCCCTTGGTTGGCCCTCGCACTGCTCCACGCTGTCCATGAGCCAAATAGTTGTGTAATCTCTTCGAGTGACCTTTGTTTTGTCTCCGACATTAAGATGTAGACAAAGACCCAGGCCACCATAACCATCCCCATGAATATGAAGGCGGCACCCCCTAGGGTGACCGCTCTATACAGAATCATAAAACTCATGGACGTCGCGCCGCTTACAACCTGGCCCACTGCAACACCAATTGTGCACCCCTGGGCACACAACTTCATTGGGAAGATCTCTAAGTTGTAGACCAATGCTACTGGCCCCATCCTAATGGAAAAAGAGGCCGTGTAGCACAGCAATGAGAAGACGCATATGGCACCAGCCCACTTGACCTCCTCGTGGTGGTGGATGATAGTGAGGGATACACCCACGGAGGCGAGTGACAAAATCATCCCGCCAACGCTAATGAGCATCAACCTTTGCCGCCCCACTCGATCAATGCTAATGGCGTAGACCGGGGTGAACATGGTCTTTACAAGGTCCACTGCTATGACGAGGAGGAGCTATTCCCTGTGGTTGACAATGCTCGTCTGCTCGAAAATGCGAGGACCGTAGACAAGCAAGGTGTCAGCTCCAGAAGCTTGTTAGAACAGGTAGATTCCAAACACACAAATGCTCATGTGTAGGATTGATCGGGTTGGGTGGATGACAGCCTACCACACGCCCTCCCCACTAGTCTGGCTAATGATCTCATCCAGCCGACATGCTGCCTCCTCCTCGGAGTCAAAGATCCGTGCTAGGATGCCCCTCGCCTCCTCCACACGACCATGCTTGTCAAGCCACCGGGGAGATTCTCGCATGGCTAGAACCCCAAAAGCGACCAAGCCAAAGGGGATTCCTCCTAAATAGAACAGGTAAGACCGTGTGAATTTGGTGCGCATCTCGGATAAGAAATGGTGGGAGACGTAGGCCAGGAGGGTGCCCCCGTTCATGAAAATCTGAAACACCCAAACAAGCATAAAAAAACAATCAACTTCTTTAACTTAAATTTTCTAACCTTAATTTTTACTTAGACAAAAGTTGATGATAAATTTTAAAAAATAAATATATGCTACAAAATTAGGAAAGAAAAGAAAAGAAATGACTACCTCAGGGAACGACGTGAGCAGGCCGTGGTAAAAAGTGGGAGATATCTCCGTAATGTAGACAAAAGCTATAGTAAGGGTATAGCCCGCCTCGATATTGATGATAAGGCGGCCTAGTAGTAAGTAGAAGAAGCTTGGCCCAAAGATCATGAAGAGGGAGCCAACAAAAAGAATGGTTGTAGCCAACACAACCTTGATACGGCTGGGAAGTCTGTTGGAGGTGGACCCAGCTAGTGCCGACCCAAAGAGGGAGAAGAGTTTAGATATTCCCAACCACAAATCATCGTCCTCACTGCTCAACTGTAGGTCTAGCTTTATGTATACGCTCGCCTCACTCATCACTCCAATTTCTGCCAGAAATCTTATCTGTTATACTAATATTCCAAGTAAATTTAGCCACATATAAGAAATTGAAAACATAAAAATGAAAAAGAAAATATTCTGTGAACTATTTTCTAGGAACTATATTCCAGGATGATTTATCCCAAATTGGCTAAAAAGGAAGGAAAAAGTGGATGATGTTATATAAAATTAAGTAATTTTTGTTGTTTTTTTATGCATTAAAAAAAGGACCTTTGGCAATAGATTTATCATTTTTATCAGTAATAAATCTAGACAAAAAGAAAAAACAAGTGCACTCAAATATAACCAACGGGATTGCTTCTTGTCAATTATACTTGGGCTCTTTAAACAGTTTCTCTTGTAACTTTACGCAATTGATTGACTTACATGAGGTGCCAATTGACTTACTTTGCAGGAATTAGAAAACATTGAGATCGAAGTCAATAATAATGTTGGACTTCTAGCAAGCATTGGACTCCTAAGTGTGTTATGCACATGTCGTGCTAGCATCGTGCATGTGCTGTGCCAGCATCGTGCATATTATGTGCATATTCCAACTAGGGGTGAGCGCGGTTCCCAGTTCTAAAGAGGGAGGTTCCGGTTCCCGAAACAAGAGCTTTCTGCTTGGATGAGGACCGACAACATATAACAAAAGCACAATTGATTGCAACATCCAGAAACGAGTCCTCCAAATTCTCGTTGAGAGCAAGTTTTAAGGACTTTCTATCAATTATCAACCTAGACTCCATAACACCTGCTTTTTCAGAAGTTAGTTGAGATTTTCTTTTTCTAATTTGCTTTGATATACTCTCCATAGATGCCTAAAATGATTGACATTTGAAAGGGAAAAAGAATGACCAAAGAATATATATTACATCACCAAGATCGTATTTCCTAAGTCCAGTATTTGCTAGCAAAGCCCTTTCTATCTGGCCCTTTGCTTTCCTTTCTCACATGGAGAAAATCATTCTTCCTAAACCACGATCTTCCTAAAACACTCCTAAAACACGGGATAAATTGAATGAACTAATTACACTGTAAGGGAGCATAATATTGGCCTGTGATATTCAATGATTACAACTTCATCAACATGTAATTGAGATGTTCAATATTATAGCGTTAACTAAAAACCGTCATACTTCACTAAAATTTAAGGGATAAATACAATAGAAGTCCTAAAACGTGTCACGAAAATGCAATTAAGTCTCAAAACTTGCAAAAAAGCGCAATCAAGTCTTAAAATTTGACAAATTGTTTCAATCGAGTCCTAAAGTTAACATCGTCAACTTTTGTAACGGAAAATGCGGACGTGACATTTTAAATAATTTTTCATTTTCCACATGGCTTTTTTGATTATTTTTTATTCAATTTAAAAAAATAGATTTAAAAACTAAAAAGAAAAGCTAAAATTTATTTTTAAAAATTGTTTTAAAAAAAAAAAGGCAGCTCCTCCCTCTCCGGTCCCTCCGCCGATGAGCGGCAGCGAAGAAAGCGCCGGCCTTTTTTTTTTTTTTTTTTGGAACTGTTTTGTTTTTTAAATAAATTTTAACTTTTATTTTCTAGTTTTTAAATTTAATTTAAATTAAAAAAAATTAAAAAAAGCCTCATGGAAAATAAAAATTAATGTTAAATGCCACGTCGGCATTTTCCGTTAAAAAAGTTAATGGTGTTAACTTTAGGACTCGATTGAAATAATTTGACAAGTTTTAGGACTTGATTACACTTTTTGTAAGTTTTAGGACTCAATTGCATTTTCATGACAAGTTTTAGGACTTCTATTACACTTATCCCAAAATTTAATTGAGATTTCAAAATTACTAAATAAAGTATGTTCGGAATTTATAATCAGAATCATAAAGACGATATCAAGCACCCTGGTTGGCCCCTTGGTTGGCCCTCGCGCTGCTCCACGCTGTCCATGAGCCAAATAGTTGTGTAATCTCTTTGAGTGACCTTTGTTTTTTCTCTGGCATTAAAATGTAGACAAAGACCCAGGCCATCATAGCCATCCCCATGAATAGAAAGGCGGCACCCCCCAGGGTGACTACTTTATACAGAATCATAAAAATTATGGACATCGCGCCACTTACCACCTGGCCCATTGCAACGCCAATTGCGCACCCTTGGGCGCACAACCTCATCGGGAAGATCTTCGAGCTATAGACCAATGCTACCGGCCCCATCCTAATGGAAAAAAGGAGGCCATGTAGCACAGCAATAAGAAGACGCATATGGCACCAGCCCACTTGACCTCCTCGTGGTGGTGGATGATAGTGAGGGATACACCCACGGAGGCGAGTGACAAAATCATCCCACCAACACTAATGAGCATCAACCTTTGCCGCCCCACTCGATCAATGCTAATGGCGCAGACCGGGGTGAACATGGTCTTTACAAGGTCCACTGCTATGACGAGGAGGAGCTATTCCCTGTGGTTGACAATGCTCGTCTGCTCGAAAATGCGAGGACTGTAGACAAGCATGGTGTCAGCTCCAGAAGCTTGTTGGAATAGGTAGATTCCAAACACACAAATGCTCATGTGTAGGATTGATCGGGTTGGGTGGATGACAGCCTACCACACGCCCTCCCCACTGGTCTGGCTAATGATCTCATCCAACCGACGTGCTACCTCCTCCTCGGAGTCGGAGATCCATGCTAGGATGCCCCTCGCCTCCTCCACGCGACCATGCTTGTCAAGCCACCGGGGAGATTCTCGCATGGCTAGAACCCCAAAAGTGACCAAGCCAAAGGGGATTCCTCCCAAATAGAACAGGTAAGACCGTGTGAATTTGGTGCGCATCCCAGATAAGAAATAGTGGGAGACGTAGGCCAGGAGGGTGCCCCTGTTCATGAAAATCTGAAACACCCAAACAAGCATAAAAAACAATCAACTTCTTTAACTTAAATTTTCTAACCTTAATTTTTACTTAAACAAAAGTTGATGATAAATTTTAAAAAATAAATATATGCTACAAAATTAGGAAAGAAAAGAAAAGAAATGACTACCTCAGGGAACGACATGAGCATGCCACGATAAAAAGTGGGAGATATCTCCGTAATATAGACAGAAGTTATAGTAAGGGTATAGCCTGCCTTGATATTGATGATAAGGCAACCCAGTAGTAAGTGGAAGAAGCCTGGCCCAAAGATCATGAAGAGGGAGCTGACAAAGAGAATGGCTATAGCCAATACAACCTTGATACGGCTAGGAAGTCTGTTGGAGGTGGACCCAGCTAGTGCCGACCCAAAGAGGGAGAAGAGTTTAGATATTCCCAACCACAAATCATCGTCCTCACTGCTCAACTGTAGGTCTGGCTTTATGTATACGCTCGCCTCACTCATCACTCCAATTTCTGCGAGAAATCTTATTTGTTATATTAATATTTCTAAGTAAATTTAGCCACATATAAGAAATTGAAAACATAAAAATGAAAAAGAAAATATTTTATGAACTTCCAGGATGATTTATCCCAAATTGGCTAAAAAAGAAGGAAAAAGTTGATGTTGTTATATAAAATTAAGTAATTTTTGTTGCTTTTTTATGCATTAAAAAAAGGACCTTTGGCAATAGATTTATCATTTTTATTAGTAATAAAGCTAGACAAAAGAAAAAGTGCACTAAAATATAATCAACGGGATTGCTTCTTGTCAATTATACTTGGGCTCTTTAAACAGTTTCTCTTGTAGCTTTATGCAATTGATTGACTTACATGGGGTGCCAATTGACTTACTTTGCAGGAATTAGAAAACATTGAGATCGAAGTCAACGAAAACGTTGGACTTCTAACAAGCGTTGGACTCCTAAGTGTGTTATGCACGTGTCGTGCTAGCATCGTGCATGTGTCGTGCCAGCATCGTGCATATTATGTGCATATTCCAACTAGGGGTGAGCGCGGTTCCCAGTTCTAAAGAGGGAGGTTCTGGTTCCCGGAACAAGAGCTTTCTGCTTGGATGAGGACCGACAACATATAATAGAAGCACAATTGATTGCAACATCCAGAAACGAGTCCTCCAAATTCTCGTTGAGAGCAAGTTTTAAGGACTGTCTATCAATTATCAACCTAGACTCCATAACACCTTCTTTTGCATAAGTTAGTTGAGATTTTCTTTTTCTAATTTGCTTTGATATACTCTCCAGAGATGCCTAAAATGATTGACATTTGAAAGGGAAAAAGAATGACCAAAATATATATATTACATCACCAAGATCGTATTTCCTAAGTCCAGTGTTTGCTAGCAAAACCCTTTCTATCTGGCCCTTTGCTTTCCTTTCTCACATGGAGAAAATCATTCTTCCTAAACCACGATCTTCCTAAAACACTCCTAAAACACGTGATAAATTGAATGAACTAATTACATGGTAAGGGAGCATAATATTGGCTTGTGATATTCGATGATTACAGCTTCATCAACATGTAATTATGATGTTCAATATTATAGTGTCAATTGAAAACCGTCATACTTCACTAAAACCGTCATATTTTTCCTTTTTTTCTTTGTTTTTTTTTTCCTTCCTCCCTCCTCTTCCCTCTTTCTTCCTTCGGCTCCGGCAATTGGGCAAGCTTGCCTCATCGTCATTGGGCGAGGCCGAGCTCACTTGCCTACCACTGGCGAGGCTAGCCCTCGCCAAATCCAGTAGGGACTCGTCCCACCAGTAGCCGAGCGAGCTCGCCCTCGCCTAGCGACGACAGGGCGAGCTCGCCCGGCCGCCTCAGTTTGGCCAGTCGTCGAAGCCGAAAGGAGTGAGGAGGAGGGAGGAGGAAAAAAAGATTTAAAAAAATTCAAAAAAATAAAATATTATTAAAAAAATTGTTGCCAGTACTAGCCATTAGCCATGTCAATGTCGGTCGGCCAATTTTGGTCAAAAGGACTGAATCAGCACAATTACAAAAGATTTAGAACTTAATTGGCTAAAAAAATAAGTTTGTGATTGAATTGGCACAATTGTAATAAGTTTAAGATTTTTGTTAATTTTTCTGCCGGCTGTTAATATAGAGCTATGACGCCCCCACCACGACACAATTAGTGTAATTATTAAAATATTTTCACTTTTTAAGTACGCGGAAGCATATATAGATAGAAAAAGACCCAAGACAAATAAAACCCAAGGAGAACGGGCTTATAGGAAACCAAGCAATTTCATTTGTTTCTTATTTAAATACTTTTGGCGACCTAAGTTGGGTACAATAAGGATGAACAAAAAATGCTACTACTCCGAACTGTACTCAAAATTCCATTAGTTGTATCATTCCGATTGTGATACCATCTATCTACAAGGTTGCATAATATGTCCAATCCTCGCTACCTAGTCTTCCAAAAATGTCATCCTCGCCCTCCTAACCTTATCCTACTCAACCCCGCTGCTCCCATCATCATCACCGTTCGAGAGTGGGAGTGGTCCTATCAAATGCATGTCAACCTGGGCGTAGACGGCAACAAACCCAATTAGTACCGAGCCAAATGGTAAGCCAACGTTGACTATCAACATAGCGATGACTCAAACGAAGGTGACATCGGAGGAGTCAAGATCATTCAACTCAGTCTGGTGTCATGTGAAGTCTATCAGGACACCATAGAGGGTCATGGGGGACATAGATAGTAACGGCATAACTATAGATATGAAAAAATGACAGTTAAGCACGAGTGAAAATAAATCTAAGTAATTACCAACCAATCTACACCACATATGTCAATAACGGTACATGCAAGGAAGTTTACATATAAAATATAAAAAATCACGTAAAAATCAACTTGCTTGAGAACCTTTTTCAAAATCAAAATAGCAAGTGAAAAACATTTCCTCTAAAACCAATCGTTGTGGCACGGCTTGCTGCAAAACAATACGATTTATCCTATGTCCCACCTACCTTTGTGGGTAACAAGCCGATCGTTCATCTTTCGAAGGAAGTATCGGAGGTAACGGATCACAAGTGGCACGAGTGCCTCATTGGATATTACATAGGAAGGAAGCTTCCTTTCAAGCTCACGGAGGGATCTTTGAAGCATGTTTGGGGCCCAAAACTTGCTAAAGTCTTGGCAGATGACCTAAGATTATTTTATTTCCACATCCCGGACCCTCTTTTCTAGAGAAAAATCCTTGAGGAAGGCCCCTTTATGATTGCAAGGGTGCCCTTTTATTTTGCAGCAATGGAGGCCTCTCATGGAGCTTAAAAATGATAAGCAAGCCTCGGTCATGGTGTGGATTAGATTGAAGAATCTCCCATTTGATCTTTGATCGGCACCCTCCATAAGTGCCATTGCAAGTGTTGTGGGTAAACCCTATATGTTGATGAGCGAACGGAGCAAATGAAGATGATTTCCTTTGCTTGGGTATGTGTGGAGATCCATGCAAGCCAACCAAGGTGTAACTCTGTAGACGTTGTCTTGGATGGAGTGTTGCGCTCGGTGGCTATTGAGTATGAGTGGAGGTTGGTGGAGTGTGGCAAGTGTGGCTCTTTTGGGCACAAATGTATGGATTCCCCAGCCAATACCAGCTCCGATAGAGCTGTGCAGCAGGTCCAGGCCGTCCCTTGTCGGCATCTGGCCAGGAGCCCGTCCCTGCCTCAGCGGTGGCGAACCCTCCCAAAAAGCTCAAGCAAGTTTGGGAGCAGGTCTTAAAGACCCCAATTGTGGCAGAATTGCAAGAACTTCCTAAGTAGGCTTGGAAACAAGTCAAAGGAAAAGAGAAGAAGTCCATTCTCCTGAAGGAAGGTCCATCCTCCCGTCCAAATAGCTCCGGTGATGAGGGGCTTAATTGGAAGGCGAAGGCTTCTATCTTGGGGAAACTCGTGCATTCCGTCTTTTCTCGAAAGCCTGTGAAAGGACTAAGTATTCCTTCGAAGGTGGTGGTATCCTTTTCTAGTCCTGGTGCGGATAATTTCAGGCCTTTCGTTGCCCCGTCCATGGAACCGCAAGATCAATGCGAGGTTTCGTATGTCTCAACTAGCCTCTCTAGCTGCTTAGATGAGGATTTGCTTTCCCCTTGCCCATCCCCAAGGGCTGCGTCTAAAAGGCTAGAGACGATGCATGATAAATTGCTGACTCTTGCCCCTAATCCGCCTCCTGCTACAACCCCTATGGCACCAATTGGCTCTCGCCGGAAACCTCCTAAGCAGAGGTAAGCTATTCTCCTTTCTTCCGTTTGTATATATTACATATGTACATAGGTATTTGGAATATTAGGGGTCTTGTTGACCCTATTAGGCAAGCTGAGGTTCGAAGTTTGGTTTCCTCAAATGGTCTTTGCTTCATTGGTCTTTTGGAGACTAAAGTTCCGGAAGCTCTGTTCTCCTCCATCTCTACGAGTTTGTTGAGAGATTGGTGTTGTATTTCAAATTATAGCTATGCTCCCAGAGGGAGGATATGGATTGGTTAGAACCCTACGATTGTTAGCTTTGAAGTATCATCGATTGACACCCAAGTGATTAATGGAAATCTTAAAATGCTCTCTTCCGGTGTGGATTGTTGTATATCAATGGTCTATGGACAACACACTTTCCCTTCCAAGAGACCGCTTTAGGAGGACCTTATCCTTAAAAGTGCAGCTTTGCAGGATTCGCCTTGGCTAGTTGCGGGTGACTACAATGCTATCAGGGACCCATCTAATAGACTGGGGGGCACGGACAATTGGATCATGTACTTTGATGAGTTTAGGCAGTACTTACTTTAGGCTGATCTAGACGACTTGAGGTACATTGGATTCCGGTTTACCTGGACTACCTCTTCTGGAGCTTGGTGGAAGGCAAAAAAGATTGACAGTGTCCTAGTCAATTCCAAAAGGAGCCAGGATTTCTCCTACTCGGAAGCTTCCTTTCTTGCACCAGATATTTCTGATCATTCCCCTATGGTGGTCAAAGTGTTAAACCCGGTACCTCGAAGGAAACCTTTCAAGTTTTTCGACTTTTGGATGGATCATCTGGATTTCAATTCAATTGTCAACCAAGTTTGGGAGGAGCCTTGTGAGGGGGTGGTAATGTTCAGACTGATGTGCAAGCTCAAATCCCTCAAAGCTTGTCTCAAGGTTCTCAACAAAGAATCCTCCTCCAACATCTCTGTCAAGACTTTTGAAGCGAGGGATGCTCTAAGGACCACACAACTTGACCTCCAGCAAGACCCGAATTCTATTGCCCTTGTAGAGTTGGAGAAGTGTCAGTGGCGAACTTTCTTGGACTTGCGCTCTAAAGAAGAATCCTTTTTTCAGGCAAAAGTCCAGAATTAAGTGGCTTAAGGAGAGCGACCGCAACTCTAGATTCTTCCATCATTATGTCAATAAGAGACAAGTGAGAAATAGAATCCTCTCTGTTATGGATGCGTCGGGTATCCAAATCACTGACCCCGAGCTAGTTCACTAGCACTTTGTCAATCACTTCTAAGATCTTCTATCACCACAGGTTGTGCATGGAAGACCCTCGGTTCGGGAGATCTAGGAGGTTATCCGGCTTCCCCTCAGCGCTGACCAAGTTAGCTTCCTTGCTCAACCCGTTTCTGACTTAGAGATTCGATTCCTCGGCTAGAGGCAAAGCTCTTGGACCTGACGGTTTCACAGTGAAATTCTTTAAGCATAACTAGGGGACGGTTGGTCAGTTGGTCATGACGGCGGTGAAGGATTTCTTCGTTTCGGGTAGGCTCTTAAGGGAGATTAACAACACCATTTTAGTCCTAGTACCAAAAAGCCCGAATGTGACTTCTGTGGATGACTACAGGCCCATCTCCTGTTGTGATACCATCTACAAATGCATCACCAAAGTTATGGCCAGTCAGATTGCAGCAGTTCTTCAGGATGTCATTGGGCCTTTCCAAAGTGCATTTGTTAAAAGCCGACGGATTAGGGATAATATCCTTCTAGCATAGGAACTCTTCTCTAGTTGTCACCTCCATCCCTACTTACCTAAGTGCGCAATCAAAGTGGATTTCATGAAAGCCTATGACACAGTCGACTGGGAGTTCCTTGAGACTGTTCTTCTAGCCTTCGGATTTCCCGATCATATGACTTAGCTCATTATGACTTGTGTGCGGACTCCTAAATTTTCCATTGCCCTGAATGAGGAATTACATGGCTTCCTTACTAATGGGCATGGACTTTGGCCCCATTTGGTTCGACTTTCCCAAGGGGCTTTCTGCCCCCAAAGCCCATTGGGAAAAAAATTTGGTGTTTGGTTCAGCATTTGAAGCCTCCCTTTCTAGAATGCTTGCCTTTGAAATGCTAAAAGCCTAAAGCAAGTAATGAGCATTTCAGCATTTTCAGCATGCTGGTGTACAGGAATAATGAATTTTTGATGATTGCCTATTTTACCCTCAAAATTTTATTAAAGTCTAATTTTACCCAATACAAAACAAAACCCTACCTTTCTCGACGCTCTTTTCTCTATTTTGCAATCCATCACGCGACGGCTTCTTCTTCGTCTCACAGCACATCCGCTCTCGCCGATATCCACCCTGTGGCTCGCAGCATTGCCTCCATTCTCGCCGCCTCTTTCTCTCTCCTCTCTCTTCTACTTGGTACGCCTCTCTCTCTCTTCCTCCCTCTTTACTTCCTTTTCGTCACTGGATGGTGATCTGCTTGTTATCTCGGTCTGTTCCGATCGTTTGTTTATGGCGTGTCTTTTGCTTCAGCGATTGAATCTGCTAGTTTGGAATCTTTTCCTTCCTCTGTGTTATGCAGTGTGTTGTGTGGTTATATGGGTCGGATCGACCGTTGGAGCCTCTCCTGCGGTTTCGCTTGTTTGGATCTGATGCTTGCGTGTTTTCTGATGCTCTCCTGCGGTTTCGCCTATCCATTAATCGGGTCTTTTATGTGTTGTGGGATCTAGAATCTTGTGCCTTTACTGCTTTTGATGTTCGTTCACCTGACGATAGCTTCCGAGTTTATTACCTTGAGAGTTGGTACAAATAACAGTAGGACAACTCGATGTTCTTGTCCATCCCCTTTCTCCTAATGAGCACCCGGTCAAATTTGTCCGCAAGATCATTTCCACGATCAGTCCCGTCATTGAAATTTAACAAACGGGAAAGCATCACCTTTCTAGTGACTTATGTCTTCTGTTTTTTAGGGGAATTGTTGGAGGAGAAAAATTGTGTTCTTTCCAATTCTGTTTTGTCAAATTACAAGCAGGGCTGTAGTGTTAATTGTGCAATATTGGACTTTTATTGGTTCTTGATGCATTTCTTTGTTTGACCACAACGCCAGCTGATTTCTACTTTTTAAGTGTAAAAAGAATCGTTGTTGTGTTGGAATCCGTACTCTAATATTTTATGCTTGCAAATTGATTATAAGTTCTATTCTTACATATCTTAATAGAACAAAATGTGACGTTAGTTGGGTATAAACGGGGAAGGAATTGTGAGCCAGGTACTGATTGGGATTGTACGGTTAAGTCTACTACTACTTGCTTTATTTAGACTGAGTGGCGCAACTTGATGCTTCAGAATATGGACATTCTCATTTAAGATCCTTAATGATAGATTATTTGATGCATTTTTTGGAATTCTTTAGAAATCCTTCGACTTTGTGAATGCGACCAAAACAAGCTCTCCGAGACGTACATTGTTGTTCTTACTTGATTTTCGCGATTTCGATGGTCTACATTGGAGCTTGTTTATGTTTTTGGTAGATGGTAATGTTGGGTTTAGGATAACCATGAGCTTTGGTTATGGTGGTTAAATTGGGTTTTCGGCACATATTGGATTTCTTGTTTGTGGAAGTCAGTCAGAGCATGCTGTATTTGTTGCTGTTTATATGATGGATGATCAATGTTTTGGTGATGGGTACTTTCTGGTAATGGGTGGCCGGAAGCATGGGATGGTTATATTCTGTAAGGCATTGGATATTCGGAAAAGCTCAATTGGTTGATGAATCTTGAGTGGATAAAACGCGAAGAGCTGGCTTTTTGCAAGTAACTTACTGAGATTTCTTAGTGCAGTTATGGTAGCTTAATGGGTATAATTCCTTGCCAGGCAGTTTTTCCAATTGAACATATGGAAATTAGTGCTTTTTTTAATGGGTTTCTGATCTTCAATTGTTGCAGAAAGGTGGTGAGGCTATCGATTGCACAAGTCTTGACTGTGATTTCCCAGAAACAAAAGGCTGCTTTGAGGGAGGTTTACAAGAAAAAGAAGTACTTGCCCCTTGATCTCCGTCCCAAGAAGACTAGAGCTATTTGGAGAAGGCTTACAAAATATCTAGTGATTTGCTCCTTATTTCGAAGTCTTATCTCTAATTGTTAAAAGCATCTTCCTTTTGGAATTGCTCGCAAACTTGTAAGATTTTTCGCTTGGATATTCTAAAAATGGCCAGTATTGGTTTTTTTTTTTTTTTTAATCTAATGAGTGAATGGTCTAGGTGTGTGATCGCCGCTCGTCGCGAGCTGCGTAAGATGCTTGACTGATTGCTAAGAGTCGTTCGCACCGTTGTTGGTGTTTTTTTTTTTTTAATCTAATGAGCGAGTCGAATGCGCCGAGATGCCACTTGCTTTGATTTCTTCATCTTTGGAGTTTGTCTTGTCTTTACAGACGTGATACGCCGGGCTCTAAGATCCTGTTTTTGAACCCCAACTCTGTTTGCTAAGTTTCATCATGTTGATTGTTTCTTTTCTAGGCCTGTTTCATCGTGTTGGTACTCCTTGTATATAAAACTATTAAATGCTCGTGAAATAACCATAAGTTTACAAAGTCGTTGAGGTTTGTAATACTAAGTATAACGTATTTCTTTTTTCCAGACATATATGACCATGTTTACTATCATGAAATGACTCTTTCTAGTCAAATTTGTATGAGAGGAACTTGGTTTTATTTTTCTTAATGAGGACCTCCCTTTTTATATGCGGTGCTTACTCAAAAAAATTAGCATCCACAATCGATTGTTTCATCATCCACCGAATAAGTTCACCTTTTTTTTTTCTATATCATTTTTATCTTTTGACAATCAATAGCCCAACTTTTTATCAATACACTAAAATGATCATTAATTAATGAAGATGATTAATACTACAATAATTAAAAAAAAATTATTTAAAGTTGAAAACAAACCTAAAAGAACCCTAGGCCAAAAGTTGAGGTTTGCATCTACTCTATAATCAAATTCATTTAATATAATTTTTAAATAAATTTATTAATATGTATCTTTTACATTACTCTCAACATGAAAATGTAAAATGTTATATAGTCATTGTTTCTTTTTTGCAATTTTAAAAATACTAAAACTAAAAAACTTAATTTGGTCACACCAAAGGGCTTTTCAAATGTATGTTTACCAAACAGTCTTGCATTTCCCTAAAGCAATTTTCAGTTATAGTTTACCAAACAATCTAGCATTTCAAAAAACTCCTTTATCTCAAAGGTATTTGCATTCTCCCAAAGGCATTTCCCCAAAGCCGAACTAAACGAGCCATTCGTCAGTTTGACCCATTATCTCCCTATTTGTTTACTTTGGTCATGGAGGTTTTATCCTGTATTCTTTTTATCCGCTCTTCCATGCCAGAGTTCAAATATTTTTGGAGATCCAGAGCGACAAGCCTCTCACACTTATTCTTCGCAGATGACGTCTTCCTTTTCTGTGAAGCCGATTTGCCTTTGGTGGAGCTCTTCAAGGAAGGTCTCCAAATATTCTCAGAGTTAACTGGTTTGTATCCAAACACAAACAAGAGTGAGATCTACCTTGTAGGAGGATCGCCTTCCTTAACAAACCAAATTCTCCTTGCCCTTGATTTTCAAGAAGGGAGCCTACCGGTTCGGTACCTCGAGGTCCCCATCATCACCTCTAGGCTCAGCAAGGCAAATTGTTGTGTTCTTGTCAACCGCATCACAGCGAGGGTTCAATCTTGGACCCATCGCTTTCTATCATTTGCCAACCGTCTGCAATTGATCATGTCAGTCCTTCATGCCATCCAAGCATACTGGGCTAGTGTCTTCATTTTACCTTTAGCTGTGTTGGATCAAATTGAACAAATCCTCAGACAGTTTTTATGGAAAAGACCGAAGTTGGGTAGAGGAGGTGTGAAGGTGTCCTGGGAGAATGTCTATTGCCCAAAAGAGGAGGGATGCCTTGGCATCCGAAGGCTTCGTGATTATAACAAGGCTGCCATGCTAAAACACATTTGGCTTCTGTTTTTGGACAAGGAATCGGTATGATGCAAATGGGTTCACTCGACCTTTTTAAAAAGGACGAACTTCTGGATGGTTAAAAAGCCGACCTTATGCTTATGGGCTTGGAAGAAGATCCTCCAACTCGGGACTGAATTTCGAATCTCCTTCTATTGGAGGATTAGGGATGACCGATCGGTGTCGCTTTGATTTGATAATTGGCACCCAAGGGTCTCTTGAACTTGCATTTTTCGGATTCCCATTTATGGCTCTAACCTTTCTAGGCTGGCAACATTGGCGGACTTGTTCACCAACCATGGCTTGATAGTCAAGATGGTTTTGGATTCTTGGGAGCTTCCCTTTCCGGTCCTTGGCCAGAACTCAGATTGTTTTAGCTGGAAGGGGAACACTTCTAAGCTCTTCACGGTGGCTTCGGCTTGGGAGATCATTAGGAAGAAGAAGGCTCGGGTCTTTTGGCATGCGTTCATCTGGAACAACTTGATCACTTCAAGGTACCAAGTAAACCTGTGGCTTATTGCCAAACGTAGACTTCCTACCCAAGCTCTGTTATTATCTTATGGCGGGATAGATAGCGCCTTGTGTCCTTTTTGCAATGAGGTGCCAGATTCTATTGATCACCTATTTTTTGGATGTTAAATTATTGCTAGCATTGCCTTCTTTTGGGCCACGAGATGCAACATTCCATGGCGAAACAGATCGTGGGGTGAGAATCTCAATTGGGCCGTTTCCTTTCTTGCGAGCAAAGACTTCTATTAAGTGCATTGCCCGGTTCTCTTTTGGTGCTCTCTGTTATTTTATTTGGAAGCACAGGAACATCATCCTCTTTAGGGAGCAAAACTTAGCCATTCCAGCGGTGAAGAATCATCTCTTTAAAGCCGTCAGAGACAAGGCCATCACTTTCATGTGGACGATACTTTTAGAAACAGGAGGCTGCAGCATAGCTGGGGTATCCATTCAATTATCTTCTCTGCTGGGGACTCTCTTGCTTCCATAGGGCCCTAGCTTGTCTTTGATTGTCGAATGGCTACTCTTCCTGCGTGCAGCTATCTCCTTGGTGGCTCTTCACTTTTGTCGTTGGCGGATGCGGCCTGAGCTGTGGGGTCCATTCGGCCTTATGATGCTTAGTGCCGTTTCTTGCTAGGTTCCTTTTGCTTATTGTTTAGGCTGTTCTGTGCTTGTTTTGGTCCGCTTTGTTTGCGGTCTTCTATTTTACCTCGGCTCCCTTCCCCTCATTCTGACGTGTTGTCTCTTTGAGTGTAAGTTTTTGATGCTAAACTTTTGTAAATTTGGTTCAAAGCTCAATATATTCTTACCTTTTACCAAAAAAACATTTCCTCTAAAACTAGTAAACCAATGAAGTTCAAATGAAATCTAAAAATGTCAGTGGTCATATTTGTTGTGAATTAGTTGCCACAATTTTCTGGGAAAACCCATTACCCTCCGAGCATCTCACGCTCATCTAGCATTGCGAGAATATCTAGGAGAACTGTGTTACAACCCTCAAGCATCCAGACGAACCCAATCATTCCTCCAGGCATCCCTACTACAGCTTGGGACATCGTCGTCTCAAAGACCGACGACATTTCCAAGTCACAGACTCATACCATGGTGTAGCAATTCAATAATTTAATTTCTAATGTCATCCAATAAGTTAATGTACGTGGAAGAACTCGTGCAAATATTGGATCGAAGAGAATAGAGCCTTTAGATAAAAAGGATACCCCTCATCAAGGTCTTATGGCGACAACACAATATCGAAGAAGCCATGTGGAAAAGCGAGGAGGAAATGAGGCAATGATACCCTCATCTTTCAATGGAATGTAGGGAACATTCGATTTCAAGGATGAAATTCCTTAAAAGGGGAAGATTTGTGACATCCAGATTTTTGCTTAATGGAATCGTGAACCTCAAGTGCCTAGTAGTCATCACTAGACCACCAAGCTCATCACCAAGTCACGCCATTGTGCCATTGCCACTATGTCTTGCCTCCATGTTGTCGTGCCTCACCGCACCACCGCAAACACATGCCATCTCAACTCATCTTCGTCACCATCGTGACACCTCACGGCCATTGCCTTACACTGCCATGTCCCTCACTGTTCCTCCATCTTTTGTCCTTCATGGACTGCCAAGGCTAGGCAAGTGTGGCACAAATTTGTGCCTCAACACATGCAAACGGCGATGTGAAGCCAGCTACACCCACGTATTCTCTTCCCCTAGCTGGTGCCTCCTTAAGCTGCCAACTTGTGACTAATTGTGTCATTTAATAAGCTAATCAAGCTCATGCAAACGGTGGAAAATGGGAGCATAACAAGGGCAGCCGCTAGCTCCTTCCTCTTCATTTTTCACGGCCTCACCTTCTTCATTAAACCTCCTCTTCCTTTTTCCGCAACAACCTCACCTCATCATTTAGTCCCTTAGCTGCAACACCAAGACTCGTTGCCACCTTTGCTGGCGACATGCCCTCCTCCCACCAGCCGCTCGCGCCACCCCGCCATCTTCAAGCCGCCCCATCGACTCATCACGGATTGATGAATGACCAGCTGCAACCAAGAATCGCATCAACACTTGCTTTGGACTAGAGGCAAATAAATTGTCTTCCCTTTTATGCTACATAGGTTGATGTCTTACATCGAGGTCGATTTCCTTGGAGGTTTAATCATCTTGATTGATTTCGTACCTAGATGTGTTAGTCAACGGTTTCAAAGAAGGCGCATTACGAGTATTGTTGAAATTGTAGTTCATTGAGTCTATAGATGTGTTGTTGGAATGTTGCATGTTGAGATTTGTGCTAGTTTGAGCTTAAATGGCACGAGTCGTGGACAAAGGTGAGGTTATGACTATTTTTGGTTCGATTTACTATAGACAGTGATTTTGCCAATTTTATGCTGGTTTTTGTGATATGAATTTGGTGAGACTTTCTTTAAAAAAATGTTCATTATACCTTGTTTTATGACATACTTTAATTTTGGATTTTTTCGGACTTTATACATTCAAAATATAATTGAAAAACCATACAAGTTCAAATTTATTTTTATAGAAAATTTTCGGACCTTTACTTAGTTTCCATTTCCTATAGAATTTTTGATAAAAGATTTGGACTGTGTCCTTCATGATAGTTTTAGACATATCTTAAACTATAACATGAAATTTTTATCATGATTGTTGGAACTCAATTATGCGTCTGAAATGCTCATTTTGGGATCTATTTTATTATGGAAATCTACCCTGTTTTGACCTGATATATATATAATTATGGGGACTCATACAAGCTGAATAGGTCTTGAGTCCTTCATGAAAAACATTCTTCAGAGTCTTGTCCACATTGTGTTAAAGTTTCATAATTTTTTAAATTAATTTACTTGGTGATTTCTGGTGATTTCTATAGATGAGCGAACTACTCTTTGTCACTTTCTGGTTTGAGTAAACTCTTTTATTTTATTTTTATAACTAGTCTTTTGAAGTGGTACTGTCGACGAACTGTCTTGTATCACTTCTTTGGCTTACAAATGATAGTTGAGGGTGGACACTGAACCATGTGCATTAACTTAGCGGATGACATTTTAAATTGAATTATTAAATTATTACACCTTGGTATGAGTGTGTGACTTGAGAATGCCGTCGATCCTTGGGAAGACGATACCCCGGGTTGTAATAAGGATGCCTGGAGGGATAACTGAATTCCTCTGATGCCTAGCAGGTGTAACATGGTTCTCCTAGATATCCTTGTGATATCGGATTGGTGCAAGATACCTAGGGGATAATGGGGTTCCCAGAAGAGGCGGTAGCTAATTCACAACAATTATGACCATTGACATTTTCATATTTCATTTGAACTTCATTGGTTTACTGGTTTCAAAGGAAATGTATTTCACCTGTTATATTGATTTTGGAAAAGGTTCTCGAGCAAGTTGATTTTAAAGCGTTCTATATTTTATATCTAAACTTCCTCACATATGCCGTTATCGACATATGTAGTGTAGATTGATTAATACTTAATGAGTTTTTTACTCACCCATGGTCAACTGTCATTTTTCAAATAGTAGTTACGCCTCTGCTACCTTCATCCCCATGACGCTCTATGGTGCCCCAATAAACTTCACGTAGCACTAGACTAAATTGAACGACCTCAACTTCCCCGACGTCACCTTCGTGTCCTTATGTTATTGACAGTCGATGGTGGCTTACCATCAAGCCCGATACTGATCAAATTCATCGCCATCTACACCCAGGTCGACGGATACTTGGTGGGACAACTCCCACTCCTAGACAGTGATGATAAGGGGAGCAGCAGAGTCAAGTAGGACAAGGGCAGGAGGGCGAGGATAGCATTTTTGGAAGACCAGGCAGTGGGATTTGATGTATTAGGCAAACTTGTAGATAGATGGTATCATAGTCAGAGTGATACAGTTAATGGAATTTTGAGTACGGTTCGGAGTAATGGCATTCTTGGTTGATCCCTAGTGTACCCAACCTAGGTCGCCAAAAGCATATAAATAAGAAAGAAATGAAATTGCTTAGTTTCGTATTTTCACGTGTGTTCCTTGGGCTTTATTTGTCTTGGGTCGTTTTCTATCCATATACGCTTTCGCGTGCTTAAAATGTGAAAAGATTTACTACAGAGTGGTGACACTCCCAGCACGTCACGGCTAATGGGATTACTAAAATCTTTTCACTTTTAAAGCTTGCGGAAGTCTATATGGATAGAAAACACCCAAGACAAATGAAACCCAAAAACACATGCAAAAATACGAAACCATACAATTTCATTTCTTTCTTTAATATATATACTTTTGGCAACCTAGGTCGAGTACACTAGGGATCAACCTAAAATGCTACTACTCCGAACTATACTCAATTGCCATTAGCTATACCACTTTGACCATGATATCGTCCATCTAAAAGGTTGCCTAATATGTCCAAACCGCATTGCTTGGTCTTCCAAAAATGCTATCCTCACCCCCCTTACCCTCGTCCTACTCGACCCCGTTACTCCCATCATCATCACTATCCGGGAGTGGGAGTAGTCCCACTAGACGCCCGCTGACCCGGTCATAGATGGCAACAAACTTGATCGGTACCGAGCCCGATGGTAAGCTAGCGTCAACTGTCAATATCGTAGTGACTCGAGCGAAGGTGACATTGGGGAAGTCGGGGTTGTTCAGCTCAATCCGGTGCCATGTAAAGTCTATCAGGGTACTATAGAGTGTCATGGATGAAGCAAGTAGGCATAACTACTGATTTGAAATATGACAATCGACCACAAGTGAGTATAAATATCAACAAGTAATTACCAACCAATCTACGTCACATATGTCAATAAGGGCATATGTGAGGAAGTTTAGATATAAAATATAGAAGATTACTTTAAAATTAACTGAGAACCTTTTTCAAAATTATATTAGCAGATGAAAATCATTTCCTCTAAAACCAGTAAACCAGTAAAATTCAAATAAAATTTGAAAATGCCAACAGTCATATTTGTTGTGAATTAGCTGCCACCATCTTTCAAGAAACTCTGTTACCCCTCAAGCATCTCACACTCATCCGGTATTGTGAGAATATATGAGGGAACCATGTTACACCCCTCCAGCATCCAAAAAACCCAGTTACCCCTCTAAGCATCCCTACTACAATTCAGGGTATCGTAGTCCCAAGGATCGACTGCATTCCCAAGTCACACAGTCATATCATGGTACATCAATTCAATAATTCAATTCAAAATGTCATCCGCCGAGTTAACATACAGGAATGGTTAAGTGTCCACCTCAATTATCCTTTGTAAGCCAAAGAACTGATACAAGACAGTTAACCAGCAGTACCAGTTCAAAAGACTGGTTACAAACAAGAGAGTTTACTAAAATTCGAAAGTGACAGAAAAAGGGCAATTCGCTCGTCTATCACCAAGTAAATCAATTTTAAAAATTACAAAAATTTAACATGATGTGGATGAGACTTCAAGGAACGTTTATCATAAAGAACTCAAGACCCAATCAGCTTGTATGGGTCCCAATAATTTTATATAAATGGGGTCAAAACAGGGTAGATTTTCATAATAAAACAAATCCAGAAGTGAGCATTTCGGACGCCTAATTGAGTTCCAAAAATCATGAAAAAATATTACGTTATAGTTGAAGACGTGGTCCAAAACTTTCATGAAGGACACTAGTCCAAATCTTTTGTCGAAAATTCTGTAGAAAATGAAAACCGTGTAAAGGTCCGAAAATTGTCTTTGAAAACAGATTTGAACTTGTATGGTTTTTCAAATATATTTTGAACGTATGAAGTCTGAAAAATCCGAAATTAAAGTATGCTGTAAAACGAGATATAATGAGCAACTTTCATGAAGAAAGTCTCCCAAATTCATATCACAAGAACCAGTATAAAATTGGCAAAATCACTATCTACAATAAACCTAACCAAAAATAGCCGTAACCTCAAATTTGTTCACAACTCGTGCCATTCAAGCTCAAACCAGCGCAAATCTCAACATGCAGCATTCCAACAACGCGTCCATAGACTCAATGAACTACAATTTCGACAATACTCGCAATGCGCCTTCTTCGAAACCATCGACTAATGCATCTAGGTACGAAATCAACCGAGAGGATTAGAACTTGAGAAAATCGACCTCGATGTATAGAGGTCAACCTACGTAGCATAAAAGGGAAGGCAATTTACTTGCCTCTAGTCCAAAGTGTTGACGTGGTTCTGGCAAGGTCTCGGAGGGCCAGTTGCAGCTAGTCGTTTGTCGATCTGCGTAAGTTGATGGGGCGGCTTGAGGACGGCGGGGTGGCACGAGCAGCTGGTGGGAGGAGGGCACATCACCGGCAAAGCTGGCGGTGAGTCTTGGTGTTGGGGTCAAGGGACTAAACGGTGAGGCGAGGCTCTTGCGGAAAAAGGGAGAGGAGGTTTAATGAAGAAGGTGAGGCCGTGAAAAATGCAGAGGAAGGAGTTAGCGGCTGCCCTTTTTATACTCCCATTTTCCATCGTTTGCATGAGCTTGATTAGCTCATTAAGTGACGCAATTAGTCACAAGTTGGCAGCTTGAGGAGGCGCCAGCTAGAGGAAGAGAATCCGTGGGTGTGGCTGGCTTCATCCCACCGTTTGCATGAGTTGAGGCACGAATTTGTGCCCCACTTGCCAAGCCTTGGCAGTCCATGAAGGACGCCAGATGGAGGGAACGGTGAGGGACACGGCGGCATAAGGCAGTGGCCGTGAGGTGTCGAGGTAGTGACGGAGATGAGCTGAGATGGTAAGTCTTTGCAGGGTGTGTAAGGTAGGGCGACATGGAGGCAAGACACGGTGGCGGTGGCGGTGGCGCGAATTGCGTGACCTAGTGATAAGTTTGGTGGCCCGGAAATGATTACTAGGCACTTGAGGTTCATGATTTTGTTGAGCGAAGTGAAAGATATGAAACTATTATGATAAGCCCCAAAATTCTAGAGTGATTGCATTTGATTCGCTCATAGTCTTCTAGAACAAAACTTTGTAAAAGCCCCTGATGCATACGATAGCCAATCACTGGCTAAATCTAATTTTCGCTTAGACATATGATTGACCTGCGCATTTCTAAGAAATTAAGTGTTGATGAATCGACATGTTCTCCTGATCTCTCCTCCACTTCCGGTGAGCACGTTGATGTTCCCCATCTTCACAACCGAGTTCGCAAAGTCGTGGAAGAAAGCCTCTGTATCCGAGGCATAAGTCCAGACAAGCCTCGAAATAACACCTTCATGGTCTTCATTGATGAGGGCATTATCAGATGGTAGGAGACCCGTGCCTTGGAGGAGGTTAAGGAAGTAGTGGTTGTCGAACTCGAAAGGCGTCACGTGATCGAGCGATGCTAATCTATTATCACTTCCGGTCTCGGGGCATATGGACTGTAGGGTATCGTAGAAGGTGGTGTATCTCTGGAAGGGATCGTACTGTCGTTCAGTGCTTTCCTCGTAAATCCCTTGCCTGAAGCTCAGGCATCGTGCTTTTCCCATCGTGTGACTACCTGCTTCCGTAGTTTTCGACGTACAAAACGGTGTTAACTGAGAAAAAAACGGAAGGAGGAAGAAGAAACTGATGGTATGCTTAAGTGAAAGTCATCGTACTGAAGCACATTAGGAGAGAACAATTTCGAGCTCTTGAAACCATTAGCTATTCGTTTCGAGCTGTTTTTAACTTTTGAGACACTTTATGTGATGCATAGCCAACTTCTTTATACGAGTAACTGATATGAATCTGTTGATTTGGCAAGAATAGTTACAAACAAAGGATTACCCATTTTTTCTGTAACGCGAGAAATTTCACTTTTGAACTCAATGAAGTCTAAACACTTCACCTGATAAGGCAACCAAGTCTCGTTCGTCCAGGCCCTGTTGCCCGAAATTAGCAATTAGGGCTTCAAGGGAGGAATTTGGAGCAGGTATGAATTTGTTGGCTCCATCAAAGCTTGCCGTGAGTGAGTCTCTCCTGCCTAGCCACACTTCCCACCTGGGCCCTCCTCTCTTTTTCACAGAGATAAGAAATTTCTCAGTGTATATGATGCTAAGTGTGGACGTACTAGAGAAAGGTTAGGTTTAGAGTAAGAATGAGTACATCAGAAATGGGAATTTTGATTGACCGACACATGATGTGAACATACAATGTATCTGGCTACTAAAATTTTTCCAATCAGAAATGGCTTCCTGAGTTACTTACCAGCTCGACTGCATCTCGAGCAACAATGGCCAAAATATCAGCACAGGAGACTGTGTATGGACACGCCTCTTCCAGATTATACTTTATCTCGTCAATCACCTCGAACCCACGCAAAGAGTTAAGGTTAGGCAATGCCTGCTTCTCGCTCACCATGCCATCAAAGCTGTCTAGAAGAACTGATGCATCGCAACCCTAATCCTCAAAAGAATTGACACAAGATGTTAGCCCATAGAGAAGGTGCGGATGGAAAATGAAAATACTAATTACTTTTCCCACGAAAAGTTAAAAAGGACCGTCTCATGTTCTAGTTTATTTAGGCAGATAAACTGATGGAAATCTCCAATGTCAATTTATGAGACATTTTCTAGTTGCTGTGTACATTCAAGTACTGCAACTTCACAAATCAATAGGATATTGTAAATCATTTACACCTGTCACCCAAGAGAGGGCGCGCAAGAGAGATTGAGAGAGAGATGTTCCTCTAACCATGACGAAACAGTCGTGAAAATGGACACGTAGCAGAGAGGCTGCCATCCGAGGATCTCTATAAACTGCACGCTCGACACTATGCCGCACGATTTCTTCCAACAGAGGACACTTCTCTTGGTAGTACCCAAGAACAAGAGCCCCTTCACCACCTGAAGTGCCGCCTCCATACAAACTCAAAAGTAGCAACACACTCAATAATAGCCCCATGACAACTGATATGGGCGGATGAAAAACGAACGAGCACGACCTCTCAAGGTCTAAGTCAAACTTATTTCACACCTGAGAGATTTTGTGACAGAAAGGGATTGTAACAGAGGTATCCTATAGCAAGGGAATGCGACAGAGGTATCCGATAGCTATGGGCAGGACAGAGCTCTTACAACACTGACAATGATATTTTCATGCGGGTTCAAACCAACGCATCTTAAAGCAGTTCCCTTGGAGACCCCAATCAAAGTTTGATGCAACTGAATCCACCTAAATTTGTCTTTTTGGGGTCATGGAATCAACCAAATTAGTCTTCCTTCCTTTTTAACTAATTTTACTCCCTGAGACGGTGGTCAAAACTAGAAAGAGTCCTTGCTGAGGTCTAAGATTACGCATTGATCCATTGTATCTTCGCCCAAAAACTGGTTTTCCATCATCAGGTCACACCTAAAAGTTAGTGATTATTCCATATATGCTAATAAAGTAATGGGTATTAGCCTGTAAGGTTGCTCGCCAGCAATTGCAAACTCCCATTTAATATCCGACTCCTGTAGCTAACTTCACCACATCGAGGCGGATATAAATATCTCACTATTGTGACGTAAATACACTTGTTCCATTTGTAGTTTCGCCAATGCAGTTTGGTCGTTGAGGTCGGTTGAGATTTCAGACATCCAAAATAAGGGTACCGTAAAAGACATGCTCCAATGACCAAAGGTATAATAATATGACAAACTGCTGCTATCTTCCACATGACATCTCTCTTTTCCCCTTCACTGGGGCGTTTAAATTTATAACCATATCGTCTTGCACGGTAGTCTTCAATTGAAAAAAAAAAAAAAACACCAGAGTCAAGATTGCAAAAATGAGAAGTATAAAAATTTGATTGAGCTCATGAAAGAAGCCAAGTTCACCGAAGGAAACTGTTATTGGAGTACATACTCTGCAAGCAACACATGGTTATGCATGACCAAATGGGAAGAGGGGGGATAAACAGAACAAAGAGAAATGGCTGCTACACATCCTCAACAAAAGAGAAAACTGCTCCTCTAAGTTATGAACTTGACGTGCGGTTGTCTAGGGTTCAGCTCCCAAGAGAAACCCAAATCAATGTACCAGTCACATAATAGAGCAGCGGCTCCTTTCTTCTGTTGGCTGCGTTGGCCCCTGCTGGAATCTGTTCGACTCGTTTGGATTGTATGAGAACTCAGCAGTATCCAGCCCATACTGGTTCGAGTAAAAGTTTTAAGAAAAGAAACATATATCAGAATTGGAGAAAATACTAACACAAATACAAAGAGAGAAGGGCCACCGAAATAGTATTTAAAGTCCAGTAGATGCACATCGCTGGACACTGGCACTCAGGATAGTATGCTATTACATTCCCGATCTTCTATAGGTCAATGATTCATTCATGCATATGATCTTCCTTCTTCCATGTACTATACGAAACAAATTTGGGCCACTAGTATGTGTAATCTCATACAGTATAAGAGAACCCACCTTTTCCATCATTCAAGTACTCCAAGCATCATTTCTGCACTATTTGAAAGAGATTTGGGCCAACAGTATTTGTAACCTCATACAATATAAGAGAACCCACCTTTTCCCTCATTCGAGTACTCCAAGCATCATTTCTGCTTGGCCGCTGATCCAGGGCACCGGCAGCTGGAACGCCTGCAGCTGGCTGTGGTGGTGGTGGTGGCGGCCGGCTCAGCAATGGCCGCCGTATCTGTTGTTGTGGGGCAATAAGCTCATCATCACTGTCATACTCAGCAGGTCGGTTTGCTGCCCTAACCAGCAAAGCCAACAAGAAGACCAATGCCTGCAGTTGCATAAAGTTATTATCTTAAGAGCTGAATGTGCATTACGCTGAAAAGTGTTCTTGAAAAGTTTTCTATGCAGTGTGTTCCCTACACATACCTCCAATACCACCACTCCAAGGGCCACCCACCTGACTATAGTCCAGTGCTCTTTCAGAAAATCATATATCATGTCAAAGTCTCCAGTAGCATCAGTAGGTAAATCCTATAAATATGTAATCCAATGATTAAAAGAGGAAGCTGACATTATCCATCAATGAACTAAAGAAATCACAAACGATATAAACCCTACATCTTCCCAGCTTTTGTCGAAGTATATAAATGCAGCACACCCCAGCTCCACTAAGATCAACAAAATTACCAAGACTGAGTACTGCATCACTTAAGGAAGCAACTGACTGGTCAAAAATAAAAGCCAACTAGGAAAAACATGGCAAATGCCTAGTCCTAACAATAGGGGCATAATGAAATTGTAAATTATGCTGTGGACTGCCATCATCACGTACTATAGAACTGTAGATTTCTCCCTGCCAAGAATTCATAAACTCATCACCTATGCTAAGAGACATTTCAAATCAAGAAGACTCAATGAGAATGAGGATACACAAGTCAAACAGCAACCATTCCTAGTTACACTTCCGATACATCCAAAGCAAGATATGATGAAGAGGACCACTCCAACACCGATAAACAAGAATATGAACCTGCATCAACGGGTTAAAAAACAGAAAAAGAAAATGATGAGAGGATGGAATCATTAAGGTGTTCCACAAGGTGATATGTGCAAAATCCAGCTCATCTTAAATAAGAGAACTCAGTAAAGAGTAGCATATGAACAATGAACAGGAACAACCCCCACCGTCAATATTTTCTTCAACTACATAAAGATAGACTGCATCATAGGAGGAGAAAACAAGTTGCAGAAACCAACCAAAATATCCACCAGTTGAGTCTTCTGAGTAGGGCTCATGCCTGAAGAGTAAATAAAGGTTCCATGCAGATATGCACAATAGCAAAAAAAAAAAAAAAAAAAAAAAAAAAAAACTAGAAGCTGCCAACTCAGCATAAATTTGAGCTAGGCTTGAGCATGATAAATTTTCCAAGTTATGGTCTCCGAAAGGAAAAAGAAATAGAAAAGAACCTCAGTTAGGCTCAACTTATCAGTTTAGCTAACTTAGGTACCGCGACAAGTACAAGATAGGCATAACATGGCATTAGCCAAGATGATATGTTCAGGTACTATTCCTGGTGGACTTGAGCTTCCAACCAATGAAGCTTACACCCATTTGCAGAAACATCATTAAGAATCAGAGCTGCAGTCCGCATCATTCTATTCCACTAGAAGTTCTAAAAGGCGAAGGCTCAGAAGTTACATTAGACAATGAACTAGTTCTACATTAGGTATAAATAATAACCTCACATCCTATCTGTCACAGATATAGCCAAAGAGAGTCGATTGCAATGTCCATTTCAACTACCAAATTCAACTCACTGTGTTTCATGTTCTGTCAAAATAAACTACCAACTACCCCAATCTTAGCTACCCATAACAGTATTAAGGCAATGAGAAAAGAGCTATGAAAGGCAGATTGCAGATGCCAGTTTAGGTTTTAAATGGCCGGCCATTTGTATTATCACTCTTACAATCAATTTACCTCACTAGTTCTCTCATAAGTGTCTATATCTCCTATGAACCTGGATGTTAAGATTCGCACCAAAACATCTTATTATAAGGCTTAGCAGTTGCCTGCGCAAACAAATCTTCCATGCAGCAAATGAAGATCGCCTCCAAAGTCCCCTTAGACAAAATTTCACATTGCGTAGTTGGGCTATGCATATGAGGTCCCTAACCTCCTAAAGGAAAGAGTATAAATTGCTGCATTTTGATGCAGATCTGGTTATGTTGATTGGCAGGATGTTGTTTTGCTGCATATGAGATGACTTAACACCGAAACAGTCATCCCAACTTTCTTCAGCCAAATCTCATATAATATTTTCTCCACCCATGATGCAGCACTACAACAGTTCCACTAGGAGTCTTTCACTTATAAGGCCATCATTCTTATTCTTTTTTTATATCTCAATGGACCACTACAGCATCATTATCTAATTGATAAAGAGCAATATTTTTACATTGATAGAATTTGGAATTGTAGAGTTCTCCAATTTTTTTACGGTAATCTCCTTTCTCAGTAACTGCAACAGAAGGAAAAGTGGTAGGAAAAGAAACGCCAAAATATGCCGTGTCAGGAACTTTAAGGCCTGAAACTGCAAAAAGGTTGCTAAATGTAGCATCGATGACTGGTCGTCCTATTTGATCACAAGTGATAACCAGTTTTTCTACCGATCAAAAGAAAAAAAAAAAAATTTACTAGCAGTTCTTCGCCCTTATAAATGGGCGAAAAGGAGAAATCTCACACCAAGAGATAATACATAGCAAAACTAAGAATCTGACTACTGCAGGGCAGGAACAAAATATCCAATGCCAACCAAACCGACATAAAAAATGTGGAACTCAAGTTTTCATTCCTCTGCATCCTCACAGGCCAAGCAGTATATGACTTCAATGTGAATTAAAAGATATCTAATCTGTCGACGCCAAAACTGAACATCATCTAATTTGTGCAGAAATCAACATGCTTACCAAGCTTTGGGCAGATTATCGAAAATACTGGCCGAGAGAGAGACTGTCACAAGCAAGGGACGGCCAAGCTGTACCAACCCCTCGTCAGCACCGATGGGCGAGTAACCGACAGTGCTGCTGGACGATCTTTTGTACTCGACAAACAAGTAGATCCCATAGCCCACCATCGCCAGACCAACAAGCGTCAACAAAAAGTTCAAGAGCTTCAGCACGCATTCCAAGCACCCTCGGCACGCCATTCCCGAACAACGCCCCTCCGATCACTTTAGCGCCACCACCGAACACTATTTCATCAACCGACCCAGCCACCTCCTGCAGGAAACGAATCAATACTCACCCAAAGAACGAAAAAAAAACAAGAAATCAACTCCCCTAAGCTAGCACCCAGCATGCATGTCGCCGAAAAGCCCAAGACTCAAAAACCACCTTCTCTTTTCCTGCACACTTTCTCATCCCGAATGAACCCAACAACGCAAAATCACGCCTTTGTCCCTTTCCCGGGCTCAACCCGGACACGCCGTGCATGCGAATTTCAAGCACCGAATCGTCGATATGGAACAACAGAACTAACTGGGACAAAAGGAGTAACACCCACCGCAGAGAACACACTAGGCATGAAAATCGAACAATTTCACGGCCAGAAAATGACCGCAGCGTTACCTGATCGCGAGCCGCTTCCGGGTTCCCCTCGGATTCTTCTGCAATCTCAGAGAGAGAGAGAGAGAGAGAGAGAGGAAGAACGAGAAGTGATGAAAAGTCGAAACTTTACGAGGCGAGCAGAAAAGGAAAAAGGAAAATAAAATAAAAATAAATAAATAAAAAATTGAAAATTTAATTTGCCATTTTGCAAGTTCTTCTTCTTCACTCCGTTTCGCAACGGGCTCCAACGCGTGTAACACGCCACGTGGTGGTGCAGGAACGTTCGCGAGATCATTTTCCATTTTCCTTTTTTTTTTTAAGGTTTGGTGAGTGCATAGATTGATGTCCGATACCAAATAAATTATTTAAAAATACGATTGGTCGGTCCCAAGATAATAACAAAATATATCTCTCTCTAATCCCGATCTTCGATAATTTAAAATAAAAAGAATAGGTCAAACATACGACTTTTTATTTGAGGGCCTAATCCAAATTAATGCTTTGATACTGATTATTAAAATTCTCCAACCCAGTCGGACGATGGCATCAACATCGGATAACGATAAGATGTTTTAATTTTGAGGGTTAACACAATTAAAAATTCCGACACGATATTTTAATACGATATTTTAATTTTAAAGGTTAACACAATTGAAAATTCTATGTTATGTCCTTCGTAACAAAAATATTTCAAAATTCTTTTATCGCTAAAAATCCTAAACATGTCATTTGTAACACAAACACCAAAAAAAAAAAATGTCATAAAAATTTAAGTTTATATTAGTTTGACAAATATACTCTAAATAGAAATGAAATTATATATATATTGCCAGCTTAAGTTATTTCGTAACATAAAAAAAACTTCGGATATTTGTTCACAATGAGCAAATTTAGGATTTTTGTTGATATATAAAATAAAAGAAATTGGGGTTGGTCATAGTTTGTTTTTTTGGTGGTATTTATCTTAATTTTACTCTTTTTTTTTTTTTTTGTATGGCCCAAAAAGGTGAGAGAAAAAAATGGAGATTATTAAAGTTGGGAAGGCCACAGCGGGGAATGTGACCCCAGTAGAGCTCAGGACAGGACAGGACATCAACTAGAGGTCAAGCGAATTTGCATAATCCAAAGCGCTCCAACTGTAAAGTGACAACGAAAAAACTGAAAAATCATGTCTGGCCAGTCTACCTGTATCGCACAGACCATATTCGACATTGGAGATTTTCAAGAAGGTGATGCTAGAACGAAGCCCGGATCGTGCCCGGTCCGGTGTCTGGATTAAGGACCAAAGTTCGGTTTGAAATTTTATAACTTGTGGGAGAGAATGACGCGAATCGTCGGCTTCTAATGAGTCGGGGAAGGCCTCGAATGAAGCTCGAAACCTTAGAGCAAGATGAGTAGTAAGTTCGATACGAGCAGCAGCACGACTATTGATCAAGGAATTTTCCTTATGGTCGATTAGTACACGGGCTCCGCGTAATCCAGGTTGACAGATAGCCTGATTATTTTGGCAGTGTGTGAAAGCTATTTTTGTTTTCTCCCCTTGCAAATCCTCCTAAGAAACCCAAACAAACAGTGCTAAACAGAGAATGAACTATGACAGAACCCTTCCTGCATCACGGTATGATTGAAACTTGCATTTCTGCTAATGGCCCTGCTTAAATCCAAAGGGGGTGCTTTGACTTGCACCGAAACCCAGGAAAAGAATGTGAGATCTTTACATGTCGCCGGACGTGCTGTTGCCGCTGCTGCCGACCCAGTACTGTTTGACCCCAACCAATATCTTCTCGGGCACAAGGGGACCGTCCTCATGATCCACCAATTTGACATCCCACCTCATTCTTCCGGTGATCTTCCTGACCTCGTTCATTGTATCAACTTCGTCCCGCAGGATGATTGCGCCTTCAGGCCGCAATATGCGGTCCATCTCCAGAAGAATGTCCTCAAACTTGCACCTGGCGACATTTGAATTTGATATCAGGGAACGGTGGTATAAAAACATTTGCAGCGGATAAACTAATTGACTTGAGGTTAAATGGTGCAGATGCCACGTCCACAGAAGAAAAAGAGAGAGAGAGAAATGACTCGAATTTGATGGCACATTTAGTCATATGCTATCTGGAATATGTCAACTATGTGATTGCCAGTATGCAAACTGAATCTCAAAAAAGGCCCACAAAGTTCTGTGTTATGTTATTTATGGTTTTATTGCATTGTAAAAATTTCGATGCTAAGCTTGAAGAACAAGGTCCCTGTCCTAGTCCAACGCTAGCAGGTAAAAACTTTTTACGCCATGCAAGTCAGTGTCCATAGCTACAAATAACATAAACCGACCAGAATCCTTTTTTACCTACGGAAGTTCCTAAACACTGACCAAAGGATAAATAATGGGAAGCAGAAGCAAAAGACTTACTTGCCCTTGTACAAGCTAAAGAGTCCGCTGGCATGAATTAGATCATAGGTCCTCGGGTAAGTAGAGAATCCTTCACACCTGAAACCATATGAAAGTTCATCTGAATCCGACGAAAAGGTACTTGAGGGCATAGCAGTTTTACTTACAAGGTTTATGTTTCAATTTATCTTAACAAGAAATGAAAGAACTTTTGCATAAAGAAACCAAACAAGTTTGTCCATGGTATTTGATCAGAGTAAGATCTGACAGGTCCTACTAATCAAATACTCACCAATCATGGTAAATGCCTATCAAACCCCTCTCGTAGATGACACCTAGCGTGTTTTTAGCACTGTTTGGCATGACATTCATAACCCATAATTTTGGTGATTCAAGTGCTGCCGCAAATCCACCGAGGCCTGCATTCATGTCCATCACATTGCGATATCTCGTGGAGCCAATCAGTGTATTGAGCTGCTTATATCTGCTAACATGCTTTCTCCAGATCTTATTGTCCTCATCGTATAGGTCAGCCGTGACTCCTGGAACAGACCCTTTAGCTATTCGAGGCGGGACAGCATTAAGCCTGGCTGGGAACTTCTTCAACTCCCCTCCTGCCACTTCTTTAGAACTTGCTACCTTAGGGAAAGGAGTGATGCATGACTCCATTTTCTCATACCTGACATGCACCAAAATAATGCAATAAGATTATACAGAATGGCTAGAAGTTCGGACATACTGAAATCAAAGTCCATCTATTCTTCTAAACCAACCCCACCACCATAACAATCTGCTGAACCATTCACATTGTGATTAACTTGTCAAATTGCTTTCAAACATTGAGTGGTTCAGCAAAAGTAAGATGATTTGAGCTGTCCAAAGAGTCTCTCTCTCTCTCTCTCTCTCTCTCTCTCTCTCTCTCTCTCTCTCTCTCTCTCTCTCTCTATTAACTTGTCAAATTGCTTTCAAACATTGAGTGGTTCAGCAAAAGTAAGATGATTTGAGCTGTCCAAAGACTCTCTCTCTCTCTCTCTCTCTCTCTCTCTCTCTCTCTCTCTCTCTCTCTCTCTCTCTCTCTTATGTGTGCTTGTGCACCCTAAAGGTGGACTGATTATAAGATTTTACAGGATGTGTATTGAAGACTAACCAGACATCATCGGCATCTTTCGATTGGCATATGGCGGCAGAGTTTCTTTGGCAAGATCGGTCATTTACTTTTTTCCTCCAGATGGCAAGGTCTCCTTTCTCATACTTCTTCTCCCAGCACAGTTGTTCGGCCAGCTCTTCTATTTTTCTTTGCTCTGCCTGAACCTCCTTCTTGGAGCGCTTCCATGTCTGGTAATACGTCTTCCAATTGATAGGAGGGCCAGACAAGATCCAATATCCTCCAGGCCTGAGGACTCTATCGACTTCCTTCAGATACGTGCCCTCTATCATGTAGAAAATGTCATAAAATTGGTAATTCATCAAAAAGAATTGTGAGAAAAGCCCATGTCTGACTCAAACTTCTTTGAGGCAAAATTTGACTGGCGGTTGATTCTTATGTACAAAGAAACAATAAAACTCGAGCAATGCAGCCTGGTACTATTGCAACACAAACAGAACGTATATCATGTTCTTAACACGCTAATCATTTGGAAAAACATGTGAGCAAAACATAAGTGTACAGTGACAAGCTATAGTGCTTCTACTGTTCAGCAGATCAGAGGACCCAATATGACTATGCTTTGCCATAGAGTGATATTCACACTTACCATTACCAGCCCATGGAATTAAGCAACGAGAGCACTGAGCCATGTCAAAGGCTCGTGATGGGTATGGAAGATGTACAGTTCCAAGGACACCAATAACAGCAGGCACTCCTCTCTCCAATGCAAACTGCACCTGCGCTTCGTGGTTGTCTCTCGGTGCAAAAGACATGGCCAATACATTTCTTTTCAGCAGGTATGCACCCCAGCTAGCTACCTGCATTAAATTCCCGCTTAGTGATGGAGCAATGAAGCTAGGGTAGCAGAACTCACACAGATGAAGGCAGATAGAACAAAGACAGTGCAGAGGAAAAAAGAGATGCATTAAGTTGTCTTCAACAAATTAAGCTTGCGTGAGACACCCCAGACGAGCCCTCACAACCAAAGCTAAACAACCAAAGTCAAGAAACTTACTCCACAACCAGTGTCAAGAGCTGTCCTCACAGAACCGTCAGCTATTGGTATCACTGAAGCAAGTTCATCAATATAAGCATCTGCTCCCTGAGGAAACATGGTACCACCACCCGGAAACCTGAACACATCACCCTTGAACTCCACCCAGTGCTGGACAGCCTTTTCAACCGTCAAGTGTTTGTAAGGCACATTAGCATAGTGGGCATAGTCACGGCTTTTTGGCCAGGGAAAGGGAGTCTTATAACCTTTAGGAGCGGGGACAAGACATCGCAATTTTTCATCATCTGGAGGACAATGCCTTTCCCTGTATATCATATTCTCTCTAGGGAACGTCATCGCCCTGTCCTGTTCTTGACAAGGAGTATAATCAGTATATTTAACATCACAAGGCTTAAATGCTTCAATCTTTTGCTTGGGAGGTTGAGTGATCTCAACATAATTGTGATGCGACTCAAAGTCCAGCTTTGTGAAGACATTGCAATCAGTATGCTTAGTTATTTCAAGAGCTATGCTATCTCCTTTACCAAAGCCGCTCTTTTGCCATGTTCCAAACAAGTAGAAGAAACAACACAAACCGATGGCAACAAAGACAGACACTGGTTTTCGTGTTCTGTTGCCTGAGGGATTATTATTCTTGATTGCCATTCTGTTCAAGCAGTAGTCCCAAGTTCACTGTACAGTAAAAGCAGGGTTAAAGAAGTTATTACTAAGCACATAACAAAAAGGAAATAAGATCAAAGGCGTGCATAATTAAACCTGCATCTGCAGTATAGGCACAATCAAAATAATTCAACTTGCTTGAGCTTGCATGCGAAGCAGAAAATTAGCCATGCTTCTGATGCTCGAGACATAATATGACAATCATTGCCAAAAAGATACAGATGCCAAGCATTATGGGGGCTGGCATGAATACCGCAAACAACCAATACCCTTCGTTTTTTTAGTCATTTCTATTAAAGAAGAAAAGATCTACTGGAGATGATTAAATAGTCATGGTTGTAGCACTGAAATGAAGCTCTGGGAAATTGGTAGCTGGGGGCAGGTGAATAAGGATTAAACCTATGGGTACTAAATACAAAACTTGCAAGAGAATTGGAGTCACCAAAAACAGATCTTTTTTGCTTACTGTATGTTGCCATGCCTAACCTCTAAACTAGGGGGACCGCGGCCAATCACCTCTATCAACATATTCAGTACATATTCAGTGCATCAGACAAATTGTCCAAATACCCAAGCCGGTAAAACAGGATATACCATTCGACAAGCACTATGCTTATAAACTGTACCAACTGGTGGAAATTTCCTGAGCACCTATCGTTCTGAAACAAGTTTATTAAAATCTTAGATCCCAAGTCTTGAGAAGAACCAATGATTCCTCGTAGATTTCGATTAGATACTGATGCATGAGTTTTGGCAATTTGTAAATCCAAGCACTGGCATTGACTGAACCAACGCCTCAAAAACATACACAGAGTCGCTTTGCTTCACAAATATATGTACATGATCTATGGTCGGACCGTCGGATTCATGAATTTCACATAAATGGAGATACTTTCAAGATCTGCCCATCGGAAACATATACATATGAACCAAGTACGCCAAGACCGGCAAACCAATAGCGGGTACGAAATGATTGAATTGCAACAAGCATTCTCTCGGAAGAAGTATAGAAATCCTTTACTCCAGTACCTAGAACTTCACTCTACTGGAATCGCAAAGCATAAAAACGACCACTCCTTTATGCAACCCTACACAGAGCACACAACCCAGAAAAGGATCGCAACATATAATCAAGAACAGACACCATCGAAAAGGAGCCCACTTTCAAGAACATACGCGGGTCATATTGAGGGCACAAGAAAAACCCATCACTCCACCCGACTGGAAGAGCAGGCAAAACCCACAAAAAATGGAGGGAAAGATTACCCACCACGAAGAAAACAGGGATCAGCCAGCCAATCTCCACACCCGACAACACAAGACGTTTCTGCAAAGAAAAAGACACGAAGTGCGCACCTTGTGACCACCCGGTTCAGGCATCAGCAAGCAAAGCGAGCGTTCCTTGCTGGGGAGCTCTAGATCTCTATGAGAACTCGAGAGTGCTGAGCAACTAGCGAGGGGGGAGTGAACTGGAGAGCGACAGGGACAGTGCGAAAAGGTGGAAGAATCATTAGGGGCCACGAACGACGGTGGCGAGCTAGCTCTGTAGCATTTGGTTTTTCTTATAGGAAAAGGTGGAGTTTTTACGAATGGTGGTGAAAGTGGATTTGGTGGGTAGATTCGAAAACTAGTTTTTAACGACCTGGGGTTTATACGAAGGCGGATGAGGAGATCTGAGACCCGACCCAAGGCTCTTGAAAATGATAAACAAGAGTGATGTATTTCTTTATACATGTATATATATGTGTGTGTGTGTGTCAGAGAGAGAGAGAGAGAGAAAGAGAGAGGGGAGTGGGGACAAAATCCAGCGTATTGGAAGGTAAAGTGAGATCTTACGCTAGGCACTTGGGGATAGTCTAGTCAATTTACTTTCTTTTTCTTTTTCTTTTTCTTTTTTTTTTGAATGAGTGCATAGGAAATCTCCAAATTTATAACGAAAATACAATTACTTCTTAAATTTTAAAAAAATATAATCAAATATTTCCATTAACTCCATCCAATTTGATAAATGGAAAATGCTAAGAAGTTCTAGGACGTGAATTGTACTAATTTGACAAATTTTAAGACTTCGCTTTTAATAATTAAACAAATTTTAGGATTCAATTGTACATTTTGAAAATTTTAGGATTCACTTGCACTTTTGTGATAAGTTTTAATATTCAATTATGCTTTTTTTTTTAAACTTTATGGCTCAATTGTATAAGTTAGAACTTTTAGTACACTTATCTCTTTCTTTTCTAAACTAAAGGTTATGAGTCTTATGACCGAATATAAAATTTTCACACACGACAATCAACATATCTAAAAGTTAATTATTTTAAATTTTGAATCAACCTAATCTTTACACACTAGGATTAGTAACCAAGACCTCGAGTCGATGGGTAAAATTATGACAACAGGGCTTCGAATTCGTGAAAACTAGCCTCGATTTTCACAGTTCGCGACAACTTAAATGTGCCAAACAAACTAGGATCGGCAATTGGCATTTTCCCCCATCCCTAGAGCCTTTTCATAGCATGGCAAGACGCACTGGGAAAGAGCAAGGGACCCCGCCATTTACGCCCCCATCTAGATTCATTAAGTTCCTCTTCCCACTCCAATCGCTCACGATGACGATGCTGGCGATAGCGAAATTGGGGGGCAATCGCCGTCGCATCACTTGCCGACACTCTCGTGTGCTCCTCCCTCCGTCAGCCTCACGCCATCTTTTTTCCCAACGAAAGTTCCCAGCCTCATTCTTCACTTGCCGACACTCGGCGTTTTTCATCCCGTGATCGGGACATCCAGCATCAAAATGCCAAACGGGTTCGTCTCCGTCGAGCGCGGTGGTCGACGAGCGCACGGTGAATTTCTTGATATTTTTCTCTTGGGATGGACGGTTGCTCTGTTATGTGAGTTACCGTGTTTGAGAGGGAAAGAGGGATTTGAGGTGTGAAGAGTACGCTTCCACCGTCCATGGAGGCGCGCGTGACGGCAGGGTAGCGTGGTGTAGTGTAGAATTGGGGCCCATTTCCATGTGCAGCTCTGTGACCTTTCTCGTCGGCATAATTATTAAATAAATAAAAACATTACTAAACATATTATATTTATGTCAATTCAAACCTAATTTTTTGAATTTGATTGATTTAATTTTAAATATTATAATAATTTATCATTGTAATTCATCCAATTAATTTTTCACTGAAAATGACTAACATAGACATTAAACATTTTACGCGGCACTGTCGATAGTGATATAAACAATTTTATCAACTTTTTATTTTTTTCTTTTTATTTTTTTTTCTTTTATTTTCCTTGGCAGACCATCATAGCTAGGAGGGAGGCTGCCTTCACATGTGGCCATGATGGCCTTGCCCAGTGACCATCAAGGCTCGATGCTCATAGTGAAAAAAAGAGAAATTAAAGGAAAAAGAATGAAAAGAGAAGAAAATGAAAAATAAAAATATTAAACTAATAGTCTACGTTAACAATTTATAACCAAAATTAATAAAACTTCAAAAGGTTTATAGTTAAATTATCCAAATAAAAATATTTAGAATTGAATTGACACAAGTATAATAGGTTTATGACTTTTATTTGTAATTGTTCCTTTATTCATCCATCGACGAAAGGGACGGAATCTTTGCCTTAGAGCTGTAACCCGACCCGTTTGTCACGCGGGCCGGGTCCTCCCAACTTTTTTTTATTTCAGTTGGCCAACTACACTGATAAGTGGCCCAATGGCTACTGATCCAATCGCCGCTGGGCTACCCATTCATGAGTCCAGATTGTGCCCAAGAAACTTTTATAAAGTGGGGCCCGGTACAAAATGGACCAGGGGCCCACTAATAAAATGGGCTAATCCGGCCTGTCACGGCTCACTAAGATATAGGCCAAGGCGGCCCGACCCGTTTGAAATCCCCCAAGTTGAGTGACGATGTACGCTCCGGGAATGTCCAAGAGAATGAGCCGCCGATTGCAATGTGATAATGACAAATTTCGTTTTCGATTTCATTAATCTCTCCCATTCAAAAGAACTTGGAGAGACGCATCCTTCGTTTCTATGGATTCAATGTTGTACGGTGAGTTCTACTACATCGATTCTTATACACTTCAGTTCCATATGACTTAAACTTTATTCGTGTCATACTTCAATATGATATTTATTGGCTGAATTATTCCTCACATCCACATTAGAGGTGGCAAAATGGGTCCATATTTTTCACAATGGGTCGAATGCGGGTTATGAAGTTGTAATAGGCCATAACCCATATTTGACCCATTTTAAGTTCAGTTTTATATGGGTCAAAAATGGATCACACATTCTGACCCATTTTCGACCCATTTTTAAAACCTAAAAAACAGCCCTTCGACCTTCGTCCTTAGCCGCCTCCGCCGCTGTCGCTCGCCTCCGCCGCTCCCTCGAAGGTCGCCGACGACTGGTGAGGCTCGAGCTCGCCGGCGTCGGGCGGGGCCTCAATCTCGCTAGATCTGGCGAGGTCGAGCCCCGCCCGACGCTGGGGAGCTCGATCTCGCCGTGGCCAATCGCCGGCCGTCGTCATGGCCGAAGAAAGAAGAAAAAAAAAAGAGAAAAGAGAAAATAAAAAATAAATATTAAAAATTAAAATGATATTTTTAAAATAAAAAAATTAAAAAAATATTTAAAAAATAAAAGTTCCATTTTTTTAAAATATTTTAAAAAGAATTATAAAAATTTTCCATTTGTATTGCATAAAAATTGTTAAATAATTTGTATTGCATAAAAATATTTTAACAATAAGTAAATTTTAGCAATACGAGTAGGGTCGGGTATGGGTCGGGTACGAGTCTGGTCGGATATAGGTCATTAGATCTACACTACAAAAATATGGGTCAAAACGGATTAAATTGGTCAAATATGGGTTGACCCATTTTTGACCCAACCCATACCTGATTCGACCCACCCATTTGCCACCCCTAATCCACATGGACATATCCATTAGCATGGGCCAACAACTATATTGATAGAATTTGGTTTGATTTGGTTATAGATAGATTATATCAAAAAACTTGTGAATATATACAAATTTTGTTAGACTTGATTAAAGAAATTGTACAAAATGGAAGTACAAAAAATATAATTTTTTCAGTATAATAGGTGCATATGATGTCACTATGTATGTACACTGAAGTAAAAAATTCGAAGCATATATGAATTTTTTATTTGTGGGGTTTCGTTTATTTTGTAAAAAGCATTTTTTTCGGAAAAATATTTTCCTCATTTTTCAATATTTGGTTCACTTATAAAAATGAGTCAATTCAAAACCTATACTAAATTAGAAATCACTTTCGAAATACATGATTAGAAATTGATATTTAAACCCGAAACTCTACGTTTTGGCACAAAAACTCTAAAAGCTGGTTTTTTGGTCCTTGGCCTTAAACCAGGTCTCCAGTACATCAAGGTGGGCTAGGGACCTTGGTGCCCATGCTCGAATCTTGGCACCTACGCCTAGATCCATTGAAGCCGAACCTAAAACCCTAGAGACCATGCTTGATGGCCTAGCACTTTGGCTTAGGTCCACAAAGGACAAGCACAGGATCTCAATATCCAAGTTAGATCCTTAATACTCGAGCCTAGATTCATAAAGGCCATGTTTGGGTCCATCGAGGTTGCCCTCGAGACCCCAGTGCTTGCGTAGCCCATTGAGGCCACGCCTAGATCAGGGCTTATTAAGGCCAAACCCAGGACTCTAGTAACCGTATTCAATTCTTGCCTATTTATGTGCACCTTTATAACCAAATATGAAAAAATATTGTCATTTTTCTAAAAAACACATTATAGAAATGTCACATTTTTCATGAAACAAAGTATTAACATATGGTAAGAGTAATTGAATTGCCGTCAATTATTTTTCAACTATCAATATTCGATTTTTTCTGTCCTCACTTTCAAGCCTACGCTTCGCATTATGCATATCCAAGGCTATAACAACGAGCATATACTTCACAATATTCACTGTCACCTGAAAGGCAGTTGAAGGAGACACAACGCAACCCCTCTCGCGCTCTCCGGTGCAGCTTCCGACGCCATGGACGAAGACCAGAAATCGATCCTCCGCAGGACCTCCTCTCGCTTCCCGATTCCTCCAGGTCGGTCATCTCTCTCCCCCGCTACTCTCGTTCCGGACGGACTCTGATTCTCTCTCTCTCTCTCTTTTTGGCTTCGCTTTCTTGGCAGGAGCGAAGTTCTCGTACGGCACGGCCGGGTTCAGGGCCGACGCGCTGGTCCTCGAGTCGACGGTCTACCGGGCCGGCATCCTGGCCGCCCTGCGGTCCCTCAAGACCCGGTCCGTCACCGGCCTCATGATCACCGCCTCCCACAACAAGATCTCCGACAACGGCGTCAAGATCGCCGATCCCAGCGGCGGCATGCTCACCCAGGCGTGGGAGCCCTTCGCCGACGCTCTCGCCAACGCCGCCGACTCCGACCGTCTCCTCCAGGTCTCCCGCCCCCTCCCTCTCTCTCGCGCGGTCCCGCGTGCTTGTAATGTGTGTGTGTTTCATGATCCCTGCGAATTTGAGTGGATGAAGAGAGAGGAAAATCTTTGGCTTCATTTGCTGCGATCGAGAAGAGAAGATTGAGTGATTGATTGAAGAGATAGCTCTTTAGGTCGTTTTGCATCGAGAGAAGTTCTTGACTATTTGCCGCCGCGTTTTCTTTTTGTAAACAGCTGATAATCGAATTTGCAAAGAAGGAGAACATCGTGATTGATGGAAATTGCCGAGCTGAGGTTTTGTTGGGGAGAGATACGAGGCCGAGCGGAGAATCTCTCCTTGAAGCTGCTAAACAGGTAAAGCATTGCTATGAAAGATCATATTTTTCTCATTAATTCTGCATAAGTGTCATGCGGATCCCCAAATACTCTTTCTTTTCTTGGCCTGAAATTGTAGACTCGACTTTATGTTTTATTTTTCAATCACTTCCAGGGAATTAATTCTATTGTCGGATCAGCTGCCATTGACATGGGTATCCTGACAACACCACAATTGCATTGGATGGTTCGTGCTAGGAATAAGGGCATGAAAGCATCTGAACGTGATTATTTTGAGCAGCTCTCGAGCTCTTTCAGGTATGTTTGTATATGAGCTTCCTATACTGTGAAATTGCAGTAATGCAGCACTAGTTGGCCTTTCTCATGATTATTGCGGTGACTCAGGTGCTTGATGAATTTGGTCCCTGGTGAATGCAAGGTTAAAGGGACAGACGATAAACTGGTCGTGGACGGTGCAAATGGGGTGGGCGGAGAAAAACTTGAATGTTTAATGAATATGTTGGATGGCTTAGTTATCGAAGTTCGTAACGATGGAAAAGGGGGAGGTATTTTAAATGAAGGAGTTGGTGCGGATTATGTGCAGAAGGAGAAGGTTGTACCCCAAGAATTTGGATCGAATGATGTTGGAATGAGGTAAGCCATCGATGCTTGCTGCCTTGTAATTGTCTATGACTTTACCAAAAGGCTCTGTCCTTCATAATTACACGCCAATGATTGATATCCTTTTAAAAGATTGCAAATACAGTAACTTTTCTACAGCTCACAGGATAAAAGGCGATGCAATTAGACTGCATCAGGTGGTGACAATAACACTCAAGATCTGTATGAATAATTGGTCTCTACTCAGTCATTTTGAACTGTGAATCGTTTGTCATAATCACTAAAATTAACTTTTGTCTTGATGAATGAAAAATTGGGTGGTATTGTTTTAGGGAATGAAAATTGCTTGGAAGTTCTGTCATATTCAGTCCATTCATTTTAAGTTTGAAAAGTCATTTGAGAATTTAAATTCAATTTGTCCCAGTGGCACGGTGAAGGACAACTTAGAGACTACAAGGCCCTGGTCCTTTAGGGGAATATGGGTGCTTTATCATACTATTTAGGATTGGTAATTTTGATTGGATGGTGCGACTCTGTTTCAGCAGGCCAGACATGAGTATTTAACAATTCACTCTTTGACTTGCTGAAGATGGAACTTTATTTCAGAAGCAGCTTTTATTTGGTTTTGCTTGGAGCATTTTGAAGAAAGCCTTATTGAGAAGATCTTTGCATAATCTTCACATTGGCAAAATTGCTAGTAGAAGTTTAATTTTTTGGATGTCTTCTTTCTCTAATTCAACAGACCTTTGGCAACAGTTTTATCTTTCTTTGTTTTAGCCATGGCAATAGCTTTATGGGTTGGTTAATGTTGAAGCTGGATTTTCTGACCTGGAGTTAATCTTTTACATAGTGAAACTGTCTGTCTATTTTACTGGTGGATAGTATATAATTGATGGCGGCATGTGCATATAATGCCAGATCACTGCTATCCTAACAGTATTACTTTTTCTCCCCTCATGAAGTAAGCTCAATCCTGTGTGAAAATCATGAATATATTGAACATCCATTCTTATGGTTTAGTTTGACTTTCTAAAAATATTTTGATGAGTAGCTTGGCCTATTGATTGAATTGGCACTGACTGCTTAAATATGTCTAGTCTTTCAGGTGTGCTAGTTTGGATGGAGATGCTGATCGGCTCGTGTATTTCATAGTGCCATCTGTGAGCAGTGACAACATCGTGCTTGTAGATGGGGACAAAATATTATCCTTGTTTGCATTATTTATCAAAGAGCAGCTAGGTATACTTTACAAAGGGGTGCATGAAAACAATGCTTATCAAGCTCGTCTTGGAGTTGTACAGACAGCTTATGCCAATGGCGCATCAACGGACTATCTGAAGGGGTTGGGTCTAGAGGTTGTATTAACCCCGACAGGCGTTAAGTTTTTGCATGAGAAAGCTGCAGAATATGATATTGGCATCTATTTTGAAGCAAATGGACATGGCACCATTTTGTTCTCAGATAGCTTTCTCTGTTGGTTGGAGAAGAGACACGATGAGCTGTCTGAAGGTATTCAAAGCATCCATTTTTTGGCAGTAATGGCGCCGAATTGACATTCAAGCTCATTTGAATTTGTGTTTTTCAGGTTCAGAGCAGCAAAAAGCTGCTGTTAGGCTGCTTGCTGTCAGTAAGCTCATCAATCAAGCAGTAGGAGATGCCTTCAGTGGGTTGCTGCTAGTTGAAGCCATCTTACAAAATCTCAACTGGTCGATCAACCACTGGAGTGAACTCTATCGGGATCTACCTAGCAGACAGCTCAAGGTTGGTTTCTCCAATCAAATTTTGTGTAATGTTTGGCAGTTGGCACCTTTTTGTTTTCCTCTCTCGCTTCTTTTCACAACTCATCAGATAATCAATGTCATGGCACTCTCGCTGTTGATGGGTGAATGTTCTTTGCTTATTTCCTTTTTTTAGCACCTTATTCCTGTTACAGAGATCATACTATTTCGTTGCGGTTCATGCCTTCGTAGTAACTTAAGAAATGCTTTTCCTTTTGTCTTATGGGAGTTGAGAGAAACTCTTGTGCAAATGTCCGCTTCTCCTTTTTCCTTTGGAGGTAAAAATGGTATACAAATCTCAGTTTGAAGTCTATTCTTTTATTGAATGTACTTATATGTTAGAAGAATTGAATGTATATTTTTGTTTGAAATCTATCCTCATTTCATAGAGCATAATTTGATGTTCATCTCATGTAAACTCTGTATCAGGTTACTAATCCTCTCCTCTCTCTCCCCCCGTATGTGTGTGCATCAGGTCAAAGTTATGGATAGAACTGCGGTTGTCACAGCAAATGCAGAAACAGTAGCCGTGAAGCCCCCTGGCATTCAAGAAGCCATCAATGCTGAAACTGGTACAGTAAAGCAGTTTTTGTGTTCGCTTGGCACGCTAGCGGTATCAGTTCCAGTGAATGGTTTTCACGTGTATTCTGTGCTTTATATTTGACAGGTATGGTTTTAAGAAAAAATGAAACACACACTCGCACTTGCAAATGCACCAATGCTACGTATGCCAAAAAGATAGACAAAGAAGGCAAAAAGTGTTGCTTATCTGTCTGACCTGGGGAATGCGACCGTTACAAATATTTGTGCGTCTGCACTTGTGTTTGTTTGATATTTTCAAGAAACATGCTATCTGAATTCGGCATTTTGAACCCTGAATTCTGGAACCGACTCTTTTGCTTGCCCTTTTCCCTTCTCTGGGATTTTCGATCACTTTTTATTGGGCTAATGACGAGTCTCTTTTTCCCCTGTGCTTTGATGCAGTTATATACCCTCGTGGCCGATCTTTCATACGCCCATCAGGGACTGAGGATGTCATCCGAGTTTATGCGGAGGCCTCTACTCAGGAAGGAGCAGATACTTTAGCTCAGTCTGTAGCAAAGCTTGTGGAGCAGTTCCTCGGATAGCATATTCGTAACAAATTTTCCACCCCTCAATGACGAGTCCCTTTCTGACTTTAGAATGATTGGTTCATTGTATTGACCGAGAATTGAGTCGCTAGTTTATGGCTGTACGACTATTCATGGGGGACTTTGTCATTGCGAAGCTTTCTTGCACCCCACGCTTTGATTTAACGAACGCTTTTGCCTTTCTTTATAACAAAAGGGGATTTTTTTTAGAAGCATTTTTCTATGTGCAGATATGTGCGAGAAGAACATGTTTTGAGTTGGGTTGTCTGTTGATCAAACAATGATTAAGCTCCGTTCGTTTCACGGAAAATGATTTCCAAAAAACATTTTCTAGATTTTTCGGTGTTCGTAACGGAAAATAAACTACTTAAGGAAAATGTTTTCCATCATTGAAAAAAGCAACCTTTGAAGAAAATGTTTTTCACTTTTCAAAAGTGGAAAACATTTTCCATAACTTCTTCCACATTTTTTCTTTTCATCAACACATTTTTGTTTTATTTTTATGCTTTCTCTTTCTTTTCTTTTTTTTCTTTTCTTTCTTTCCTTTTCATCTTTCTTCCTTAGCCTTGGCCGGTTGCCAGCCACGACAGTAGCCGGCAACTGGCCGTGAGCCAGGCGAGGCTCCGCCCCAAGCCGGCGAGGCTCCACCTAGCCCGATCTAGGGAAGCCGAGCTCGCCTAAGCCCGGCGAGATCGAGCCTCGCCAGCCTCGCCAACCTGGGGCGGAACTCTGGCCTCACCAGATCTGGCGAGCTGGGTGAGGCTCGGGCCTTGCCTGAGCTTACCAGAGGTTCACCGGACTCTAGCAAGTTGCAAGCTCGCCGGATCTGGCGGCGAAGCTCGGGCTCCCAACCCAGCGAGCCCGAGCTCGTCAGAGCCCAACGAACCTCCGGCGAGCTTAGGGGTGATCAGTCGAGCCTCGAGCTTGCCGGATCTGGCGACCGGGTCTTGGTCGGCCGCTGGGCAGCCAGCCATCGTCAGGCGTGCGGCAACGGAGGAAAGGAGGAAAGAAGGAGGAAGGAAAAGAGAAAGGAAAAAATAAAAAATAAAAATTTCGATTTTTAAAAAATACAAATAATTAAAAATTCATTTTAAAAAAATATAACAATTAAAACTAATTTTTTGGTCAATTACAAATATTAAAATTCAATTTTTTTGATAATTTTTCCCAAATAATTAAATTAGCTAACAAACCATGGAAAATATTTTCCATTAAAAGTTCGAGTTTTAACTGAACACCAAAAAATATAGTTATTTTCTTGAAAAATGACTTCTAGGAAAATATTTTCTGGAAATGACCCATTTTTCTTGAAACGAACGGACCCTAACTAAGCTTTAGGAGGAGTGGCATAGAGTCTAAACGTGTTTTGGTATAGCAGGTTTTGCAATTCCATGTTTAGAGAGCAATCCAATTAGGCTATGTTTGCACCAAAAATTAATCAGGTTTTAGGCGTGAGTAGACACGTTATTTAAGATGAATGGCTACCAATGCTCACGCGATGACTGTAGGAGCGTATAGATATATCGTTGACCATGGACTAGCTTCGATGCACGATTGTTTCTGGTTGCCAATTACCATGGCAAAGTCAATTGACAAGAATAGTCGTTGGTTGCCGATTACCATGATAGAGTTGGTCAACTAGATCATGACAACGTGAGAATATGAAACCAAGATTCTCGGAGATGTGGAAGCGTGTTTAAATTATAGAAGAACTACTCATAGGTAGTTGTGTGATGAATGCTATAAATATTAATGTTCGCTTCTCGAAGAGTCTTGTGTTGTGCAACACATAAAACTTATTATCTTTCAATTTCTCTATTATAGTTATTACGGCAACTCCTAGATATTTTGTCGTCCATTAAATTATAGCGTGTATCTTTATTGTAGATTCTGAATGTTGCACCGTTGATTAATTTCCAGCATTGCATCTTTATATTTTTAGGCTATGTTGTTAATTTAATTCCAACAAACTTTATATACTTTTGTTTGAAGTGAAATTATTGATACTTTTGTGTACTCATAATATATCCCTTTCGAAATCGTCACTGACCTCATCTCCTTAATAAAATCGATGAATAACTTTTGGCGAAACTTAATTTCGTTGTGGAGCAGATCCCGACAAAACAGGCCTTTACATTGCTCAGTAATGATACCTCGAGTATCTTCTCAGTCAAACCCACAACAAAATATGGCTGTCCAATTGTCGACGTCACATTTCTAGTCAACTTGTATAAATTATGGACATTTAGCCCCAAAAGCAAAGAGAATATCCTCGGCATTTCTAACAATTCTCTATAGAATATAAGCATGCGAGCGGACTTTACTGGGAAGAAAGAAGAACAAAAAAAAGACAACCACTCAAAACTGCTTGTCTTTTCAGAATCGACGAGGCGTGCTTCACATTCTTTTATTACGATGATGGAGCATGTCGGTAGATAAAAAGATGCCTTTCGTGTATTGAGAAGTATAATGGCCTTGAAAATGTAAGTAGGTCCAGCCAACGAGACCCGATCCTTTTACACCACAGGAGGTAAAACACGAAGAACTCGAACACAAGACTACACGACATGCCGAGCCTGAATATCCAAACGAACAAGCAACCTTTTGTAATCTTAAATCAATCATTTGGTCTGTTTAATAAAGTTCATGATGCTTTGATACTAGGAAAATTTAGATAGAAATGCAAAGACATGATTATGATACATGAATCATAGGCCGGATATGAAAGTGAGAGATCAACATAAGATTAACTTGTTTTGGTGGAGAGAGGACAAAATTGTGGCCGCCGGTCTTCCCCGAAGGTCCATGAAGAATAAGAACTAGGGGAGAGAAAGCCAAGTCAAGTTGGCCTTTCCAGGAAAAGAGGGAAGGTAGCTTTGGCAACTTATGTCAGAGAAAATACTAGGTGCCTTTTATGTGCCAATGTGGCAAATAACACTACCCTTTCATTTCCCTGTACCACGCCCAGGTTGGTTACCGGGGAATGCGTCGCGGGGATCCAAGGTGGGGCCCTATACCCCCTGAAGGGGGCTTGTGACGGGTACCCCTGTGGAGCCTTTTTTGGAAGGACATTCTCGGGTCCCGCTGAGCAGTTTAAAGACCTGCTCAGGTCTTACTTTGGCAACTTATGTCAGAGAAAATACTAGGTGCCTTTTATGTGCCAATGTGGCAAATAACACTACCCTTAAGAGAGTGACACGTGTCATGTATGGAGCCGGAGCGGAGCGGAGGCCGTGCGGTGGTTCGTTGGACGAGCCACTGTGCCCTCATCCAACTTACAAACTCTGCTGTGATGGCGGAGGCAACCTTTCAAGGCGGAGGCGGAGCCGCACGACGGTTTGTTGAACGAGCCACCCCGCCCGATTGATGAATTTTGCAACGATGGAGGCAACTTCAAGGCAGAGCCATGTAGTTGTTCATCGGACGAGTTATCACGCCCTCGTCCGATCGATGAACCATAGCACCACCCTTTTGGCTCCGTAGTCGTTGAGTCGTTGCTCTCTCCCGGCTGCTCTCTTTCTCTCTCTCTAAGACTCCGTTTGTTTCACAGAAAATAACTTCCGAAAAAATGTTTTCTGAATTCTTCGACATTCGTTCCATGGAAAATGAATTGCTTGGGAAAAACATTTTTCACGAAGGGCAAAAGTCTTTTAAATTATGGGAAAATGTTTTCCATTTTTGAAAGGGAAAAGACCACCAAAAACCCAAAACTTTGCCCAAAGTGATAAATTTACCTCAATTTTTTTTTTGACATGAAAAACCCCAAACTTTACTAACTGTGACACATTTACCCCACCAAGGGTTTTTTCGTCTTATTTTTTCAGCTTTTCCTTTTTTCTTTTTCTCTCTTTTCTTCGCTGGCCATGGTGGAGGGAAGCTGGAGTTAGGTGAGGGCGACCCTCGCCAGCGTCAGGCGAGGGTCGCCCTCACTTGGGCTGCCTAGGGCCGAGCAAGGGCCGCCCTCGCTTAGGTTGGCTAGGGTTTTCCTCGCAGGCGTCGGGCGAGGGCGCCTCCCTCACCAGATCTAGCGAGGGCACCCCTTGCCCGATGCCGGCGAGGGCGGCCCTCACCTAACTCCGGCAAGGGGTGCCCTCGCTAGGCCCTCGCCGGCGTCGGGTGAGGGGTGCCCTTACTAGATCTGGCAAGGGCAACCCTTGCCCGATGCCGGTGAGGGCGACCCTAGCCAGCCTAGGCGAGGGTGACCCTCGCCTGACACCGGTGAGGGCAGCCCTCGCCGGACTCCGACTTTCCTCCACCATGGCCGGCAGAGGGAAGAAAGAATAAGAAGAAAAAAAGAAAAAGAAAAAAATTCAAAAAGTAAAAGACGAAAATGCCTTATAATTTAGAGTAAATGTGTCACACGGATATAAGTTCAGGGTTTTTTGTGTTACGAAAAAAAGTTTGGGGTAAGTGTGTCACGGTTGGTAAAGTTTTGGGTTTTTCATGTCACAAAAAAAAAAGTTTGGGATAAATGTGTTACTTTGAGAAAAATTTGGGGTTTTTGGTAGTTTTTTCTCTTTTTGAAAAATGGAAAACATTTTCTTCTATTTTATCTCACACTCCTATAAAGTCTCATTTCCTCCTCCTCCTTTTTTAAAAAAATAAATTTAAATTTGAATTATTTTTTATTTTCTTTGTTTTCCCTCATCTTCTTCATTTTTATGTTTTCTTTTTTAAATTGATTTTTTAATTCTTTTTTTTCTTCCTTTTCTTTTCTTCTTCCTTGGCTGGTCGCCGGTAGGCCAACTCTAGCCTCGCCCAAAGCTAGATCTGGCGAGGGCGAGGATCGAGTTCACCGAATTTGGCAAGCCGCAAGCTTGACGGCCTTGGCAAAGCCTGAGCTCCACCGAGGTCGATGAGCTGGAGGCTCAGTTGATCTAGGTGAGCCGCGTCCTTTGGCTGGCGAGCTCGCGGCTTACTTGGATCAATTGAGCCTCGAGCTCGCAGAATCTGGAGATTGCGTCTTGGTCAGTTGCTGAGCAGCCGACCACGTCGAGGCACGCGGCGGCGGAGGAAGGAGGAGGGAGGAAAAGAAAAAGAAAGAAAGAAATTTTAAAAAATAAATAATAAAAATTCAATTTTTAAAAATAAAAAAATAAAAATTCAATTTTTAAATATATATATATATATAAATTAAAATTATTTTTTTTGGTCAATTAAAAATATTAAAATTTATTTTTTTTTTGGTAATTTTTTTTCTAAAAAATCAAATTAGATAATGAACAATTGATATCATTTTCCACTCAAATTTAATATTTCAGCCGAACACTAGAAAAATATAGTCATTTTCTTGAAAAATGATTTCCTAAAAAATATTTTCTATAAATGTGATATTTTCGGTGAAACAAACGGACTCTAAGTCATGATCAAGCCCTCGTTCGATGAACCACCGCGCGACCTTCGCTTTTGCCGCCGCGAAGTTCATTGGTCGGACAAGGTGGTTCCTCGGTTGTACGAGAGTTTGGTAGGATTGAGAGGAGGTGGCAAAGAGAGAGAGTCAGGTGAGACAGAGTGTGAGAGGAGAGAGAAGAGAGAGGAGAGAGAGCATGAGAGGAGAGAGAAGAGAGAGAAAAGCATGCAGAGAGAAGAGAGGGAGAAAGAGGAGAGGAGCTTTGAATGGTTTGGGCCTGGCACGCGACATGTATCACCTTGCTACGTTGGCACATGAGAAGGACTCAATATTTTCTCGAATAAAGAAAAAGAAAAAGAAAGCAAAAAACCTTTTTCTCGTGCCGGTGATGTGTTCCTTGTTTTATCATGCCGGCGTTCCTTATTTTAACATGCCGGCACCTAGTCTCGATGTGTTTTTTATTTTGACGTGCTAGTATCCGCATGCCTTGTCCCTCTCAAATGGAGAGAAAGTTTTTTTTTTTTTTTTTTGTCGCTTCTGAGAATATCCTTGAATTTTACGTTCTAGAATTCAGATGAAAATGTTTTAGGACATACTTAGGTCCAAACATCAAGCATATAAAGAAAGAAGAAAAGAAAGCAAAGAACCTATTCCTCGCGGCAACAATTTGCACTCACAAATTTATTTATTTATTTATTTTGAAGCCCCTACAATTTTCAACCTCCCCCGTCCCCCTCATTTAATTTCACATGAACTGGGGCAAAAAGACGTGGCCACTAATAGATATGAACACGGCCTCTAATTGATATGAGGCAACGAAGACTAAATTTTGGGCATTTCATGGGTTTTTAGGTAGTCAGCTCGTGTCTCTAAAGTATAAAAAAGAATATAGTCTGGGAAAATCGACAAATCACCAAAGGTCGCATTTAGTTGGCAAGAGAAGAATTGAGACACGATAGAATGAGAAGAGATGTGGAAAGAGATAATACATAAGTGAGTCAAAGGAACACAATCAACGTTGGTGATCGCTGTTGCCTCGGGGCGCGACCATCGCTTGGTGGTTACCGAAGCAAGGCAACCACTGCATGATGGTCCTTGACAGTGGTTAGATCACTTCAAATTTAGGCATCACATGAAAGTCAAAAGCGGCACTAGCTGAGTGAGCGAATTGATTCAAATGAGCCAATTTTTCCCGTTTTGCTTTTCTCTAATTGTGTTCAATTTGGGTAAGATAAATTTTATCCACTCTTAGGGTTAGGATAACTTATCCATTTCATCTTGATGTGTCTAGGTTTATTCCAATCGAGGCGTGCCACCAAATATCAGATAGGATAACTACTATCACCATTTAACCTGTTCAACTCCAATTTTCACTAAGTTTCTTGCAATCTATCGTCCTTCAATTGAATAATATTTTGTTTCCATGGCCAATTTCACAAATTTCCAAAATCCCATGGGAGGACTGTGAAAATACAACAAAGCCCAGGGGAACTCTCGACAGCTGCTAAAAAGGGCAACAGACAACGGTTTAGAGAAAAAAATTATTTTTTATTAAAGTGAAAATTTATAAATGCACCTCCCCTTACTTTATTCAATTGAATGGACGGTAGTTTTGAATCTTTCATGAAAATAATAATTATTTTGAATTATAAAAAATTAAATAATAAATAATTATTAATTATTGTGCAATCCAGTTCTTTAAGAATTTGTGGGTCATAATAAGTTGTTTGAATGGCAAAGCGCTATTTAATTATGCGGGCGGAGATTTTGTGGTCGTTTTCTTCTCACGCCCATAAATATCAACATCACCACCCTTCCTCCCTCACCATCTCTTCAACCGAGACAGATTCGCCCACTGCGATCACGAAGAGCGAGAGAGCTATCTCGACCCTTATCTCGGTCCGTGCGGAACGCCAGGATGACGGTTTCATCTACCCGATCGTCGGAGAGGTAAGCTGAGCTGCCACCTCACTGGCTCTTTCATTTCCTCGAATCGCTTGTCATAGTTGTCATTGTTGCCACGATGATGAATGTCTCGGCGGATGTCTCGTTTCGCTTTGTTCCGGTAAGTTCGGATCGTGTTTCGGTGAAGAGTCGAGCGTACGTCCGTGTTCTGTAGTAATCCTGCTGGTTCATGCACGTTCGCGATTCTCCCCGATCGCCGCAGTCCAGTCATTAGGTTGGACTCAGGTTGAAACGCGGTTCTTCCTCGTCATTAGCTCGAAACGATCTAGCTCGTTCGCATATTTTCGTGGATATTACGTTAGTCTTTCCATTATCGCATGTCGATTTAGCGTTGTCGCACTGTCATTCTTCGTTCGATTTGACTAAGTTGATTGCAGAATTACAAAGACATTGATGCTACAGTCACTAGAGGTTGTGTCTTCACACTCTATGATGGATCTTCTACATTTCCCAATATGTCTTTGTAAGTGTTGGTTCCGTTTTGACAGCATCACTTCTCTCGCTGCGCTCGCACCGCTTGAGACCATCCTGTTCGATATCGACGGAACTCTATGCGACTCGGATGTTCTCCACTACCATGCCTACAGAGAGATGCTCCAAGAGGTGGTGGTTTCCATCCTTTTTTACAATCCTTTTGTTGTGCCTTATTCAGGGAATTGTTTAATTCTTCGAGCCGGAGTTTTCATTTTTTTTCTTTTCGTCAAATCCGGCGACCACGAATCATGGGCATCTCTCGATTCCAGATGTGTGACGACATTGTTTCCTGCGTTCTTTCCAAAACAGATAGGTTTCAATGGCGGAGTTCCGATCACAGAGGAATTCTTTGCTGACAATATATCTGGATTGCACAATGATGACGTAGCTGCGTTCCTCTTCCCAGATGATGTTCCTCGAGGCCAACAAATCGCCGAGGACAAGGAAGCCGTGTTCCGCAAGTAAGTCTTCCGTCATATCATACTTGTTTCCTTATGAACTCTTTACTCTTACAAAGTTTTGACATCGAGCTCCATGGATGACACAGATTGGCCTCAGAACAACTAACGCCACTGAGCGGCCTGCACAAATTGAAGAAGTGGGTCGAAGATCGCGGTCTAAAACGTGCTGCAGTTACAAATGCTCCTAGGGCAAATGCTGAACTCATGCTCTCAATTCTCGGACTCACGGATTTCTTTGAAGCACTTGTTGTAGGGAGTGAGTGTGAGCATGCCAAACCACACCCAGCACCTTACCTGAAGGCCCTTGATCTGCTGAAGGCGTCAAAGGAGCATACTATAATTTTCGAGGTCCGCATCTGACTTTCATTTTTCACGATATCTTCTAATGGGATAGTTCGCCGTCCTGAATTGCGGCTTGTTGTCTTTGGATCTCCAGGATTCTGTTTCGGGCATAAAAGCAGGGGTGGCAGCTGGAGTGGCCACCATCGGCGTAATGACTAGGAACCCGGAACATCAACTGATGAAAGAAAAGCCGATATTCCTCATCAAGAATTACGACGATCCGAAGCTGTGGGCCGCTTTAGAGGGGCTCGAGAAGATGGATGCTTGAAAAATTCTTGGCAGAGGACCAACCGCCATTAGCCATTCAGATTCGATGGATCAAAACTGCAAGTTGACGATGATTCGACTTCAGGATCGCCTTATGTTTTATGTCATTCTGCTTACCGATTATATTACTGAAAGTTAAAGTGGAAACGGAAACGATGCCATTTTCACAACTGCTGTTGGTTCCTCCACTCATGTATTAGTAAGAATGCCCAATAATGTTCCTTTCACATGGTCATTGTCATCAAGAAAGTTGGTTTACATTGATCTCCCTTTTTTTTCTACTTCCGATAGTCTCTGTCAGGAAAAAAATGACGAATGATTAGGAAGAACAATCAAGTCATACATTGAGACATGATAATACTCTCTTTAAAGAATTATTTGCCCCATAATATATATATATATATATATATATTTTTTTTTTTTTTTCTTTGGAGGAGGAACCGCTTTGGCCGATAGCCGCCGCGTAAACCCCCAGGTGTCGCTAGCGGATAAACCACCACCCCGACGCCACGCTTCATTCACCACACAGCGCTTCAGCCTCCCTGCTTCGCAGGGGCTTCGAACCTTGGCCTCCTCGGTGAAGTACAAGGGATCTACCATCCACGCTGCAACGGCCGGTGGTTTTGCCCCATAATATTACTAATTGATATCGGCAAAAATCCTTTTGGATGCAAAAAAAAAACTCGATTGAGAAGACCATATAGCAATTCTAGTATTTTTTTAAAGTCTCTCAATGAAAACAATTGAAGTGATGGTTGTATTTTTGGAAAGAAAACTTAAAAAGACTTGATAACGATTGATGAAAAACCGACGTGCTTATTTCAATACCTTTTTAACAGAGGCAACTCTTCGGAAATGGTTATAAAATGAGCAAGTATGTTTTCAAAGGTTACCTTAAAAAAACACATTAAATCATAAATAAAATAATAATAAAATAATAAAATAATAAAATATATATTTTTAAATTTCGAATTTTATAACCTTTGAAATACCGATTGGACAAATGCAAACTTTTGACTAATAAAGACTAGCAAGATAACCGTCCGAAATAAAAAATAATAAACAAGGATTAGTGCTAATTATTACCCACGAGTGCCTAATAGTCGTGAATCCGCATGCGAGTATTGTTGGGTCTAGCTCACAACTAATTGTCAAAGACACATTAAATTATGAATAAAATAACAATATAAAATAATAATCAAAACTTATATTTTTAAATTCCGAATTTTATAACTTTTGAAATGCCGATTGGACAAGTGCAACCTTTTGACTAATAAAGACTAGCAAGATAACCGTACAAAATAAAAAATAATAAATAAGGATTAGTGCTAATTATTTTTTACGAGTGCTTAATAGTCATGCATCCGCATGCGAGTATTGTTGGGTCTGGCCCACAACTCATTATCTTCATTTGAACAAGCTGGAAGACACCCATGGTCGCCCATTTCCTTCCAACTATCCTATGTGGGATTAGGAAAATAACTATTTTATTTGTTTTTACAAACAAACAAACAGTCTCTCGTAATAAGGAATGCCTGCAACCTCGATGGTAATACAATATGATGTATGACACATTGCGAAGGAACTTACACACGTAAGGTGTCGTTCTGCTCCTAAAAATAAGTCGATGCTCTTTTCAGTAATTACGAATTTGTGCTCTCTTTATAATGCCAGATTGCTGCTATCCTAACAGTGTTACTCTTTTCCCCTCATGAAGTAAGCTCAATCCTGCGCGAAAATCATGAATATGTTGAACATCCATTCTGATGGTTTAGTTTGACTTTTTTTTAATATTGTTGATGAGTAGCTTGACCTATTGATTGAATTGGCACTGACTGCTTAAATGTGTCTAGTCTTTCAAGTGTGCTAATTGGGATGGGGACGCTGATCGGCTCGTATATTTCGTAGTGCCATCTGTGAGCAGCGACAACATCGTGCTCGTGGATGGGGATAAAATATTATCCTTGTTTGCATTATTTATCGAAGAGCAGCTAGGTATACTCTACAAGGGGGAGGATGAACACAATGCTTGTCAAGCTCGTCTTGGAGTTGTACAGACAACTTATGTTGGATGTATGCCCTAAAGCTACTATATAATAGTTACATTTTAGAGATTTAAGTTGTACTATCATTATTATTATTTAATTAATGGCAATGACGTATTCATTTATTTGTCCAATTATTTTATATTTATAAATGATTTCATAAGATCAGTTACAACTAGACCTATTCTTGAGACGTTAAGAATATATGTGACAGGTTCATAGTTAGACTGAATTTTTAAATCATTCCCGGTTGATGGATTATTGAATGGATATTAATGATCCTGTTGAGAACGATGTGTTCATAACTTCACCATTAAGTATTGGATACATAAGGGAATAATGAGTCACAAGTCATTAGGTATTGTGATGCCTGAGTTAAGAACATAAGTGTTTTTTTTTTTTTTTGGGTGACCTAGGGAACCTCGTAAGCCGACAGCCGGTGAGCAAACCCTGGGGGAGCGACTGCAGGACCTAGAACAGAAGTGTTTGTATTAGACAAGTTCACTAAACGTGACGCATATGGAACGATTAGCGATATGGAAGCTTTTAGCGTGGTCAATGTCTAATTGTTCATGCTTTGGTCTTGTGCAGATAATCTTTAGACCTAAGGCACAGTGTTAACTTGTATGTCGAACAACTATGGTTCACAGGTGCACATAATACCGGGTCGTTGATCCGTCTTTGTACCTGATGGTCATATTTTGTTCATATACGAAGTTGCACGTGTGTGCAATATGGAATCTATCTCCTTATTACACGCAAGATATAATAATGATATCCAATGCGATCTAATTATGACAATACATTGAAATCCTCGATCGGGGCTGTAACCGAGAATCAATTGTTTATGTCTCGAATAAAATGCATGTCTATTAAATTTGTACATATGATCGAACTGGTGACTTGACAAATATTACATGATCTTTATTTGATCGGGACATAGTAAGACAGAGTGATTGAATTACAATGTAGCCAAAACTGACAGGTTCATTATATTCTTAAAGCATTCACACTATCTTGGTAGTTATGACATATTGCTAGATGTCAATTATGACTTGTAGGACCCAAAGATCAATCAGGACAATTAATTCTTTTGGGAGTATTAATGTGTTAGTACAAGTCTTACTACTAGCTTAGTGATGAACCTAAGAATGTTACACATCATAAACAATTAGGATAACATGGAATAAGAGAGAAATATTGTTGCAAATGTACCACCGCCTTGGTGGCCTCGATGGTTTGGGCTCTCTCCCCCTCACAAAGGGGAGGAGTTCGAATCCCCTCACGGTCGCTTGGGGTCTTAAGTGGGACCCCAAAGGTGGTGGGTCCTCCCGCTTACGTGTCCCCCCAGGTTTGCTCGCCGGCTGCCGGCTGTACGGGGTTCCTAGGTCACCAAAAAAAAAATATATTATTGCAAATGTGTTTGCAATTACTGCAATCGAATTGAGTCAATTTGAAATTAAATTAAATAAGATTTAATTTAATTTGTATTATAGTCACAAGTCTACTTGCATATGATGCACACGCATGCTCAAAGTGAATACATGTTAATGTACCCTAATTGCACACACAAAGATTTTGTTCCTTTTATTTTTGTTTTAGAAATTGATTAATTAATTATTTAATTAAATAAATTATGCACACGGTCAGCAATTGTTGTTGACCGTGTGCAACGCACACCATGTGCGTTCCTTTTAAAGAAAAAAAATGAATGAAGCTTCGTGCACATGCAGGAAGCATGGCATGCATGGTCAGCAACTACTGACCATCATGCACAAGATCGTGCATGAGTTCGCATGCATGCGGACGATTAGCAACGGTTGCTGATTTATATATATATATTTAAAATGCAGTTAAGGGACATAACAAAGGGTTGCTGAAAATAGAGAGAAAGTGTGCGTGTTCTTGTGTTTTTGAGACGCGAGGAAGAAGAGGAATTCCCTCTCGTTCGGGCTGTGACTAAAACATCAATGATACAGCGGATTGTCTTCAAGAGATTGCTAGCACGATCATGTCGCGACCTGCCCTCGGGGGGAGGGAGCAGGTTTAGGGGCCTAAAGGATGGGCTAAGGCCCATGATTATGAGCGGGCTCTCCCAAGCCCATATCCCGCGTGACGTTTGGGATATTTTTTAGGAATTATGCATAAGAGGAGTCGCCACTAGTCTATTGGGGTCAGCTAGAAACCAAGTGAGGCATGGGAGTGTGCCTCACTTCCTACGCAACCAAAGAGTCTAGGGTCGGGGACTTGATTACACTAATTGACTAATTAGTGCCCTTTCGGTACCTAATCTTGTTCATTTTAAAATAAATGATTTTTGTCAAGCAGTTTAGATTGATTTTATACCTATCCACTAACATGCAATGTGATCATGCAAGTGCACAAATCATTAAAATAACAATCATGGCTACCAAGATGCTAATTACTATAAAATTAAACACGTACAATTAAACATAATTAGATATGCAAATAAAACATGCAATATAATCAATATACGAGCAAATAAAGGCCTAATTACACTAAAAAGGCAAGACATGACAATTCCTAACCAAACCCTACATTTTTTAATTTTCGAAATTTTTAATTAATTTTTTTAAAAATTTAAAATTTTTTTCTAATTTTTCTAATTTTTTTTAAATTTTTTTTTAAAAATTTTAAAAAATAATAATAATAAATTTTTGGCCGGACTAGTTGGGTCCGGTTTGACCGTCCCGGTCCGACCCGGTTGGGGTGGGTCGATTAGACCCGCCCGGGTTCGACCTGGATAGGGCCGGGCCGAACCGGCCCACTCGAAAGGCGAGGCCCGACCAACCCAACCGGCGGGCCCAATCTAGTCTAAACTTTTCTATTTAAAAAAAACGAAGCCCACAAGCCCACTACCTAAACCAGCCCAAACCAAGCCCTAACACTCAACCCAAATTACTCAAAACCCTACTCGATGGGGCTTTTGCCTGACCCGGCCAAGACCCGGTTCATGCCTCCTCTCTCCAAGGCTTCTTCACGGCGCCGAAGGAGGACGTTCGAGACACCGGCGACTCGACGGCGGTGACACGGTGGGCGGCGGATGGGCGGCGACGGTGACGGCGGCAACGACAGGCTTGATAGGTGCTGCAGAGGTAGGAACTGGTGGCGTCAGCGGCGGTGACAGGCGAAGATGCGGTCGAGGCGCACAGTGGCTCGGCGAGACAAGGCACGGCGGTGACTGGCAAAGACACGGCCAGGAGCAGCAACGTGGTGGCGTGGGTCGGTGTGAGGCTCGCTCGGTGGTGGAGAACCGACCAACTCAGATCTGCCGTCATCGAGACTCAGCGGTGACTGGCGGAGATGCGGCCGAGGTACGCAATGGCTCGACGACCGGTTCTGGGTACGAGGGAGGGTGCTCGTGTAGAGGTGCTACTGTGGCGGCAGTCCGACAGAGGAGAGCGGCAAACCAGTAGAGGCGGTAGTGGAGGTGCAGGCGCGGGCGTCGGTGCTCGGAGGCAGCAGTGTGCGAGCGGCGGCTTGAACGGCGTTGGGCAGGAGGGTAGCGGCTCGGCTCGGAAGGGTTGAGGCAGCGAGTCCTCCTCTCTCCTCGGCCGTCGTCCTCTTCCCCCCCCCCCCAATTTTGCTCTACCTCTTGAGCTCTCTACTTCTCGGTTCTACTTTCTCCTCTTCCTCTCCCTTTCGTCTCTGCGTTTCTTCAGATCTGGGTTCCAGGGAAACAGCGATGATTGGCATCAGATCTGCAGGCACAGCGGCTGGTGCGGCAACGCTGTGTTGAACGGCGTCGGGCAGGAAGGCGGCAACTTGGATAGCGTCGGATCCTGCCTCTCCTCGAGCTGTCTCCTGTTGCCGTTCTCTCTCTCTTCTCACCCGTTTCACTCTTTCTCCCTCTCGAGCTGTTTCTCTCTTCTTTTGCCTCCCCTGTTGCCCTTTTCGTTTTTCCCCTGCGTCTCGAGCTCTGTGTTCCCTATCTTCCTCTCCTCCCCGTTGCTGATCTCTTTTTTGTTCTTTCTTGCAGGTCCTGCAGCGAAGACGGGCTGGAGGGAGGAAAAGTGAGTGCGGGCCGGGCCGAAGGAGAAAGAAGGCTTGGGCCGGCCCAGCGCGGGGGAGGAAGAGAAAAGAAAAGGGGTGGGTCAGGCTAAAGCCAGATCCGGCCCGACCCAACCATTTTCGATCTTTTTTTTTTTGTGACTAATTCCTAACATTTAATGCCATTTAGTTTTTAAGTAAAATAGTAAAATTTAGATGTCAACAGATGTCCTTCTTTGAATGGGAGCTCGAAGAGGTTCCATTCAAAGACAAAAGACACCTAAATTATTTTGACGATAGAGAGACCCTAGGTGCAAAGGCACGTATCGGGTCGACGGAAAGGACTCATAACTATGGAAGCGCGTCTTGTCAATAAGAGGAAGAAAGACCCCGGGCTACAGAAGCACGTCCTGTCATAAGAAGAAAGAGAGACTCCAGGCTACAGAAGCACGCCGTGTCATAAGAAGAAAGAGAGACCCCGAGCTACATAAGCACGCCGTGTCATAAGAAGAAAGAGAGACCCTAGGCTACAAAAGCACGCCGTGTCATAAGAAGAAGGAAAGACCTCGGGCTACAGAAGCATGCCATGTCATAAAAAGAATGAGAGACCCCAGGCTACAAAAGCACGCCATGTCATAAGAAGAAGGAAAGATCCCGGGCTACAGAAGTACGCCGTGTCATAAAAAGAAGACCCCAGGCTACAGAAGCATACCGTGTCATAAAAAGAAAAGACCTTGGGCTACAGAAGCACGCCGTGTTATAAGAAGAAGACCCCAGACTACAGAAGCACGCCGTGTCATAAGAAGAAGACCCCGGGCTACAGAAGCACGCCATGTCATAAGAAGAAGACCGCGGGCTACAGAAGCACGCCGTGTCATAAAAAGAAGGATAAATGAGGTCTCACCATGTAACAATGGGTTTCGACCGAGTTAGAAATACATGGTTTAAGGAAAACCAATAAACCTTTGTAGATGGCATGGTTTAAGGCTGACCATGAACCTCTGGAGATGACATGGTTTGAGGCTGACCATGAACCTCTGGAGATGACATGGTTTAGGGAAGTACCCGCTAACTCCTTGGAATTGTATGGCTTCACTGAGGAATCCTATCAAACTTAACTTGAGCAAATATCATTATAGACGTCATCAAAAGACGTATTGGCAATATTGCAGCATTAAGTGGACAAGCTAATCAAGCTAAGTCCGACTGCCTCAGAAAATCATTCAATGTCAATCAGCATCATGTGACGCAAAATTGTCATCTTGCTCGGGGATGTATCATTAATCATCAAATTCTCTGGGAGTCAAGTTTTTATCAGAACGGCTACGACTCATGAAAAGTGCTCATTAAGCATGCCAAACTAGAGCTTCTTAGTCAGAAAGGGTTTCTCACACACTCTCGATAAAATGGTTGCTTGATCCCATCCATTCATGTGGGAGGTAACTGATTGCTGAGGGTATCTTACATAACCATAGTAAAGGCTTTCAGAAACATTCGCTATGAGCACAATTTGATCGATTAAAAAAGTCTTTTGAAAGGACCGCAATGTAGGTTTGGTCATGGGCTTACACAAAGGGATGATTGCTTTGAGGCCAATAAAGGAACATTTGTTGCTATCCTCATCGGGTTTACAAGTTGAGAACTTGGAAGATAAGACAAGAGAGAATTACCTCCACTCCTTCAAGCAGTAGCTTCTTTGTGGCATTCTCATTTCCACTCAAACCATCCCAATCAGAAGAAACTTTGGAAGAGGGTTGTAATGTTGGCTTAGGAGAGGCTCGAAAGGCTTAAAATTTTCAAGAGGGTTTTTAGGAGTCGGTGATCATCATGGCATCGTGACTAGGTCACTCGACCTTTCAAAAGCATTTGGCTTTTGAAACACTGCACATCTCGAAAGTCCCTTGACTAATCATTTTTGCATGGGAGCTTTACTCTTTTCTCTAATTTCCTTTGCCCTTGCGATGATTTTTTTTTCACGCAGGCATTTTGACTTTGATAATTTTTCTTTCACATAAAATGCAGCATTTTGGTTTTTTTTTTTTGTGGGCATTGGCCTTACTTTTACCAGGCACACTGCTTTTCCATGCCCCATAGTTTGTTGAGCTTTTTGCTCTTTGAACTTTTGGAGCTCTTATGACTTTCGAGATACTTTTCACGTTTTCTCGTAAATGTCAATTGCATGTGGTCAATCTTTATGCCTTGCCCAATGAAGGGAGATGATCACCACTCGGGGTTCAGAAATGAATAATCAGGCCCAAGTTGATTAAAGCAATGGATATCAGTGTTTGGGTAGAGAAGGAAATGCTTTCCTTCACATTGGGATGAGTAAAGATCTAATGAGAATTCCTTTGAAGCTATCACCAGAAGATTGATGCAAGTGAAAGTAATAGAATCTTTCTAAACCCTTCGCTTTACAACACGACCGTGACCTCCTATGCTACCCCAATGTAAAGTCGTTCTTGATAGGGTTTTTTGAAGGATCATCTTTATTTTGCCCAAAGGGGTGGTAAGATGTCAGCTCGGTGCTTGGGGTTGATGAAGGAAATGCCTTTATCATTTCGATCTTTGCGCTCAATGCAAATGAATCATTTGTCATAAGAGAATGTTGCCTTTCACTCAACTCTCAAAAGTGTTTGAAGGATGTGTTTGGAAATGGCTCGCCTTTCCTCATCCTAAGCACTTCTTGTTTGGCATGGTTAACATTTCCATCTCACTCTGTTGAGATCATCTGAGTAGATCAATCTCCATAGGGAATTTTGATTCAAAATGAATAATCCACGAAACGAGAAAATAATTTTGAGATAAAAATGATGTTCAAAAAGCTTGTAGAAAGTTTTTTTTTTAATTATTCATTTTTATGCTTGTCTCTAGGAAAGCACAAAAGGTTTTTTTTTTTTATGATGGAAATTCTTCATGTTTTTTTTCTTTTTTTTTAAAAAAAAAAAAATTGAGAAAAAGGGTACTTACCTGCAGCATGGTGACTCGGTAACCCTATAAAGAATCTGAAAGAATATGTTAGTGCAAAAATCTTTAGGGATTGAAATGTTGGAAACGATACATTATTACCCTTCATTCGCTTCCATCCTTTGGGGCGCTAACATCTCTTGAATTCACGTCCATGGATATTTGGTAACTCGACAATACCCTTCCCTTGCATTCGCCTTTAAGTGTTTGATGTTTTCCTGATTCCTTGGTGGAAGGCGCTGCTTCTACGGTCAATGTGCAACTTTTTTTTTATCACCCTGTAAGAAGAGGAGATGAAACAAGTTATCTTCATACTTAATTAGGTTCAATTGAGGAACGATACATCCTTTCTTGATGAATTTGACAATATTGTTCCAGCACACTTCATTGGTGGGGAAATGAGAGGATTTTCTCTGAATCAAACGTTGTTCTCCCACTCTTTATTTGACAAAATTTTGTTCTGTTCGAGTCTGTCATGTACCAAAGAAAAAGATATGTCATTTCTTTATACAGAGAATCAAGTTTAGGAACGAAATACATCCCTTTCCAAAGTCGGGCAATCAACATCCCAAGGTGTCCCTTATGGAGGAAGGGGTAATATTGCCCATCTGTTTCATTTGAATCTTTCTTTGTTTAAGATGAACATGACTTAATAACGCTCCATCGCATTTGTTGGAACGTTACAAAACTTGGCACTCTTGATGTCTCCTTGACAATGAAAAGAAAGTCATGTCAGAAACGGTATCAGAAATGGATAATTGGAATCAATACAGTTTACTCTTCCTTCGAATTCACCATTTTGGATACTTGGCAACTCCCTTCATTTGTCTCATCATGCAAAGTGAACAAGATCGATGGGCTATTTTGGCACCTAAGGCATCTCCAAATAAAGAAACTTCCCAAAATGGAATTCAACTTCGTTACGCCTCTATTGGAAGATTGGCATCGACGAAGCCTCAACGCATGCTTGCTCCTCGAGTTTGATGAGCCTAAGAAAACGACTACATGAAGAGAGGGCCTTAAGCAAAGTTTTCTTGAAATTCATTTTGGAAGGTAAACATATAGGTTCACTTGAAACACTTCTAAATTTGCTCTTTTTTTTGTTTTGTATTTTAGTATTTTTTTTTTAAATGATAATTTTCATGAAACTGAATTCCATCATTAAAAATTTGAGTCGCACAATTTACAAAAGCAACAATTGGATTCGCAATCAAAACTCAAAATGGAAAACATGATTCTTAACAAGAATAAAGACAATGATAAAATATAAGAAACTCTTGCGCAGATAAGAGTAAAAATCAACTCTTGTCCTAGCTCTATAATTCACTTCTTTGTGTGGTCACCATAAGAATGTCAAGGAGTATCGCGCATAAACTGCAAAAAGACAACAATGTCAGTACGTGAATGAGAGAAAATGATATCTCAATGCAGTCGATTCTTACAATAAAATCGAGGCGACGGTACATGCCCTCACAGTCCTTATTACGGGGTTTTAGTATTTCGCCAAGATTTTATCATATGAGAAGGCATCATTAAAATAATCAATCCACGGCCATTAATTGAATGTCCACTTTTATTCCAAAAGTTTCGTATGCAAAAGTGGCATTGATTTTTTTTTTTTTTTATGAAGAGATTGATTTTATGATTTTACTCTTGCAAAAATTGAAGTGACTTCTATTTTGAGAAATCTATACAAAATGTGATTTGCATTTTAGTCCCAAAATGTGAGAAGGAAAGAGGTTGATTAAAATGCAATCTCAATTTTTGTGCCCCAATATATAATCGCAACTTGCAAGCCCTTTTTTTGGCATTTTTTTTATAAAAAAAAAAAGTGATTTTGAGCCCATAACTAGGAATTTAAATAAAATCATGTGTTCAACATGACCAAATCAAAATGTTTAGAACTTGCATTCAAATGTTCACTTGTCAAAAGTGATTGCCAATTTTTCAATCATCACTGAGGGCATTCGATTGATTTCCGTGAATTTCAAGATGAAAATGCAATACAAAATGAGCAAATAAAAAGAAAAATGACACTTACAATGGGTGCCGAACTTTGTCTCTGTTTTTTTTTTTTAATTACATAGACATGCACATGGGATGTGGTTCGATTTTTACTCTATACGACTCAAAATGAAGCCATGGGATCACAGGACTGAACCAACAAGCTCGCGGCTAGGTCGTGTTACCCATGACTCTGGCTTCGTCAAAGAACCGACCAGTGTCGCATGCTCGCAGATCAGGGTAGGGATCTCTAACATCAAGAAAGAAATTTCGGGGTTGAGATGGGCGACTCATACTACATGCTTGTAGTCGGAGTGGTATCCACCTCAACACCATCCTAAGTGATCCTATGCTGCCCAGGTCCGGTGGCAGGTAGTGTGTGCCATGGTGTAGTGCAATGCAGGAAATGCAGGCATGACAATTTATAGGCAAGTAACACTTCATACATAAAAAATAAACCATACATCCCTACACCTCCCTGCAAGACAAAGGTGAGCAAACACTTCCCCTTATACCTCACATTCTACAACAACATTTAACACATTTAATGTTAGGGACGTACCTGGAATTCCCGTTGCCAAACAAAAATATTTTTGAACAAGATTAATTTTGGCCTAAGTCCTCTAAAGTTTAAAACCAAATCCCCAGCGAAGTCGTCAAACTGTCGCGACCTACCCTTGAGGGGAGGGAGTAGGTTTAGGGGTATTGCCTGAAGGACGGGCTAAGGCCCATGATTAGATGCGGGCTCTCCCAAGCCCATACCCCGTGTGACGTTGGGATATTTTTTAGGAATTTTGCACAAGAGGAGTTGCCATTAGCCTTTTGGGGTCGGCTAGAAACCAAGTGAGGCATGAGAGTATGCCTCACTTCCTATGCAACCAAAGAGTCTAGGGTCGGGGACTTGATTACACTAATTGACCAATTAGTGTCCTTTCGGTACCTAATCTTGTTCATTTTAAAATAAAGGATTTTTGTCAAGCAGTTTGGGTTGATTTTATACCTATTCACTAACATGCAATGTGATCATGCGGGTGCGCAAATCATTAAAATAACAATCATGGCTACCAAGATGTTAATTGCTATAAAATTAAACACGTACAATTAAACATAATTAGATATGCAAATTAAACATGCAATATAATCAATATACGAGCAAATAAAGGCCTAATTACACTAAAAAGGCAAGACATGGAAATCCCTAACCAAACCCCACATTTTTTAATTTTCGAAATTTTTAATTAATTTTTTTAAATTTTAAAAAATAATAAAATAATACAAACAATTTTTTTTTTTTTTTTGCCGGACCGATTGGGTCTGGTTTGACTGGCCTCGGGTCCGACCCGGTCGAGGCGGGTCAGTTAGACCCGCTTGAGTTCGGCCCGTATAGGGCCGGGCCGAACCGGCCCACTCAAAAGGCGAGGCCCGACCAACCCTAGTCGGGCCTCCCCTTGGCTCGGATTGGGCCCAACCAGCGGGCCCAATCTAGTCTAAACTTTTCTATTTAAAAAAATGAAGCCCACAAGCCCACTACCTAAACCAGCCCAAACCAAGCCCTAACACTCAGCCCAAATTACTCAAAACCCTACCCGATGGGGCTTTCGCCTGACTCGGCCAAGACCCGAATCGTGCCTCCTCTCTCCAAGGCTTCTTCGTGGCGCCGAAGGAGGACATTCGGGACGCCGGCGACTCGATGGCGACGGCGACAGGCTTGACGAGTGCTGCAAAGGTGGGAACTGGTGGCGTCAGCGGCGGTGACGGGCGAAGACGCGGCCAGGAGCAGCAGCGCGGTGGCGTGGGCTAATGCGAGGCTCGCTCGGTGGTGGAGAACCGACCAGCTCAAATATGCCGTCGTTTGGACTCAGCGGTTACTGGCAGAGACGCGATCGAGGTACGCAGTGGCTCGGCGACCGGTTCTGGCTATGCGAGAGGGTGCTCGTGCAAAGGTGCTGTTGCGGCGGCAGTCCGGCAGAGGAGAGTGGCAAACCAGTAGCGGCGGTAGCAGAGGTGCAGGCGCGGGCGTCGGTGCTCGAAGGCAGCAGTGTGCGGGTGGTGGCTCGAACGACGTTGGGCAGGAGGGCGGTGACTCAGCTCGGAAGGGTTGAGGCGGCGAGTCCTCCTCTCTCCTCGACCGCCATCCTCCTTCCCCCCCCCCCCAAATTTTGCTCTACCTCTTGAGCTCTTTGCTTCTCGGTTCTGATTTCTCCTCTTCCTCTCCCTTTCGTCTCTGCGTTTCTTCATATCTGGGTTCTGGGGAAACAGTGGCGATCAGCGTCGGATCTGCAAGTGCAGCAGCGCTGTGCCGAACGGCGTCGGGAAGGAAGGCGGCAGCTCGGACGGCGTCGAATCCTGCCTCTCCTCGAGCTCTCTCCTGTTGTCGTTCTCTCTCTCTTCTCACCCGTTTCACTCTTTCTCCCTCTCGAGCTGTTTCTCTCTTCTTTTGCCTTCCTTGTTGCCCTTTCCGTTTTTCCCCTGCGTCTCGAGCTCTCTGTTCCCTGTCTTCCTCTCCTCCCCGCTACTAATCTCCTTTTTGTTCTTTCTTGCAGGTCCTGCAGCGAAGATCGGCTGGAGGGAGGAAAAGCAAGCGCGGGCCGGGCCGAAGGAGAAAGGAGGCTTGGGCCGGCCCAGCGCAGGGGAGGAAGAGAAAAGAAAAGGGGTGGGTCGGGCCAAAGCCGGATCCGGCCCGACCCGACCATTTTCAATCTTTTTTTTTTTGTGACTAATTCCTAACATTTAATGCCATTTAGTTTTTAAGTAAAATAGTAAAATTTAGGTGTTAACAGATCATAGTAGTGATTATCCGAAAGTTCTCTCTTCCGTTCGACGTCCATTGTTGGTGTGTCTAAACTAGAGGTTCGACATTTGTGGGGCTCGAACTATAGAACATCCGAACCAATTCGTTTAAAGCGCGCTTTGAGAGGTAAATTTTATATTCACATTTTTTATTAAAACGCACGAAAAATGCCTTCAGAAAATCATGTATAAAACATATCATTTTTGTTTCCACTGTATTTTAAATTAATTTTACATATACATGATTCATGAAACCTCAACAGCTTATGTCAATGGCGCATCGATGGACTATCTGAATGGGTTGGGTCTAGAGGTTGTGTTAACCCTGGCAGGCGTTAAGTTTTTGCATGAGAAAGCTGCGGAATATGATATTGGTATCTATTTTGAAGCAAATGGACATGGCAACATTTTGTTCTCGGATAGCTTTCTTTGTTGGTTGGAGAAGAGACGCAATGAGCTGTCTGAAGGTATTTATTATGTGGCATCCATTTTTTGGCAGCAATAATAGCGAATTGTCGTTGAAACTCATTTGAAGCTGTATTTTTCAGGTTCAGAGCAGCAAAAAGCTGTTGTGAGGCTGCTTGCTGTCAGAAAGCTTGTCAATCAAGCAGTAGGAGGTGCTTTCATTGGGTTGCCGCTAGCCCAAGCCGTCTTGCAGAATCTCAGCTGGTCAATCAACCAATGGAGCGAACTCTATCAGGATCTACCTAGCAGACAGCTCAAGGTTGGTTTCTCTGATCAAATTTTGTGTAATGTTTGGCAGTTGGCACCTTTTTGTTTTCCTCTCTCGCTTCTTTTCACAATTCATCCGATAATCGATGCCATGGCACTCTTGCTCTTGAGATAAACTCAAATGGGTGAATGTTCTTTCCTTATTTCCCTTTTTTAGCACCGTATTCTTGTTAGAGGGATTGTACTATTTTGTTGCAGTTCGTGCCTTTGTGGTAACTTAAGAAGTGCTTTTCCATTTGTCTTATGGGAATTGAGAGAGACACTTGTACAAATGTTTGCTTCTCCTTTTTCCTTTGGAGGTAAAAATGATATACAAATCTCAGTTTGAAATCTGTTCTTTTATCGAATGTACTTACAGTTGGAAGAATTGATTGTATATTTTTGTTTAAAATCTATCCTCATTTTGATACCATAACATAATTTGATATTCGTCTCACGTAAACTCTGTATGAGGTTACTGATCCTCTCCTATGTGTGTGCATCAGGTCAAAATTATGGATAGAACTGCGGTTGTCAGAGCAAATGCAGAAACAGTAGCCGTGATGCCCCCCTGGCATTCAAGAAGCCATCAATGCTGAAACTGGTACAGTAAAGCGGTTTTTCTTTTCGCTTGGCATGCTAGTGGTATTGGTTCCGGTGAATGGTTTTCATATGTATTTTGGGCTTTACATTTGACAGGCATGGTTTTTAAAAAGAATGAATCAACACTCGCACTTGCAAATGCACCCATGTTACGAGTGCCGAAAAGATGGACAGGGAAGGGAGAAAGTGTTTGCTTATCTGTCCGACCTGGGGAATGCGACCGTTACAAATATTTTTGCATCTGCACTTGTTGTGCTTGTTTGATATTTTAAGAAATAGGCTATCTGAATTCTGCATCTGAACCTTGAATTCTGGAACCGACTCTTTTGCTTGCCCTTTCTCCTTCTCTGGGATTCTTCGATCACTGTTTTATTGGGCTAATGACGAGTCTCTTTTTCCCTTGTGCTTTGATGCAGCTAAATACCCTCCTGGCCGATCTTTCATACGCCCGTCAGGGACCGAGGATGTCATCCGAGTTTATGCGGAGGCCTCAACTCAGGAAGGAGCAGATAGTTTAGCTCAGTCTGTAGCAAAGCCTGTGAAGCAGTTCCTCAGGTAGCGTCTTTGTAACAAATTTTCCACCCCTCGAGAGAAATGACTTAAGTCTCTTTCTGTGATTAGAACGGTTGGTTCATTGCGTCCGACCGAAAATTGGGTCACTAATTCATGGCACCCTCCTCTTGGATTCGAAAATTGAGTCACTGGTTCACGGCAGCCCCCGCTTGGATTCGATGAAAGCTTTTGCTTTTCGTTATAACAAAAGGGGATTCTTTTTTTTTCTTTTTTTTTCCTGGAACCATTTCTGTATGTGCAGATATGCGTAAGAGAAACGTGTTTTAAGGCCGCTTGTCGGATGATCAAACCATGTTTAACTAAGCTTTACGTGGAATGGCTTGGAGTTTAAACGTGTTTTAGTATAGCAGGTACTGCAATTTCATGTTTAGAGAGCAATCCGATTAGGCTATGTTTGCACCAAAAATTAATCAGCTTTTAGGCGTGAGTAGACACGTTATTTTAGATGAATGGCTACCGATGCTCACGCAAAATATTATCGATGACCATAAGAGCTGTTGTTGATGACTCGATATTAATATATATCAATGACCATGGACTAGCTTCGATACATAATTACGTCCGGTCGCCAATTACCATGACAAAGTCGGTCGACAAGAATAGGGGTTGGTTGCTGATTACCATGACACAGTCGGTCAACTAGATCATTACAATGTGAGAGTATGAAACAAAGATTCTCGGACATGCGGAAGCATGGTGAAATTACAGAAGAACTACTCATAGGCAGTTATGTCATGAACGCTATAAATACTATTATTCGCTTGTTGAAGAGGCTTGCGAGCAACACACAAAACTTGTTATCTTTCAATTATCTTTCAATTTCTCTACTATAATTATGACTACAATTCCAAGATATTTTCTTTAAATCCTAGCGTGTATCTTTGCTATGGTTTCTGAATGTTGCGTTGCCGATTCATTCCAGTATTGCATCTTTATGTTCTTAGGCTATTATGTTGATTAAATTCTGACAAACTTTATATACTTTTAGTTCCATTTCAAATTGAAATTATTGATATCTTTCTGTACTCGTAATATTTCCCATCCGAAATCGTCCCAAACCCGTCTCCTTTAATAAAATCAATGAAATACTTTTGATAAAACGTATTTCATTGTGGAGCGAATTCCGATGAAACAGACAAATACATTGCTCAATAATGATACTTCTGAGTATGTTCTCAATCATAACCACAACAAAATATGTCTGCCAAATTGTCGACCTCAAGTCTCTAGTCAACTTGGATAAATCATCGACATTTTTAGCCCCAAAAGCAAAGAGAATATCCTCGGCATTTCTAACAACTCTCTATAGAATATATTCATTCGAGCCGACTTCACTGGGAAGAAAGAAGAACAAAAGAAGTACAACTACCCAAGGCTGCTTGTCGTTTCAGGATCGTGGAGGCGTGCTTCGCATACTTTCTTTTTCTACGATGATGGAGCATGTCGGTAGGTAAAAAGGCGCTTTTCGTGTATTGAGAATTATATTGTCCTCGAAAATGTAAATAGGTCCGGCAAATTAGACCGGACCATTTTACATGATAGGAGGTAAAACATGAAAGAGGAACTTAAATACAAGACTACACGACACGCCGAGCCCGGATATCCAAACGCACGACCACCCTTTTGTAATCTTAGATCAATCAGTTGGTCTATTTAGTAAAGTCTATGATGCTTTGATACTAGATAAATTTAGATAGAAATGCAAAAAACATGACTATGATAAATGAATCATAAACCGGAAATGAAAGTGAGAGATCGACATAAGATTCACATGTTCTAGTGGAGAGAGGACAAAATTGTGGCGGCCGGTCTGCCCCGAAAGTCCAGGAAGACCAAGAACTTGGGGAAGAAAGCCAAGTCAAATTGGCATTTCGCGGAAAAGAGAGAAAGTAGCTTTGGCAAGTCATGATAAGCATATGAAGAAAGAAGAAAAGAAAGCAAAGAACCTATTCTTTGTCACATCCATTTGCATTTTGCACCCACAAATTTATTTATTTATTTTGAAGCTCCCCAAAATTTGAACCTCCCCCCTCCCCTCATTCAATTTCATGTCAATTGGAGAAAAAAAACAAGGCCGCTAACAGATATGAACATGGCCACTAATGGATGTGAGGTAAGGAAGACTAAATTGTGGGTATTTCGTGGATTTTTAGGTAGTCGGATCTCTATACTTGTGCCCCTAAATTATAAAAAAAGATGTAATGTTTGTTTGTCAACATTTGTATTTTGTAAGAATTTCGACTTTTCGAGTTAGAAAAGAAGTCAAAGATGGTTAGATTACTTAGAACAACACACAAACATACCCATAGTTTGGGGAGATCGACAGATCATCTGAGGTCGCATTTAGTTGGCAAGAGAAGAATCGAGACACGATACAATAAAAAGAGATGTGGAAAGAGATAACACGCAAGTGAGTCAAAGGAACACAATCAACACTGGCGATCGCTATTGCCTTGGGGCACGACCATCATTGGTTCTCGACAGTGGTTAGATCACTTCAAATTTGGGCGTCGCATGGTGGTCAAAAGCGGCGCTAGCTGAGGGAGCAAACCGATTCAAATGAGCTAATCCTTCCCGTTTTGCTCTTCTTTATTGTGTTCAATCCAGGTAAGATAAACTTTATCCACTCTTAGGGTTAGGATAACTTATCCATTTCATGTTGATGCGTCCAGGTTTATTCCGATCGAGGCGTGCCACCAAATATCAGATTGGATAATGACTATCACCGTATAAACCTTTCAACTCCAATTTTCACTAAGTTTCTCGCGATCTAACGTCCTTCAATTGAATAACATTTGGTTTCCATGGCCAATTTCACAAATTTCCAAAATCCTGTGGGAGGACAGTGAAAATACGACAAAGCTCAGGGGAACTCTCGACAGCTGGCAACATGCACAGCTAAAAAGGGAAACAGACGAGGGAGAGAGAAAAAAAAATTATTATTTGTTATTAAAATGAGAATTTATAAATGCACCTCCCCAATTTTATTTGATTGAACGAGCGATAATTTTCAACCTACGAGAGACCGTTATTTTGAATCACAAAAAATTAAATAATAAATTATTATTAATTATTGTACGGTCCACCTTTTTAAGGATTTGTGGCTCATAATAAATTGTTTGAACGACAATGTCTTGTTCGATTATGACGGCAGAGATTCCGTGCTCGTTTTCTTCTCTTCGCACCCATATATATCAACATCACCACCCTACCTCCCTCCCTCGCCATCTCTGCAACCGAGACAAATTCGCCCGCTGCGATCGCGAGAGCGAGACAGCTATCTCGACCACGATATCTTTCCGCGCGGAACACCAGGATGACGGTTTCATCCGCGGGAGGAGATTCGTTGGAGAGGTAAGCTGAGCCACCACCTCACTCGCTCTTTCATTTCCTCGAATTGCTTGTTGTAGTCATCATCGTTGCTGCGATGATGAATGTCTCGGCGGATGTCTCGTTTCGATTCGTTCGGGCAAGTCCGGATCGTGTTTCGGCGAAGAGTCGAGCGTACGTCCGTGTTCTGTGGTAATCCTGCCTGTTCATGCACGTTCGTGATTCTCCTCGAACGCCGGAGTCCAGTCATGCGGTGGGATTCAGGTTGAAACGCGGTTCTTCCTCGTCATTAGCTCGAAATGATCGAGCTCGTTCGCCTATTTTCGTGGAGATTCCGTTAGTCTTTCCATTATCGTATGTCGATTCAACGCTGTCGCACTGGCATCCATCGTTCGATTTTCTCTCAAGTCGGAGCTCGCATGTTTCGTGTATTCATCTTGAACGTAATGAAACCAGCGGATCGCTCACGTCGCTTGCTCCTGGAAGGGATGATGTTCCTGTTTCGAGTCTCAACCTAGATGCGTGATTCGCAGTCTCTTCTGAATAATTGCTCATATTCTTTGGCATGTAAATGACAGACTACTCATCAATTTTACTTTCATACTACTCATCAATTTTACTTTCATCATTCACAGATGAAACTCTCCACTAGTCAGTTACAACGTAGCTTTGTAATTTGAAGGACCGAGAAGTTAGTCGATAGTTGCGGTCTGGGATTTGAAGGATAACTCGGGGAAGCGTCCGATTTATGATTACAGAAGCAACTCATTGTTTTTCATTGGGTCGATCAGGACATCTTCGATAATCTTCCTAAATTAGTCATGTAAATTATCTGGTCGGCGATCTTTTCGCGTTCCTTTCCGTATCGAATTGAAGGAGCTATGCGGGTAGTGTTGAGAACTAACGCTAGCTGAAACTCGGTCATCTTGCTAAAATTGACGGGAGTTGATGGCAGGGTTAGAGAGACATTGATGCTGCGGCGTTACTAGATGTTTTGTCTTCATACAATGTGATGGATCTTCAACATTTCCCAGTATGTCTTTGTTAAGTGTTGGTTCTGTTTTGACAGCATCGCTTCTCTTGCTGAGCTCGCACCGCTCGAGGCCGTCCTGTTCGATATCGATGGAACTCTATGCGACTCGGATCCTCTCCACTACCATGCCTTCAGAGAGAACCTCCAAGAGGTGGTGGTTTGCATCCTTATTTACAATCCTTTCGTTGCGCCTTGTTCAGGGAATTGTTTCATCCTTCGAATAGGAGTTTTCATTTTTGAATTTTTGGCGAATCTGGTGACCGAATCGTGGGCATATCTCGATTCTAAATGCGTGACGACATTGTTTCCTGCGTTCTTTCCAAAACAGATAGGTTTCAATGGCGGAGTTCCGATCACGGAGGAATTCTTTGCTGAAAATATATCTGGAAAGCACAATGAAGACATAGCTGTGTTCCTCTTCCCAGATGATGTTCCTCGAGGCCGACAATTCATGGAGGACAAGGAAGCCATGTTCCGCAAGTAGGTCTTCCATCACGTCACGAGGTCTTTACTGTTCTGAAAGTTTTTGACATCAAGCTCCATGGACGACACAGGTTGGCCTCGGAACAACTGACGGCCGTGAGCGGGCTGTACAAAATGAAGAAGTGGATCGAAGATCGCGGCCTAAAACGTGCTGCGGTCACGAATTCTCCTAGGCCGAATGCCGAACTCATGATCTCGAGTCTCGGGCTCTCGGATTTCTTTCAAGAGGTTGTTATAGGAGACGAGTGCGAGCATGCCAAACCGCACCCGGAACCTTACCTGAAGGCCCTTGATCTGCTGAAGACGTCGAAGGAGCATACTCTAATTTTCGAGGTCTGCATCTGTCCTTTATTTTTCGCGAAATCATCCAGTGGGATAGCTCGCCGTCCTGAATTGCGGATTGTTGTTTTTGGATCTCCAGGACTCGGTTTCAGGCATTAAAGCAGGGGTGGCAGCTGGAGTGGCCACCATCGGCATAATGACTAGGAACCCGGAACATCAACTGATGGAAGAAAAGCCGACATTCCTCATCAAGAGTTACGACGATCCGAAGCTGTGGGCCGCTTTAGAAGCGCTCGAGAAGACGGATGCTTGAAAAATTCTTGGCGGAGGACCAGCCCCATCACAACCGCATTAACCATTCAGATTTGACGGTGCGAAACCGCAAGTCGATGATGATTCAACTTTGGGATCGCATATCGTCGCCGGAATGTGTTCCGATTCTGAGAGATGTTTCATATTATTCTGCTTACAGATTATATTACTGAAAGTTAAAGTGGAAACGAAAACGATGCTATTTTCACAATTTCTATCGGTTCCTCCACTCATGTATTAGTAAGAATCTCCACTAATATGAATCTGTTCCTTTCACATGATCACTGTCAAACATTGATCTCCCCTTCCTTTCTACTTCTAGTAGTCTCTACTAAGGAAAATATGACAAACTATTGGAAGAAATAATCAAGTCAAATTTTGAAGTATGATAACACGAATTATTTGCCCCGTGTACTAATGGTTACTGACTAAAATCCTCTACGATATAACAAAATCTCGATTGAGAATAGCAGATAACAATTTTAGTATAGGTTTTTTTTTACCTTTGTCGGTTTCCCTTATCCGCCATGGCAACGAGGGGTAACAACAACGTTGACGGCAAGCCGTTTATGTAGGGCCGGACTTGCATCAACCATCGACGTAGGTGGGAAGGAATGAAAAGTGTACCCTTTAATGGCCACGTCCAGATCCTTTGCATGCGATGGTGAATAAAAGATGAGCCCACATAATAGATTATGCATTTCCGACCACGTGTAATCTCACATCATAATACCTGAAATTTCAAAGTGAATGCATCAAACCAAATAAAGAAATAATTATATGACGAATTTTAATTTATTGTGAAAATAACAGTTTATTTTGAACCACAAAAAATCAAGTGATAAATAATTATAAACTATTGTGAGGCCTACTTCTTCAATAATTTGTGACTCACAATAAACTCTTATTTTCATAGTACTCTAAAAACTATTATGCTAATAAAGTCCAATCGAATACAAGGCTCCATGGCAGTAGGAGCTAAGTCAAGTTGGCATGTCGCGCTAAAAGAGAGAAAGTAGCTTTGGCTAGTTATGTTAAGCATATAAGGAAAAGGAAAGCAAAGAACCTATCCTTTGTCTCCAGCATTTTGTACTCACAAAGATTCTCCCAGAATCAATTTTACCTAAATTGAAGAAAAACATGGCCTATAATGCATATAATCCAAGGGAGATTAAATTATAGGTGCTTCATGGATTTCTTGCCTATAAATTATCAAAAACGTACGGTCCAGGGAAGACTAACGGATTACCTGATATAACGGTTGGTTACCGACATAGGAATTAAGACATGAATAAGATAGGAAAAGAGGGATAAGGAGACACCATGCGAACGAGTTGAAGGGACACGACCATTGCCGGCGGTCGCTAGCTATCGCTTGGGGTGCGACCACCATTGGCACGGTGGTCCGCGATGGCCAGTTCTAATCCGGATTTGATCATCGTAGTGGTCGAAGGCGACGCCATGGCAGTCATCGCTGAGTGGGCGGAGAAAATCGGACAAGCCAATCATTCGTATTCTTTGTTTTTTTTTTCTTCAAATATTATTATTGCATCTGATCCGCTTAGGATAAATTTTATCCCACTATTGGGGTTAGGATAAGTCATCCACCCTTCTTGTTTTGATGTATCTGGGTTCATTCCGATCAACACGCGTCATCAAACATCAGTTAGGATTATATATGATTGTACTTGACCTTTTATCTAGAAATTTTTTTTTTTTTGACAAAGACCTTTTATCTAGATTGCCAAATAGAAAACAAACATGCCAGTAATCCCAATTCTCCCACTAAAACCTCTAGATACATCAACGACTTAGCTTTTAATGGGACGAGAAATCGGTCACGACTACCGTCGGTCGGATAACTTGTTCAACTCCAAATTTCAAGAAGTTGTGCAATCTCGTCCTTCAACTGAACAACACTTAATCTCCATGGCCAAATTCGCAAATTCGGGAAAGCCCGCGGGAGAACAGTGAAAATACGACAAGTCCAGGGACGCTCTCGACAGTTGGCAGCATGCACACCTCTATATCGAGAGAGAGAGAGAGAAAATAATGACGCAATCATTTCTCATTATTTTTATTATATAATGGAAATTGGAATAAGAAAAGGCGCCTCTCGCGTTCGCTTTTATATTCGATTCCATGGTAGATTCCGTGCTCGTCTTCGTCTCTCTCGCGCACGTTTATATACAACCACCACCATCGCCCTCCCTCTCCATCGCTCCAAAGCTCTGTCGTCGCGGGAGAGCTTCCTCGATCCAGTCTCGGCGGCCGCGCGGAAGCACCAGCATGACGGTTCCGTCGGAGAGGTAAGCTCGCTCCCCGATTCTCGCTCTTCCATTCTCTCCTCGCGCCGCCGCCGCCGCCGCCGCCGGAAACGGATGTCGTCGGCGGACTTTTCGTTCGGCTCGTCCGGCGGCCAGTTCGGATCGCGTTCGGTGAAAGAGTCGAGCGCGTTTCCGTTGCGATCCTAGCTTGTTGCGTGCCGATCGCGCGCGTTCGTGTCGCTCCTCCCCGAATGTTGGAGTCCAGACTGGGGCGTTCTGGAATCGTGTGTTGGATTCGAAATGTTCGAACTCGGTCCGCCTGTTTTCCTTGGAGGTTCCGCCGCATCGTTGATTTAGCGTCGTCGCAGTGTTTCGTGTAGTTTTAATCTTGGACGTGATGAAATCGACGGATCGGTCGTGTCGCTTGCTTGTGGAATCGATAGTGTTCATGGTTCGAGTCTCTCCACTCGGATGCGTGATTCGCAGTCTCTTCTGATTACATTGCGTGTATTCTCCGGCGTGTAATTGACGGACTACTCTTCCGTTTCCTTTTTCCCCCCTTTTTTTTGGCTGTTTGCCTACTCATTGATCTGCCTTTGGTCATTCGCATATCAAAGTCTTCAATAGATAGTAGAAAGTAGCCTTGTCATCGGATGGAATGCGGAATTAGTTTATAGTTGCAGTCCAGATTTGAAGGATAATCTGGGGATGCGCTCAATTTGTGATTACAGAAGCAATTCGTGATTTTTCGTTGCGTCGCTCAGCACATCTTCGATAAATCTTCCTGAATTGGTCATGTAAATTTTCTGGTTGGCAATTTTCTTGCATTCCTTTCTATGATGAATCGAAGGAGCTATGGGGGTAGTGTGGATAATTAATGCTAACTGAAACTTGGTTATTTTGCTACAATCGACAGAGTTGATGGCAGAGTTAGAGAGAGATCCATGCTACAGAGTTACTAGATGTTGTGTCTTCATACAAAATATTAGATCTTTACATTCCCACTATGTCTTTGTAAGTTGGTTTTATTTTGACAGCACTGCTTCTCTTGTTGCGCTTGCACCACTTGAGACCATTCTATTTGATGTCGATGGAACTCTGTGTGACTCGGATCCTCTCCACTACCAAGCCTTCAGAGAGATGCTTCAAGAGGTGGAGGTTTCGTCTTTGTTTACAAACATTTTGTTGCGCCTTGTTCAAGGAATTATTTCATCCTTTACGCTGGAGTTCATTTTTCTTTTCATCGAGTCTAGTGACCGTGAATCATGAGTATCTCTTGATTGCAGATGCATGACTACATGCTTTTGGTATTTGTTATTTGATTGTTTGATGCGCTCTTTCCAAAACAGATAGGTTTCAATGGTGGAGTTCCAATTACAGAGGATTTCTTTGTTGAGAATATTGCTGGAAAGCACAATGAAGACATAGCTGAGCTCCTCTTCCCAGATGATATTCCCCGAGGCCGAATATTCGTGGAGGACAAGGAAGCCATGTTCCGCAAGTAAGTCTTCCATCATATCATACTTGTTTCGTCATGAACTCTTTACCCTTCCAAAGTTTTGACATCGAGCTGCATGGATGACACAGATTGGCCTCGGAACAACTAACGGCAGTGAGCGGCCTCTACAAATTGAAGAAATGGATCGAAGATCGCGGTCTAAAACGTGCTGCAGTTACAAATGCTCCTAGGCCAAATGCTGAACTCATGATCTCAAGTCTCGGACTCTCAGATTTTTTTCAAGCGGTTGTTATAGGAGGTGAGTGTGAGCATGCCAAACCACACCCAGAACCTTACCTGAAGGCCCTTGATCTGCTGAAGGCGTCGAAGGAGCATACTATAATTTTTGAGGTCCGCATCTGACCTTTATTTTTCATGAAATCCAATGGGAGAGTTCGCTGTCCTGAATTGCAGCTTTTTTTTTTGGGTTTCCAGGACTCAGTTTCGGGCATAAAAGCAGGGGTGGCAGCTGGAGTGGCCACTATCGGCATAACAACGAGGAACCCGGAACATCAACTGATGGAAGCAAAGCCAACATTCCTCATCAAGAGTTATGACGATCCAAAGCTGTGGGCCGCTTTAGAGGCGCTCGAGAAGAAGGATGATTGAAAAATTCTTTGATGACTAGGAAGGTAGGAGGACCTGCCCATCAACTGCCATTAGCCGTTCAGACTTGATGGTGTGAAATTGCAAGTTGATGATGATTTGCCCTCGGGATCGCATATTGTCGCCAGAATCTGTTCTGATTCTGAGTGATGTATTATTCTGCTCACAGATTAGTATTGAAAGTTAGGTGGAATCAGAAACGACTATATTCACTAATTCGATCGGTTCTTCCACTCTCGTGTATTAATATAAATTTCCTGTAATATGATTTGTCCCTTTCACATTATCACTGTCTCGCAGAAAGTCGGGTTTCATTGTTCTTCCCTTTCTTTCTACTTCTAGTGGTCTCTTATGATAAGGAATGCATGATACGTCGATGATAATATAGTATGATGTACTACTCATAGCATAGAATTTACACACGTCAGGTGTTGTGAAAAACCTATTATCCTGTTCCTTTTGCTCCTGAAAATAAGTCGGTGCACGAGATTCTGTTATAAGTCTTAATTTTAAGTTACTTAGAATTTTATGAATTGTCCCAGGAATAGGCGGTAGTATTTTTCCTCTTTTTTTTTTTTTTATAGTTTCTTCTTTAAAAAAAGAAAAAAAGACAGACTCATAATGAACCGAGAATATACTGCTGGTTCTAGCAAAAAAGAGTCATCTGGGCTATCTTGAAAACAGGCACCTAGGAAGCAGCGACTGCCTGCGGCTCGACCTACGTTGAAGAACCAGAAAGAAGAGAGGAGAAAATAGGGTAAGTGGTGATGTCAAAGAACAGCAATTATGATAAACTGTAAGAACGGCATTCCGTCTTGGTTGACTTGAGGCTGGAAGAGACTATTTCTTTTTATTTATTTTTTCAAATTTCGAATGATTTTTATAAGAAGTTGGTGCTTTCTCAAATGTTCACTAATTTACATGAGAAGCTCTATTGTTCCCATGTAATTCTTATCAGTTCGCCTTTGTTTATTTATCTACTTAGTTTGCTTTTAAGTTGGACTTGTTATTTTCCATGTATTGTCTATATATATAGATTTTAACACTTCTGTCTTTTGAAAAGAATTGACTTAGGACGATGATGCCGTGTGGCTGTTTGAGTGAATATATTTGCTTTTTTTCCCTTCCAATTATATAATTATCACAGTCTCCAATACACGCTTTTTTGGAGTGGGTTTGATTTTGCCTCTAGGTGCCTATTGGTAGAGTTGCTGTCAGCTAGATCATAAACGGTTATCTATAATGTGATCCCACATGTTTAGGGATGTGATTTTTTAAAATAAAAACCCACATTTTGATGTCGATCCGCATTTTCTCTCCTAAGCAATTATTTTACCATCGTACATTTTCAATGACAACTGCCCACTGGTTATTGCCTTAATGGAAGACAATCAATCATTTTTCGAAATGGTGTGATAAGGTCTAAACTAAACCCTCCCTTTAGAAAATACACCACAAATAAGCGAGGAGATTGGGTTCGTAGAGTGCACCCATAATTGCTATCAAATCTCCACGGATTTTCATTGCACATAAACTCAAGTAATGGCTGGAGGTCATATTTATTTTACGTCTTGTTCATCAACGCATGATTAAAATCACTCAATATGTTTAACATTCGATACCAGAGTGAGATTAGTATCTCTGCCTTGTGTTTATTGAGTTTTGGGTGTATAGTACGGTCTCACCGCCATGGGCAATGAAAGCCACAAGTTAATTTGGCATTTGGGTAATTGTTGGAGGCTAATTGCGTGGCAAAAGTTGCATGTAAGGGTTTTTGTTTTGGCCAAATTTTGCTTGATTTCGGCCAATTTCTTGGCCTTTTTCCACTGATTTTTGGACCTATGTGGTTGTGCCGGGATGGTATTCAAAACCCATCACTTATTTTGATTTAAAGTGGGCAGCCATAGGAGAATTAGGCAGTGGAAGGCACGGCGGAGCGGCAAGGAACGTTGTTTGCTCGACGAAGAAACCCGGGAATGTGAAGCACACACGCCCATGCAGGATCCTTAGGAGTGTGCTCTGCACACACCCATGCAAGGGACTCTTCTGATATATTTATGCCATGACCAATTCCACTAGAAGCGAGTCACAAGGTTCTTAAATTGTAAGGTTCGACCTAGGCATTTCCAAGTGGACGACCTATTGTTGAGAAAAAAGTTATCTATCATACCGAACCAGCGTGGGAAGTTCACTCCGAACTACAAAGGCCCGTATGCCATCAAGAAGATATTGTCAGTGGTGCTCTAATTCTTGAAGAAATAGATGGCCGAGAGTTGCCAAAACCTATAAATGCTTATTCAATGAAGACATACTTTCAATGAATGAAATCAGGGGGCTTGAGAGCCATACTCAATGCAATCCGAGTCATTTAGATCATGCATATTCTTCCTATCATGCATATCATACACATCATGTACACATGTATATGTGTTCTTAACTTGCAAATGCTAAATGACTTCAAAAGAATCATTGAATTGTCGGTTGAGCGACCTCAAGAAAAGAGAGATATTTGCGCGAAAGAAACAAAGGTGAAAGAGGGAGGGGCACCATTGTATCATTTTCGATTGTTATTCCCTACGGTACATTTATTTAACGTGCTGTCGAGGTCATCTAACCGCCACACTGACGGTAGATGTTATTGATGTTATTTAAAAAAAAAAAAAATTGCCGAGTGCCAATATTCTTAGCAATTGTTTTCCAACTTGGTGGATCATTTATTTTGAGTCAAAATTCCTCATGGAAATCGATTTACTCAAATGATCTCGACCAAATGAAATAGAAATATTGATCATGCTAAACAAGAAGCATTTAAAATGAGGAAAGGCAAGCTATTCCCAAACATGTCCTATAAACACGATGAGAGTTGAGTGAGAAAAAAAAACCTGCGTTGCTTAATGATAGCAGACTCGTTGGTAAGTGGTACATGGATCAAAATGAAAAGAGGTATTTCTTTCATCTATGTTACACAATTAGGTGACCATAGTTAGCCTATTTGAGCCTTGTAATGTGAAGATATTTTTACAAAATACCCCTGTCAAGAACCACCCCACAATGGGATAAATTCAAAGGTTTTTTTTTTTGGTAAAGGTAAGAATAAATTCAGAGGTTTTGGTTTACATTGTTTCAAGGAAAAAGGATGAGAGATACTCAACCTTTTTGTGCTAACTTCATGTGAATTTTCATTTAAGCTCGACGCATCCCAAGCTGAAGAAGAGCACTTCTTTCTCCACCTACTAAGTAGCACTGACACTAATATGCGATATACGACACTACACGACACGCCGACATGTTATTTATTAAAAAATAGAGAATTTCGACACGTTGTATATTAAATAAATATTTTTATATATACAAAATAAATTATTATTCTTATGATGATTTTAATCTAATTAATTTAATTTAAATTTACAAATAAATAGAAAAAAAAAGGCTAAAATGAATTTACGAGCCCTCGACCCCCGCCTTGGCCGCCGCGCCTTTTTGGCAATTCATTCAAACACACATTCTCATACGTTGAACAAGACAGGAATTCTTTTACATTTTCTTTTGAAAAGAATTGATATAATATTTAATAAAAAAAGAAAAAAATCAAAAATCTACTCCGACCACCACTTCTCTCGCCCTTTTCTTGGGGTTCTTTGCCTCTCTTCGTCGTCGGCAGCTTCGTCTTCCAAAGCAAGGAGCTTGCCCTGAACCAACAGTCGTGGACTTTAACCATCAAGGAACGAGACGGCAGGCCCAAGTGAAAGCATGGGATGCCATTTGTGGAAGTTTGCCATGGCCGTGATGGGTGAAGTTGAGATTCTGATGGCAGACTTCCAAATCTGGAGGCTCCTAGCCACGACCAACTTCTCCATGGCCCAAACAGGCGAGATCGAGATATGGCTGTGATTGGCCTCCATCTTCCTCCGTCGTTGCCATGGCTGTTGCAGATTTAGCCGGCCAAATCAGATCGACAACAGTCCGCGCGAGTCCTCCACCTCCCTAGAAAACACCAATCGCCGCCACCTCTATGGCGGCACGTGGTGGAAGCCATTGAAATTCCTCGAATGACTCCATGCTTGTCCCATCGCGTGTCGAAATTTCGGACTCGTGTGTCAGAGCGTATCGGGGAGAGTTAACCACGTGTCAGATTTTTCAACATTTATTGACCGCGAGAAGCATGAAATGTCAGATACATGTCGAAGTGTTGACCACAATATATAAGCTCTTAAAAAGTGTTAGTGCTTTTTAGTCTACCCATACACTAATGTCATTTGCTTAGCTAAGTTGAGCCTGAAAATTCATTTCTAAAGCCCGAACGGTGATTATTTCCCCACACTGGGGTAAGGCACATGACTTGCCAAAGCAATTGATGTTTACATGAAAATGTGAAAAGCGTTTTGAAAATCCTAAGAGCTCAAAAAGTTCTGAAGAGCAAATGTCGAATGAAAATTATGAGGCATGAAAAAGTAATATATCTAGTAAAAGCAAAGTCAATGCCCATCATTAAGAAAAAGGGCGTTGCATCAAGTTTAAAACTCTCATGTGAAAGAAAAATTGTCAAAATCAAAATGCTTGCATTGAAAAGAACATCATTAAAAATGCAAAAGTCATTAAAGAAAAGAGGAAAACTCCGGTATTGAAATGATTAGCCAAATGACTTTCAAGACAAATTAGACTTCACAAGTTGAGTGCTTTAAAAAATTGGATGATATGGTAGTGATGCCATGATAATCACAAACTCTTAGGGTACGTTCGGTTCAGCATTCTCAATGGGTTTTCGACCTCTAAAGCTCCTTAGAGAAATACTGAACCGTTTGACAAAATTTATATTTAAAAAGTTGCATATATTATTTTTTAAAATTTTAAACAAATAAAAATTAAAAAATTAATATTATTCATCCAAATGGCTTTTCAAATGTGTTTTTTACCAAATGATATTTTTCTTAATATTGCTTCTCAAAGTTTAATTTATCAAATGTCCTTTGCATTTACCCAAAATCCTTTAAGCTAAATTGCTTTTTATTTTCTTAATGGGCTTTCAAAATACTGAACCAAACACACCCTCAAATCCCTCTTCGAAAAATTTCTAAGCCTTTTATTGAACCAACATTACAATCCATTCTCGAAGTCTCCTTAGATTGGCATGATTTTAGTGGAGATTAGGACTTCCCCAAAGAAGCTACTTCTCAAAGAAGTGAGAGCAAGATTGTCTTATCTTTTCTTAAGGTTTCTTGACTTGTAAATCTAGCGAAAATGTTGGTCCATAATTATTTCGTTTCATAGCCAATGATGCCTACCCTTTATTGAAATTATAACCAAGCCTGCATTATAGTCCTTCTAAAAGAACTTTTTAGATTGGTCAATGTGAACTTGTTGTGAATGATTTTCAAATCCTTCAACGCTAGAAGTGTCAGGTGTATCATCAAATTACTTCCTACATAAATGGATAGGATCATATAGCATTTTCTTGAGAGTATATAAGAAGCCCTTTTTGACTAAGAGCTCTTGCTCGGCATGTTTAATAAGACTTTTTCATGAGTAAAGATCATTTGGACAAAAAAATTTCTCTTAAGGGAATTAAATGATTGAAGATATTTTCCCAGTTTGATGACAACTTTAAGATATTGAATAATACCATATGTTTACCAAATACTTGAAATCAACTCCATTTGTGCATGCAATCAATGCTTTCTCATTGTTGGCACTTTATTGATATTGTCTTTCGTGATATATGTAAAACGGCACTAATCTTGCCTAGTACACCTTCACTACCAAAGCTTTTGTTATAATACCTTTTGTTGAATGTGTAATGCACTTTTCAGAATATTCTTGAATGATAGGTTTCCCTAGTGAAACCACACAATTTCAAAGGGTTCGTGAGTTAACCTTAAACCATGCAATTTCAAAAAGTTCATGGGTCAACCTTAAGCCATGCAATTTCAAGAGGTTTTTGGTCATCCTAAAACCATTCATTTTTAAAAGGTTCTTAGTCATCCTTAAACCATACATTTTTAAAAGGTTCATGGGTCAACCATAAACTATGCAATTTCAAGAGGCTCTTAGTCATCCTAAAACCATGCATTTCCAAGAGGTTTTTGATTATCTTTAAACCATGCATTTCTAAAAGGTTCATGGGTCAACCTTAAATCATGCAATTTCAAAAGTTCATGAGTTTTCCTTAAACCATGCTTTCTAGTCAGAACTTATTTTTACACGGTGAGACCTCAGTTCTAGTCGAAACCCATTTTTACATGATGAGACTCTCATTTCTGATTGAAATTGTCTTTTTAGGGTGAGACCTCGTTCCTAGTCGAAACCTATTTTTACACAATACGAATGCAAAAATAAAATTAAATTAAATAAGTGAATGAGCTAATTTGCATTTTCATTACTCGTCAGCAAAAATTCGGGGTGCTACATAATCTTTGAAAGAAATCTCTTTGAGCTCTTTTTCAAAGAGGAATAATTGTTGATACCTAAAATTTTTGTTGACATTTTAAATATCCTTATTTTGCAAAAATATAAAATCTAAAAGAAGGGGGTAAAAAGAAATATATATATAACAAAAAAAAAAAGACAAAAACAAAAAAATGTGAATGATGAAGTCGTGTGGGCCAGTGTGTCCAACCCAGTTAGCAACTTTCAGCCTGCTGAGCTTGATTCCCCCATCCTATCTTTGTTCCTTTCCTTCTAGGCCCATCTTCATTTTTTTTTTTGAGCACATTTCTTTTCTTTGAAGCCCATCTTTATTTCTTTTGTTTCGAGCCAATTAAAGCCTAAAAAATGGCCCAGCCCAAGGCCACTTCTTCCCCTTTGTTTGCAAGAACCAGCGCCCATGAAGAGAAAGGGAAGAGTAACGTGCGGGTGAGAGGAATAAAAGAGGAACCTCCGAGCATCCATGAGTGCCCGTGAGTGAGTAAAACTGACAAGTTGTGACACAAGCCGATCCAAACCTTTTAGAAGGCTGAGCTGGCATTAGGGACAAGGATGGATAACAAAAAAGATTCGAGTTAGAGAGAGAAGGTGAGAGCATGCTCGAAGTTCTTCAAGAGGGGTGAGGAAGGGTGATGGGGCTGGTTTTTGGGGATTAAGGCAGAAGGCTCGGCCATTAAAAAGTAGGCTGGAGAGTTTTTCCACCGAAACTAGACCTCCTTTTGCTAGCTAGAGAGAGATCGCAAGTGGGGAGGGGTCTTTTTCTTCGCTCGTTTTCAGCGTAGATTTTCGGGGTTTTTTGTTGGCATGAGGAAAAGGTCCACCTAGAGAGTTTCGGCTGAGTGAGCGTTGGGAGTTTAAACTCGATGAGCTTGCTCGTCTTCTCGAGAGGCGACAAGTTGAATTATGTGGTGCCCAAGTGGATAGACATCGCCTCAAAAGTGAAATGCTTCATCCCATGCCCCAACTTGGTCTCCGACACCGTCTCTGTCCTCCACGTGAGCCATCTCTCAATTCAGGGCATCAAGACGAGGCTGCCTCATTTGGAAGAATTGGTCCTACACAGTGTCAAAAAGAGCAACGACGTCTTGAATGAGTCGATGTTGAATTGCCCCGTACTCCAACGCATGGAGCTAATTGAATGCTTATGCTCCAGGGACCTCCTCATCTGCAGATCGAAGCTCGAGACTTTGGAGGCTTTGGCCATGCTTCACAACGAAAGCTTTTCGATTTCAATTTTAGCCTCGAACCTCATATCCTTCAGCTACACATCGATGTTCACCATGGCCTCCCCGGATAAGCAGTTGTCGGCTCTCCAAGTACATGGCGCTTGAAACTCGAGGGAGCTTGCCCTAGATCTGTGTGTGGTCGAAATTAACACGATTAGAGAAGTCGTCTCTCGGCTTTGTCTCCTAGAGACCTTGAGGCTCAAGGGGAGCTAATCCACCAAGCACATCAAGATTACTCACAAGAATCTCAAGCACCTCACCTTGAGTGAATTCAAGTCCTTAATAAGAGTAAAGACCCAAACTCCTAATAGAGTACCATTCCAATACGACGACCCCAACATCCTGGTCATCAGTCCATGAGATTCGACAAGATTGACCAATGCAAGACTGGAGGTGGATTTTGGAGTCCGCAACAAGAAGAGAAGCTATCTCAAGGTAGTCAAGTTCCTAAGGTATTTCAGCCGTTGCAACTCATTGAAACTAGTCTGTAATGAAGTCAAGGTAAGCAATTTTTTTCCAAATCAGTATTTTGTATGCTAATGTAAACTGAGTTTTGAAATCTTGCTATTCTTCTTTTTATATACACGGGCATTGGTTCTTCTAGAAGAAATCGGAAGTTAAATGCTTTCTCCAATGCATAATGTCAAGCATCTGAGACTTCAGATCATGTGCAACACTCCAGGAGATATTGATACTAGTTCTCAACTGACAAAAAGCTTGAGGTGGATGTGTCCTAATTTAGAGACAATGGTCGTTAGATCCTAACCCTACCACAAAAAGACGTCGCCGGCCATCGATTCCAAACCACACAAAGACAAGTACTCACGAGCGACTAGGAAAAAGGTGGGCTCAGAAATGGCAGTGGTAGCTGCCACTACGAGAGATGCGTTCTTGACAAACAAAGCTCGTCTAGCTTCGTCTACAAGATCATCTTGTAAGATTTTGTAGATCACTACCGACTTTTTCATTATTTTCTTCTTCTTTTTTTAATGTTAAGCTTCCCTTTCTTTTTGTTTGCATATGGCAGGTAATGCATGACTAAGTAAGGGGAAACCGGTAAAGCAATTTATCTTGTGATTAGAAAAACTCATTGTTACGTCTGTTTGGTGAAGGTGCAAGAGTAAGAGAAAGGGAGCTGGAGTGAATTGAGGGAGAGAATGAGCTGGAGTAAAGGGAGTAAATAAAAAAGGAGTTGGAGTGAATGGGAGAGAGATTGAAGCAAGAGGGGGGCTATGTTTGCTGAATATATCAATGCTACGGGGACTATCTTATAGCGAGTATTTGTATGCTAATGTGAATTGGGCATTGGAATCTTGCTATTTTTCTTTTTATATACATAGCCATTGGTTCTTCTAGAAGAAATCGGAAGTGAAATGCTTCCTCCAATGCGGAATATCAAGCATCTAAGACTTCAGATCCTGTGCAATACTCTCGAAGATGTTGATACCCGTTTTCAACTAATCAAAAGCTTGAGGTGGATGTGTCCTAATTTAGAGACACTGGTCGTTAGATCATAACCCTACTACAAGAAGACCTCCCCAGCCTTCGATTCCGAACCCCCACAGAGACAAGTACTCATGAGCGACTAGGAAAAAGGTAGGCTCAGAAACGTCGGCGGCGGTTGCTGCTACGAGAGATGCATTCTCGACAAAGAAAGCTCGTCTAGCTTCGTCTACAGGATCATTTTGTAAGATTTTATAGGATCAGTACCGACTTTTTCATTATATTCCTATTTTTATAATGTTAACCTTCCTTCTTCTTTTTTTTGCATATGGCATGCAATGCATGACTAAGCAAAGAGAAACCAGTAAAGCAATTTATCTTGTGACTAGAAAAACTTATCATTTCGTCCGCTCGGTGAGGGCGCAAGAGTGAGAGAGAGGGAGCTGGAGTGAATTGAGGGAAAGAGGGAGCTGAAGCGAATGGAGTAAATAAAGAAGGAGTTGGAGTGAACAAGAGAGGATTGAAGCGAGTGGGGGGCTATGTTAGCTGAATATATCAAAGCTAGGGGGACTATCTTGTATTGAGTATTTGTATGCTAATGTGAACTGAGTATTGGAATCTTGCTATTTTTCTTTTTATATACATAGGCATTGGTTCTTCTAGAAGAAATCAAAAGCTTCATCCAATGCCCCGACTTGGTCTCCGACACCGTCTCTGTCCTCCACGTGAGCCATCTCTCAATGCAGGGCATCAAGACAAGGCTGCCTCATTTGGAAGAATTGGTCATACACAGTATCAAAAAGAGTAACGACGTCTTGAATGAGCCGATGTTGAATTGCCCCGTACTCCGATGTGTGGAGCTAATTGAATGCTTGTGCTCTAGGGACCTCCTCATCTGCAGATCGAAGCTCGAGACTTTTAAGGCTTTGGCCATGCTTCACAACGAAAGCTTTTCGATTTCAATTTTAGCCTCGAACCTCATAACCTTCAGCTACACATCGATGTTCACCATGGCCTCCCCGAATAAGCAGTTGTTGGCTCTCCAAATACATGGCGCTTGAAACCTGAGGGAGCTTGCCCTAGATCTGTGTGTGGTCGAAATTAGGACAATCAGAGAAGCCGTCTCTCAGCTTCGTCTCCTAGAGACCTTGAGGCTCAAGGGGAGCCAGTCCACCAAGCACATCAAGAAAACTCACAAGAATCTCAAGCACCTCGCCTTGAGTGAATTCAAGTCCCTAATAAGAGTAAAGACCCAAACTCCTAATAGAGTATCGTTCCAATACGACGACCCCAACATCCTGGTCATTGGTCCATGAGATTCGACAAGATCGACCAATGCGAGACTGGAGGTGGATTTGGAGTCCGCAACAAGAAGAGAAGCTATCTCAAGGCAGTCAAGTTCTTGAGGTATTTCAGTCGTTGCGACTCATTGACACTAGTCTGTAATGAAGTCAAGATAAGCAATTTTTTTCCAAATCAGTATTTTGTATCGAGTATTTGTATGCTAATGTAAACTAAGCATTGAAATCTTGCTATTCTTCTTTTTATATACACAGGCATGGGTTCTTCTAGAAGAAATCAGAAGTGAAATGCTTTCTCTAATGCAGAATGTCAAGCATCTGAGACTTCAGATCCTGTGCAACACTCCAAGAGATATTGATACCAATTCTCAACTGATAAAAAGCTTGAGGTGGATGTGTCCTAATTTAGAGACGCTGGTCGTTAGATCCTAACCTTACCACAAGAAGACGCCGCCGGCCATCGATTCCAAACCCCACAAAGACAAGTACTCACGAGCAACTAGGGAAAAGGTGGGCTCAGAAACGGCGGTGGAAGCTGCCACTACGAGAGATGCGTTCTTGACGAAGAAAGCTCATTTAGCTTCGTCTACAAGATCATCTTGTAAGATTTTGTAGATCACTACCGACTTTTTCATTATTTTCTTCTTCTTCTTTTTTAATGTTAAGCTTCCCTTTCTTTTTATTTGCATATGGCAAGCAATGCAAGACTAAGTAAGGGGAAACCGGTAAAGCAATTTATCTTGTGATTAGAAAAACTCACCGTTCCATCTATTTGGTGAAGGTACAAGAGTGAGAGAAAGGGAGCTGGAGTGAATTGAGGGAGAGAATGAGCTGGAGTAAAGGGAGTATATAAAAAAGGAGTTGGAGTGAATGGGAGAATGATTGAAGAGAGAGGGGAGCTATGTTTGTTGAATATATCAATGCTACAGGGACTATCTTATATTGAGTATTTGTATGCTAATATGAACTGGGTATTGGAATATTGCCGTTCTTCTTTTTATATACATAGGCATTGGTTCTTCTAGAAGAAATCGGAAGTGAAATGCTTCCTCCAATGCGGAATATAAAATATCTAAGACTTCAGATCCTATGCAACACTCTAGAAGATGTTGATACCGGTTTTCAACTAATCAAAAGCTTAAGGTGGATGTGTCTTAATTTAGAGACACCGGTCATTAGATCATAACCCTACTACAAGAAGACCTCCCCAGCCTTCGATTCCGAACCCCACAGAGACAAGTACTCATGAGCGACTAGGAAAAAGGTAGGCTCAGAAACGGCGGCGGCGGTTGCTGCTACGAGAGATGCATTCTCGACAAAGAAAGCTCATCTAGCTTCGTCTACAAGATCATTTTGTAAGATTTTATAGGATCAGTACCGACTTTTTCATTATATTCCTATTTTTATAATGTTAACCTTCCTTCTTCTTTTTTTTGCATATGGCATGCAATGCATGACTAAGCAAAGAGAAACCAGTAAAGCAATTTATCTTGTGACTAGAAAAACTTATCGTTTCGTCCGCTCAGTGAGGGCGCAAGAGTGAGAGAGAGGGAGTTGGAGTGAATTGAGGGAAAGAGGGAGCTGAAGCGAATGGAGTAAATAAAGAAGGAGTTGGAGTGAACAAGAGAGGATTGAAGCGAGTGGGGGGCTATGTTAGCTAAATATATCAATGCTAGGGGGACTATCTTGTATTGAGTATTTGTATGCTAATGTGAACTGAGTATTGGAATCTTGCTATTTTTCTTTTTATATACAAAGGCATTGGTTCTTCTAGAAGAAATCAAAAGTGAAATGCTTCATCCAATGCCCCGACTTAGTCTCCGACACCGTCTCTATCCTCCATGTGAGCCATCTCTCAATGCAGGGCATCAAGACGAGGCTGCCTCGTTTGGAAGAATTGGTCCTACACAATGTCAAAAAGAGCGACGACATCTTGAATGAGCCGATGTTGAATTGCCTCGTACTCCGACGCATGGAGCTAATTGAATGCTTGTGCTCCATGGACCTCCTCATCTGCAGATCGAAGCTCGAGACTTTTGAGGCTTTGGCCATGCTTCACAACGAAAGCTTTTCGATTTCAATTTCAGCCCCGAACCTCGTATCCTTCAACTACACATCGATGTTCACCATGGCCTCCCTGGATAAGCAGTTGTCGGCTCTCCAAGTACATGGCGCTTGAAACCTGAGGGAGCTTGCCCTAGATCTATGTGTGGTCGAAATTAGGACGATCAGAGAAGCCGTCTCTCGGCTTCGTCTCCTAAAGACCTTGAGGCTCAAGGGGAGCCAGTCCACCAAGCACATCAAGATAACTCACAAGACTCTCAAGCACCTCGCCTTGAGTGAATTCAAGTCCCTAATAAGAGTACAGACCCAAACTCCTAATAGAGTATCGTTCCAATACAACGACCCCAACATCTTGGTCATCGGTCCATGAGATTCGACAAGATCGACCAATGTGAGACTGGACGTGGATTTTAGAGTCCGCAACAAGAAGAGAAGCTATCTCAAGGCAGTCAAGTTCCTGAGGTATTTCAACCATTGCGACTCATTGACACTAGTTTGTAATGAAGTCAAGGTAAGCAATTTTTTTCCAAATCAGTATTTTGTATCGAGTATTTGTATGCTAATGTAAACTGAGTATTGAAATCTTGCTATTCTTCTTTTTATATACGCGGGCCTTGGTTCTTCTAGAAGAAATCGGAAGTGAAATGTGATCTCCAATGCAAAATGTCAAGCATCTAAGACTTGAGATCCTATGCAACACTCCAGGAGATCTTGATACCAGTTCTCAACTGACAAAAAGCTTGAGGTGGATGTGTCCTAATTTAGAGACGCTGGTCATTAGATCCTAACCCTACCACAAGAAGACGCCGCCAGCCATCCATTCCAAACTCCACAAGGACAAGTACTCACGATCAACTAGGAAAAAGGTGGGCTAGGAAACGGCGGTGGCAGCTACCGCTACGAGAGTTGCGTTCTTAATGAAGAAAGCTCGTCTAGCTTCGTTTACAAGATCATCTTGTAAGATTTTGTAGATCACTAGCGACTTTTTCATTATTTTCCTCTCTTTTTTTTTAATGTTAAGCTTCCCTTTCTTTTTGTTTGCATATAGTAGGTAATGCATGACTAAGTAAGGGGAAAGCAGTAAAGCAATTTATCTTGTGATTAGAAAAGCTCACAATTCCATCTGTTTGGTAAAGGTGCAAGAGTGAGAGAGAGGGAGTTGGAGTGAATTGAGGCAGAGAATAAGCTAGAGTAAAGGGAGTAAATAAAAAAGGAGTTGGAGTGAACGGGAGAGGGATTGAAGTGAGAAGGGGGCTATGTTTGTTGAATATATCAATGCTAAGGGGACTATTTTATATCGAGTATTTGTATGCTAATGTGAACTGGGCATTGGAATCTTGCTATTCTTCTTTTTATATACATAGGCATTGGTTCTTCTAGAAGAAATCGGAAGTGGAATGCTTCCTCCAATGCGGAATATCAAGCATCTATGACTTCAGATCCTGTGCAACACTCTGAAAGATGTTGATACCAGTTTTCAACTAATCAAAAGCTTGAGGTGAATGTGTCCTAATTTAGAGACGCTAGTCGTTAGATCCTAACCCTACCACAAGAAGACGCTGCCGGCCATCGATTCCAAAATCTACAAAGACAAGTACTCACGAGCAATTAGGAAAAAGGTCGGCTCAGAAACGGCGGTGGCTGCTGCCACTACGAGAGATGTGTTCTTGACGAAGAAAGCTCGTCTAGCTTCGTCTACAAGATCATCTTGTAAGATTTTGTAAATCATTACCAACTTTTTCATTTTTTTCTTCTTTTTTTTTAATGTTAAGCTTCCCTTTCTTTTTGTTTGCATATGGCAAGCAATGCATGACTAAGTAAGGGGAAAGTAGTAAAGTAATTTATCTTGTGATTAGAAAAACTCACCATTCCATTAGTTTGGTAAAGGTGCAAGAGTTAGAGAGAGGGAGCTGGAGTGAATTGAGGGAGAGAATGAGCTGGAGTAAAGAGAAAAAATAAAAAAGGAGTTGGAGTGAACGGGAGAGGAATTGAAGCGAGAGGGGGGCTATGTTTGCTTAATATATCAATGCTAGGGGGACTATCTTATATCGAGTATTTGCTTAATATATCAATGCTAGGGGGACTATCTTATATCGAGTATTTGTATGCTAATATGAACTGGGCATTGGAATATTGATGTTCTTCTTTTTATATACATAGGCATTGGTTCTTCTATAAGAAATCAGAAGTGAAATGCTTCCTCCAATGCAGAATATAAAGCATCTAAGACTTCAGATCCTATGCAACACTCTAGAAGATGTCGATACCAGTTTTCAACTAATCAAAAGCTTGAGGTGGATGTGTCTTAATTTAGAGACACTAGTCGTTAGATCCTAACCCTACGACAAGAAGACCTCCTCAGCCATCGATTCCGAACCCCACAGAGACAAGTACTCACGAGCGACTAGTAAAAAGGTAGGCTCAGAAACGGCGGCGGGGGCTGCTGCTAGGAGAAATGCATTCTCGACAAAGAAAGCTCATCTAGCTTCGTCTACAGGATCATTACTTAAGATTTTATAGCATTAGTAGACTTTTTCATTATTTTCCTTTTTTTTAATGTTAAGCTTCCCTTTTTTTTTCTTTTTTTTTTTCTTTTTTGCATATGGCATGCAATGCATGACTAAGTAAGGAGAAACCAGTAAAGCAATTTATCTTGTGACTAGAAAAACTTACCGTTTCGTCCGTTTGGTGAGGGCGCAAGAGTGAGAGAGAGGGAGCTGGACTGAATTGAGGGAGAGAGGGAGCTGAAGCAAATGGGGTAATTAAAGGAGGAGTTGGAGTAAACAAGAGAGGATTGAAGCGAGAGGGGGGCTATATTTGCTGAATATATCAATACTAGGGGGACTATCTTGTATTGAGTATTTGTATGCTAATGTAAACTGAGCATTGGAATCTTGCTATTTTTCTTTTTATATACATAGGCATTGGTTCTTCTAGAAGAAATCAAAAGTGAAATGCTTCATCCAATTCCTCGACTTGGTCTCGGACATCGTCTCTATCCTCCACGTGAGTGATCTCTCAATGCAGGGCATCAAGATGCTGCCTCGTTTGGAAGAATTGGTCCTACACAATGTCAAAAAGAGCGACGACGTCTTGAATGAGTCGATGTTGAATTGCCCTGTACTCCAACGCGTGAAGTTAATTGAATGCTTATGCTCCAGGGACCTACTCATCTGCAGATTGAAGCTCGAGACTTTTGAGGCTTTGGCCATGCTTCACAACGAAAGCTTTTCGATTTCAATTTTAGCCCCGAACCTCGTATCCTTCAACTACACATCGATGTTCACCATGGCCTCCTCGGATAAGCAGTTGTCAGCTCTCCAAGTACATGGCGCTTGAAACCTGAGGGAGCTTGCCCTAGATCTATGTGTGGTCGAAATTAGCACGATCAGAGAAGCCGTCTCTCGGCTTCATCTCCTAGAGACCTTAAGGCTCAAGGGGAGCCAATCCACCAAGCACATCAAGATAACTCACAAGAATCTCAAGCACCTCGCCTTGAGTGGATTCAAGTCCTTAATAAGAGTAAAAACCCAAACTCCTAATAGGGTGACGTTCCAATACAACGACCCCAACATCTTGGTCATCGGTCCATGAGATTCAACAAGATCGACAATGCGAGACTGGAGATGGATTTTGGAGTCTGCAACAAGAAGAGAAGTTATCTCAAGGCAGTCAAGTTCCTGAGGTATTTCAATCGTTGCGACTCATTGACACTAGTTTGTAATGAAGTCAAGGTAAGCAATTTTTTTCCAAATCACTATTTTGTATCGAGTATTTGTATGCTAATGTAAACTGAGCATTGAAATCTTGTTATTCTTCTTTTTATATACGCGGGCATTGGTTCTTCTAGAAGAAATCGGAAGTGAAATGTTTTGTCCAATGCAAAATGTCAAACATCTGAGACTTCAGATCCAGTGCAACACTCCCGGAGATGTTGATACTAGATCTCAATAGACAAAAAGCTTGAGGTGGATGTGTCCTAATTTAGAGACATTAGTCGTTAGATCCTAACCTTACCACAAGAAGATGCCGCCAACCATCGATTCCAAACTCCACAAAGACAAGTACTCATGATCAACTAGAAAGAAGGTGGGCTCGGAAACGGCGGTGGCAACTGCCGCTACGAGAGATGCATTCTTGACAAAGAAAGCTCGTCTAGCTTCATCTACAAGATCATCTTGTAAGATTTTGTAGATCACTACCGACTTTTTCATTGTTTTCCTTTTCTTTTTTTTAATGTTAAGCTTCCCTTTCTTTTTGTTTGCATATGGCAGGCAATGCATGACTAAGTAAAGGGAAAGCAGTAAAGTAATTTATCTTGTGATTAGAAAAACTCACTGTTCCGTTTGTTTGGTAAAGGTGCAAGAGTTAGAGAGTGAATTGAGGGAGAGAATGAGCTGGAGTAAAGGGAATAAATAAAAAAGGAGTTGGAGTGAACGGGAGAGGAATTGAAGCGAGGGGGGCTATGTTTGCTTAATATATCAATGCTAGGGGGACTATCTTATATCGAGTATTTGTATGCTAATATGAACTGGGCATTGGAATCTTGCCATTCTTCTTTTTATATACATAGGCATTGGTTCTTTTAGAAAAAAAAATCGGAAGTGAAATGCTTCCTCTAATGCGGAATATAAAGCATCTAAGACTTCAGATCTAGTGCAACACTCTAGAAGATGTTGATACCAGTTTTCAGCTAATCAAAAGCTTGAGGTGGATGTATCTTAATTTAGAGACACTAGTCGTTAGATCCTAACCCTACTACAAGAAGACCTCCCTAGCCATCGATTCCGAACCCCATAGAGACTAGGAAAAAGGTAGGCTAAAAAACGGCAACAACGGCTGCTGCTACGAGAGATGCCTTCTCGACTAAGAAATCTCGTCTAGCTTTGTCTATAGGATCATCTTGCAAGATTTTGTAGAATCACTACCGAATTTTTCATTATTTTCCCTTTTTTTTTTAATGTTAAACTTCCATTTCTTTTTGTTTGCATATGGCGGGCAATGCATGAGTAAGCAATGAGAAACCGATAAAGCAGTTTATCTTGTGATTAGAAAAACTCACAATTCCGTCCTTTCGATGTGGGTGCAAGAGTGAGAGAGAGGGAGCTAGAGTGAATTGAGGAAGAGAGGGAGCTTAAGCGAAGGCAGTAAATAAAGAACGAGTTGGAGTGAACGAGAGAGGGATTGAAGCTAGAGGGGGGCTATGCTTGCTGAATATATCAATGCTTGGGGGACTATCTTGTATCGATTATTTGTATGCTAATGTGAACTGAGCATTGAAATTTTGTTATTCTTCTTTTTATATACATAGGCATTGGTTCTTCTTGAGGAAATCGGAAGTGAAATGCTTCCTCCAATGCGAAATGTCAAGCATCTGAGATTTCAAATCCTGTGCAACATTCCGGAAAATGTTGATACCAGTTCTCGATTAACAGAACGCTTGAGGTGGATGTGTCATAATTTAGATATGCTGGTCGTTTGATCCTAACCCTACCACAAGAAGACACCTCCAGCCATTAATTCCAAACCCCACAGAGACAAGTACTCACAAGCACCTAGGAATAAGGTGGGCTCAGAAACGACGGCGGCCGTTGCTGCTACGAGAGATGCGTTCTCAACCAAAAAAGCTCGTTTAGCTTTGTCTACAGGATCATCTTGCAAGATTTTGTTGAATCACTACCGACTTTTTTATTATTTTCTTATTTTTTTTAATGTTAAGCTTCCATTTCTTTTTATTTGCATATAGCAGGCAATGCATGACTAAGCAATGAGAAACCGATAAAGCAATTTATCTTATGATTAGAAAAACTCACCGTTCCGTCCTTTCGGTGTGGGTGCAAGAGTGAGAGAGAGGGAGCTGGAGTGAATTGAGGAAGAAAGGAAGCTTAAGCGAAGGCAGTAAATAAAGAAGGAGTTGGAGTGAACAAGAGAGGGATTGATGCGAGAGGGGAGCTATGCTTGCTGAATATATTAATGCTAGGGGGACTATCTTGTATCGAGTATTTGTATGCTAATGTGAACTAAGTATTGAAATCTTGCTATTCTTCTTTTTATATACATAGGCATTGGTTCTTCTTGAAGAAATCGGAAGTGAAATGCTTCCTCCAATGCGGAATGTCAAGCATCTAAGACTTCAAATCCTGTGCAACACTCCGGAAAATGTTGATACCAGTTCTCAACTGACAAAACGCTTGAGATGAATATGTCATAATTTAGATATGCTGGTCATTTGATCCTAACCCTACCACAAGAAGACGCCATCAGCCATTTGATTCCGAACCCCACAGAGACAAGTATTCACGAGCACCTAGGAATAAGGTGGGCTTAGAAACGGCGGCGGCCACTGCTGCTATGAGAGATGCGTTCTTGACGAAGAAAGCTCATTTAGCTTTGTCTACGAGATCATCTTGCAAGATTTTGTAGAATTACTACCGACTTTTTCATTATTTTCCTATTTTTTTTAATGTTAAGCTTCCCTTTCTTTTTATTTGCATATAGCAGGTAATGCATGACTAAGCAATGAGAAACCGATAAAGCAATTTATCTTGTGATTAGAGAAACTCACCGTTTCGTCCTTTCGATGTGGGTGCAAGAGTGAGAGAGAGGGAGTTGGAGTGAATTGAGGAAGAGAGGGAGCTTAAGCGAAGTCAGTAAATAAAGAAGGAGTTGGAGTGAACAAGAGAGGGACTAAAGCGAGAGGGGGGCTATGCTAGCTGAATATATCAATGCTAGGGGGACTATCTTGTATCGAGTATTTGTATGCTAATGTGAACTAAGCATTAAAATTTTGATATTCTTCTTTTTATATACAAATAGGCATTGGTTCTTCTAAAAGAAATCGAAAATGAAATGCTTCCTCCAATGCAAAATGTCAAGCATCTGAGACTTCAAATCATGTGCAATACTCCGGGAGATGTTGATACAAGTTCTCAACTGATAGAAAACTTAAGGTGGATGTGTCCTAATTTAAAAACGTTGGTCATTAGATCATAACCTTACCACAAGAAGACGCCGCCGGCTATCGATTCCAAACGGCACAGAAACAAGTACTCATGAGTGACTAGGAAAAAGGCAGGCTCAGAAACGGCGGCGGCGGCGGCTGTTGCTACGAGAGATGCATTCTCGATGAAGAAAGCTCGTCTAGCTTCGTCTAGAGGATCATTTTGTAATATTTTATAGGATCACTATTGACTTTTTCATTATTTTCCTATTTTTTTAATGTTAAGCTTCCCTTTTTTTTCTTTCTTTTTTTGCATATGACATGCAATGCATGACTAAGCAAGGAGAAACCAGTAAAGCAATTTATCTTGTGATTAGAAAAACTCACCGTTTCGTCCGTTTGGTGTGGGCACAAGAGTGAGAGAGAGGGAGCTTGAGTGAATTGAGGGAGAGAAGGAGCTTAAGCAAAGGGAGTAAATAAAGAAGGAGTTGGAGTGAACGAGAGAAGGATTGAAGCGAGAGGGGGGCTATGTTTGCTGAATATATCAATGCTAGGGGGACTATCTTGTATAGAGTATTTGTATGCTAATGTGAACTGAGTATTGGAATCTTGCTATTCTTCTTTTTATATACATAGGCATTGGTTCTTCTAGAAGAAATCAAAAGGGAAATGCTTCATCCAATATGGAATGTCAAGCATTTGAGAATTCAGATCCTGTGCAACACTCCGGGAGATGTTGATACCAGTTCTCAACTAACAGAAAACTTGAGGTGGATATGTCTTAATTTAGAGATGCTAGTCATTAGATCCTAACCCTACCATAAGAAGATGCCGCCGACCATCGATTCTGAACCCCACAGAGACAAGTAATCACGAGTGATTAGGAAAAAGGTGGGCTCAGAAATGGCGACGGCAGCTGCTTCTACGAGAGATGCTTTCTTGACGAAGAAAGCTCGTCTAACTTCGTCTACAGGATCATCTTATAAGATTTTGTAGGATCACTATCGACTTTTTCATTATTTTACTATTTTTTTAATGTTAAGATTCTCTTTCTTTTTATTTGCATATGGCAAGCAATGCATGACTAAGCAAAGAGAAACCAGTAAAGCAATTTATCTTGTGATTAGAAAAACTCACCATTCCATCCAATTGATGAGGGTGCAAAAGTGAGAGAGGGGGAGCTGGAGTAAATTGAGGGAGAGAGGGAGCTGAAGCAAAGGGAGTAAATAAAGAATGAGTTAGAGTGAACGAGAGAGGGATTGAAGCAAGAGGGAGGCTATGTTTGCTGAATATATCAATGCTAGGGAGACTATCTTGTATCGAGTATTTGTATGCTAATGTGAACTGAGCATTGAAATTCTACTATTCTTCTTTTTATATACATAGGCATTGGTTCTTCTTGAAGAAATCGTAAGTAAAATGTTTCCTCCAATGCTGAATGTCAAGTATCTGAGACTTCATATCCTGTGTAACACTCTGAGAGATGTTGATACTAGTTCTCATCTGACAGAAAGCTTGAGGTGGATGTGTCCTAATTTGGAAACACTAGTCGTTAGATCCTAACCCTACCACAAGAAGACGCCACTGGCCATCATAACACCCAATAAAGCAATAAACAAATTGCAGAACTTAACTCGGAATAATGAAAGCATCCACGGTGACGTTAGGTTACACATCACATTAGCACCTTAAATATGATTTTTAATTAACATGGAATTCACTCGATATTTTTTTGGATTTTCACTTATTTAAATGAAATCTAAACAAGGTGCAATGCAATGCAATTGTTATAAATGTAATTACGTACAAAGATATGTATATACTAAAATGACACGTGTCATGCGACCTAACATGCGAACTATGTCACACAACTTTAATTAAATGACCTAACTTTAATGACAAGTAATAAATAGTGTAACTATCCTAATATGTAAGAATGGAATTACTAAATGACGTGCAATAGATGAACCAATTTTACGTGACATGTGCATGATTTTTTCATATTTTTTAATTAAAATTAGTAATTAAAATACCCAATATTTAAACATGCCATTTAAATTATGAAAAAGAAACTATATTGCATTTTTTCTTTCAAAAATTCGGAATAAATTAATTACCTAATTTAAACATACAATAAAATCTAAAACAGGTAATGTTATTAACAAAGATCAAATTAAATTCTATCTAATCTTTTCTTGAAATTTTTATGGAAATAATCAAACAACATGATAACTATTCAACAAAATAATGCAATCCACAAACTTATCTTATCTGTTTAAGTTTGGAAAGAGAATAAACCAGCAATCATATCCAAGTAATTAAGGATATCGATTTTCCGTTTAAATTTTAAAAAATGGTAAATCAACAATCGTATTCAAGTAGTTATAGGTAAAATGAAAGATTTTCTATGCCACTGGGTATCGTATCTCATAATTAGTGATTGGATTGCCCAAGTTAAGAAACTTGGGTGATATTTTGGATCTTGTGGATACGTATATTTGCTTGAATATTTAACAAAAATAACAATCAATCAAAATAGTTAGGTAAATATTCAAATCAATTAAAGATAAGAAAATTACCTAATTCGAAGATCGACTTATGGGCTAGGGCGTGGGATCACGGGTCCCAACGGACATGGCTTGATGGCGGTGGGCGGCTCACGGGCTAAGACAGCAGGACGCATCTCAGGGACGGCAGGCCTGCCGGGCTGGAATGGGATGCCTCAGTGCAGCAGCTCGGCACGGCAGGCGGGGGCAGCAGCAGCGACCGGCGCCAACTCATGGTGCAAGGATGGTGGCTCGTGGAGCTTGGCTCTCGGTCAAATCAAGGCGATGCTCGGCCAAGGGGTGTCGCTTGGTGGGCGACGAACCGAGTCAAAAACAGCGGCAACAATAATCGTTGTCGTGGAACTTGTTGGTCAAAAGATGGGACATCGAGGTTGAGCTGCTGGACTTGTGGGAATCGGTGACACGGGGGCTGTAACGTCTTCAAGACAAATCCACTAGTGTTGTGATAATCCCTCTAATTTTCGAACCTCTAAACCGCGCATTAAAATGTTCCACCCGTCCCTTCTCGAATAACCTGCAACAAAATTCAATGAACGTCTAACGAAAGACTTGCCGTTGCTGGAGTTATCGCTACGAGGGTTATTGAGTAGCGCAGCGGCTTCGTGCAAGGCGGGGCGACTTACTTCGTCGTTGATGCAGGGACTCGTGGTGCAGGGACCTCTCGGCCATGGGTCAGCAGGTCGTCGTCGGGGCTCCACGGCTCAGGCGCCGGATGAGACACCGGAAAGCTGCGGAGCGGGCGAGGAATGGCCTGGACGCAAACAAACAGCAGCAACGATCTGCAGGCGAGGGATTCGGGGACGCCGTGGATGGTTCGGACACGATCGTGTTGCTGCGGCGTCCCCTTACGCGATGAGGATTGGCCTGCAACGACATGGGCACGGTGGAATCTGCAAAAGGCAGAAAAATCTGCTGGACTCCAGGGCGCAGCGACGTGAACGCAAGGCTTGCTTTTTATAGGCTCCGCTCTAGGGCATTTCTTTCAAGAGCAAAGCGTTTTACTTCCAAATTATGATATTCAACTGAGGCAATTTTCTGAGTGTTTCCTCTAGTTGAATATTCATAGAATAATATGAATTATCTTCAAAGTATCTTATCTAATAAATTTAATAATTCAATGCAAATTTCCACCACACAGATATTCTATGGGCTTCACCAAAATTACATTCTCTAATGGGCTCGGTCCAATTTATTAATTAAATTCGGAACCTTCTACCTAAGTCCATCCGCCACTAGTCCAATAAATATGCATTTGAATGAAATATACTTCTAATGACTATATGCAATTTAATAAAAATTATTCCTCAATCTCTCATTTTCTATGCAATTATCTCTAGATGATTTGGCAAAATTTAGATGTCAACAAAGTTTAAGCATACTTCTCATTAAATGTTGTAAATGTTAGCCTCACTTGCTCGCTTCTCCAACGGTGCCCTAACAAACGCAACATAATTTGGTTATATTTTTTTCATCAACATATTGGTAATTAAGAAATCTCGATTATTCATATATTGCACAGAAATGGAAAATATATATATACCGGACTCTTTGTACAAGGAATTTCATGAGACATAGCATATATTCTATTAAATTCTAAGTTAGAATCGGTTTTCACATCTTTGTTCCCCATCTCCTACCGAAGGAAAAGGCCTTAAAGAAACTAAAACAGAATTGCAAAGGAAAAAAATTAACGTGTGATCACATGACAAGGACTGGTTAGCTTTACCTAAGTAGGCCTAGTCTCGATAATTTATCAAAAACCAACCCCAAGTATAACCACATACTATCCAACTTGAATGCACTTGTTTGTAATCTCCCTTCACTAGCAGTTTTTCCCATGCTTCGTTTTATGAGGTAGACATATTTTGAGATTTTAAGCTGTTTTGGGGAAAATGCATTTTCTTTATTTTAAGCACAGATATTTTCTTACTGTAAATGATTTTTCAGTAACTGATCAATAAACCGTAAGAAAATTTAGAGAATTAATTCACCGAATACTCTTTAAATTTTTATTTTATTGTTTTTGGTCGAAGAATACTCTTTAATTGAAACGTGACACTTTGGCGCGGAAAAAAAAACGAAAGAAACAAAGACACCTTACATTTAATCCAGATTGTCATATCCGATAGGACTTATAAGAACTCTTCCTCTTCAAAAGTGCAAATCCAATTTAAAATACATATAGTAATATATCAATGAAATGGGTAGCGAAATTTTCTTTTTTAAAAAAAATTATCACAGCTCCCCCAGACAAAAATCTCAGTTTAAAAAAAAAAAGAATCACTAGAACAATTTAAAATCAAAGAAACCCATTAAAAATTGCTAGTTTATAATCCTGGTCCTGTCCATTCCTCCAATCAAAAATAAAAAATTTCCTTCTTTTCCTCTCATTTTTCTTTATGTTTTCCCAGATGCCTTTTTATTTTTTTATTTATCATATGTACATGAACCCTAGAATTCTAACAAATCTATCGATGGTTTCCTCTCTCTCAATCCCAGTTTCCTTGCATCTTCTTCGCACCAGCCCCTTTTCTCTTTCTTTTTCGAGGGTTTCTTTAATTTAATCAAAAAAGCGAGCCACACAACGATGGAACTGCATCGCTGAGCCCCCTCCTCCTCACGGCAATTTGCATGTCTTCTTAGATGTAACATTCGCAATTGAATTACTTGTTAACAAGGTCACGACGAATCTAATTAAAATCGGAAGATTTGAAATTTTCATAAGTATACCGATATTTAATTGATGTGTAATAAAGGGAAAATATTATGTGGGCATAGTGTCCGGAATTATAAGAATGGCTTATAACGGTCGACATGCCGAGTGATGTGGTGAATTGATTAGTTAATCCCGTTAAAGACAATTAAACAAAGGATTATCATATTTTGTATCTAACAAGTACCGGGCCAGGCCCGTGTACCCGGGGACGACCGACCCATTGACCCGATTCCCTCCTACCCGACCCGACTCGGCCGCTTCTTGACCCGCCGGTTCGTTTAAAACGGCCTCCTCCTCCTCCTCCGCCTCCGCCTCCGCCACCGATCGCCCCCGAAATTAAAAGGACTCGCATCGATCAGGTATCGCGCCAACCGAACATTGCGACGTAACGAAGCCATCCTCCTCCCCAACATGGCGGCCCAGAGCGCCGCCGCGCCGCCGGCCCCGCCGACCGCCGGCGCCGCGGTGGGGCACCGCACGGAGACGCCGCCGCCGAAGACCCTCCGCGGCCTCAACAAGCCCAAGTGCATTCAGTGCGGCAACGTCGCCCGCTCCCGGTAACCAATTCGATCCCTCCCCTCCCCCCCTTCATCGATTCCCCCGGTCGCTAGTCTCGAAAGGCGTCGCCTTTTCCTCTCGTCGCGCCGTTTTTCTGTGTTGCTTCACTGCTCGTGTTGCTGCGGTTTCGTGTTTGTTCTTCTTTTGTCTTGAGTGAGTTTGTTTGGAGGCGCGGCGACGGCTTGGCCCGCGAGTGCTTTCGGTTGAAGGAGGCTCCGGATTCTGATGGCCAGGGGTGACCGCCCGCTCTCGTGAGCGGATGTATCGTTCCCGGCCGTGTGTATATGAGGATGCGAGTTCGATTTGGTGGACAGATTAGTCGCTGATGATGCCCGAAGTCGACCGAAATTGGCGGGTCCCTTGGGATTGGGCTGAATCTGCAGGCAGCTGTTTTGCGTATATGGCTGTTAGATGCTTGCTCATGTTAGTAATTAGGGTAGAGAAATAGGAGGTATCAAGCTCGCGAAATGGATCGTGATTTGATAAGCTTACCTTAGGATTCCTTCCGACCGAGGTTCTTGCTTGTAATTTGGTCAGAAGGGCCATGTTCACGTCTGGAAGTGGAGAGCAGAATTGACTAAAATTCAAATTTTGATTTGCGTAGTTCGTAGATATCCTATCCGGCTTACTTATTTTCGCTTGGTAAGAAGTTAGGGCTCTTCCAGTTGGCAATTATCACGATTCGCGTCAAGGGCAATGTAGGAGCAGGTGTTTTAAGCAGAGAGCTCTTTCATGAGCTTTTATTTATTGATGCGTATAATCTCGTACACTTGCCCAACATTAATTGATCATTCGCCCGATATTAATTGATCATTTGTGAGCATGGACATATCGCTAGCGAGATGGGTTATGTAAGACACTGCAATTTGACGGTTTTGGTAATGGTAAACAAAGGAAGGACTTAATTCCGTATTGAGGAAGTTAAAAGATTCAATTGAAAAGCAAAAAGAAATTAAATCGAATCACACAAACGATTTTACTTGGAGGACCAAAGTGTAGATTTACTGTTTAAGTCTTGCTCAAAATCTTATGTGATAACAATTCATCAATCTGATACCCAAGGAATTAGATGCATTTGATCTAGGTTTTATAACCTTTATGTGATGTAATTCTAATTGATTGAGTTATAGGATTGATATGATCATGCCTTTAGTGATTCAATTTTTATACGGTAAGGTGTACATTGCTCTCGAGAGTTGTATAGTTTGGTAGACATTGTAGGTTCTAGCTGTTTGTAACTTTTGTATAACAGAGGTAACCCCCCGGTAGTTTGGAACTTTCTCATATTGTACTTTCCTTTTGCTTTCAAGACTCAATTATAAACAAGTTCTGCATAGATCCTTAAAGTTATCCTTGTTGGGAGGACTGATGATATCCAAAGCAAAATCATTTAATTATTACCAATCATGTGTGTTTCATGTCAAGATTATACAATATGTAATTTGCATAATTTACCCTTCATATGGGCAATACAATCTTTTAAAGTGAAATAATTGTGTTTCCTTATGCCGTTAAATTAAATATGGCAAATCTCGTTGCCATACGCCACAGTGTGGATTGTGAAGTTTTGGGGACATTGAATTACGCCAAGCCTAAATCTTATTTCTCAAACTTGAGCTTGAACATTTGCAAATTGCTTTATATTGACATTGTTCCACTTTCTATGTTGAGATAATTATAACGAAAATATGTATGAGTGGCTGGAGTCCTCATCGAGAGAGATCACAAACACACTTGATACCGCATTTAATATATTTTGGAAAAGAGGAGTGGGTATTCATTGTAATATCTGAGGTTGTGATGTTTGCCTATTTTGAGAGCGTATTAAATGTCTGGAAGTGCTATCATGTTGACCGACCAAACCATAAAATACCAATGTAGTTCAAACGTATATCACACCAATGACTTGTCTAATCATGCCTTGATATAGCTAGCGGGTAGTGTTGGAAAGGAAATCTGCGCACCATTCTGTCAACAGTGACACAAAGGGAATTATTGTGCTTTGATTTTGAGAATGTGGCAATTCTTTCTAGATTTTGAAACAACATCTATCTCCCCTTAATCTCCATTTTGATCTGTTGAGGTTATTGTGTAGGTGTCCTTACCAGTCATGCAAAAGTTGCTGCTCCAAAGCTCAAAATCCCTGTCATATTCATGGTATCCTACTTTTCAAATATTTAGATTCTATTTAAGGTATTGTTGCCATTCATGTGTAGGGATGTTTTTAAGGATTTAGGATGCTAATGCTGCTTGGATGATGTTGCTTGATAGTATCCTGAAACAATACATCCTTCTCTGCGCTTCTGAGTTTTAAATGTAACAATGTTTGCATGGGCAGTTGGGTTCTAAATATTAAAATGGTATGCTGGATATCGCAACATTTTTCGATGGGACAGAAGATAACATTTATGATTAGGAAGGTGTACATTGGCATTTGACTCTACGATGCAAAGATAATGCTTTTTCTACGTATTTTCTTGTCAGAATATTTACAATATGGAGATGCCCTTTATGTTGTAATTTGTAAAGTAGAGAATTTATTGGACTGTCTATAAATCATAACAAAAACAAATCTAGCATGTCCTACAGAGTTTTTTTTTTTTTCTTTCCATGGTCACGCTACTCTATGTCTCTAATTTTGGGTATTAAATACATGTTTCTATGTAGCAATGACGATCTTCTATTTGAGATTTTAAATAGATATGACAGAGCCCACTGAGTTTGACATGATAAAAACTGAGAAGTTCGTACTTCATTTCCCACTTTATGTCGTTTAGACTGCTGGTATTATAACTGCCATAAGTGATTAGTCATTGTCGCAGTAATTGATGTGGTGCATTCTGCATCAATCTATCAGAAGCAAATGTCAAAAGTGGACTGAAGAAAACTTTTACTTGTGAAAGATGCAGTTTATCAATCATTAATCTGTATATCCTCTGACGTTTATCATGAGCAGGGATTTGGCACTATCAAAATTGTCAATTCAACCGTGATCTTATTTGATGATATTTGTTTATGGGAAAGGAGAAGTAGGTAGAAGAAAAGGTTTGCATGTTTGCTTCAGTAGATATGTGCTTCATCACGTATGACACTTTGGCCAAGTAAATGCCAAAGCTGGGTGAACTTGCTATGCAGAAGTGAAATTTGAGATTTGTGAATTTGTTTGCAAAAGCTTACGATGGTATTTTCTTTTGTCATGGCCATTTATTTTTTATGTTGCCATTCTCCCTAATTAGACATTAGAGATTCTCTGTTTCTCATGATTGATTGCATTGTCTTTAGTACTTACTTGCCACTCATGCAGTTTTGAAAGCCAATGCAACTTTTCCAGAGAAGACCCCACCTTCAAGCTCTCCTATATTTAGTCAGCAGGCAACTGAACCATCTTCTTCAGGGTAAGTTGTCAGTGTTTATCACCAATGGATGCACATCACCTGCTTTGTTGAAGTTTCAGCTCTAATTGCTCATAGTATAAGTGACTTGTTTGCTGTAGTTCTTATTTTTCATATTCATTCAATAGAGATACTTACATTAGTTAGACATTTAGTTCGGCCCTTTTTAGTTCAATGTGACTAAAAAATCTGCCCATTTTCCCATGTTTAGTTGATCATAAAGTAAATTTCTTGGTGGATGCACTATAGATGAACATCTAAGTGCGAAGTTATATTCAGATGTAAAGGAGATGCTGCTTCACTCAGTGGTTTGACATTATCGTCACAATGTGGCTTTACTCGGGGTGTGATTTCGTTTCAATCATGTTCTTAGAGATGACTTTTTTTTTTATTATTGAAACGTGAAATTTATATTGGACGGGTTTGGTTATGACTTAATATAATTTTGTAGGACCGGCAGTTATACACAGTTAATGTCTGAGGAAAAATCGTGGTCTTGAAAATGATCCATCAAACAAGGCACGTAAACTTGTCACTTTCGTAGTAAAAAACTGGAATTTTCAATCTCCATGTTAGACTTTAGTCTGTCAGGGCATGTTTACTGCAGATAAAGAAATAGTAGAATGTGAGATTTGATGCCCATCATTATGTATGATGACTTAGGTATTCTTGGTCAAGGTTTAGACGTGCCTTCTTGGATTCAACTTTATTTTCAATTTTTTGCTTAATCAAAATTTCCTGGCGCACACAATATGATTTTTTTTAAAACTCAAAACATTCGAAACTTCACAAAATGCAAATGTAGACACGTAGATTGGCTTATAATATTTCCATAATTCTTTGAAATTTGTGCAATATTTTCAATTTTGGCGGGAAAACAAAGTAGTACAATTTGCTTTTACTGTAGCTCAAATAAACAGGCATGGACAAGGACAGAGTCCATCAGCTTACTGGGCATGCTATCTTTCAAGCTTGTTATTTGTCGACATCCTAAAGCAATCTATTCACTGCTTTAAATGAAAGCAGCAAAGTTTTAAGTAGTAAGTTGTCACGCTTTTTCACCAAATGACATGGTTGTTAGAATCAGAGGATCTTGGCTGTGTTATTTGACTATATTTAAGAAGTTAAAACTGAAATGTAACTTCTTATGTGGACTAAACTGTTGGAAGTATTCACTTAGTTCTCACAAATTCTTTCTTTGCTTCATTTTCTTTGCTTGTCCAAAGTTTTTCCATTGTTGCTATATTTGTAAAAACTTGAAATGTTTTGTACCTTTTATAGCTGCTTGATTAACCTATTTTGCATAACTTTCCAATTCACTGACTTGCTTATAGCATAAGTATGTCGTCTGGGGATAAATGAAACGTGATTAGAATTACTTCTTTGTGGCTTTCTTTCAGGAGTTCACTGAGAGTTGCATCTCTTCGGCAACTATCCAACAATTTTGCCCAATTCAATAATGTGCAAATGCCATTGCGTTCTAAGAAGCCATTAACCAGAAAGGTATTGCATGATTGAAGCTCTGTAAGGGTTGAATCTTTGTTAGATGTCCGCAATACATGTTCTTCATTGCGAGAGCTTTTTCAGGATGCTGCGGCTATAAATGAATGGAGATTTGCCAAGTTAAAGGAGTTCAAGGATCGGCATATCGAGGTAGAGAACGAATCTTTTGACCGATATATGCAGAATGTTGGCCTACTAGAAGAGGTATTTGCTTTGGAGTCATTAGCCAAAGTTTTTGGCCAAGATGAGTCCTCCACATCAATATCTAGCCCCACTTGTGGGGAGGAGAAGAGCATTGTCTTCTCAGAGATGAAACTGAAGCTAAAAGCGAACCCAGTTAGGAAGGAAAATTTGAGAAAGAGGATTCACAGTGTCATTGATCAAGGGTTGAGGAAACTTCAGAAACTCGAGTTGAATAGTCGGGCAAATGACTCAGTTGCCCAAGGCGAACTGAATAATAGACCCAAAATAAAAGGTTTCCAGGTTGAAAGAGCTTTGATTATCCGTGATCTAAACGAGAAGCTGAACAAAGCACGGAATGAGGAGGATTTAAAATCTTGCTTGGATATGCAAGCCCAGTTAATTAGTCAGCACGTGGGGTTGGGGGAAACAGTAGCAGAAAACACCGAGCCATCCCTGCCTGCACATTCTGCTGGAGATGATAAGAAAACGGGGTCTGGATCTGCTTTTTCTTTACCGAAATCTGTAAGTACTGCTGAGATTGATCAACAAACTCTCCACATCATCGGTGCTCACTTTTCTTCTCTTGAGCAGATAGAAAAACTATAACATGATTCAGAGGTAGGACACTGGCCAAAGGCTGAATTTGAGGATGGAGGAACATGGCATTGTTATTTGTTGTACTGGAATCGGTTCTGTTAGGTAGTTTCATGTCCAAGCGCCCTTTTAGATTCTCCTCCCTGTTCTTTATGCTGCAGATAACTATGTTTTGAGGGTTATTGGCGCCGATGTAATTTAGTGTCGCAAACTCTTTCTGCATACATTAGGTCTATTTAGTTTGCATATGATAGGTTTGGATGCATATGTGGGGAATTGCTCACACTTTGCGGCAGGCCACAGATTGTTCATTCTACACCAAACTTGCCATTCCTATACTTTGTGCTGTGTGCTTTGAATCTATGGTGGACTGTCCATGAAGTGAAAATTGATTCGAATGAGCTGGTCCGGGCTTGTCTGATGGGCTCAAGAAACTTCAATTAGCCTTCTCAATGGGTGATGTGCAGGTAACATAGAATCTTGTGTGGGTTGGGTTGCCGAACTTGGTGTAAGTGGGTTGAATTAGTACCAAATAGTTTTTTCTTTTCTTTTAATTCTCTTCCAAAGTCCGAAAATAAAAAGTCTTCCTCAATTATATGAACACGTGGTTGCCTAATGCCTATCACGTACATTTCCTAGGGAGCACTATGTCCTACCTAACGGAAAATGAAATTGGAGGAAGAAAATTGGTAGTGTGATCATTGTATGCCTGCTCAATTTTCAATAGCCTTTTATTGAAATCTGGAGCTCAGGTAGACGCGCACCACAATAGGCATTTCAACTGCCACCAGAGGAAGGGAGAAAAAAATAAACATAGAATAAGAGAAAAAAAAGATGGAAAGCTTAATCATGAGATGGCCGAGCCCAGTCCTTTGTAACACACGTCTTCAGTTCGAAGTGAAATCAACTCAAGCTTTGAATTCCTCGTGCTTCGTTGGAAAGATTCCAAAATGGGCTCTAAAGGCAAAATAACATAATGACGAAGAAAAATTCCATTGTTGGGAATTCTCTCCCTCTCTCTCTCTCTCTCTCTCTCTCTCTCTCTCTCTCTCTCAAAGCTACTTTCAACCATTTTAGCATTGGAGGTTTTTTATGGGGATGGTGCTTTTCTTTGCTTTATTCTCTTATATATGCTTCTCAACCCAACACCACCTTTCTTGGTGGATTTCTCTTTTCTCTGTTTCTATCACCCAAACCCCTCAAAACGAGGCTGTCAAATGCTTTCAGTTTCAATGGCCCTGCCCATCTCAAGTTCTCCACTTGACCTTTTCTTTCTCCCTCAAACAGCTTTTTTTCTAAACCTTTACATCAAACCCCATTATCTTAGCCGCTCATTTCAACCTCAGATTTCAGACTAGTTATGAAGGGAATTTTGGTTCCTCATGCTCTGCACTGTTAGCCACAGAGAATTGAATCCACTAAAGTTACGCAAGATCTCGATGAGATCATAGGAAAAGATTCCACATCTATCTTGGTGGCAATTCCAAGTCGATGTCTAAAGCAACACTCAAGCCCCCCACTTTAGACCTCGAGATGTAGATACATATTTTGCTTTTGCTACCACTTTATTTCGCTTAACAAGCGTAACAAAGAGAGAGAAACAGAGAGAGAGACCTCTCAAACGCATGATGGAACTTTGTTTGGAGACACCCAGGAAAAGAATAGATGGGTCACAATGCAGGTATTGCCCCCCCAAAATAGCGCAAGAGACTATTCCAACGTAGCAATTCAACCATGTGAGATCGTACCATTATTATTATTAGATGAATAATGATGTACACCCTCCTTGGTCCTTGGTCCTCGGTCCTCATCACACCCCCTATTCAATGAGTCCATCAGATGTTACACAAAGTTGAAGTCTGACCAAAAGCGTTGCAGGTGATGGCAATAACTATGGGTAAAAAGCAACGCCAAAGAGAACATCACATGGCCCTTGGTGATTTCCGGGCTCCTCTAATAATGTGCTTGGATATATATTATAAAAAAAAACAAGTTTGTTTTTTTTTAAAAAAATGAAAATAATAAAAGCTGATGGCTATCAAGAGAGCTGAAATTGGGCAAAGGATGTATCATCCTTCCGTGATTCCAATGTCTTCTTTGTTAGTGACTATTGGATAGATTGTATTCATATGTCATTGAAGTTATTTGCAAGATATCTATCATGGTCTGTCAACTCCAATATAAATATCTTTTATGTCTATCATCCAATTCGGTACAAGATGAGATGAGACCAACCATAATATTTGGCTTCCTTTCTTTTCAAAATATTTAAATGATAATAGTCATATTTTATTATCTTGATCGTCTGATTAAGAATTAACTTCATTGTACATATTCACCTTGGCTAGATTAGCAACTCTATTCTGTCTCTCTCTATGTTCACCTCTCTAGAATCATGTCGTATATCATCACATAAAAAATTCAAAGACCTTTGAATTGTGGATAGAGATTTGCTTCTCAAAGTTGCATCCCACCTCCCCCTTTTTTCCTTTATGATTTGTCACCGACCCTAGAGAGATCAGATCGACTTATTTGACATCTTTATCGTTCAACCCCAAAAAGATTCATGTTCACTGCACCAGTTATGAGTATTATTTTTTTAATCAATTTATGTATTTAACTCTGTTGCTCTTTTCAGTGAAGTCGTGTTAGTTTCCAAGAGCTTTCCTCATTTTGGTGGGACAAGTTTAGGTGCATCTCGTGACCTCCCATCCATCCTTATTGTCAAATGTCAATAAGATCAGTGGGAATTAGACAAAAAGTTTAGCCTGCCTTCCTTGCACAAATGCTGATCAATCAATGAAAACGAAAGCCAAAGCAATCTTCTTTTTTTCCATAAGTTGACCAAATCAATCTCCCCGAGTTTTAAGGCACTTCAAGATGGATGGTCTGAATCATCTCCTTGTTTTCATTGAAAATAAAGTTTGGATATTTTCAATTCACTTCTGAGGAAAAAACAAATTAAGGGTGTTTCAATGTCTACCATCTGCCATTTGATCATCATCGACATGGCCATTCAGATAGATCTTTTTCCAGCTTAGTAGTTAATGAAGTTAAACCATTTCAGCCCGAAACTTTTCTAAGGATGTCAAGTCACGAGCACCGGCATATAATGGTCTACTGTCATGGAGGATAGCGACAAGAAAAACATGACTCTTTCGGATTAGTTGGGCAACTTTGGATGCTATTCCATATGTAAGCAGATAATTTATTTTTGTTATTAAATATTGCCTCACATGGTCCCATACTTGAGGCTGAAGGCCTTCAACAGCTGCAATTTGTCCTTCCATCTCACCGATACAAATAAATAAATAAATAAAATAACGTTTGTGATGATGAAAGCGGTTGAATCAAGAAGGGTTACTTAAGTTTGAGTGCTTCATTGATAATTGAATTTTCTGAGATGGGGTCAATATAAGCAGGTGGGACGCTAGTGATTTGTTCCTTTGATGGTTCTGAGAAGACACCCAAACAAGAGCTTCCAAACATCCCTTAGGTTTTCTCTCAGAGGTTACATCCAAATTCATGTGACTAGTCATTCGATTCACACGTTAGATCAGCACATGGTAATGTTAAAAAGCATTAATCCAATTCGTGGTTAAATATATATATTAGATCGACATAAGATAACCTTCCAAATAACAATAAGATAAATGGGACCAAAACGAAAATAGCAGAGACTAGTATGATAATAATCCTATCGGTCACGTCAAGCTCATGTCATGGAGGTACTCTTCAGACTTGTTTACCGATTCCTTTTCTTTTTTGTCAATTCATATATAGTTTTTAACTTTTAATTAGTGTAGAGCTATTGGGTTCTGGATTGTAAAATCGGTTTATGTATAGAGGGCATCAGATAAAGATGGCAATAGAGGGCTTTTCCTTAGATTACAAACTTTGACCAAACACAAGAAATATGAAAAGAGAAAATTGTCCAATCTTTGCTTCTGTGGCCAAGCAATTGTCCAAAAGGGTTCTTTATTATATTGGACAGCATCTGAGAAACGTTATGTTCCATGAATCGCTTGAAGAGCTCATGACCAACTGAGAAGAACAAACAACCCTATTTATTTTACCTGAAGTTGGTGATGCAAAGGATGATCATTTTGACCCAACAACAGGAAGTGGGTGGTCATCAAAATCTGATCCCACAACTGTGGATGATAAGAGGAAAGGAGGGAAGCAACACGGAAGGCAAAAACAAGATACACCTCGAAGAGATTGTTCGTCCAAAGGAAAATCCCTATTGCATATGCAAACTCCAGTTTAGTGCAGTTGAATTGGTGTATTTCCAGCTTAAGAATTGGAATTTGTTGATTTGAATCCTACTAACCATATGCAAATTACTCTAAGCTAGAGCCATCTAAAGTTGGGGCTTAATTGATTCATGGGGTTTGCAATGTGTTTCATGGGCTTCAAATAGTCAGATCTCCACGTCTATGCTCCTAGATTATGAAGAAAAAACTATCCATGTGAATTACGCTTGACAAACATTTAAGTCAAAATTTAATAAATTTGGCATTAATAGGTGGCAAGTTAGTACGAACACGTCTGAAAAGAATTGAGAAGAGGTTATAGACAAGAAAAACTTTATAATATGCACACAAAGAAAGAAATAACATAGAAAAAAACAAGGGATGAAGTCAATAGCAGATGTCATTAACATATCTATCTAACTATGCAATGATGCTATGATTCTGTTTTGTTTTTTTTTTTTTCTAATCTGGCCAACACAATAATGCTATGATTCAAACAAGGCACCTATAAACTCTCACCAAAAGTATAAATTGTATAAAGAAAAGAAAAACGCCCCTACAAGCCTACAATTCAAAAGATTGAGCTGTTGGAGTGATCTGTGCTTTTCTCTTCTTCTTTTCTCTTGGCCATTCAATCACATTCATGACGAGACACCATTAAGGACAGAAAAAAGAAGCAACGAGATTAGAAAAAAGAAAGCATGATCAACCGACCAAAGTTCATGCAGGTAAACTTTGCTAGCACAGGCGCGGCAATGTCAGCCACGCTTTTGAAGACGCATCATTTGTTGTTTAGCCATGAAATAAGCCACCCCTTAATCTCCTTGGCTTCTTCCTAATTAGGTCGAGGCAATACAAATTTTTTATTACACGGCCAATGTAACAAGCACTTGGCGTTCGGCAGAGCCTATCTGGCCATCTACCCCCACTGATTTCACAGAAGCTACTCTTCTGGTTTAAGACCAAATTAAAATAAGAAAAGAAAACACCCAACCTTATCAACAAGATTGATCACATGTAGCACGCCACAACATTAATCATAACTATCATTGTCTCGTATCATCTCCATTTTGTGCTAATCCTATTATTCTCTTGTTCTTTTCAATGCCTTGAGTCAGAAGCTGCAAAAGAGATGCCAAAAGGATAATGAAAAATCCTCATATCTTGAATCTTACATTAATGGACAGAGAAATTAAAGTAAGAAAATTCAGAGGAAGAGAACAAGATGCGGTGCAAGACATGCCGCCATTAGATACCGCCATTAGATACTTCATGTCTCACGTGCACGAAAGCATGGCATGCTTTCACCTCGAAATAATCACATGGGTAAAAATAAAACCTGGTAGGCCTCATCTTGCATATCACCTCTTGTCTAGTTGTGTGCTTAGGTTTCAATCTTTTCCATATTTCCTCATAGTCAAAAAGAATAAAATATAATCGGCAATATATGTTGCAACAAAAACAAATTAAGTGGTGATGAAGAGAGTACCAAATCAAAGTTTGTGTGAGGAAAAATGAAAATGAAAAATCTCTCAATTCATAATAGAGATAGAAGCTAGATGAGGAAATAGGGCCCCTCTTCTCAAATGCAATGGAGACAAATTAGATGGCCAATTTATTAATTTTGGCGTGTCAAATTGGGTCGGGTACTGATGTACCTGCCATAGTACAATATAAGCTTCAGCCCAGATGCAATTGGGTGGGCCCAACCACGCCTTACTTCTTTTTTCATTTTTTTTCATTTTTTTTTCAATTTTTGTGAAAGGTCAGTTTTGCCTTTCCAGTCTTCTTTTAGCTACTTTCACATATTCTCTCCATGAAGCGTCAAGACTCTAAGAAAGAGTTACCTACATGCAAGGTAATCTCATCTGAATCACATCTTCTTCTTCTTGTTTCCTTTGATTGTCAGACTTTTATCATAATTCCGAATTGAAGAAGCTAAATGCAAAGTCAATCCGATTTCTCTCTGCATGGGATAATAACATCTTCATTAATTCTATAAATAAAAGGGGAAAAAAGAGATAGAGATATAGGATTACTTGAACGCGGGAATTTTATTAGGATCTTTTTCTGAATGTAGGCCTTCGGAAATTACTTTGAAAAGTTTTGAAAATTGACATTATTATATATGGAAATAAGATTAGTTTCAGGTTCACATAACATCACATAACCTTTGAATTTTAGATTGTAGGCCTGGTAGTGGGCATCTAGCTCACAAAGCATGTATCAATATCAAAGGGCACAAGGGATGGTTGGTAAGGACAGGAACAGGACATTTCGATTTTAGTCCCTTGTTGTGGTAATAATAGTATCATATGGACCTTTCTTTTTTAGCTTGGGGTCCACGATTAATGAGGAGACCAGCCTTGGACAGGATCTTATTAGATTTGCTATATATAATGACATGCACTGTTGCAATAAAAATTTATTATGAAGGGGCAATTTCCACTTCAAAACAACAACTGTAGGGGAAAAGGGTTTTTAGTTGCTGGACAACGACATGAACATTTTGAAGAGATCAAGATGCACGCGAGACGATAAGTGAAGAGTTCAAAGCAACGTTTTCATTTTCAACGAGAGCATGATTGAGAGAATAGCAAATTGGTAGGAGCTAAGCAAGCTGCATGAGATGTACTCCATTACATATTCATGCCGTACCCTAATTTTTTTCTGCGGTATAGTAGACATGAGCATTAGAGCATACGCGAAATTATACTAATTGGTAAAATAGTATCAATCGATCGACTTACGATAAGATTAATTGAAAACACATATGTACTACCTTTTTTCCCCGCACAAGAGCTATGGAACAAACATGAAGCAACTTTAATACTAAAACTTCATTACTGAATTATTTGATGCTCTTTACTAAACTTCCTCTCCCTTTTAAGTGTATATCATGAGGAGAATCCAAAGTACAAGATAACAACTTAGAAGTCCTATCAATTCCTCGTTGTTGTTCTACAATTTAATTTTAGCAAATATTTTGTTGTAAGAAAACATAAGTTATCGATAGAGACTAAGGTCCCTTGTGAGCATCGATTCCCATCAATCACTTGGTCATACTCCTTTTATTCAATATGCGAGTCGATTCATTTAACTATCCTTCAAAGCTATTTGGAGGCTCTAGCCCCTTCATCGCTTGAGGGGAACCTTTTGCCCATTAGTAGTATCACTCTCTTAGCGCTAATCATGTATGTTTGATTGAAGGGGGATGCATGTGATTGGAAACCCAAAAAAGCAAAAAGAACCCAATTAATAAATTCTCATGAAAAGAAGAAGATTGCTAAGGACATAAAAAGGGCTAGGTGGGATAAGATAGGGCAATTTCCCCCATCTTCCTTCTTTTTCACCCACATACATCAATTATTTTACTAAGTTAGGTGGGTAGGAAGAAGGAGATAGGGATATGTGCTTAATTAATTAAGGAGAGAGGGAGATGAGGAAGGAGAGAAGATAAATGTCAACACCAAGAAAGAGGGCAAGGCATAGGCATTGTATGTATGACACAACGTGGAGGCAAAGCAAAGGAAGATTCTGACACCACTTTGGTTTGAATCTGAAGATGGTAGTGTTGCGTGGGGTAGGAAGTTGCACAGAGAGTGACTTTGATATATATATAATAGTAGTCCAAGCCCACAAAAACTAAGAAAAAGCAAAAAAATAAAAATAAAAAGAAGAAGAGATGACTTTGATGGCACAATTCATAATGGGGTTGAGGTGGGGATGAATTTGGATACGTGTGGAAGAAGAGGGTGATTTTTTATTGACCAAATTCTCGCCATGACTACTCTCACCTTTTTCTTCTTGTTGTACTATTTTCCATAGGCTTTGACTAGGGAAATGACAGAGGTAACAAGTTAACATGACGTGTTTGAATTAACATTTTCCTCTCTTTTTTTCAAGTATTCAAGATTTGGTTTTTACTCAATAAAATAGTGAACACTGTGCATATATAAAAATCAATATATAAGACATTTAAAGATCGTTTATGATCATATGAAAAAAAAAAATGGATAAGTCAACAAATTAGGTTTTTTAAATTTTTTATTTTCGCCCTTATAACGACTGAAGTGTGATATTTTGTACAATTTATAACATTTAAAATTTGTCAAAATATTCGAATATTGATAATTAGAGTTGTTTGGGGTTTTATTTTCCAAAATTTATATTTTCTAACTTTCATTTTCAAATTTTAGAGAAAATATAGAAAGTAATTAAAAGGATGATAGAAAAGGGACTAACATTGTTTTGTATTAATAAAATTCTTTTTTCAATTAAAGTGTGTTCGTTTCGCGAAAAGTGAGTGATTTGGAAAATATTTTTCTAAAAAATATCACTTGCATCACTTACAAAATGAATAGAAAAAAAATTTTCATCATTCATCAAAATGTTTAGACATACATTATTATTCATAATAAAAATATTTTTCATTAATTAATTATTTCTAACAATAGAAGCAATAATTTTTACGAAAATATTTTTTAAAGCGAAACAAACAAAGCATTGGTCGTGTTATACACATTAATGTAGTTGGTAGAGGCATCAATGGTTTTCAGCTTAGCAACCAAAACATACATGTTTAAATTTAACCAACCATGTGCAAACTTTTCTGTAACAAGACCATCAGCAACTTTTGCAGTCCAAAAGTCTGGACTTCTTCTGTAGCGGTTTATGTGGCTCGCACTATAATTCATGTATTTTCAGGCAGCCGAGTCTTTGCTCCGGTACCCCTCGATTATGAAAAAAAATAATAAAAGAAAAAAGAAAAGATCGAACAATATTAGTTAAACAGAAATAAAGCATTTTCAAAACAAGATGGTTTGCCAAGAACGAGATGGTAACTTTACATGCATTGCAAGCATAGCAAGCCTTCTTGGCTCTTTTTATTCTCTAATTTATAAAACAAAGAAATAGTTATAGCCCAAGTTTAACTGAACGATGCCCACTTGAGGGGGTTTCAACCGTCATCGTCAACTCATGCCAACAGAGCGAGAGATGAAAGAGAGATGCGAATTGTAAAGCTTTGCAGACTTTCTTCTCCAAAGACATGGAAGTTGCGTCTAACAATTATTTCGTTTTTCACACGACAATGTTGACAAAAAACTACGGTCAGGTTTTCGGACATGATGGGAGAGCCCCACATGACATGAATGGAGAGAGATGCCTCAAGATATGCGAAAGTAGAGATATTTTATTTCGTTTTTCGTTTTTCACTTTTTCACATGCAAAGTTCCCAAAAATGGACAACTGATAGGGTGAAAAAAGTGGGGAAATATGAAGAAAAATGAAAAAGGAGATGCAGAGATTTTGATGTAGCTATGGGAAAAGACATTGAATCGTTTCGGTTGATGTGTTGTGCGAGGTTTGATGGATTCTTACGCAGGAAAAGAACGACTCGTGAGAGAGACTGAGTGTAGCCTGCTTTTTAATTTGTGTTCTTTTTGTTTTCTTGCGTGTGTTCTTGTTCGACGCGTGAACTTTTACCTATGAATGCCTCTCTCGATTTCCTAGGGCCGATGTACATGACTTCTTCTTTTCTCCTGCCCTAGACCATAGGATAGAAACTGCCCGTTGTGGCGATCGGAGAGAGAGAGAGAGAGAGAGGACGTCGTGTCGAGTTGGTTAAGTATCAACAGGACGACGCGCCTAAGGAAGTATGGTCGTGGACCCAACTCCTAGTGAAGGTGAACTTTCTTCTATTTTTTCTCAGGGGTCTCCTGTCGGCATATTACTCGGTTGCAATGCGATGGAATGACAAGACTACACAATTCAATGGGACTATACGGGAACGTCCAAAGTAGAAAGAGAGAGAGAGAGAGTTATCCGGACAAACTTGATTGTAAATTAATCAAATTACTTAGCCGATTCAGTAGCACGAGTGGAAAGGGTCGGCTACTCAAAAACTCATGGAAAACTCAAATTTTGGACAAGTTGGTTCTTTATAAACCCGTTGATTTTCATATCTAGAGCTAAATGAGTTTATGGTTGGAATTTGCATTCCATTTGCTCCATCAAATAGCACATAAACGAGTTGTGGAGATCTTCCTATTAAACTAAGAAATTAATTAGCAAAAATTCAGCATGGTTACGAGACATGATCTTCTATAAATTAGCATAGAGATAACATATTAGATGGAATATCCATGAGCCGATCATTCAAAGATATTTTCTTCAATTTGTTTGTATTCGGGTTTCATATTAATTAAATTGTCATCTGTATGTTCAAGCATCATGACCATAGGGGGTGATATCTCTCTCTTCTTACTTGACTACATAATTAAAAACAAATTGAGATAATTGCACTAGCCTAATCACCTAAAAAATTTTAAGTTTGAGGAATATTTTTAATTAACCTTCATGCTGTGGGACCAAGAGCTCTCATTTTTACGATACCACGTTGCGCCTTAATTCGCTAGTGAGTAGTGAGTCTAGTGACCGCATATTAGGGAGTGCTTGACATACTTCCGTTCTTTTTTATACAATTAGCAGTACCATTTTATATTTGACCTCTAGTTCATTTGGCATTGACTTGTAACTTTTCAACACCATATATTAAATTCAAGAACATATTAGATTTATTGGGGATGTATAAATGTATGTATAAAGTTAGCTTTTTTTTTAACAGTTTAGTTTTTAGGAAAATGAGCGAATATACCCAGAGGTATTATTTAGTTAGATCTAGAACTTACAAGTCACAAAGACAAGGCCTACCGCATATAAATCACTATCAGACCAAACCTCCTAATGAATTAGGACCGTCCATCTCAATAAATATTCTACAATATGAGGGTGTCAAGAACATTTGAATTAGGGGATGAACGTACCTTCTTTCTAATTCTTTTCCGCCAGTTTTCTTTTTTCAAGAAAAAGGTGGATGCAGAAATTTTTTTAGGAAATCTGAATTATTGAAGAATAATTATTGGTTATTAAGAAAACTGAATTATTGAAGAATAATTATTAATTATTCAGTGTTCAGATGCTTTTCCATTGACCCTTTCTCCTTGTTCTGCTTTTCACACGACAGTCTTTCTCTCAAACCGGTGCATACATTCCCTTCAAATCGTGCATGAATATATAAATAATTAAATAGATAAATAAACAAAATGAAAAAGGTAGTTTGCCTTGAAGGAGTGCATGGAGGGAAACTGAAAACTTGGAAGTTTCATGCTCTTTGTCGATCCAAATCATTAGTAAGTGCATTAGGATGCTTTAGCCCGAAAACTAAATAAATAAAGAAACTAGGATCCACACACCAACAAATTGCGTGCACTCATACATTCATATACCCGTTCATACATATATGTACAGAAGTTCTCATAGTTTGATAGTATTGGAACTGGAAGAATTTTAAACCTGATAGCAAAAATTAATCAATAATAATTAATCACAATAATTATGGTAAAAATATTTTTTGGTCACATGTAGTCTTGTAAAGAAAATATTCACTTATTGATGGTTTGAAATTTTTATGAGATCATTGTCAACTATTTTAAAATTTTAAACTGTTAGATGAATGTGTTGAAAAGACATATATAAACCTAAAAAGATCTGAACTCAATACCTCTTGCTCTAATACCATATGAGATTTTTATAAAATATCTTTGAACTATTCAAACAATTAAAGCTATTAGATGGATATGTGATATAATATTTAAATATTCTTTCACATGAAATGACTTGGGTTTACTAAAAATGAAAAATATACACAGTGTTTAAACGCTACTTACAAGTCATGGCGATAATCTTTTTTGCCGTCTCAAGTATGAAAGAGAAGACTATTCAACTTTATTCGACTAAACAAAGTTGGGCATTTCTCTCTCATTGAGAGAAGTAATATTTCTTGAAGTGTAAAGGGGAGTCTCACATATATAGGCATATATGGATTAGATAATGAAAATGATCTTAAATACGAGGAAAGGAACTTGTGGTGCAGTTATTTCGTATAAAATGAATAATTTGAAAAATATATTCTTAAAAATGATCTCTTATATCACCTATAAAAACAGATGAATGAATAATTTTAATATCTAGATATAAATTATTATTGATACTAAAAGTATTTTTTATTAAATAATTATTTTAAGCAACATAAACGATCATTTAAAAAAAATTATTTTATAAATTATTCATTTTTTTACGAAATAAGTAGAGTTAGGTTCACTTATATTTTCCTTTCAAAAGTTACAGAAAAATCGGAGGAAACGTGGCGATCTCTCTCTTTTTTCTTTTTTTCTTTTTTTTTTTTGGCAGAATTACTCTTACTTTCTTTTCAAATGTGAATAAGACAAAAGATAGTTAATGTCTATTCACAAAACTAATATTCCCATTCATCATTTCCACCATCCGATACACAAAAGGTTCGTCCCTCCTGCTACTGTCGGTCCCCCTATGTCTTGACAAATTATAGAGAGAGAGAGAGAGAGAGAGCCCTGTATTAATGGAATATCGGTTCCTTTTTACGTGTCGAAAGGGATTATTGAATTGGTCGTGCCTAGTGGAATGTATAGTGGTCAGAAATTCAGAGGGCGGTTTCAACCATCGTGAGCTCAGATGGTTGGCTTTGCATCGCCATCGCAAATCGCTAGCTCTCATTATCTTCCAGGGATTATATTCCGAGAGATCGCTTTCCCTCTACGTGTACAAGATGCGTATGTATATCTGTACATGACCCCACATAGGGGTGCTTAGGCATCGGAAAAGAATATCTAGTTAAGACCACAATTTGAAAAATAAGAATTAATAATATCGATTGAGCTTACATATCTCAAATAGAATTTGTGTGAATGATTGCGAGGCATAAATGCAATTTAGTGATCAATTCCACGCCGTCATTTCAGTTCACATCATTTCTATTCATGCAATTTCTAGGGTTTACGTGCCTTAACTTAAACCATAGGAACTGCATTAATAAGATGATGTGAAGCATTTCATGGGCTTCATTACTGGCACCTTAAAAAAGTAAGATGGAAAATGAACCGTGTTATGTTTTGCAAACTATATTATGTATTTGTTTCCAAATTTATGCTTGAATTATCTACTTTGCACACCTACCTTATACCAGATATTAGGGTTTGAGTGTTAGTCCTATGGGAAGGAAATTTCATTAGGTCCAGCAAGAGGGCTCCATGTTTTTAGATACACTTTTTGAAAAAAAAAAAGGGGGTGGTTGATTATGGTCGTTGTTGTATGGTGTTGTTTTGCTTTCGAATTTTAAGGATTGAAATAAGACTTTCATTTAATATTCGACACCTTAAATATCCAGAAACGTATTAAGTTCTTGTAATCGTATACAAAAATTCGTGTTTAACTACTCATTTTTTTCTCTTTTTCCGTGGTTTTTTATTAGCAAAGTCAAAATGACTTTCTGTTTCGCCTTAAAGTTAAGGCGAACCAAACGTCTATCCTCTACATGTCCTACTGACTTCCATTACTTTGCATCAGAACAGATACTCAAGACTCAAGAGCCAACCTTTAACCCTTAATCTCAGCCAAACAAAATGGAAAGCAAAAGATAAGACCGTAGACCTAATCGGGCAATAAAATGTGGTCTGCCGTGCCCTTGTACTATATATATTTTTCCATAAGGAGACAAAAGATCCCTCGAATCGTGGCTCGAATGGGCCAAATGAAAATCATTTTGCGTGACAGGAGGAGTCATTATTCCTCATGAATGGCCCCAAATCGAACCCCTTGATTAGGGTTCTTTGTCAGATTCCCCCCTCCCCCAAAACAGATAAAAAGGGGGAAAAAGAAGAAGAAGGAACAAAATGCTAGTTTTTTGTTAGCTTTTTGTGCATGTGGAAATTTATGGCGTGTACAGTTTGATTATACAGTTATGCTGATGTCGAGAGGTGCACACTGCACCCAACAGTCATTATTCGGATCGCTTTGCGTTGTAAATCACTTGTGATTAGGGGACCACTTATGGGTGTATTTATTGCGTTTTGTTCTTAAGCTCAGATGCTATGCTAACCCATATTCTGCAGAGGAATACTTTCTTGTCCTTTTCTTTTCTCTCTCTGAGTTAGCAAAAAGGAGAGAGGTGATGGGTTTTGGGAGATCGCCGGCTAGGGTTATGCCCGATGATGTGGACCATAACATGTTGAATTGGATTCTTTCTTATTGGGAGGAGGAAAGAATGTATCTAACTTCCCCTAGGTGTTCTCTAATGAGTTCTACTTTGCAATTCTGATTTCAGTCGTAACTACAAGTCGATATATGATGAATAATAGGGCGGTTGCTTCAAATTAAACAAAAATAATTGATTGGTTGAAGCCCTGTGTAGCACTCTCTAGATTAACTAAACATGGGGAAATTTACACAAAATCCTCCCGGACTATGGAGGCAGCACAAATTTCCAACTTTCAACTGATACACACTACCCAATTAGAGCAGTTAAGCCTCCATTATATTTTCTATTAACATGTGCAATGCAATTGACTTCAATGGGTAAATGTACATTTTTCACCTCCTTTTTTTTATGGAAATCTATCTTTTACTTATGATTTCTGTTTAAAATGAAATCATAGAGAAAAATAAATATCAATAAAAATTTGTCATTTAACCATTTTGCTATTAAGGCATTTGTTCTTTTTACTTAATTGTGTTTCTTTTTCTTAATATACCGTTTTAGTTCTATTACTATTTGCGTCAATTTTTTAGCAATTTTTATTTTTAATGTAATTATTGACATTTATTTGTTATGAATATTTAAGTGAATTTATTTTTCTCCATTTTTTCATTTCTATAAAAGAACAAGATGAAATACACATTTACCCCATACAAGTCATGTGTATTGCACATAATAATGAAAAATACAACGGGAGATTAACGATTATAGCAAAATGAATGTTCATGGAAGGTAATGTGTATCAGTTGAAAGCTTGTGGGCAAATGTATACTAACCCCATTCATGAGAGTTTTATGTAACTTCCCCTAAATATATGCGTAAGATAGATGGAGCTTGCAAAAATTGATTTCACATCACAAGTAACTTATGTTCATGTTAGGCTTATTATATGCTATGCAAATCACAGTAAAATGATAAAATCTTTTCAAGCACAAAATTAAGATGTGGCTAGTCTCTTTAGGTTTAAGTATCCTATTTTCGAATTAAAAGATCATGATTGGAGTTTCGGAACATGCCTCCAGCAAAGTTAGGTGGATAGTTACACCCCGTACAGATAATTCATACGGCAATCGAGAAAATAGCTTCACTTGTTAAAAGACATCAAACTAGATGCTATAAGTTCAAATGGCAAAGGTCCATGATGAGCTCAATTTTAGCAACTATATCAACACATGGATATAGATATAGACCTTGTTGAAAAAGAAACTATCTAGAGACAGATGCCAATCTAGTTAATAATGCTTGATTAACACCCTTTTCATGTATCAAGGTCCGGAGGTATGTCCAATTTCGATTACTGCCTAAAGTTAAACCAAATGAAAGACAGAGAGCATCCAAGTCCAATAGTCCCTCAATTACTCTTGGTCTCTGCCCTGGTGCTTCTGATCCCATGTTTCTAAAAAGCATACAACTCCAATTACTTTAGTGACTCAACTAATCTCTTGTATTTATGCCCAATTAACACTGTAATAGAATAAACTAAATGATTTCTTGTCATTGTCATTGGCATTAAACTTTCAAAAGATTTCAACAAGAAAAAAAAGTAGAGGAGAGAGAAAAGAACAAGAAGAATCAACCCGAAGAGCGGAGCGAGGACTTGGAATGGACCCAAGAAAGGCTCCAAAGGCGTGCCCACAATGAATGAGGAGGTGAGTTCCTGCAGTGGTAGCTTTGATTCTTTGGCAGCAGAAATTATACATTGGAGACCCACAGACGATGCACACACTCTGATGTTGCTTCCTTAGCACCTTATGAACTGTACCTTCTTCTCTTTCTTTGTATTAAATTAAGTTTCTTCCCCTTTCTGCTGCTTCTTGTGACTGGCATTATTGTGACCCACACAGAGACACAGACACAGACACGGAGACAGGCACATACTACACAGATGCCAAAGTACTCCTCACTCAACTCACTCACAAGTCACAATGCTCTCATAAATTATCAACACCACCACCAACCCATCTTCTTCTTCTGACATCTCAATAAGTATTCAAGCAAACTCTACATGCATTCCTCTCTCTCTCGTGATAGCTTCTTGATTTTTACTTCTCTTTCTTTCTTCCTTTTGAAATCCAAATTGTTGATTTTTGTTTGTTTGCAATGTGCATTCGGATGAGTTTGCTAACAAAGGCTGAATTCTGAGAATAGTGATTTGGTTATCAAATGGAAAGAGAAACTATTTGTAACTTTTTATTCCTATTGTGGCATTTGACTTATTTAGACAGCAAAAGGATGAAATTAACGTCCACGCAATTACCCTTTTTTTTTCCGGTTGTAGAACTAATATGTATACTTTAAAAGTTAAATTTAGTAATCAGATTTGGGACAGCACTGGAGCTCGCTGCCCTATGTCTTAGCTTAGTTTTTCTAGGTTTTGTTCCCATCAACTCAACCACTATATTTGGTCAAGATCCATCCATGGAAATGTACTCTTTAGCCTAAAAGAAACCAATCATAATACCGGCACACTCTACAAGCATTGGAACCAACACCAAAATTGGTTTTCCATAGCTAGAATCCACTGTACCTCGATCAAATTATTAACCTTTCTCGCTTAAATTCTAATTTGAATCGCCGCATTTACATATTCCATCAAAATTAACCTTAAGAGCATGAATAATATATTTCTATTATTCACCGATGTATCTAGGATCAGAGATTGCTATATAACAAAAAAAAAAAAAGTTATTTAAGGCGCATATTGCTATTTTAACAATTCCCCAATATGTATAGGATCTGTTTGGGAAAATAAAATAAACCTCCACCATTAATTGTATCCATTAGATATATCTACCCCCACCACCCAATTATGGCTGCGCCTTTACTTAAATGGAATAACTTGTGCACCATATGAGCTATTAATCAAATTCGTGTGTCATACAAGCTTTATATCCTCGAAAGCACAAAAGTTATAAGAAGGCTCTTTTGCACAAGAAAGATTCAGAATGGAAGATATTTGAATATATTCTAGTCCTTCTAGTTTCTTCATTTACTTTCGGTCAATACTTAAGACTTTGTTCTTTTTCTTTTTTTTTTCTTTTTTCGTATTTGCCCTTTTCCAAAGGACATAACATTGATCATCTCACCCATTCTCTCTACCAAAAGGTATGTGAGACATTTAAACAAAAGCCTGTGCCTAATGCTGTCCATCTTGCACAATTATTCAAACACTGTCTTGCAGATCCCTCAACTCCCATCATCTTTTGGTGGTAGCCAATAAAGGATCTTGTCTCCTAAGCTGTCTTATTAAAGAATCTAACGCAGGAATCTCTCCTAAATATTTTTGGGGCGCCTAAACATCACCTATATGCACTGAACTATTTAATTTTTTACTTATATATATATAGTTTTTTTGGGGGTATGAGGTATTGGGATTTGGTTACAATTGCTTAATGTGTGTGGAACAAAAGGCATAGATAGTGGAGAGACTGTTGGAGAGGTGGGGAAGCTGTGGAATTGAGGGTGGTGGCATCGTAAATAGAAACGAAGTCCAAGAAAGGAAAAAAATCAAAAGGTGTTGGACAGAGTTTGTGGGATGAGAAAAGGGAAACATTAATTAATAAAGAGAGAAATTATATGTAGGAAAATGTGAAGTGGTTGAAGAGAGAGAGAGAGAGAGAGAGAAGAAGAAGAAGAAGCTAATTCGTGCCTTCAACCCTAGGAAATGCGCCTGATTTCATGATGGTTCTTGAAAATGATGACTCCCATCTACAAGTCAAAGGTTAATCTCATTAAAAGCAAATGCTTGAGTGACTTGATGTATGAACATTGCATCTAAGTAGTTGGCAGCTCACATTATATATTCTTCGATTTGAATCGGATGTTCAGACGGCCCACCTTCAATTACAAGTCTTATTCGCAAAGGTTGTGACTTCTAATGTTCAGATTAGACTATCAAAAAAGAAAAGGAATATTGCAGTCTCCAACTGTGGCAAAAAAAAATTATAATGTTTAGAAATGACACTTCGGCTAATTATCTAATACATATCTTGAATTAGATCTATTGCCTTTAAAATGGAAATATTCCCACGAGGCATCTTTATGTGTTATTGTGTTACAATATAAAAAATAGTCACCATATAAGATTTACTTGTGTAGTCTACTCTAATGTAAGTGGCAATCAATGCCATGGCCAAGGATTTCCACAAAATCGCTTCTTTGCGTTTTAATTTCAAGAAGCCTGCACCTAATATGAATTGCATTTAAAATCTCACGTTTCTTAATATATAGAAATTCCCGGTTGTCTTATCCACTCGGCTAACTCCGTAGGCATAAAATTCATTAATCTTCAGACCAAATGATGCAAAATGGAATATGCGGATCCGAAATCCATATGTTTCTAATAGGTCCTTGCAGATCAAAATCATGAACTCACGATAAACATCAAGTATTAATCCCCCGAAACTTACGAATTTCATCATCAAAATTGTACCACTTCACGCCTATCATTATCCCTTCCCTCAATGGTCCAAACAAATTATATCCTATGTAGCAAATAAATCGAGATTGCTCATTTGTATTCCTACATAGGATGCTTGCGTGAGTAAATTGGAACCGCACAAGTTACATCCATTTCATATCCCTCCGAATTGTGCCATATTCGAAAACTTTCTCGGAGGAAAAAAGAGGGTTCTCAACATGATTCGTATGTTGAATTCCTCGACTTGGGACTCGTGAGATTATCTTTTCCCTTTTTTGGCCCCAAGTTTCACACAGCTCATAATGCCATTGCACTCCATGATGACTGCACACATCAAATCTTAGATCACCGAAAGGTGACAGGTGCCCTTAATTAGTAATTAAGCAAGGGCTTAAGCAAAGATTAAGGGGGAAATTAGCATTTTTTTTTGGAGTGGCGTGCAGAAATCTCTAGCTACATCTCATGTCATGGCATCTTCCTTGGTCTCCAGATTCATCCGGTGTCCAAAGGGTTTGAGACCGTACTTTGGATGATGTCCTCGTTTGCAATGACATAACTTGGGTTGTTTGATTAACCTTTTTCTTATTTTTTTTTTTAAATCAAGAGGCTTTCCATCAAACAAATCGATCTTCGAAAGTGACTTGGGGAGGGATGACATCCGACGCCGTTGCTTGTAGTTGACTATGCTGGCTGGCCTTAGTAATTTATGTTTAATTGTGTGCTCAGATGGTGTCGTGGGAATGGAATCCGAACTGCGTATTCGATTAGAATACTAAGCCAGCATAAATATGGCAATCTAATCGTAGTAAAAGATGGCATGATTGATACCCATGAGTTATTGGGAGCCGTCAAACCAGTTGTCTAAACTTATAATCTCTGTCGAGAAATATGCATATAAAGTCTATCCGAAACCTGTATTTAGTGATATCCTTTAGTGCGTCAATTTTGTAATCAGAGTCTCAGAATAAGGTTAATTATGCCACACAATTCATGAGAAGTTGAGAATGGCATGAATATATTGTTACACAAAATAGAGAGGATCTCCTACTTCAAAGGGATCTTCTCTCTTTTTCTTTTTCTTTTTCTTTTTCGTTTTTCCGGATTATTTATTATACAAATGGTTTATCCATGGAAAATGCTAATAACTCCTTTTAATATCTCTTACCCATTTCAATATTAATTAACAAAATTTAAATCTTTTTTGTCCTTCAATAATCTTTTAAAAAGTATTCAATTCTTGTGATATCTTTCTCTTTTCACATATATTTACATGATTCTTTTGTATTGGACATTTGTATCAACACTATTTTTCCCATTAAATATTTCTACTAAGGCGCTTTTTTCTTGTTACTTTAAATGTCAATTTCATACATGCACATAGTCGCATTTACAAGTCCGCCCGGAATTAAGCAAAGCGAAATATTCTTAATGGACAAAGATTGGAAATAAGGTGGTGGTAGTTAACTGCCTTGATGATGATTCAAAGAATGCCGTGATAAGTATGATTTAGACAAAAAAGAGCCCTTGATAAGAGCAAAGCGATTTTTCTCAACTCGTGCAAATTACTACAACGAGGTCATCAAGGGAAACACTCCGGTCAACATTTCCCAAAATCGAAATAGGGTTATTATAATCGAGAAAGCTCAGAATTGCTGCCACACCAGTGATGCTTTGACCCAATCCATAGTATTAAAAAAAAAAAGATTAATTACACCGAGAAATTCGTTAATTAAATTTGCAAACGGCATCTTTATCGAAGAGAACATACCATGTGGGCCGACAAATAATTTCTGAAATTTACGATCTCCAAACACATATATAAATGTTCTAAATCATTCAGAAAATTCGTGATTATGTTTTGTGCCCTAAGCCCCCCGAGGGGACAGCTAGATTATTCAGAGGAACTTGTATGTGGGTTAAAAGAATCATATTGCAAATTATTATATTATGATTTCTGAAATTTACGATCTCCAAACACATATATAAATGTTCTAAATCATTCAGAAAATTCGTGATTATGTTTTGTGCCCTAAGCCCCCGAGGGGACAGCTAGATTATTCAGAGGAACTTGTATGTGGGTTAAAAGAATCATATTGCAAATTATTATATTATGATTTTTTTGTTAACTGAAGATTAATTTCAAACGCGTCAGTAACGCTGGTTTTGACTTGACTATTATGCACGAATTCCAGAAGACGTTGCTTGAACCCGTCGAATCGATACACATGCAATTACAGACAATTTCATTGTCGTTTTAAGATGTGATATTTCTTCGTGTCCGCTTCATCAGGATGTGAAAATCCATGTTCTTTTTCTACGGGGAAATGGAAATTTAGAATATTTTTGTGGCACAACGAGAAATCATGAACGGCAAATAATGTTCTGCTAGGTCAAAAATTAATTCCGGGGAAGGATTTCTATATCGTGCCATAATTAAAGTGTTTAAAGTCACAAAAAGAAAAAAAAGTCCAGTCAAATGGTATGTAGAAAATCATCGCGTAAATAAGTGATTAGAAGATAGAGAGTCAATCTTGTTTCAAACTTACCCTGTGCACATACATAAGCACGTGGAATTCATTTTATGTCTTTCTTTGCGTGTTAGCTCAAGTAACACCACCAATGAAGTCGTCCTATCTCGACCCCTTATGTAATCAAGAACGTGCTACACCCACCGAGATTGAAGGATTCACTGAAAATTGCTGGATTGTAGACACTTTTATATTGGGAGATTGCATTAGTTAAACCTAAGACTTCACGCTTCTTGATGGAACACACGCTTTTAGCAGTTTTACTGATTCGGCCAATCCCTTTGAGGTTAAGTTTATATGTGCCTTGCTTTATTTAATCAAACCCTTTTTGCACTCTCAACAATAATGGCGGCCTCGAAATCCCGGTAGTGATTTATTCTCATAATATTAGCCAAAGATGCAATAGTGCAAGGTCAACCAACGTGTTCTACTTTATCACTTTAATAAAAATTAAAGGAGATAATGCAGATCTTAAGAGAGAGATCCATTGGCAAAGCTCCATCGCATTAATCAACGTTCAACTCCTTTAGAGGTCGGCCTTTGGACCTCGAAAACCCTCATCTTGAATGCTTCTCCCTCCCTCTCTCTTTTCTCTTTCTCTTGAATGCTCATTGAATGAATGACATATGTGAAAATGAAGTTTTCAATTATGTGGGCGTTCTAGGCATCTATCTCGCGCATGCAATTAGCCAAACCAAGTACACAAAAAGCAAAATGAGGTGATTGCCGCTTGAAAAGCATCTTATGGGCACGGGCATGGTGTGAAGGCAATTGCCTAGAACTGGAGAAAATTATTGATGAGACGAAATTAGGAAGAAAGAGGGAAAGGGAAAAGGAAAGCATGTGTCCTCACTAGGAGAAGAAAACAAGGGCTTGTGAGTTGGAGAAACGAAAAGCCGTGCAGGACTTTTATTTATCTCTTATATCAAAGAATATTGTTGAAGGATACAGGTTAAGAGATAGTTTGATTTTTTTTGGGGAGAAGAGCAAGCCGACCCCTTTCTTTCTTTCTTTCTTTCTTTCTTTCTTTCTTTTTTTTTTTTTTTTTTTTTTTTGTATTGGTGGGTCCTTAAAATAAGACAAATTGCATGATGCCATTCCAAGCACTCTCTTTCACATTTTTCTTCTTTTCTTGCCCTATTTTGGGTGCTTCTCCTTTCTCTGTCACATTCACTTATACCAAAGTTTAAAAGGGAAATTAAAAGAAAATAAAAGAAAAGTCGCTTCTTGGTTTCGGGGAAATCAATCACCAATACCAACTTAACTTTTCTTGTGAGACTCACTCTCTTTCCTTTAAATTTTGTTTGCAACACCCTTCGGGTTCGGGCTACGCTCTTTTTCAGAGTTTTCTAGGCAACTTCATGGTGATTCTTCTGGTGACCAAAATGCACCCATTGACGCAATATGCCTCTAGATTATCTTCTTTCTTCTTTTCGACTGATTTGTCATTTAAAATCACAGGTCATTCTTCTTCTTTTTGTAAAATTAGAGGAGGGGAAAGACAGATAAAGTTTACGAAGTGACGGACGAGTATCTCGCGAATTTCCTTATTAGTTAAGGTCCTTTGAAGAATATTGCATAAAAAACCTTTCCATATTTCAATATCTTTCAATATGTAAAATTGATATAAATTACTTATTCTTGAATCTATAGAAAGCATAAACTATTACAATTTCCAATGCTTAACAAGTATTGTCAAATTCTCATTAGGGAAACCCTTCTAATATACTTAGAAATCGTCCTTCACAGAAAAATAAACGCTGCTCTCTAGTTAGCATATGTTGTGTTATGATTTATAACTTCTATCGAATGGTTTACTTTCCAGTTATTGGGAAGATAAGAAAAGGAAAAAATATGTATCTTGTGATGGAATGCTCATCCTGAAATGGGCAACGTCTCGACGAACTCAGCAGCCACCTTTCTCAAATTCCTGATATTCCATACGTATTTTCACCTCTCGAAGTTTTCTTCATTCTATCATTGACGATCAATTTGACTTTTCAAATAATGATATCTAGGTATAAGTAGACAACTAATATTTCTCGAATGTAGATGTTCACCGATATTTTTTATATTACTCTTTTTCACGTTACCCTAAATCAAGGGGCTCCAGCAAGCATTTCTATTGTTGAGAATATATTTCCTTCTAACGGAATCAAGTGACAAAAAAACAAAATAATATTCCCTGATGCTATTCACAGCCTTTTTCCAGAAAATGTCAATATACGCAACTTGGGGGTAGAGACAGGTGCCTTCTCGCTGTGCACAAATGCAAAATACAGAACGCTAGACCAAATATTGTTCTGCAATTTTCTAGGTTGGATAACCTTATCGATAATGTCAATCCCCCCTGTATTTTGCTTCAATGGAGGTCCACCTCAATAAAAGCAACAAAAAGGAGGAGCCCCCACAACTTCTCTCATCAGTTATTACCTGGCAAAAACCTTGATTGCCACCCACTTATATTACCAATGGCTGGGGATTAAAGAACTCCCAATCCCACCTAGTCAAGATCGGTTTGGTTTGCGGATAATAAATGAGAAATTAGGGAATGCACCGTTTGCTTTTCCTCGTGCTTTGCTTTGTTCAAAAGTCTGAAACCCTAAATTAGGGTCTTTTGAAGGGGGCTAAGGTTATTGTTAGGTTTCAGTCATCTGACAAGGTCATAGGAGAAATCTTGATCAGACATTTAACTTTGGGGAGATGGAAAAGAGAGGACTCAACTAACAACCCATGAAATTAGGTCAGAAGGATTGATACAACACAGACACGCGCGCACACACCTTCTCCATTTTCTAAGATAAGGAAAGAATTGAGAGGAAGCATAGCTGTTGGGGGAGAGAAGTTTGAATCTTCAAAACCAAGTAAAATTCAAACACACCAAAGCGTGATCAAAATAGGGAGGAAGGAAAAAGGAAAAGCAGAAACCAGCCAGCTAACATGGATTCTTTTTTTTTTTTCCGTAAATAATTGTAAAAATCTCGGAAAACTTCCGAAATTACCACAAGTTTCCATCATTCATGACTACATCTCTGAGGAACTTCATTTGTCTAAAAGCTCCAAGACAAACCAACAATATTAGCTTGAATTCTTTTTCACGGCATCACCTTATAAGGTAGGGCATATAGTCCTGAGAAAGTAGTTCGGTATGTGAAATATTAGTTGACCAATTAGCTTATAATAATCTATCGTCCAATTGAATTCCTGATATAAATCCCTAGCCGAAACCTAATAGGGCTCCAACTCATTTCCCATATCTTTTTAGCAATGTGCCAATGGTTCGCATTAACCCTAATTAGCCAAATTGGTAAAAAAGATTAAAAAAAAAAAAAATGTCCTTTATTTTCCATCTTTCACAAATTAAGCGAAAAGTTGTACCAACATAAAAATATATAGAAAAAATGTGAGATTCTTACATATATGTATTATTTATAAGAACATATGTGTAGGAATGGTAGTTTGCATATATAATGACCTACCAAGTATCATTATTCATCACATTTTTCCTCTCAATGGTTATTTTTCTATCCCTCTCGATTTCAAACAAGCATTTTGCTCCCACGCTCCTATTTAATAAGAGTTCCAAAACCCCTACAATCTTCCATAACTCTAGTATAGTTTCAAAAACCACAAAATCCGTGGTACGTTTTTTCTTTTTTTGGTTGAAAAATTCGTGGTACTTTAAGCCTGAGATTTTTCGAAATTTCCTATGCTACTCCCTCCAATCTACAATCATTCAACACGGGACGTTCAACTCGAGCACAATATTGGGTACCCGCCCCCAAATCACGGCTCCAATTTATCGACCCATGCGGGAGTAATCTACAAGTCGAGAATTATGAATTTACGTAGTCATGAAGAGAAAATTGAAAAAAAAAAGGTTTTCCGATGACGCGGGATTAGGGAGGAGAAAATAAAAAAGACAAGTGGGGAGCAAGAATGTCAAATGTTCCAAAACAAGGAAAAGAAAAAACAGCGGCAGCGGGAGCGGCAAAAGCAAAAACCCCACCACCCCCCGCCCCCCTCACCGTGCAAACCTCAACAGCACCTCCCTACCTTTTTCCTACTATCTCATTATATCCCATTCGTTCTCATTAAAAACTCGATATTTCCCATTCCACATTGTCGTTTTTTTTTTTTAAAACTGTTCAGACTTCTTTACCTGCCCCTTCTTTCCTCCATTCCAAGAGAGAGAAATAAGGAAAGGGAGAGAGACAGAGGAGGGAAAACGAAGCAGGGGAGAGGGTGAAAGTGAAACCCGAGAATTTGGCGAATCAACACAAAAGATTCGATTGCTGTAAGTTGGCGAGAGACCCCTCCTCAATAAGAGGCTCGGGCACAGGTCAGCAGCCCAAGAACAGATAGATGTACATCGAAACGTCAGAACACATATAGGGCGCCTGCCTCTTTCTCTCTCTCTTGGCGAGAGACAACAAATCATAGCAAACAAGGCAAGGAGGTGGTGGAAAAAAAGAAAAGGAAAAGAAATGAAAGTAGGTGAAATCAAAGTTATTGAGGGGTGTTTTCCTTTTGACATGGAAGCATAAAACCAGAAGAGAGAACAATCCACTCCTCTCTCTCTCTCCCTCTCTCTCTCTCTCTCGAGCTTTCTGTACGGGCAGACGTGAGAGCGTGAATTGGGTGGTGATTTATGTTCATCTTTTCGTCTCCCTCGGAGTAAAAAAAATATTTCATTGAGGAGTCCGCCTCCCGGCACGCATAGCATTAGGGGGGCATCTTTTCTTTCTCCTCCCATCTGCATCCTTCCTCCTCTTCCTCCTCCTCCTGCCTCCTATTCATGCTTCTTATGCCTTAGCCTTTATTGTTTCACATTGTTTGCCGCACCCCCTCATCTTTTGCCTCTCCTTATTGGCCCTCTCTCTCTCCCTGCCTCTCATACAAATTACAAACGCCACCCACCAAATCAAATCAAGCCCACTCCCCAATCTCTCTTGCCCCCTCCCCCAAGGACCCGTCTATTTCCCCTCTGAGAGACTCTGCCATGGCCGTTCAAGCTCAATACCCTTCTAATATCCTCCTCCTCAACAGGTTCGTCCTCCACCCCATCTCGCTATTACTTCTTCCTCACCAATCCCCTCCCCCCCCCCCCCCTCTCTCTCTCTCTCTCTCTGGAATCTCATCTCATCTTCTTCATCTATTGTTCTGACCATCCACAGTTTCTCTCCTCTGTTCTTTTGGTGACGATGAACAGGAACGCGCCGGAGGTGAACGATTGCTCCTTGCAGCCTCAGCCAGGCGGAGGATTCCTAGACCAATCCCACATGTTATTCGCCGCCGGAGGTGAGTTCCCCGCAAAGCTCATCCCAGAAAGGAGGTGACTTTCCGGGTCGTCCTGAATAAATATCGGTTCTTGATTTACGGAGATTCTCATCGTATTTTTTGTGGGGCGAAACGTTGTTGCAGCGACGAGCGCTAACCAGAGGAAGAGGGGAAGATCGGAAGTGGCGTCCAGTAATTTCGCACCCATGAACGCCAACAGCCATCTGTATTCGTTGCAGCCTCAGCCTCCGCAGCTCATCGACCTCACTCAGCTCCACAACCACGGCAACAACAACAACCACCACCACCACCACCACCACCAATCCAACCTCGTCTCCACTGGTCTCCATTTATCGTTCGGCGAACACCATCATCCTAATCATCATCATCATCATCAACAGCAGCAGCAGCAGCAGCAACAAAATCATCTCGTTTCGAATTCATCCGCCAGCTTGTCCCTGTTGTCTGAAGATTTTGCCGCTCAATTCAAGCAACAGAGGGATGAAATAGACCAATTCCTCCATGCCCAGGTAACCATTTTCGTTTTCTTTTTTTCCTTCCTTCTTTGCCCACCATTTTTTTTTCGAATGTGAGGAATAGGAAATTAGCGTTTCGGTTTTTTTTTTTTTTTTTTTTTTTCTATCGATTTTTCATAGCGAGCTCTTTTCTTAGGGTGCCATGTTCGTCGTTTTGGCAGGGAGAGCAGTTGCGGCGCACATTAGCCGAGAAGAGGCAGAGGCACTACCTTGCGCTGCTGGGCGTTGCGGAGGAGTCGGTGGCGCGGAAGCTGCGCGAGAAGGACGCCGAGATGGAGAAGGCCACGCGCCGGTACGCCGAGCTCGAGGCACGCGCGGCCCAGCTCAACGTGGAGGCCCAGGTCTGGCAGGCCAAGGCCCGGGCCCAGGAGGCTGCCGCGGCATCGATGCAGGCCCAGCTGCAGCAGCTCGTAATGAGCGGGCAGGACCGGAGGGCCGGGGCGGCGGCGGCGGATGATGGGGGCGGGCCGGGGTCCGCCGCGGAGGGCCAGGTGGCGGAGGACGCGGAGTCGGCTTACGTCGACCCCGACCGGGTCGTGGTGTCGGGGCCGAGCTGCAAGGCGTGCAGGAGCCGGGCGGCGTCGGTGGTGCTGCTGCCGTGCCGGCACTTGTGCGTGTGCACGGAGTGCGACACGGTGGTCCAGGCTTGCCCGGTGTGCTTCGCGGCGAGGAATTCGAGCGTGGAGGTCTACCTTTCCTGAGGCCCGAACCCGAGACCCGAGCCCAATGAGGGAGGCCCAGGCCCATCGAGACAAGGTCAGAGCGCCCCCAAAATAGAGCGGAAAAAGGAAATGAAAGAAAGAGAAATATTATTATGGCAAATAATAAAAATTCCAGACTATCAACCTCGGCCTCCCGTTCGAAAATATAAATTCTCCCTCCTTTTTTATTTTTTTATTTTTTTATTTTTAATTTGGAGGGGACTCCCATTTGGAGCGAAATATGTGTTCCCGAGTCTTTTTTCTGTACATGGGGGCCACGGAGCTGCGTGGCATTTTCTTATTTTTCTTCTTCTTTTGCCCCCCTCTTCCTTTTTTGGGAAAAAATTGAAATTACATAAATTCTTTTATTCTATGAACAGTTCCTTTTGTCATCATAGCTTGAGTGCAATTTGCAATGGCAACGTGTCGTGCGTGGGGACATGGACATGATGGTCGATGTTGAGGGTCACATTGCATGTTGCATCCTTGTATTGATCTCTCTCTTGCTAATTCGTGCAGTTCCGATGCGTGGTCATATCATGTCTTCTTAGTTGTACACAGGATTGCGTGTTTCCTTTTTCTATTGAATCTACTTAGGGACATTTATTATGATTTTAGGGATAATGACTAAAACACTCAATAATCAAATGTATAATGTGATATTCAAATTTTAATTCAATGCACAATGTGATTTATGAATTTTTGTTCAATATAACCCATGGAATTTTAGTACATATTTAATAAAATCATTTAATTATATGAAAATATTCAATATTATCTTTTCATTAATTCAAGTTCAATGATAACGTTTAATAATTTCATATAATGCAAGGATTCCATTGAATATGCATCAAAAATTCAAATGCCACATTGAACAAATTGAAAGCTTATGGAAGATATTATGCATTAGATTAAAATTTAAAGACCACATTGAGTAAAATAAAGGTTTAGGGATTAAATTGGATATTTGGTTAAAATTCAAATTCCATTTATATTATTTTCCCTTTCAAGAAAGTCTTAGGAGAGGGTAATTTTTTTTAAATCTTTTTTTTTTAGTTGTTGCTCCTAGAAGTTCTCGAAGTTTGTGGAAATTTAAGGGATTTTTCTTTTATATAAAAAATTAGGAATCGTATGATTCAAGGGGATGAACTTGATGAGTGGAACTAGTGGTGTCTTATGACACTCAAAAATGTCATTTATATCATGCCAGGTATTTCGATCTCGTGCCACGAAATTTATGATTACTTAGACCATGCTTTGTCCTCCCACAAAAAATTACATTACCCCAATAATTTCAGTTTTTACTGGTCTTGCTCCTATGGCAAAATGGCTTTTCAAAATCAAATTTCCCGCATTTTTCCGGCGTTTATTGGAATTAGAAGGAAGCAACGATCATGGACCGCTGCCACCACCTCTTTTGAAAACAAAGGATCTGTTTTTCTTTTTCTTTTCGGAGGTGTGCTTGCATAGCTTACCAATTGCAACTTAGCAAACGCGACTAGGAAAAAAGAAAAGGAAAAGGAAACTTTTCCTACAACCAAACCAACCATCACCGCCGCTTATCGATAGCATTAGCCCTCACCGGCCCCCAACTCCCAACATTGCCTTGCGGAATCAGTCGGTTTCTCCATCTGACACTAGCGCGGCAACCGCCGGCGAACCTCCCCATCAACCACCACATCTCATCTCAAAACTCTATTGAAAAGAAAGAGAAAATATTGTGCATGTCCCAAATATTCAAAACAAGTTAGTCTAAAATATTGGTACCGTTTGTTTGCGTTTCTTAAGAAGTGAAAATGCAATTTTTTTTTACTTTTCCGCCAAACATTAAAATATTTTTCAAGTATCAAGAAATTATGAACTACGTTAATATGAATTTACATGTCAACATTTATAAAGGCATATTGCTTTGTGAAAAATGAATAATTTAAAAAATATTTTCTTAAAAATAATCCTCTGTATCGCTTACAAAGACAAATGGATGAAAAACATTTCCATCATCTACGAAATGTTTAGACTTAAATTGTTGTCAATAATAAAAATATTTTTATTAATTAATTATTTCAAAAAATATAAATGATTATTTGTAGAATTTTTCAAATCGTTTATTTTTCACAAAATAACAAGGATCCAAAGTTAACAAATTATTCGTTGTAAATTTTTAGATTAAGTAAAAGATAAAAATAAATATATATTCAGACATCCCACGAGAACACTTGGATACGGAAGACTGAAATAAAGTTATTATGTGAAAAGGTACACCATCTTCATCATCATGGGTTCTCTCTTTGCTATTGGTTGGTGATCTTTAATCGTGGCTCGATTTCTATGTCAACTCCATTTGATGTTGCAAATTGGCTTTTATCAGTGGTAGGGTAGCCCTCGCTCTGCCTTTTTCAGAAAATATAAAGAGCACCAAGTGATAAGTAACTACAACTGCATAGGATGAGAATTTGGAGTTGATAAGACTAAGCTTAACGGGACAACAAATAAAGCAACCGCCAACCAATACTACTATAAGTGAAAAATCCTTATCGTCACCAACGATGTAACACGTATCCATGGTTCTTACTTTTTCTTTTGCTCAACTAATTAAGCGTGATAATCGAACTACTCGCCTATAACTATCACGAAACCCTACCATGCACCGCATACGACAATTTCATATATGAACATGCTAGGATCAAATGCCTGCCCCCTTTGATCGTGTGTTGAAAGGGGGTGAGATTAGATTGGGTAAATAGACTAGAAGATCGGCTGAAAGGTCTTTTGCTCCAAAGTCAAATTTCTGGGGCCTTCATAGAGCTAGGGGCACTTTTATCTATATATTTGAAAATAATACAACCTTCTTGAATTATTTCAAAGATGGTAGTGATGGCATTTACCTTACCAAAAAAGTAGTCCTATAATCAACAATAATGCTCAATTCTCAACGAAGAAAAAAGGCAGGTGTGGGGAATAGGTTCGGTTGGACTTTGGCATAGTGAACCACCGAATGACATTTATAATGCACTAGATATCTGTAGACTAAGGTGGCATGTAAATAGCCCCATATAGAATATGTCACAAGATTCTTGATCATGGGACCGAAAGCTAAAGCGTCAGTAGTGACCGATGACTAAGTGACTCGATCGAACAGAATCGCCATCTAACTTTAGGAAGTTCTGGCAAATGGACAAGGACTTACAAGCCCCACAGTGATCGCCTCACCGACGATCACGATTTCACCTGTCGAAAAAGCAAGAAGAGCACTTGTAAATTTTTGCTGCTCTCTCTCTCTCTCCCCCTCTCCCTTTTCTTGGGGTGTTTTTCTAGGGTTTCTTTCTTCTCAGACGAATCATCGGTGGAGCAGACACTGGTGAATGGATATCATGGGCACATGTCGATGGACACATGTTGCCGTGTCCGCTTCTTATTATTGCACAAAACAGTGTCGCCTCGGTCCACCTCCCTTTCGTGAGAAGTACATGAAACCACTCGACTAAAAAGTTAATGTGTGCAAAAGCAAGTAGTAGGGGAATTTTTATATTTTTTCTTTATTTCTTTTTCTTGTTATACTGTTTATGACAATGATTTGGCTTAATGGGTCGGTGTCGGTTTTGGTATGTTATTGGAGTGAAGATGACAAAAATATGGGTGATAAAAGTTGGTTGGAATGATGGGTTAGGCTGAGCTGAAATGAGGTTAGGGTTTGGGTGGAGGGCAACAGCATTGTCTACCCATTGCGTTCTTATCTGCATCTCTAATGACAATCTTTCCACTCCCTAGCCTGAGGCCGCCCGGCGAAATACTTTCGCTGGCTTGCTAGGATTCGATCCCAACATATCGAAAGTGTTTGGTATGGTTTGTGCTCATATCGCGTAACTTTTCTGATTTTACATCGCTTTGCTTTTGGTTTGTTTCACATTCAGTTGCATGAAAACGCAGTGTGTTGTATGGCATACATGAGGAAGATCTCATTAGAATCCAAACATGGACTCCAGCCCGAGCGTCCTGAAGCTTTTGACAGTGCACTGGAGGGAGCCGGTCCTGATGGTACAATGGAGAAATGAAGGGTCAAATCTGACGCTCGATAAAGGCAAGATCTTTAGCGCAATGCTTTGGCTTTCTCTCTCTCGTTTTCTTCTCTTTTGCGATTTTTTTTTTTTTATTTCCCTATATTTTCTTTTATGTTTTTTGACTTTATTAGCTGACAAAGTACTGTGACAATCACGCAGAGCCATGGACATGTCATTTGATCTTGAGACGCCATCATCTTTGTGGGCATATGGCATTTCGCAATCAGAGGAATTTCTTGCCTTGGGGATCCAGAATACATCCCCAAAAGGACAAGAGAGATAAAGAGAGAGAGTTCGCTTTTTCTTTTTCCTTTTCATGTGCTTCTTAACGAATTAGAAGGAGGGTGATCATCCAAAAGTTGGAACGCCATCAAGGAAAACCCAAGTCGAGTCATTTCGATTCGATTTCAAATTATAAAAAATATATATATACATTAACATATATGTATAATATCTTGATGAATAAGAAGAAAATTATGGGTTCCACCTCCTCCAACTGGGGTACAATGTGCAGCAGATTCATGAACAGGAGAGGCTCGAGTCAGAGAGAGGGTGGCCACCACCCTGGACTGACACCATGATGAATTCAAGCATTGGGTTCGGGCCTGCCAAAGATGTTTTTCCCCCACCTCAAATTTGGTGCGGTGGTGAAATATAATTTTGTGTTCAGATTTCCCACGTGAGCAAATTTTTTCCTTCTTCTAAAGAAAAGATCATTAATTTTTATATACACCCTTTTGGAAATAGTCTGGGATTTTGCAGATAAAAGGACCCTCTCTGCCCGGCAAAGTTGGATTCTGTCGTCAACAGTGATGAATTTTGCAATGTTGCAAGGAGCTCTTCTTCAGGTTCTCTCAGCTTTCTTTCTAGCCAAGCAATGTCCTCGCCAGGTCCCGAGTCTTGGCACGAAGAGGCAAGACTAGAAAGCTGAGCCTGAGGGACATCTGAAGATCGATCTCTTGCAATGTTTTGGAAAATATGGTGGTGACAAAGGAAGAAATTGGGGCGTGCGGGATTCGATTCTTTTCCGTTGATAGAGTTTCGATTCTGGGAAATTAGAAAGAGTTGTTATATCGCGTGCTAAAGATGCAGTCCAGATTCCACCATCGATAGAATAAATTTGAGTATTTCGTTTCCTTTTAAAACTCTCTTTTTTTTTCATCTTTATCTTTACTTGTGCAATACCCATTTTTCTATTTCTCTAAATGAATTCGAATGCTTTTAGTCTTTTTGGCTAAAACAAAATTGAGTCATTGATTCGCCACACCAGTGTTGCTTATAATGCTACATATAACAACAGTAATGAGACTCCTATTTAAATATCTAGATGTTATTTCCTTTTTCCCAATGTAACAATAATCTTTAACACCTTATAAGAAAACCCTCGAATTGCCAAAGGTTTTTTTTCCCCATAATTTCAGAGATTTTGGTATCAATGTGCATGCAAATATACAATTTATAGGCCAAAGGACTATATTGTTACCATTTACATTAAGAATAGAAAAAATAATCTGTAGGAAAAAACGAATACAAAAGCACTAAAATATATGAATTCGACTGTAATTGTTTGATTGAGTGTCTTTGAGATTAAAAAGCTTCTAATTTGTTATCACAGGGAGAAGGGGGGGTGTTCTCTAAAAGCATCCATAAATCTTGGAATGTTTGACACAAACCGGTTTATATGAAAGAGCAATTCTTCTCTAAAGGATATATATGGATCTTTATTAATTATTCGTGTAAGTAAGATGGTGGACTAAAAATATATTATACATGCATGGTCTCTGTAAAAAGCATATGTATAAATACGATTTGGAAAAAAATACTAAACTTTTTTCCATAGCAAATGGTAAATGGGATATTTTTGCTACAATATTAAGAGAGATTTTTCTCCAAAAAATGGTCAGTACACAAAAATGCATTAGAAAATCGCTAGTCCTACAAAAAAAGAAATGGAAAAAAAAAATGTCTTATCAAAGTGGTTGTACTGAAGGAAAATACTGTGCATGTTGATGAACATTGACCACAATAAAACATGTCTAGATGGCAACTTAATCAATTAGCTTGAACCGGCTAACTTATTTCATTGGCGGTGGAATTTTGGCTCCACCGACAGTCGGACGATATAATTACTCTCGATTCGACATGGTTTGTTTAATTTGCCTCGGGTCGTCCCCATTTTTTCTTATTCATTTTTTTTCTTTCTTTCTTTTCAGCAGTACTAGATTGAATGAGATTTTGTTTTTATCATCGACAATGCAACAAAATAATGAAGCTGAGAGAAAGACGTCCTTCCCCGACTGGCTGCTTTCTGGCTCTTCCGCTGGATGGAGACCTTTCACCAGTGCATGTGCTAAAATATCGAGCTGACGACCCAAATAGACCATCTTGGAAAAAAGCTAACAAGATTGCCCAACAATAAGCAAGATGCTAACTTGATTTATGCAAGTGAAGTTTGCAATTTTCTCCTGCTAGAAATCCTGTAGCAGCACCAAACGGGCCCTTCCATTGACAATACGTATTCAGCTGTAACGCAGAAAGCTTGAATTTATCATTTTCCAGAAGAATGTACGTGAAAATGAAGAAGAAAAAGATCCTATCTTGAATTTCGAAATCTTCTTTCACCCAAATATAATTTTTTTTTAAAAAGGGACCGATTTTTCCCTCCTCTTCTAATTTTTCAGTTTTTTCCTCTTGGTTGGGGTTGTTGGACTTGCGACTGATGAGATTGTGGGAAGCTATGTGGGTTTCAAATGAATGATCTCCGAGCATAGGACTATGACCAACCATCGACTCAGTCTTATTCACTTACTTCCAAAAATCATTGAGTACTTCGGGTGAATCAATCCATTTTTACCCCCATATGCGTTGTTAATCATCACCTAATTAGTGGATTTTTGCTGTAGACCATCAATTGTTACGTGATGTTGACTTAAAACTAATAAAACATGCGCGGCTGCCATATTTAAATGCCAAAATGAAGAATGAGAATGCAAGAATCAACAATTCCTTCAAATCTTGTGTTGATCGGGTTTTATCTCTTGTTTTGAACTTTGTCTCTATTTGAGGTAGATCTATCACACTAGTGAGTCAGGTCAAGTCATAAATGATTTGATACAAATAAACCCATTTAATCCGCTTTTAACTCATTTCTATATAATATAAATCTAGTAACTCATATCTAACTCAACAATGCATTCCCAACTTGATCCATATTATTAAAGTACTTTCATATTTTATCCAATCTACCTAAACTTATAGTCAAACTAAGGTGAGACTGTGGAGTGAATTAGTCTAAGATCAAAGGAAGGCAAAAAGAAACTAAAGAAAAAGTCATAGAAATGAATTGGATCCAATTAAGTTATAAATCCATTTATGACTCATTTAACAATTATATTGTGCTATTGAAAAAAACAATAATGTTGTAGTTGAACCCATTTATGACCTATTTACTCAATATATCTAATTTATCATGACTCATTTAACATCCATAACCATATGGGTTAAAAGAATAGGTTAATGACCATTTTGACGGGTCTAATTTGAAGTCTTTCAATAGCAATGCACTTCCATTTCAGCATAAAAAAGTGAGGGGGGAAAAGGATATCATGGAGCGTTTAGCTAGACTCTGGGCTTTAAAGTGACCGCTCTGTGCTCAGCGGCAAGAGACACGGGCCGAAGCCCAATGCTAATAGAAAGCCCATCATATTTAATAATTAGGAAACCTAGTAACGGCCCATCGTGGTACATAAGTTTTGGGCCGTTGCACGTTTTGTTCCACTGTATAGAGGGGAATGGATCGAGCCATGGGCTGGTCATCGCATTCCTTCTCTTCCTATCCTTTCCCCAACCGGAAAAATGCGTTAAACGGAAAACGTTAGAAGTGCACACCCAACACTTAAACTAAGTTACCAAGACAGTGACACGTGATGTGATAAGCTGATCGGAAGCAAGAGCACGACGTACAGGGTGCCAAGCAATACAAGATCCATACCAGATGAGCAATGGCGTTTGATCGCTATATCGCGTCATCATTGTACATGATATATCCATTACGTCATATGCTTTCTTCAATACTAAACAACGTAAAGAATGTAGTTGTAATTCAATTTTCAACAATGCATTCCCTATATGAATACTAAAAGCAGAATATGTAACCCGGCAATTATTCAAGGTTAGACTTGCTTTTGGGTTAAAAGAGTCGACGACCTTGGCGAGGATCACCACAGCTCGGCAAGGGCTAGCGACCCTCGCCCAGATGTGGATGGAGGCCTTGGGCCCTTGCCTGCAGTTGGCGCCCAGATGTGGATGGAGGCCTTGGGCCCTTGCCTGCAGTTGGCGCCCAGATGTGGATGGAGGCCTTGGGCCCTTGCTTGCAGTTGGCGAGGGTTGTTGACCCTCGCCGACCCTTTCCGATGGCCACTTTTTTTAAATAAAAAATACTTTTTTTATTTTATTTAATTAAGCTTATGGTTAAAAAATAAGAACTAAATCCAAAACGATGTCGTTTTAGTCTAGTGTTTCATGTTTTAGTCACATCATCACTCTATAGGAGTCTCTCTCCAGCCCTTGTCGATGCCACCTCTGTTGCCCAACGTCTCCTCCGAGGCCCCCAAATCTAAATTCTATAAATAAGTAGAATTGTGATAATGCAAAATCAGTATTAAAAACGTAAAACTCACAATCTAAATCGTAAGAGTGGAGACGGCATTTGATATTGATGCAAGAAGAACGTTCTTCGTAACTATCCTTTTTTCCCTCAAATATCCCAAGGAAATATCATGTTCTTTTCCACTCCCCGGTGACGACGACTCGTCGTGGACTTTACAACGTTCATCTCTCTCCATACCTCGTTCCATCCCTCAAGACACCTCACTCCAAAATTTCCAAACTCCTCTCATCACGGGACGGACGTCTTAAACTCGTCAGAAGCGATCGCGAATCGTTGCAATTCCCACTTCGCCAAATAGAGCCCCTTGAAAAGAAAAGTACGAAGTCAAGAGCGAAATCCATCTGGTACAGGCAAAGGCCAAAGACCCCATCATGGCCATCTTGACGCCCCCTGTCAGAGAGGCTCCTCAACGAAAGTAAAAATGGCAGATGATTGTTTTCTCCCCCAACAACGCGACGTGTCTCTCGGGCCAAACCGCATCGAACGGTTCCCCATCAACTCAGGCGTGTTGTCCCCGGTCTCGCGTCGATGACGACATCCACGGTCGATCGACAGAAAGATGTGGATCTTTTCTATTCTGCTTCGATTAAGAAAATATTATCGGGACACATCGTAATGGCGATTCCAGACCGTCGCTATCTAATGAACTGTCAACCATTTCGGGGTGGTGGGTCTGTTTCGATGATGCACGACCGTGTCGTGGTAGGACACTTTGCATGCGCTCGTAGCTTTCTTTATACGGGTGTGACTTTAACTCAATTATTTCACCACTTACACCAGGTGATATAGATAGATATTGATATTTTATTTTATTTTACGCTTGATGGGAACTTTTGCATGATTTTCGATTACTTTTTTAGAAGATGGGCAGGTGGAGTAGGACCCTACGGCCCGCACTGAAACTGATGGGACGCATTCCCGAAATCCTTTGAGCCTCTAAAGAGATTTTGGTTAATGCCAAGCTGTTCAATAAATAATTTGAGAGGAAAAATTACCAAAAAGCATAAACCTATTATAATTACGCAAATTCAGTCATAAACTTATTTTTTGATCAATTAAGTCCTAAACTTTTTACAATCGCTCCCAATCAATCCATTCGACAAAATCGCACGCCAACATCGACGCATAGCCTCAAATGCCGACGAAACATTTTTTAATAATATTTTATTTTTAAATTATATTTTTTTTCCTTTTCCTCTTTTTTTTTTTTCCCTCCTCCCCTCCTCCCTCCTCCCTCCTCCTCCTCCTTTTGGCTCCACGACCGGGCCGGGCCGGGTCGCGGACCGAGGTGATCGGGCGAGGCGAGCCCCCACCCGGGACCTGGCAAGGGCTCGCCATGGTGGCCCGCGAGAAGGCCTTGCCAGACGCGATGGCAAGCCTCCTCGCCGACCCGGGCGAGGGCTCACCGCCCTACAGGGACTCACCGCGCCTCCGCCGAGCCGGGTGACGGCACAACTAAGCGCTCGTGGAGATCGGGTCGTCTGCCGGAGCCGCGGCTTGGGATCGGAGGTCGGGAAGACGAGGCACCGGGTCCCCCATGCCCGGGCCCCCGCCGCTCGCCGGCCGGAAGTCGGGGGCCGATGAGCTCCGGGTGGCCGGATCGCCTCGGTGAACATCAACCCCAAAACCCTAAGCAAAAAAAGCCAACCCACCCACCGCCGCCGGACCGGACGTCCCACCTAAAAACCGCCCCCTAAAGAGCTCTAACCGTTGGTAAGGGGGCTTCGGCGAAACCCTCGCCGGACTGGGCGAGGCATCTGGGGCGGAGGCGAGCCCTCGCGGATCTAGAGGGCTCGCTTCTGCTGCTCGCCGATCCTAAGAAAAGGGGCATTGCCGTCAGCCGGCAAGTAAGGCCTCCCGGGCTGGATCACTCAAGATGGCACCGTCAACCCGGGTAGCCGTCCTGAGCCAAAGGGAGGAGGGAGGAGGGGAAAAAAAGGAAAAATAAAAATATTAATAAAAAAATTTAAAAATAAAATATTATTAAAAAATGCTCGCGCCGTACGGGGCCGATCACACGCCAACGCCGCTGCCTAATTTTGGCCGGATGGACTGATCGGGAACAATCAAAAAGTTTAGACTTAATTGATCAAAAAATAAGTTTATGACCGAATTGGACACACCGTAACAGGTTTTGGGACTTTTTTTGTAATTTTCCCAATTTTGAGGCTATGGAGTAATCGTATTTTTAAGACGCGTTTGGTAACGATTCTGTTTTCGAGAATAATTTCTGATAAAAAAATAATTTTTTTATCTCCGTTACGGGAATAATTTAAGCATTTTAAGCCGTTGGTAATTGTCCAAAATTTCTGATTTTTACAGAATTGCGTTTGGTACCGTACTTTAAATTTCTACTCCAAATCATTTTCTTTTAATTTTAAAATTATTTTACTTTTTTTTACTTTTTTTTCTTTTCTTTTTTCCCTTTCTCTTCATATTCTTCTTCAAGTGACTGCCGCGGCCTGGCGACCCACTGGAGCCACGGCCCGTCGGCCGAAATTTGCCGGTGGCCAAAAGGTGCCTCATCTAGGCCAGGGCGAGGCCCACTCCGGCCACCGGGCCGGGCTGGGCGAGGGCCCGTTTGCCACCGGGCGAGGCCAACCTCACCGTATCCGTGCCGCTCACCTAACCCCGGCAAGCTCGCTGACCACCTGCACTACTAACGGTAGTGGGTGGATGGCAGCAAACTAAACCGCGCACAATGGATATAGACGAAGAAGAAGAAGAAAATGATTGATTCTTAGATTTGTTCCCGGAATAAAGAATCAACCTTTTTTTTTTTATTCTTGATTATGTTCCAAATCTACTTCCAAGAATAAAAAAATAGAAATTTTTTTTCCGGAAACAAAATTTTACCAAACACAATAGTGTTCCAAAACTACTGGAACAAAAAATCGGACACAAGACTGCCTGTACTGGTTACCAATTACCAGCCTAAAGTCCTCCGAAGGCCTTTGGCTCAAGTCCACTACTCACTCGCATTAGGTATTAGGGATGTTTTGGAATGTTGCAACCCATGATTAATAATATCTTCATTCCAATTTTGCCCTTTATCAACTTGTTGTATCCCTAGTGCACAGTGGGTAAAATTTTGTATTTTCTTTATCCCCGAAATTGGCATCGTTTCATCTCTCTCCTTTGCTCATCGCTTGTCTCGAACAAGGTCACCGAGGGTCAATAGTCGAAGCTCAATGAGGCCAAATCTTGAGGGTCGATGCGAGGTCTAAAGAATCAAGGGTCACCAAGGCTCGCACAAATCGACTAAGGTTTGCACGATGCTTGTGCTCAATTTCTATAATGACCCGATATGGTTATTGTTGCGACGTCCATGCGCATTGCCAACCCATTTCTTCGATTCTATCTTATTCTTATGAGCATGCAGAAGCGTGTACCAAGCTATCTCCCAAACAACACAACAATCAAGCAAATCAAGAAAACACAACACAAAGCACACTACTTTATTCAGCATCAAAGATATTTACAAACCATTTTCTATCGGCACTTTCTTATTTACATTAATCTTCTATCTGATGTAGGCCAACAGATTTCAATCTCCTCTAGTATGGCCTCAGCTCCAAAAAAAAAGTGATACTTCTATACCTACACATCTGAGAAAAACAATGGGGTGAGTCGAAAACTCAATAAGTAAAATCACTAATTCTCGCATATGAGGACGCCTTGTCATCAAACCTAGCATGCAAACATCACTCATGCTAAAGCATTGATGGTAAGTAAATAGCAATACTATTGCTATGACTTTGACTAAATGCATGTGAATTTCGACTTACCATCAATGCATGGTCTATCTTCAACTTATCAATAAGCATATCAAACAACATATAGCTATCAAAACACAATCTACCTTAAGTTACCAATAAATTTATCAAACAACACATATCAACATGCATAAAAGGTTCATTAACAATATCAAACAATTCTTCCCATACTTCACTCTGCCTCCAAATTTCAAGCCGGGCATCTAGTCATGAAGCTAGACATCCCATGCTTCAAGGGCTTCCTTGCATCAACCAAGGCATTCAGCCATCAAGCTAAGCATCATATACTTTTAGGGCTTCCTTACTCAACCAAGGTATTCCGTTCTCATGAACGAGGTAATGTCATGTCAAGCTTCGGTAGAAGGGCTCTGGACCATCACTTGTCCCACACCAATATAGTCCTCTTCGAGGCGTGCTCCTCGACCATCCTCCTCAAGGATTTCTCCTTAAAATGTTGGAAACTACTACCAAGACTCATTGACGAGCGTTTATCTTTCATTTATGTGACCACATGTCATGCATCACATAAGCCAATTCATTATATTTGATCTTAGCCAATGCAAACAAGGCCTAAGGGCGTGCTCATGCAAATGTGTGTATGCAATGACTAATATGCAATAACATCATAATTCTACTAATATGCCGAGCGTGGCACGAAAGTCGTGGCTTGAATTGACACACCTAATCGCCAACCCAAAATCAAGCGAAACTCAAATTAACGCACTTTAATGCCGATCCAAGACCAAACAAGGCTCAGACCATCATGCCTCAACGCCGATCCAAAATCAAACAAGATTCATCCATGACTCGAGGCGTGATCATACTTACACATGCAAATACATTAACAAATCATACAAACAATCATCAACATGTACACAACTAAGCACGAATGAGAATACGACCAAGCCACTCACGGCTTAAACCGACACGCTTCAATGTTGACGCCACGTGAGACTTGTTTATGACCCAAGGCATGATCGTAACTCATGCATGCAAAAATATGAGTAAACCATACAAAACTTGTCATCATGCACATAATTAAGCATGGGTGAGCACACATCCATTGTCCTATCTAAGAGTTAGGAATTCTACTTACAATTGATGAAGTAACAGTAGTTAGCCAAGAGTGGCCAAGTGGTGAGGGCGACGGCAAAGGTCGAGAAAGAGAACACAAGAGGAAAGGAAGGAAGAGATGCGCCAAGAGTGGTGAGAATGGAAGGGTGGTACTCTATTTGTAGCCTCTTCTTCGCATAATGGCCTTAACAAGTTGCCTAATAAATTCTCTTTTGGTGGCATGACTAGCTTGATGAAGTGGCACTTGAGATCCCTAGAGGAATGATTAAGGACCTCCGTGCCTCTTTTATTGGTCCACTTAAACTTATGAGTCACTCCTTAATCATGACTTGGCCTATCTTGTTCTCCTTGCCAAATCTTATAGCGATCATTGCTAATCACCTCCTTGCCACCTAAGTTCCTTTTTGCCTAAGTTCTTTGCCACCTAAGTTGGTGAATCATGCCCTCATTAAATGCCTAGGATTTGGTCATCGTGGCTGTTAGATATGGTCACATGTTTCTTGTTACTCAAGTAGTTTGCTACTTAAGTAGTCACATGTAATCATGACCAAATCCTCCTCCTTGCCACTTAAGTTCCTTGTCACCAAAGTTGATGAGTCATTCTATTTATTTATCAACTAACTTCCAATGAACATTTTGCAAACACGAAGAAAGTCGATGGAAGTGCCAACATTATTGGGTGAGAGTTTTTCATGTTCATCCACGATTGATTGCACCATCTAGGCTAAGGTTTGTGGCCAATTCGCGACCGAACGAGACCGAACATAGCCATCTCGACCAATGTGGTTAGGTTGGCGGCCCGGCCAGCACAAGGCCGAGCCGATCGGACACAATGCCGGCTCATGGTTGGCATAGGGCCGAGCTCATGATTTGACGCATGACTAGGACTCCACTGACGCATGGTCAAGCGATAGGGTTCTTGAGCCAATCCACAACCAATCCGTAACCCTTTTCAGTGATATATCATAAGTGATCCATGATCGATTCTTGACCAAGCATAATCAATCTCGTTTGCATGAGATCAATTCATGATCGCCCGGTGGGTTACATGTTGAGTGGAATCACCGCGACTCGCGCATGATTATACAAGATCGATCCATGATCATCCATCGATGCATAGCGGTGCATGACTATTCTACAACCAACCCTTATAGTCGAGTAGTCGATCCATGGCCAAATTACTCGAGTCGACTTACGTGATCGATGGATCGATTCACTACCGATCCCTTGATTGGCTCATAGCTAATCCTTCGATTAGGCCATGGTTGATCCCTTTGTCACCCTTTCAATCAAGTCGATCGGTTTGTGACTGATCCTTGGAGCAAGTCCTTGGCCAATCCCCACTATCAGGCACCGGTCCCATAGCCATTTCTCATAGGCCAAAACCGGTGGATGTTACAATTCTAACCCTAATCAACGAAGTCATAGATCGCCTAGTTGAGCATGGCTAAGTTCAAGAATCGAGGCTCATCGTCTTTGTTAGATGTGGCTTGCTTGAGGTTGCGCGACCTCAATGTTGCCTCACTTGCTTGGCCTCATCTGAGGTCGCTCAAATTCAACAATGGTTGCCTAGAGTTTGCATGGCCTCGATGTCCTTCTCGAAGCTTGCGTAACTTTGAGGGCGCTTTAGACCAAGGTCGTGTGACCTCAACGACCATTGTGATCGACCTTCCAAATGACTTAGTGTTATCGCAATTTTTTTTTATTTTTATTTTCCTTTTACCAAAGTCCATTATGCAAATTGTGTTGAACAGTAATCCTTTAACCTAAATCCTTTACAATTGTGCAAAATCATTTCCCAAAAACTTACCCAAATGCACCCTAAATTCATCTGTAACAGATTGGTTACTCTACAAAAGATTCTTTGCTGTGGATCACTGATGATCATTGATATTCTATCAATTTGATGGTACCACATGCTTCAAAATGAAAAGGGGAAAACAAGATGTTTATGCCAAAAAATGATAAACCTATGGTTACTATCAACAATTGACAGACTTAATCAATGAGTATAATTTTATGAACAGGAGAAGCTTGTATTAAAAAAAAAAAACAATTCTTATAATAAAATATAAAAACACACCATTTCACTATAGAAATATATTTTAATCATTTTTTCACCGTGAAGACCATTTTTTGATTCTCAAAGGGTGCAAAAATATTTCTTAGTTCTAAAAAAGGTTTCAAAATCGTTCGTGAACCAATACAACCTCGGAAAAGACGGTTTCCAATCTTGGAAATTGGGAACAAAACCTGTCTTAACCTGGTTCGAGAATAGTGGAAATAGAAACTAAACCAATTCTATCTACAACCGGCCTTGAACCGGACCCGTTGCACACTTTTAATCATATATGCCCTAAAAGTTATATTTTTTTGTTAAATGGTGTCCTAGACGCAATACAAAGTCTAACTTACATGATGTTGAATACTATCATGATCTAGATCAATAAAACAAACGAGAGATGGTCACATTAAGCGATCAAGTGAGCATGCCTCCATCGAGCCCCATGGCAGAGCATGGCACTACCAATGTGAATTTTTCCATAGGAAATGTCTATCAAATTCTCGTGGTGGGGGCACATCAAGAAATCGCTAGTAACGCAAGCCAAGAAAAATCAAGTTAATTAAATAGGCTCAAAAAGGTGCATGTTTACCACGAGATTTGTTTTTCACGGCATCGCCCCATATGCTCCTCTCAATCATGCTCTGAACTTTCGAAAAAGAATTATATTTTGCTGCTTCTTGGAGGAATGGAGCCTGCACATGACCTTGTCTTCTTTTTCGTACTTTATATTCCTATTCTAATCAAATTAAACAGAGAGAGAGAGAGAGAGAGAGAGAGAGAAGGGGAGAATATTTCGGGGAAGAAAATATGTGAAAAGAATATTTACCTTAAAGATTTTGTTCAGTATTATGACTCATTAGGTTCCTCCGCGACGTCACCCCCGACCATGCTCCGTACACGTACCTACTTCCTTCCCGCACGGCCCTCCCGCAGAATCTGATGTGGCGCGGTGCGGACCTTCTGAACTCCGGCGGCCAAATCTAATAGTTAATTCTTGGCTTGTTAAACAAAATGAGAGGCGCAAATGCATAATCAATTTCTTTTCCCCATATTTTGGAAACGATGAATTATTTAAAAAATATTTTATTAAAAATTATCGCTTGTATCTCTCGTGAATAAAAATGAAAACTACTTTTATCATTCATGAAAATGTTTAAATATAAATTATTATTTATAATAAAATAACTTTCAATTTATTTTCAAGTCATAAGAATCACTAATTTTAAAAATAAAATGTCCCTGAAATTATTAATTTTCTACGGAGCCTTGTTTGTCAAAAGGGCAAAAAAGAAAAGATTCATTTCCTACTTAAATTATTGAAGCATCAAAATAGGAAGGAGACAAAAGCGAGGCGCTTGAGAAGGTGCCACCTTGCCACCTCGACCAGCTACAAGCCTGCAAAGTGAAGAAAGGAATTTCAGTAAAATACTAAAAAAAGTGGAGGAAAAAAAGGGTAACCGAATTAAAGTAAAAAAAGAACAAATTTAAAGAAAAGAAAAGGAAAAGAAGGGAGAATCAACTACGAAGACCCCCCGAAAAAAAGGGTTTCGGAAATCAAGGCATGCCGGGCGGCGAGAGACATACATGTGGAGCCACTTCGGGTGCTTCTCTCTCGATGGCAATAAATAATTAAAAAAAAGAATATTAAAAATACCCTCGAAAGAAAAATTAAAATAATAATAATGAAGACAGTAATAATTAAACATCAGCATGTGCGCAGGTAGGATTAGCCTAGGTAACGAATGATATTATTGTACTTTGGCATATAACAATGTGGTCCTTGGCTTGGTTCTAAACCATTATGGTGTGTACACGTTGCTATGATGCCCCATTGCCTTTGTGTGGTCTTAAATATTTAATTGATTCACATTCGCAATTATCTTGCAATTCATCATTTCAATCTCAGTCCATGCTGATTTATTCAAAGTTCAAACAATGTAACTTTAACATGAGGTCATACATTCTAATGGGAATCGACTTCTTTTTTTTCCAAAGTGGAGATTAGTTTATGGACAGACCATTGAGTTTATATAATTTGTGCTTTTTGATAATTGATTCCCACTATGGAACGTTCTTGTATTTTTCTTGTGATTCATTGTTTGAAATCTCGATTGGACAAATTAATTTAGTGATTAATGGAGTCTATTGCTTACGCTTACGATATGAAAGATTGGCCATGTGCAAGCATATAATATTTCTCATCGTTTCATAGTTTGTAAGATTTTAAATTGTTATTTTCAGCATTTTCACTTCCGATATTATCATTTGCTTCGAAAGGGGTTTCCAAAGCCGGGGCATGTTTGTTTCTATAGCTCAGGACTATAAGAAAAAGGAATTGAGGTTTAGTCTCTCTTTTTTTCGAAAATAAAAAATCTCAAGGAGAAGATAAGTTATGCAAATGGGAGGAGAACTCAAAAGGTGAAACTATTAAAACACTATTTTGATATAAACACTGCCTTTTGATAATAAACTTAAATACCCTTTTAAGATGGAAAACCCTACAACGAGGGGATAAAATCTAAGTATGTTGTATAGTTGGGTATAATTAAGAACGTATTTTATCGCTTTTATCTCCAAGATTTTTAAAACGAGAACAATGATATTTCAATCTTAAAAATTTCTGGAAAATATTTACAAGATCTTTCGCATCTCTTTTTGAAACATTTCTAGCGTTTCTCCATTTTGAAGACTTTCAATTCCAAATCCTATACTTCATGTTTGTAACCAATCCCCCAAAAGGAGGCTCTAGCTAGCTAGTTCTTTTCTTTTTCTTCTTACTTTTTTCTTTCATTCTTTGATATTATTATCCCCATGTTTGACCCCGCAATTTCCCGTTAGATAATCGAGTGGTTTGGACTGACTCGTTCCCTTTTTTAAAGGCCAAAAGGACAGAAAATTACCAATCCCGAGATTTGCACGGTGTCATTAACGGGAAATCAGCATCGTTAAGTCAAGAAATACAAAATTAATCACGAAGCTTCTTGTCTTCCGGTCACTGGACCTAATTCTAATTAGGAAACCTCGGCGCAAAGGTCACCAACTCAAACTCATGACATATTACGATAAAAAAAAAAAAAACTCGTGACATACTAATTCCTCTAATATTTAATATTTCGATAGTGGTTCTTTGAAAATCATTAATTAGTGAGCCATACTCACAAAGCACTACTCACAAAAGAATAATGCAAGTTTCACGCAAATTATGGGAAACTACACACATCGATAATAAATTGAAACTAAAATCTGTGGTCGCTCTGCCCACTTGAATAGCAGAAAGAGATGTATAGACCGAAGTTTGAGATATATTAAAAAACACATGTTGTGTATATTTAATTTTGGCTCCCCTTCCAATTAGCAAGAAAGTCAGCTTAATTTGCTCTAAAATTCCACCTAACTACCCCATATGATGAAAAGAAATGGAAGATGCCGTGAAAGAATCAATCATGGCGGAAGCCCCTAGTTTTCCTTCCAAAACCACGTGCATTGGTACATTGGATCGTCCATGTTTAGATGGAAAAACCAAAGTGCTGGTATATGCTGATTGCTTACCATTTTTGTAAACATGCGTGATCAGGCCAAACAATTATTGTTGGATTCGTACATTAGATGGGGTCAAGTAAACGAATCGTACCAATTCTCGGTTGTACGACATTTTTTTGGTAGCGGGTGATGTCCCGAGTTGATTGTTGTGCATGGCCTATGCACTCACCAAATAAATTCGCATAAATAGATTCATAAAGAAATTTACTGTACATGCATTTGACTAAAAAATAAAAATAAAAAATCCATAAACTACAAAAACATTTAAATATATATTATTATCGAGAACGAAACATTTTCATTAACTAAATACACGAGGTGATCTAAGCTATCATTTTAATAAAATATTTTTTGAATCGCAACTTTTCAAACAAGATACCTAAATTGCAAATGCTCTTACTGATCTATATAGATATTCATTCAAGTGACACAAGAATACTCCACTCATGCTACTTTCAAAATATTAAGCTCAAGCTAAATAAGCAGATTGTCATGTCAATTAAAGAATAGGGATATTTCCTAAAATCAAATCATTAATCGGCGCTTGCTTGCTTCAAGAAAAACGAATGATAAAAACACCGATATCATTAGAAATAAATCAATGGTTTTTTTCATTGTCTACGAAAATATTAATACATAAATTATCATAAATAATTAAAATAATTTTTGTCGACACTAATTATTTTAAGCGCTATAAATAATTATTTTTTAAAAATATATTTTACAAATGATTCGCGTTCCGTGGAGCCCACTGAGGCCTCGACATTGTTTCTAATAATACGTAATATAATAATAGACCCAATTAGGGCCCTTGGTGTCGCAATCGTCGTGACGTTGTTGTTTTTTTATTTCTCTAGTTGTCAGCATTTAACCTCGTGTATTAAAAGAACCAACAGCCTTTTGACGTTAACCCCGGTTAACCCGTGGTTTCCTCACTAAACTGGGGAAGACCGAACGGGTTGCCGGCGCATTCCCGTCGAACGCCTACCTCGCGTTCCATCATAAAACGTCCGATAAAGCCTTTATGGAAAATACACATATATCGACACGTGGGGTTATTTATTAAGTTTCTGAGTTTCTAAAAAATTGGAAATGTTTTTTATTTTATTTTATTTTTTTGACGTAATTCAAACAAAGAGAAAATGATACAAATGATATTTGAATTTTCACTTTATGTACAACTTAATTTGTGTACTTTTTATTTATTCAATGTAATATTTGAAATTTAACTCAATTTATAACATAATCCATTAAATTTTAGTACATATTCAATATAATCCGTAAATTATATGAAAATACTTAATATTATTTGTGATGATTATTGAAAATTTATTTTGAATATTTTTATTTAGTTTAGAAGTTATATTGAATAAATTATAAGTTAATGGATCATATTAAATATTAGGCTAAAGTTAAAGGAATAAGTTAAACAAATTAAAAGTTTTTATGGTGATATCATTCGTGTCATTATTCCTTCAAACAAATGTAATTTTTTTACTATCCGCTCTATTCTACCATTCTTATTTTAATTTTCACTGTGATTTTTGTTATACTCGGTGGCAGTAGCCGCGTAGTAACCAAAACCCAATAATACTGAAACTATTCGCCCATTTACATCCCAACTTTCCTTATAACGCTAAGCACTCCGCCCTCCATATCACGTTGGGGAATTGCGCTACGGGATTGCACCTGTGCTAACAAAGGTAATTTTGCGAGGTCCAAAAACGAGGGTCGATCCGTGGGGGCAAGAAAGCGATCCCACCGTGACCGCGAAGCAGGGATCACGCGTCATCGAGCGTCGCAAGTTTTCGCCTTCCAGCACCGGGAAGGAGGCAGCGGGGGCAGCGACGCCTGTCCTGATTATCGGAAACGTGGCGCGAAACGACGAGGCCGAGGTGGACGAGGCAGGCGCGAGTTCCCAGGCCACACGTGTACGCCATCCCCGCCCGCGCGTGTACGGCAGCGGGGTCAGGGGGGTCAGCACTCAGCAGCCCCTGCTCTGCCTGCCCAGCCTGCTGCCACGCTGCCCGCACTTCGAGGGTCGTCTCCTGCGCTGCAGCAGGGGGAGGAACACGAGTGTCGTTTCATGAGGCCCCTTTGCGTCCTTTGCATGGCACTGGGCTTTTTGTCCGGTTCACCCCCCCCCCCCGGCGGAATTATAAAATTGCGCCATTTTTTTATTCGTCGACGATTACCAAGTGAAAGGAATTTTGCTTGCTATCAAGGTAAACGGGGAGAAGAATCCGTATGTATCAACATTAAGATTTTTTGTAGACTGGTCGACCGTTTTCGTGATTTCGCGGAGATCGTCGCGGGCCATGACCGGTCGATCGCTTAGAAGAAAACTTGGAATTTTCTTCAGAAATAGTTAAACGATTTTTGGCAAGAGAGCGTGAAAAGAAGAGAGAGAGAGAGAGCTCTCCGCCAAGAGGACCCTAGAAAGGGAAAGGCCAATGATGGCAGCCCACGCCACCATCATCAACCCCGGTGGGCCTGGGCCCACGCCCTCGCCCTTCCCGGTGGGGCCCGGTACGTCGATGGGTTTGATTGCGAGTGGGGCCCGGCGACAAGTTGAGGAGAGAGAGGGGGAGGAAAACGACAAAGGAATCCGGAGTAAAAGAAGGAGGGGGGGGGAGTGACGTGAAGGGGAGTTTGTTTTCTTGTTTTCATGACTTTTTTAATTATTCTTTTTATTTCCCTTTTTCTATTTTGTCTTGGAGCGAGGGTGAGATTGCCAAAACCGTGGGTTTTGGGAAATTGTGGACATCATCGTTGGTCGACGTACGAAAGCCGGGCGTTGGCGTCGTGGGCGAGGCGGAGCGCGCGTGCGCCTCACCTCCTCCCGGGAAATATCGCCTCTGATTTTATGATATTTAAATAGTGAGCCGCCCTTTACGATTGCCAATAGAAATGTTTATGAAATTGTTCGCGTGATAAATTTATTTTTGATTATTATAAAATTAGAGATATAATTCAGTCCAATCGAGTCGAGTCTAGCTTAAATTTGAATATTTAGTACGAGTTAGTAATTTCTTCGTTTTCCTTTTCTTTATGGGCTGTTTAAATGAGAATTTATCATGGGAAAAAGAGGTGGAGGTGCTAGAGAGTTCCAAAGCCAAACAGGCAAAAGCGCACAGCTGGTGAAAACGCTCGATGACCAAAAGAAACACTCGGCATCCCATCCTCCCCTTCACGTGGAATGGGTTCTTTGACTTTAAAGCTTATTAAATTTAAATAAGGTCATCTGAACCCACCCGAAAAATTAATTGAATAACGGGCCCTTTGTTTTTTGTCGATTACGCTGTAGGCATTTATTAAACGACTAAACAAGGAAGTTCGTGGTTCTTTGATGTATCGTCTCTCACGTGTCGTGCATAAATAATCTATCGAAAATGGAAATATATTAAATTTGATAAATGAATGTTTGAAGATCACACGTTAATGAAAAAATCACGGAGAAATATGAGCGAAAGCCTCGAGCAATAATAACATGAAGACGTCCAAATTGAGAAAGAAGAAAAAAAGAAGAGAGAGAAGAAAAAGGGTAATTAAATTCAGTGACTTTAGGACCAGATTTATTTTGGTCGGGAGGCTTTGGGACCAGTTGACTCGGCACTTTACGAGTTTTCTTCTCACATGTGTGAGGACCTTGCTAAAAAAGTTCTCTGAACATGCGTTAACGCGCCTTTAAAATTCATATATAAATTTTCATGCGTAATTTCATCATATTACATACTATAGACATTCTTAAAATTATTTTTATTCAATAAGGTGTGGGATCGTGACGGCGGACGGCATTGTACGAGCGTGGACCAGCTCGAGTCATTTGAGTTAGACCGGAGTAGCAAGCGGAGACTCGGAGTGGTGGGACCCGCGAGGGTGGTGACTGGTGGGGTAGGTTGAGGGCGAGGGGGTTGGGGGACCTTCCTCGCTGATGGACAGATCTGGGACGTCCGCTTGCCGCTCCCGCGAGGGCATCCGGTTTTTCTCCGTTTTGCCCCGGCTCGACTGTCGAACTACGGAATTGCCTGCCGCTCCCGATATTTCTCCTGCAGCGGAGTGTCGTGGACGAACCGTTTTTGGGATTAGACGAGAAAATATCGACAGGGAAAGGAAAGGAGAGAGAGCTCGATGGATCGTGATTCGTCACTACTCCCAACTCTACGAATCGAGTGAACACGAATTGATGAGTACACCGTATGCATTGTGAAAATTTTGTGATAAGATGACCATTTTCAGACCGAGATAATATCTCGATCGCGTTATGCTAAGAAAAAACGAATTGATATACTATCGTATTTATACAAAAATTTTAATGTTGCAATATTCGATTGCCATTCATAAACGGTCTTATATGTGTTTGATTCAAAAGAGAGAGGTATTTATAATTCTCAAATTGAAGACATAATGAGATCATCTCAGATGGTATTTCCTTTATACTAACTATGTACACTCTATTTTTTAATTTTTAGTATTTCTATAAGAATCTTTTTTGTTTAGTATTTCTATAAGAATCTTTTTGTTGGACGCCGATGCTTTTATTGATTCATTGTGAAAGGAATTAATGATGGCATGAAACAAATCATCTTTCATACACTTTTGGTTTTTCCTTGTTCTAACTAGGAAAAAGCTGGAAAATTCTGTCTACACACTTCTAAAAGGGAGATAGTATGGATGGTGAAAATGGCTTATTACCATCGTTGTAGCGGTGAGAATGCTAAACAATACATACTATAATATATAGTCATAATTCCATTATCAAACGATGTATATGGTCTCCTTATTTCTATAGTCTCTATTATAGTCCTTGAGTGTGCCATGTAAATTATTATAATATCTTCATCTATAATGAAAACTTAATAGACAGATGATTGATGTTATAATAACAATTATTTCCCTTTCAACATTACGAATTGCAATGCATGTAATGCAATACAATCATTTTCCTTCAATTTTAAGCAGCTTATAAATCTTGTTAAACATCTCACCTCATTCAAAAAATAAAATCCGGAAATATCCTCATTTCAATATTTTATTCATTTTTTCACCACATGCATTTTAAACTCTTTCGCCTCACCATCTATAAATGTCATCCCGTCTAAAAGCATTGCATAAGACTCCGTTCAAAAACTGGATAGGCTTAGATTCTTAAAATTACTTTCATCAAATTTTGTCGCATTCAAGTCAAATGCTCAACCACCGGGACAATCTTTCCTTAAATACGCTTTTTCGCTTGCACGAAAATGCTCGGTCGACGTTCGTGCCGTCCTCTCGACTCTCGGAGTGGCATTCTCGCACCGGGCCAAGTCGAGAGCGGTCTCCGTCATTGCAGGCGAGGGCTGAATTATTTGCAGCCCCTATGTCGAAAAGCAGGGATATTGCAGCCAATTGATTCGCTCTGCTCCTGTCTCTCGAAACCTGCCGTTGTTTCCACCCTTCGCACTTCTGCAACAACTCTTATAACCACCTCTCTTCGCCAGCTCTGCTCCATCTCTC